>JANXHW010000001.1:171223359-172423359 GCA_026170595.1 Plestiodon gilberti rubricaudatus
CCCTTGTTACGACACCAGAGCGCAAAGCGTCGCCAAGTAAAGGCGTAACTTTTCTTAGTAGAAGCACGCCTGGACACCAGTAACGTACGTACCACCTCAGCCAAGTAACCACATTTATTTAATTCCACCCGCTCAAACGCCAGGCCGTCAAGCGGAAAAGGCCGGGTTGGGGGTGTACAAGGGGGCCCTGAAGCAGGAGATCATCCCGTAGAGGCAACTGCCACTGCTTTTGAACTGACATCTCCAATAGCGTTGGAAACCAAGGTCTCCTCGGCCAGAAAGGCGCAATTAGGACCACCTCCGCTCGCAGCCGTCTGACCCTCTGCAGCACTCGCAGAACAAGAGGGACTGGAGGAAAAGCGTAGAGAAGACCCGAGGGCCATCTTACCCTCAAGGCGTCCAGGCCCTCTGCACCGTCGTCTGGAGGAAGCGCCAGATACCTGTTTAATTGTTTTGTTGTCTGCGACGCGAAGAGATCCATTACTGGTTCTCCGAACCTGTCTGCTATCAACCGGAAAACTGCTGGGTTGAGCTGCCACTCGGCCTCCACCAGTGATCTCCTGCTGAGCCAGTCTGCAGTGACGTTGCGTAGCCCGGCCAGATGTTCTGCCTGCAGAGAAAACAAATGTTTCTCCGCCCAGATCATGAGCAGCGAGGCTTCCTTGAGCAGTGAGCTCGATCGTGTCCCCCCCTGCCTGTTCACGTAGGCTTTCACCGTCGTGTTGTCCGTGCGGACTCTTATGTGCTGGCCCTGCAAGGACGGTAACAGTTGCTCCAGGGCCAATCTGATCGCCCTCAACTCCAGACGATTTATTGAAAACTTGGTTTCCTCGGGAGACCAAGATCCCTGCACAAGGTGGCCCTGCATGTGTGCCGCCCATCCCAGCAGGCTGGCATCTGTTGTCACCACTATGGGGTCGGGCACCTCCAGGCTGACACCGCGACTCAATCTGATCGGGTCCAGCCACCAATTGAAGCTGTCCTTGATCTGTGGTGGGATGCAGATCTGAATCGGTAACTTGCACTCTATGGCCTGTTGAAAGGGGCGGAGGAGACCCTGCAGGGGGACGCATGTGGAACCTGGCCCAGGGGACCAGGTCCTGACACGAAACTAGTTGGCCCAAGGCTGAGGCCAGTGACATCACACTCGCTTTCTGCTGTAGCTGGAGGTGTGACAGGGAATTTATCAACGCTATTTGGAGTTCCCTGGAAATGCTGATCCGGTACGACTTGGTGTCTATGATCAACCCCAGATGTTCCATTCTCTGAGAGGGCACCAATGAACTCTTGGCCCTGTTGATCATGAACCCCAAGGACTCCAGGAGATCCGAAGTCACCTGCAAGTCCCGGACAGCCCGTTGTCTGGACGATGATCTGATTAAGATATCGTCCAGATACGGAAAAATATGGATGCTCTGTTGCCTCAGGAAAGCCACAGGGGCCACGAGGGTCTTGGTGAAGACCCTCGGGGCCGCCGTGAGGCCAAAGGGCAGAGCCCGGTATTGAAAGTGGTGCCCCCCGTAGGCAAAGCGCAGGAACCTGCGGTGGCACCTTCGGATGGGAATGTGGAGATAGGCTTCGGTCAGGTCTATAGATGTGAGATAGTCCTGTTCTTTCAGTGCCATGATTATTGACCTCCACGTTTCCATCCGAAAACGCCGCTTGCGCAGAAACCTGTTCAACCACTTCAGATCCAGTATGGCTCTCCAATCCCCGTTTTTCTTCGGAACCAGGAACCAAATTGAGTAGACCCCGGTGCCGCGTTCGAGTCACGGCACTGGTTCTGTTGCCTGGATCTGAAGTAGGTGAGAAATGGCCTGTAGTCTGAGGCGGTGTTTGACAGGATTTTTGGATTTTGGGACACTGATAAGCTTGTTTCTGGGCCTGTGGTCGAATTCCAGGGCATAGCCCTTTGACACCACCTCCAAAACCCAGGCATCTGACGTGATGTTTGGCCAAAGGGAGGAAAATTTGGACAGCCTTCCGCCAACTGGGATGCCGGTCAAAATGTTCTGGGAGTCATTGTGGTCTTGTATCCCTATCGCCCTTGGATCCACTTGGCGGGTTGCGGTTCTGCTGTCTATTTTTAGAGAAGGTTCTGGATTTGTTCCAGCCCTTTCTGAACCTATTGGTGTCTCTAAATTTGTTGTCCCCACGAAAGGGACGAAAGGAATGTGTTGACTTAGATTTAGGCTGTTCCTTTTTATGGGAGGGCAAGACCTTGCGCTTGTCTTTGCTCTCTATCAAGATTGGGTCTAGCGCTTGGCCAAAAAGCTTGCTACCTTGGAAGGGCACGCCCACCAACCGCGCCTGAGAAGCGCTGTCGACTTCCCAGGATCGCAGCCAAATATTTCTACGTGCCACTACCCCTGACGCCATGGCTCTGGAGTTTAGTTGTATGGCATCATAGGATGCATCCGCCGCAAAGGCCGACACTAGGGCAATCTTCTTCAAACAATTCTTAGAGCGTTTGGACAGACCAGACTCAGTGGCAGAGAGTTCCTCAGCCCACAAAAATACAGCCCGCGACATGACAGATGAGGCTATCGAAGTCCGTAGGGCCTGGGAAGAGGATATATAATTTTGTTTAAGCGCTGATTCCACGCGCTTATCACATGGATCCTTCGGCCCCCCTTCGCCCTCGGTGGGGATAATTGCCGAAGATGAAAGGGCCGCGACCGAAGCGTCCACTACCGGAGGCGTTAAGGATGTCATGAATTGTTCGTTGAAGGAATAGAGTTTGTTGAACCAGCGACCCGGCTGCCTATTAATAGCGGGGGTCTTCCACTCGTTATCAATTACTGATTGGAAGGCGGGCGGAAAAGGAATTAGATTAGCCTTGGGGGGCCCCTGAGGGAAAACTGCTGAGCCCCCAATTTTAGGCTGCTGATGTTCTGTGCGTTGTTCCTTAGGCAACCCCAGAGCATTTACCACTTTGTTCAACAGCCGTGGGAATAGATCGGCTGGAAAAAGTCTATTGACATTTTCTCCTTGCTCATCCTTCAGTAGAGAGCTCCCCTTCCTCCCTATCAGACCCCGAGGCCTGAGAAGATAACAACGGAGACTCATAATCCAGTAACTCTTTAGATCTATGCCTTCTAGTGGCTTTGGTGACCACATCAATATGCTTAGATTTACGTTTTGCCTTTTTAGGGGGGGGCGAAGGTGAGTTTTCGGACGACCCCCGATAAGGCTCTGAGGAAGATAGTGAAGATGAGCGGGATCTACGTTGACTACCTTGCCCGTTGTATAATGGACGCCGCTTAGAGGAAACGCTGGGCTGAATACCTTGAATCGCTGCAGCGATCATTTTCCCCAATTTTCCACAATTCCTCCCTTAATTCCGGATTAATGAGGGATCGAGCCCCTTCACGCCCCCTCTCCTGTTCACCAGGGTCAGTCACTGTTACAGCCTGAGCCTCCATTACTCACGCGCTGAGGTAAAAAATGGCGGGAAGGCTGTGAGACGTGCGCAGCTGCCTTCAAGCTGCAAACCGGGTCCTCGCTGTGGTACAGGACGCACTGAAAACAACGGGGGCACGGCAATAATCTCCCCTTCTTCCTCGTGCCGCGTCAGATCGCCCTCCGAAGGAGCTCGGCGAAAAGCGGCTGGTCCCCACGCACCCGCAGACAGGCGGGCAGCACAAGCGGCGGCGGCCTGGAACAGGAACGCTCTCCCGCTGTGCAGCGCTCGGCGCCGAGGCCTAGCGTGCACCGCGATCAGCCCCCTGGGCCCTCGGCCTCAAGCGGCGATCGCGTAGGCTCCGATAAAACACGGAGCGTTGACGGGGCTGTACTCTTGCTGGCCGCAACCTCTCCGTGTAGATAGAAGTTGCGCCCCAAAGCAACGTGGAGAGGAAGAGAAACAAACGAGCCAGGGGCGAAATAAAATTTACCACAGGCAACAGGGATTGAGCGGGAGGCTGAGAAGGGGGTAGTTGACGACACAGAAAACAAACCAAAACGGAAGACAGGTAGAAACACAGTGGTAAAATAAAGAATCAAACTAGAAAGGAGAGGAAGTTGAACAAGAGAAATTGAGATTGCTAATAAAGATTGCTAATAAAGCACTCTGAAGCTCCAAACATGACCTAACACTGCGAAGGCAGAGTCGGACTGGGGAGGTGAGGAGAGCGCCCTCCCAAGGAGAGGAAGCAAGCTTCATCCGACCCTGCCTTCTGGATGGGAGGGGCTACACCCATCGTTCTGAATGCCCCACTTCTCTCTTTCAGAGAACTATAGTACGGCTACAAAACCAAGGGCTAACATGATAAGGACTGTTTCAGGAGAGCCTCTTGAACAGTCACATGACTGCTTCAACCTTCACACAGTTGACTGTGTTGAGGGAGGCAACTGCCTGAATCACACCCCTCCCAACCCCCATAAATGAGTTTTAAATGACAGTATGCCTTGCTCTTCTAGGTCATTTTAAGCAGGACCCAGGCAAGCGAGGAGGCTGCATGCAGGGCAACTGAAGCTGGAGGTAAGAGAAAGGAGAGGGGGCTCTGCCTCTCTGTCTCCTAGTCCACTTGGAGGCTTTCTTAAGTAGGGGGGAACAGAGAGGTAGCCGCAGCTGGCTACCCTCCTTCCAAGAGGAAGGCTTATGCTTCCCAGATCCTTTTCTCTGGATTGAGGAAGAGGGCATTCCTGACATGTGGGTAGTTCCTCCCACTTGGAAGGCAGGGTAGGCTTAGCTGAAGTCGTCTCCTCCCCGTGGGAGGGGCTTCCCAGACCCCAGTCCTGCCCTGCCTCCTTAGAGACAGGTCGCAGCTTAGCTTGCTCCACAGCTTCTATAGGATTTCTTCTACTAGATCCTTCCTTTCGTCTTCTCTTCCGTTTCTCCTTCTATTCCTCTAACCTTACCTTTCACGCTTTCCTCTCCTCACCTGAGGTTTGGGAGTGCGTCTCAGAACCACCCAGCGGTTCGCGGTTGGGCCTCGCCGGACCGGGAGGTCCCAACCTGCGCTTCTCGCAGACGCCATCTTGGTTCACCTCAGGAGGGCGAAACCTCATGTTGCTAGGTGCTGAGGCGGCGGCCGGACCGGCGTCGCTCAGCAGCCTCTCGCCCCTCGGCTGATGCTACGGAGCGGACCTCCAAGAGGCCGCCTCCGCAGGCGCATACAGTTGTGAGCCTTCCCTCAGCTCTCCGAGCGGCTTCGGCCCGGAGTTCCACCACTCGGTCGGCTCTTGCCCCGAGGCAGCGCGCGCTGAGGGGAGCGCATTGATCTCCCTGTTCGAAATGCCGGGTAAGGTCATTTGCCCTTGTTTCGGGGCTTTTTCGTCATGGCGGAGAGCGTCCAAGGCGGGCCTACGGGAACGGAGGTCTCTGTCCCAGCTGGGGAGGGCCCTTCCTCTAAACATTTGGAGCCACTCGACCCCGCTATTCAGGCGCAAATTGCTAAGGCAGTTCAGGAAGCCCTCCGGGGGGCCTTGAAACCTCCCGCATCGCTCCTTAAGCACACTGAGATAACTTTGCCTCACCGCAAGCGCAGGAAATCCCTCAGCCCTCTCTCCCTTCTCTCCTCTGCCTCTTCTGAGGAGGAGGTGGTCTTGCCAAAACGCTCACGCAAGACAGTTAAAAGCAAGGTTCTCAAGCACTACAGGGGCGGAAAATCTCTGAGGAAACACAGAAGACATGTTTATGTGGAACTTTCTTCCTCACAGTCTTCTTATGATTCCCCCTCTGGCTCCAGCAGGGAAGAGGGGGAACTTTCTGGGGAGGACTCCTTCCCGCAGGAATCTAAGAGATATTGTTTGTTCCCTCATGATCTATTTTCCAGAATGCTCACCAAAGTTGTTCAAGCCCTGAATTTGCCTCCTGCCACAGGTGCTGAAACGATTCCTGACCAGACCAAGACTGCCTCCCGGGCTCTTTTCCCTCAGTGCCCAGTTAAACCTGATACAGTTCCCCTCCCGGATGCCTTCCAGAGGGTCCTGGATGCAGAGTGGGGCACCCCCACAGGGGCCAGACACCCCTCTCAATTGGTTAATAAGCTCTATTCTTTCCCCAACCCGGTCATGGCCTCTTTGAAGTGCCCCACGGTGGATGCTCCTGTGGCAGCTCTGGCCACGTCCGCTGTTATTCTGTGGGAGGCCGGGGGGGGCCTCGCGATCCTTGTGACATACGTGTGGAAGCGGCGTTAAAGAAGAACTTTGACGCCTCTTCCGTGGCCGTGCGTGCCTCTGCCGTTAATTCCATTTTTGCCCGAGCCGCCTATCTGTGGGCGGAGGAACTTGCCGCCACTGAACAGGGCCTGTCCAAAGTAGCCAAGAGCACCTTGAAGAAGATTGCCCTGGCCTCTGCGTTTTCGGCCCACGCTTCTTTTGATGCGTTGCAGATGGATGCTAGAGCCATGGCGTCAAATGTGGTGGCTCGCCGCAATATCTGGTTGCGACAATGGTTGGTGGACCCCGGGTACCAAGTCAGGTTGGTTGGGGTCCCTTTTCAGGGTACGAAGCTTTTTGGTTCCGCCCTAGAAAACATTTTAGTAGAGAACAAGGATAAGAGGAAAGTCTTACCCTCGGTCTCTAAGGAACCACCAAAGTCTAAATCTCAGTTTTTTCGTCCCCTCAGGACAGAGCAACGCCCCAGAGATTCCCACAAGCCCCGTAGCAGGTGGAATAAGCCAAGAATGTTCCCTAGGACCAAGCCCCAAGGGGTCTCCTCCTCCGGCCATTCCAAGACCCATAAGGAACAACGGACCTTATGACTCTTCTCCTGTTACCTCCTCTATCGCTGTCGGTGGCCGTCTCTTGCTTTTCGCGCATCACTGGAAAGAGATTTCCAGCGACACGTGGATCCAGGAGACGGTCTCCAAGGCCTATGCCCTAGAATTCTCTCACAGACCCAGGTGCAGATTCTTGAGAGTGGTGACTTCAAAGGACCCATCCAAACACCAGAACATGTTACAGGCCATCCAGCATCTCCTACAGATAGGAGCAATAGAGCCAGTTCCCCCCTCACAATGGGGAAGGGGTGTTTATTCGATTCTCTTCCTCGTCCCGAAGAAGAATGGGGCCATGCGCCCTATCCTGGATCTGAAACCGCTAACCAGGTGTCTCCGCAAACGCAGATTCAGGATGGAGACATGGAGGACCATAGTGGCAGCCCTAGAAAGGGAGGACTATCTAACATCCATAGACCTCACGGAAGCTTACCTCCATGTCCCCATCCTGCCGCGCCACAGAGCTTACCTTCGCTTTTGCTACGGGGGGAGACACCTGCAGTTCCGCGCTCTCCATTTTGGGGTCACCTCAGCACCTCGAGTTTTTACAAAGTTACTGATAGCTCCGGTCTCTTGTCTGCGCCAGAGGGGGATTTACGTCTTCCCCTGTCTGGACGACATTTTGATCAGGTCCGCCTCACACTCCCAAACTCTGGCGGATCTCCGAGCTACGACAGATCTTTTACAATACCTGGGCTTTGTAATAAACTGGAAGAAGAGCTCTCTGGACCCCTCGCGGTACATAGAGCATCTGGGGCTCATCATGGATACGGTGGCTTTCAAGATTTCATTGTCCAAGGACAGGCAGGTCTTGCTCCGAACGATGGTGTACCGACTTTTGCGTTCGGAGACGATGGACCTCATGTGCCTTGCCTCTCTCCTGGGAATCTTAGTGTCGTGCCAGGATGTGATAGCTTGGGCACGGCTCCACATGCGCCCCCTCCAACGTTTCCTCATGCCTTACCAACAGCAGATAGAGGCCCAATGCCACGTTCAGATACCAATCCCCGCAGCGCTCAAGGATTCCCTATCCTGGTAGGTGACAGAGGGACGCCCGGGCCAAGGGACATCCCTGCTCCAACCTCAACGCACGGTCCTCACAACCGATGCGAGTCTGTGGGGATGGGGAGCTCACCTTTCGGGGAGGTTTGCTCAGGGAACCTGGTCACGGGTGGTATCCCGCTACAGCATGAACCGTCTCGAGTTAAGGGCGGTCCGTCTGGCCCTAGTGTTCTTTCGTCCGCAGGTGCTGAATTCACATGTCTTGATCCGCACCGACAACATCTCGGCAAAAGCCTATCTGAACCGCCAGGGCGGGACTCGTTCCACGGGCCTGCACAAGGAAGCCATGCTGCTGTTCACCTGGGCAGAGGCGAACTTGGCGTCGATCCGGGCCGAGCATCTGGCCGGCGTGAGGAACATCACCGCGGATTGGTTAAGCAGACAACTGCACCCCCAGGTTTTTCACCTAGTGACCCTGCGCTTCGGTCTTCCAGAACTGGACCTCTTCGCAACAAAGGTAAACAAGCAGCTGCCACGATTTTATGCAAGGCAGCTAGAAGAGGGAGCAGAGGGGGTAGACGCACTGCAGTGTCAATGGCCCCGGTGCCTTCTATATGCGTTCCCTCCTCTTCCACTACTTCCCCTGGTCCTACGCAGAATTCGGTCCTCTCCGAGTACAGTGATTTTGATCACGCCCTCCTGGCCCAGGAGACCGTGGTTTCCGGACTTGGTCAACATGTCGGTAGAAGACCCTTGGCCCCTTCCCCCCCGGGAAGATCTCCTCCGACAGGGTCCCCTTCTTCATCCCAGGCCCTCTTTACAAACTCACGGCTTGGAAGTTGAGCGGACAGCCTTGAAGAGGCATGGCTACTCATCCAGGGTTGTGGATACCTTGATGGCTTCTAGAAGTCGTCCACTAAGCGTACTTACTCTATGACTTGGAGGAAGTTCGTGAGTTGATGTAGGACGGGAGGCATATTGCCCAATAAGCCCAAGATTAAACACATCCTGGAGTTTCTCCAGGAGGGACTCGAGTTGGGGCTCAGCACCAACACCCTACGGAGACAGGTGGCGGCCTTGAATGGTATTCTGGGGGCGTCATCACTCATTAATATTTCTTCTCACCCCCATATTAAACGCTTCCTTAGGGGGGTTTCCTTGATTAATCCACCCCCCGTGCATAGGTGTCCCACTTGGGACTTGAATATCGTTCTATCGGCTTTCCCCAAAGCTCCCTTTGAGCCCATGTCTTCCGCGCCCTTACAGGAACTCACATATAAGACTCTATTCTTGGTGGCGGTTACCAGCGCTAGGAGGGTCTCTGAATTGGGGCCCCTGTCCACCGACCCTAACTTGTGTGTTTTCCACAAGGACAAGGTTGTCCTCCGTACGGATCCTCAGTTTGTTCCTAAGATCAACTCCATCTTCCACCGAGCCCAGGAGTTGTGTCTCCCCTCGTTTTGTCCTAACCCCAAACACCCCAAGCATGGCATGCCCGTGATGTTCGTAGGGCCTTACGCTTCTACATTGATCGGACCAAGGACCTTAGGAAAACGGCGGCCCTTTTCGTTTACTTCAAGGGGCTGCGGGCGGGGTTTCGGGCCTCCTCGGTGTCACTCTCTGCCTGGCTAAAGGTGGCAATAGCTTCTGCCTATAGGGTCATGAATCTCCAGCCTCCCCCCCCCGGGCATCACTGCACACTCCATTCGGGGGGGGGCGGCTACCTCAGCAGCATATGAGGGTTATGTTTCACTTGAGGACATCTGCAGAGCAGCTACGTGGTTCTCGACCCATACCTTTTTTCGCCACTACCAGGTGGACCGTCTGGCGTCCGCTGAAGCCTCTTTTGGTAGGAGGGTGCTTCAGAAGGTGTTGCCACAATAGTTTGGGTCCCTCGCTGCCCTCCTGGGAAGTACGGCTCTGGTACATCCCACATGTTAGGAATGCCCTCTTCCTCAATCCAGAGAAATGGAATTCTTACCTTGTGAATCTCCTATTCTGGGATGAGGAAGAGGGCATTCCGCCCCACCTCTTCACAGCTTGGGGATTGTGGCCTGTATTCGAGTATTCTGTTGCTTGCACGCCCTACGAGTTGGATTCCGAGGTGGAATCAGATCCTTCAGGCACGTTGGTGGTGTTTTTTCGAACTTTACTGTTGTCGTTTACGCATTGCCTTTACTGACGTTTTTCTCTATACTGTTTGCACCAGTTTTTCTACTGGACAGTTTTCTGCCCACCTTTGCCGGTGGGGTTTTTCCTTCTTGGGAGGTGTGTCTTTTCAGCTCGTCAGTCCGGACTGGGGTCTGGGAAGCCCCTCCCACGGGGAGGAGACGACTTCAGCTAAGCCTACCCTGCCTTCCAAGTGGGAGGGACTACCCACATGTCAGGAATGCCCTCTTCCTCATCCCAGAATAGGAGATTCACAAGGTAAGAATTCCATTTCCTGCCTATTTTGAGTGAGCAGGAATATCAGAGCACAAACTGAAGGGCCCCTGTGGCAGGACAGATGGGGCACCGGAAAGACGCGGGGTATGGGGGGCCCTCATCTCACTGCATCCTTGAACTTGCCACTCCAAGGACTTCAGGTCACCATTCTGGCCCTGCGCAGACCATGCTGCAGATGTCAGAAATACATAATTCCCTGATAAATTATCTAACAGCTCTGTATAAATGACCAAGATGAAATTTAACATCAGGGTGCACAATGTAGCTCCCTTCATTTGCCAGCAAAGCATGATGTATTTCATGATGCACCTTCTGTGCCTGTCTAAACACCTGGAATCCCCTTCACTTTTCCAAACCTGCTGTGCGATAAGTTCATACCAGACGATAACCGGTCCAGACCATCTAGCCTTCAAGGGACTGAAAGCTAGAGCACTGGGCCCAGCAATGTTAACTGCACACTAAGAGACCAAATTCTGTCTCCAAAGCAGATTTGTCAAAAGGAAAAAAGTGTCAACTAAACAATTGAAAGACAAAAACCTACTGGGAAGAGGAACAATGGAGTTGCCTCTCATGTTTGAGAAAAAACTGAAGAGCACCATCTTCCAATGTGCTCAACCTGTGAGTTGGAAAGCCCTAGAAATGCATTTATCCATTTTGGACCATCTCAAGCAAACAGGGATACCATGCCCCATGAGGTATACATCCTTTCATTCAAGAGTATATACAGAAACTTCTTTGCAAAAGCAAACTACTAATGCACAAAACACCGAAGAAGGTGATAAGCATGGAAGCACAGAATAAAGCAACTCCAAAAGGTGAACTACGCAAATAGTTAAAACTAGCCAATAATACCTGTGACATATCTGGGAAAATGGGGCATCTGGCATCAGGTAAAGTGGCCTGCAGCCTATGTTAGCCCTCTGCTGTATGCCATGCTGAAATCTATTATTGGCCCAACCCCCAGCTTTGAAGTGGAATGCAAGTGCTGCCTGCCAACTACTAATGGGGCCACTGGGCTCTCCTAACAAGGCTGTGGGGGCCTCCCCAACCAAACCACAGAAATCTTCTCAATAGAACCACAGAGCTCTCTACCCAGGCCACAAGGGCGCCCCTCCTGAGGAACCCTGCACAAGAAGCCCATGAACAACAAGGCCACAGGAGTTAGAAAGAAGGCTGTGAAGTCACTACAAATGCAGCCATGAGGCTATGGAATACAACAGTGGCGTAGCTTGGCGGTTGCGGGGGGGGAGCGCTATGCCCCAGGTACCACAGCTCAGGGGGGTGCCAGAAGAGCAAGATGGCGGCGCCGGGAGAAAAAGTGCCTTTTTTGCAGTTTGCAAGCAATGGAGGCTTCAGCGGTGCAGGAGTCCTGGCCAGCTCGGATGCAGCTGGCCAGGCTCCAAAGACGGCGAAGAAGGTGGTGGTGGTGGCGGCAGCAGCAGCAGAATGGTGGCAATGGTGACGGATGACGACGACGAGAAGACGAAGACGGCGAGAAAACAAAGGCGGCAGCAATGGCGGCAGCAGAATGGCGGCAAGTTAATTATTATCAGGGGGTGTCCCGGTTTAGAACCAGGAAAATCTGGTAAGCCTAAGTATAAGGCACACTAATAGGACATTTTGAAAGTTGATGGAAGGGCACCAAAATGGTACTGTAAACAAATGGCAATTATTGAAACCCATAGGAACTTTTGCTCTTGCCAATTACCACTGCAGGCTCTAGAAATGAAAACTCCGCATTTAGAGGCACTTGCATTTAATTTCCAGAAGGTGGTACTAGTCCCTCTTCAAGAAGACCTCCAAAAGAAGGAAGGTGCAGGCATTTTTTTGCTCATGCTATCCTTGTACTGTGTAACTATGACCTTCATCCACAAAGCAATGTAGTGTCTAACTAAACTATATGTTTAATATTAACAACATTTATCTACACATACTATCTTTTAATCAAGATATACATACATACTTTCAATCAACTCTATTACCAACCAACGTTCTGTACTGTAATATAGTGCAATATAGTGCTGGTCTTGATGCCTGTAGTTGTGCTGAACTGGTACTGGGGACAGTAACAGGGAAGCTTCCAAAAGTGGAGCCATTAGTCTGTAGCAGCAAAAACAGAATCATCAGGTTGTCCACTTGGAAAACTGGGTACACTAGTACAGCTGGGAAGCCAGGTGGAAAGACTGCCTCTCATAAGGTGTCTCTGTTGAACACTAAATTCTATTCTGTATGTGTGCCCAGAGGACCACATTTCTAAATATCTGTTCTTAATACTGTATGTATCTTAATCTTTCAAAATCTTAATAAACAAAATAGCAGTGTTTCTTTCTCATTAATTATAGCAGCACCACAGATATATTACATTACTAATCCATTAATCCCTCCAGATCTCTCAGTGCTATAATACTGGAAAGTCAATGATCCTGTTATCCATAGTTCTTTCTTTAAAATTATAGAAAACTATAAAAACCCATATCCAGCACAATGCCAGAAGCAAACTGCGACCATGATAAAGAATATAGAATAAAGAACCCTCATGATTTGAATCTGATCTCCCAACAATGTTTTTGGTATGTGTGGTTTCACTTTCCTTTGAGAGGTTTTAGATTAAGGCTTGGCAGCTGGCCACCTACATGACAATTCTGCTTTCTGGTCCCCCAGCCACCAACCCCCAATAGCCCTCTCAGGCTTCCTGAAGTACCTTGGAGGGAGGGGGAGACTGTTCAAATCAGAAGAAGAATTTCATCTCCTTGATAGAGCCTTTTCCTTCTTACCTCCCTCCCTGGCTATCAGACCTATAATGTATTCTTTCAACCTATCATTGAAAGGGCCTTATTGAGAAATCGTCGCTCAAATCCAGTTCACTTTTCATCCCCTTTCTTCTTCAACAGCATCTGCCCAAGTTATCATGCTCTCAATGCTGGGAGCCCTGGGGTAAAGAATTGCACTGGGCATCTTCCTCCCCCCCCCCATGGGGCATTGGGCGGTACCACCACTACAAGTATTGAAGGTTCAGAGATTGGATGGGTCCTCTGATGGTCGTGGGCTTTCAGCCAGTGCCTGACCTGGTTGACCCCTGATACCACACTGATGTGCCTCAAAAAGCTTCTAAGCATCACAGCTGTTACCTAGCACGATAGCATCATTTGCACCCAAGTCCTCATTTAATGACTGCTTCATAATTTAATATTTTGTATGAAGGAATTGGTGCCTGCATTAAAAACACATGCACGTAATATTTATATGGCCCATCTATATATGTAAATGGTCGCTTTTGTCAGGAAAAAACACACACCAGGAATTCTGATCTCCTATTCACACTTAAATGTTTGCAGGCAAATAAATTCAATTGCACAGTACATGTTTCAGATCAGAGCTGATTCTTGAGTACAAAATGTAACTTATCCTTCAGCAGCTAAACCCAAAGCAGACTGGTCTACAATATCCAAGTTGCCCTTAACAAATGCAAAAGATAAACAGAAATATGTCGCAGTGTCTCTGCTCAGGTTTGCATATCTGAGAGAATATAAGAACTTCTCAGCAAGATCTATTCTACCATGTGCCCACAGAGTAAAATTATATGTCCCCCTCTACAAACAACACGTGTCACTCTGAACGAATCAACGGTCCTCTGACTGCAAATGCCGCATACCATGAGCTCAGTGGGCTAAGCATCTCTGTAGTGCCGTGGAGACCTACAGTCTCTGGAAATGTGTGTAAAAATAAGTAATGTACAAAAATAAAACCACGAAGCCGTAATCCCTTCCTTTCCTATTTCTGGGCATGGTAGTAGTTGGGTTCCACAGGACTGAGCTAACAGTCTGCTTTGGACGTGTTCTTCTAGAGAGGTAAGGAATTTTTATTTCTTGCCATCCCACAACCCACACTATAATTTAGTATGGGAAAAAAGATGTTATATAAGATTTAAATCTAACTATAGTATAAAATGCATTAGTTTTTATGCAATGGAAACACATGCTTGTGTGCAAATGTTAAGAATTCTAATACTGTATACTACTTTGCTACAAAAAAGTTCATGTAGCAGTTTACGTTGCAAAATAAATAAATGTTAGAAATTGCCAGTAGGTAGTTGTGAAACCTTTCTCATTTAATTTCAGTTTAATGTGTATCTGTTTGGGGAAACATTTATTTATCTTGAACTATACAGTATAATAGATATTTGTTGGTTTCATTTTCTCTAACTGAAATCAAAGACTTAACTTTGCTTGGCTCATTTTCCAATGTTACTATCATTCAGAGTTTATGCACTGACACTATCTCTTGGTTTGTTGATTGCAAATTCTCTTTGTCGTCTTGGCAAGGGTTATAAATACTGGACAAGTGACAACATATTCCAGTATCACTTCTGACTTTCCAAGCATGCATGGATTGCACTTGATCCCCATTCCTCTAGGGAAATATCTGGGCCGTTCTGCAAATGCATGTATTTGAAATTATCATTTCAAATGCAATTTAATAATATATCTCTGGAGGAGACCTCATTAAATTTACACAGAAATATATTGGTATCTTTTATTCAAATTACATTTTTCTAACACATCTGATAAGTTGGGGTGAAATACTTTGTTGAAGTGGAAGAAGTCCATCCAGGTGGGTTTCTAAAGCTGATTTTGAAGGCCTCCATTTTCTTTCTAAATATAATTTGTATTGTATAAGTATTGTATAACAATAACAACAAGGAAAATGTATGATCTGAAACCAGTTCACCTATGCCCCCTCAACGTATCTTTAATTTATGTGTCAGTTCACAGCAGGATTGGCCTGAGCAGATCTACTGCCTGAATTGGGGTGCTCCGTTGCCCCATCAAAAAACCTTTGCATTCACCTTTGCTGCTGCTGCCGTTTCCTTTTCACCCTACCAAAAGCAGCTGAGTGGGCAAGGAAAGGGGAGCATGGTGATCTGGACCCCACCCATCCTGCCCCTTACCTTAAGCTCTGGTGCTGCCTCCTTCCTCTGCATAGTCCTCCTGCTTGAAATAGACAAGATGAGTGAGGTATGCTGGGAGTGCTCCCACCATGCTCTACTCATCCTATTTATTTCAAACAAGACCATGCAAAGGAAGAAGATGCTGGCATTGGAACTGAAGTTCAGGGAGTGGGGACAGAGATGATGACGAGCTCTAGACCACTGTGTTCTGCCTCACCTTGCCCACTCAATTGCTTTCCTAAGCAGTTAGGTGGACAAGGAGGTGGTGACAATCATGGTGGAAGTTGTGGCAGTCACGGCTCCCCCCCCCCCAGAGGAAGAGGGGGACAGCAAGGAGGGGAGGATCAGAGAGCCAACTGAAACAGCTCGGTGGTTAGTGGGCCAGAGAGGGGCAGTGGGCAGATGTGGAGTTCAGCCCCCCCCCCGTCAATTTGCAGCTCCCCACAACTCATTGCTCGAAGCAAGCGCTTCAGCCAGCCTCATTTCTAGGCTGGCCCTAACTAGCAATATGTTTCATAAGAATAAGTCCTGCAGACAGTATAGACATTTATTTTTCCAATCTTAGACGAAAGGAGCTTGCACCAAAGATTAAAAGATGCATCAGAAAAGGGATTAGGAGTGAGGAAGAAGGCATTATTATTTTTTTCATTACTATCATACTAAAAGTGTGGTACTCTTTGTAAGAAGGTATAATGGTGGCTTGCATGGCAACGTGAGTTTTGGGAGTGATGCCAACTGTTTCCATAGCAACCTAACTCCTACCCTTTTTTTCTAGTGCCACAAAGACAAATTGTTTCAACTAAGAGGCTGCAAAAAAGGCTTTGAAAATAGGGATCCCAAAACCATCCTCATTAAATGGTTTGCATAGCATTGATCTATTTAATCTTGGGGGGGGGGGCGACCCATTGTATATATATTTTAAGCAAAATGAGTGCCAGTTCCGAGAGCCATTGAATAACAACTGATGCTCCTGATTCAAGGTTTTAATGCCAGTCTTAACTATAAAAGTTTCAATTAGGACAGAATCTGGAGAGAGGCTAGAAATAGAATCCACAAAACCTAGTATTGATGCCCTTTGAATCATATAATTTAACACCTTGGGCTGTTCTAATAGTATGGATCCTTAGTGATTCTGCTTATGGAGTATTTGGTTAGCTACAATGATCCTGAAGTCATAAAATCATTGTCCCTTGTATGTCAGAGACCAGTGAATTTAAGATAAGTCAGCTGCTTCCAGCTCTCAATGTTTCCCAAATTTGTTGTTCAGTCGTTAAGTCGTGTCCGACCCTTCGTGATCCCATGAACCATATCCCGCCAGGCCTTCCTATCCTCCACTATCTTCCTGAGTTCGCTCATTTTCATGTTCGTTGCATCGGTGATGCTGTCTAACCATCTCATCCTTTGCCTTCCCCTTCTCCTTTTGCCTTCAATTTTTCCCAGCATCAGAGTCTTCTCCAGAGAGTCTTCTCTTTGCATTAGGTGGCCAAAATATTTGAGTTTCAGCCTTAGTACCTGTCCTTCCAGGGAACAGTCAGGCTTGATTTCATTTAGGATTGACTGATTTGATCTCCTAGCAGTCCAAGGGACTCTCAGGAGTCTTCTCCAGCACCACAGTTCAAAAGCATCTATTCTTTGGCGCTCAGCCTTCTTTATGGTCCAACTCTCGCAACCATACATTGCTACTGGGAACACCATCGCCCTGACTATACGAACTTTTGTTGGCATGGTGATATCTCTGCTTTTTATTATGCTATCTAAATTTGTCATAGCCTTCCTTCCAAGGAGTAAGCATCTTTTAATTTCATGGCTGCTGTCTCCGTCTGCAGTGATCTTGGAACCCAAAAAAGTAAAATCTGTTACTGCTTCCATTTCTGCCCCTTCTATTTGCCAGGAATTGATGGGACCAGATGCCATGATCTTAGTTTTATTAATGTTGAGTTTCAAGCCAACTTTTGCACTCTCCTCTTTCACCCTCATCAAGAGGCTCTTTAGTTCTTGTTCACTTTCTGCCATTAGGGTGGTATCGTCTGCATATCTGAGGTTGTTGATGTTTCTCCCGGCAATCTTGATTCCGGCTTGAGATTCATTCAGCCCTGCATTTCTCATAATGTACTCTGCATATAAGTTAAATAAGCAGGGTGACAATATACAAATAATGTATAACTACATGTAAACTTTTTTACAAATAACTGCATGTAAACTTTTTTGCTACCTGTTGCATTGTGTAAAACTTCAAGTGTAGCAAGTTCCTAATATTTGTCTTGGAGATTAACAGATTGTCTCTGCAGAGCATTCAGTTCACTTATGCATATTCCACTGATAACAGCTTTCATAGTATCCCACAGAGTTGCCATGGAGACAATATCGCTATCATTATTTGCAAAATATTGCTCTAGCTCTTCTTTTAGCCTATCCTTAGAGCAACCTTTTTTTTTTAATAGCACAGTGTTAAATCTCCAGCTTGGTGAGTAAAAATGTTCAGTTAGAATGATCGTTGAGACAAGAGATAATTGGTGCATGATCTGTTTTGGAGTCATTTTAAAAGTGTAACTAAATCAGAGGAAATTAATAATCTACTCTTGAATAGAAGAAAAAAAGTGGGATAAAGAAAACGTTTTTAACATTTGGGTGGAGATGCTCCAGATGTCAGTCTCTTTAGAATTTATTCTGGAAGTTTGGACAGTGAAGAAGTCTTTTTTTCCCCTGTGTCTTTGTCCACATCTGTCTGAAGTGGTGGCACAAATGAGAATCAGTCACCTCCACTGATTAGAGTTCCCTCCATGTGGACCGTCCCAGGAATCCACGCTCGGGTCTTGGATAGGTCCCAGACTGTTTCGGGCCGTTGGAAGCCTCTGCAGCCACTTTTCCGAGGCTTGAAATTTTAAAACTTACCTTTTTTTTTTCCTTCGGTGGCCATTTTGGATCTCACAAAATCTCGCGAGATCCAAAATGGCGGCGCCCAAATCTCGTGAGGGCTTGAGGCAGTACAGTACTGGCTCATTTGTCCTTACGAGATTTGGGCGCCGCCATCTTGGAACTCACGAGATGTTTGTGAGATCCAAGATGGCCGCCAAAGGAAAAAAGGTAAGTTTTAAAATTTCAAGCCTCTAAAAAGCGGCTGCGGCTCGGGCGGCTGCGGGGGCAGCAGAATTCCCTCCCCCAGGAGGTAGGATTGGTGCCACCTCTATTGTCATGGCTATATGCTTGCTTTGGTCATTGCAATATTTAATAAATGTGCTTTTGGAACTGAATGGAAATCATGCTGTTTAATGAATGAATCAAACTAGTCACTAGTGAAACCTTTCTTCTAAGAAGGCTGATTGGCTTTCATTTGCACATTGGATCAACCCCCAGGGTTAAAAACAGAAATACATCTCGATTTTGTTTGATGAGTTAGAAACAAAAAGCATTCTCCAAAGAAAGGAGGTGGCTTCAAGGGAGCACAAGTGCAGGAAAAAATGATGCCGGGTGCTCTTTCATAACTACAGTAAGCAAGTTTCTTCCTTTTAATACCCCCAACCTCTTGACATTTCAAGAAAAAGCATTAACAGATGATATGATTCATAGGAAGAACATAAGAACACATCTGCTAACTGGACAAAGAGGCACCTTTTCAAGTGGGGTCCTCTTATATTTTAGCAGGGGGAGAACAACTGTCTCTCTTCATGCCAACCTAGCATCTTTGCCAGTGGCTGTTTGCTGGTGTCTCTTCCAGTGGCGTCGCTTCGGTAGGGGTGGGGCTGTAAGTAACGCTCCGTCGTAGTCTCTTTACCGAGCGAGCAGGAGGCAGCCCCGCCCCCTCACTGTCGGAGCCAGTCCCCTGCGGAGAAAGCAGCAGGCAGGGTCTCTTGCCTGCTGCTTTCTCCTCAGGGGAATGGCTCCGACAGTGAGGGGGCGGGGCCGCCTCCTGCTCGCTCGGTAAACGGGACTAGGGTGAGCGAAACTTACAGCCCCGCCCCTACCGAAGCGATGCCAGTGGTTTCTTCTGCATCTTTTTAGGTTGTGAGCCCTTTTGGAACAGGGAGCCATTTATTTCTTTAATTTGCTCTGTAAACAGCTGTGCAAACTGTTTTGTTGAAAACTGGTACATAAATATTATTAATGATAATAATAAGCAAAAAACACCAGTCTTGACAGTCATGAAAGAGTTATGACCCAAGATCTTGAGAGTGAAAATCATTGTGCCTTGTAAATCTGAACAGGAAAACAAGAAACCTGCTGCTTTCAAAACCCTCCCTCATGAAGTATCAAAATGTAATGTAATTCTTCCATCCCATTTTCAGTGGCTAATCTCATATTCAACAACAACAACAACAATCTCATATTCACCTCTGGGCAATTGATCACCCAAAAGAAAATCCAAATTGGAGAACTCTAAAATTAGACAGCCAGAATAATTAACAAACCTGAGTGGTTTAAATGTTGAGTAAGAAAATGAAATAGTTCTGGCCTGACTCAGAAGCTAATATGTAGCCTGGAGTGGAGAGATAAGGAAGCAAATATTTCAAGGGTGTAAACACTCAGTATGGAGAGGAGCTGCATAGCATGGTACAACAACGCATGAATAAAAATGTGTGGAGTCCACTTCTGGGGAAAGAAGTGTAGACCTTTTGTGTGAAAAATCCATGGCCAAATCTGAATATACGTTCGTTCTTTACTGGGAGAGGACCAAACTACACTTGATGTTAAATGTGTTACTGGCACTAATGTGCTTTAATGGCCCTTGGTAAATAGCATCAGGATCATGGCTCCCTGCAGATTAGAACCATGGTGGAGAGTGGGGGCTTTAACTCTACCACTGCCGTGGTGTGGATCACTCTCCCCCGCAGGCATACTGTTTACCATGGAAAAAAGTTTTAATTGGTGCCAATGGAAGGTTTTTTTTCTTGGCAAATAGCAGACATGGCAGGGATCCATCTCTGGGCAATGGAGAGGGAAGGCTCCCTTATTGCCCCCCAAGGTCTTGATTCTTGGGACCCCCCAATCCAGCAGCTGTTTATCAAGCAAAAATAAATACAGTACTCCCCCCATATCCGCTGGGGATATGTTCCAGGCCCCTCCGTGGATACTTGAAACCGTGGATAAGAGCGAACACCCCTTCCATGGTTTCCTGAGGGGCCCCCGCCCTGCCTTCCCTGTGGGCAGGCATGCTTGCCCCCCCCCCAGCTCTTACTTTTCATTCAGCAAGCTTTGTTTCTTTCTTAAAACAAACAGAGAAGCAGCCTCCATTGCAGGCAAGTAGAACGAGACTAAATCCTAGAGAGGCTCTGCAAGGTTTCTGTTAACCTTGCAGAGCCTCTCTAGGACTTAGTCTCATTCTACTTGCCTGCAATAAACAGCCAGAGGCTGCTCCTCTTGTTTGTTTAAGGAAGAAACAAAGCTTACTGGGGGAAAAAGTAAAAGCCTGGGGGGGTCCCTGCGATCCGTGGATAACTGAAACCGTGGATAGTGAATCCGTGGATATGGGGGTCCACCTGTAACACATCAGATGAGTGATGCGCTGACATCATGTTAGTTTCGGCCTAGCACCTTAGGAATTGTGGAACTCTGACTTCCAAGAAGGCATGCTTTTGACAAAGATTAGGTAGCAAGGAAGAAGGAATTGGGGTCATCTCACATTAAAACCCATTTATTCCCAGCCCACAGGTGTACACATTTAACTCCTGTTGCGTATATACACCCTTGGGCAGAGTTGGTTTATTGGGTTGAATGTTGAGGTAGTCCAGTGAAGAGTGTCCTTTAACCTTTTACAGTATACAGTATACATTTTTGTCCCTGACTTGTGATGCATTGTTTTTGTGACAAATAGCAGCAACACGGGTTGTGTTATATGACGACTCGGTGCCACATAATTTGTTTGGTGAAAAGAGCAGAAGGCATCAAAACCTAAAATGGCAAGAAAAGTCAAACACCTCTCTCTCTCTCTCTCTCTCTCTCTCTCTCAAAATGATTATTATAACTTATAAGTAACCTGTTAGACTCAGAGTAATCAAGGTATTGCACTACAGTAGGTTTCAATAGCATCTGCATGGTTTATTGATGCAAATTGTTAAGCACGAAGTGGTAAAAATTTAATGTGTGCTTAATGCGCCTTATTAGTGTGATCAAAATACAATTGTCTGGGAAGAGGTTTTATTAGTCATGATGGCTGTGTGCAACTTGCGTGGCTCAGAGAGGCAGTACACTGCAGACCAGTTATTGGGAGGGGCGGCACTGGCAGGGGAGAACTACTGCTTTCATGTCCTGGTTGTGGACTTCCTAAGGCATTTGGTTGGCCATTGTGAAGAATAGAATGATGGGACATTGGTCTGATTCAGCAGCACTTTTCTTGTGTTCTTAAACTTATCAAGAGGCTTAGGGAATATACATTTTGATGGCCTTAAAATATTCAATATTGTTTTTGGAAGCATTGGCTCTATTTGAATATTTCCTACTAGTTCCTTTTCAAAGAACCCTATCTATATTGTGTTGTACTTGTGGTTGTAATGCCTCCAGCATTGATTGATGGCTGTCTTGGATTGGGAGTTCTTTTGGCTCAGGGCAGAGAGTCATTGCTCAGTGGAAGAGGTCTGTATCCAGAAGGGTTGAGATTAATTCTTAAGCATATCTAGATAAAAGGATCTCAGGGAGCAGGGCTGGAAATTGCCTGTCTGAGACCTTGAAGTGTGCTGCCAGTCACAGTCCTTTGTCTCGTCATACGATAGTCTGACTCAGCAGAAGGCCCACTTCAAAACTACAGACTCTTGCACTTCATACACTGCCAGCAGCTTGGCATACAAGACTGCAGTAACTATATGATACTCATAGGTTTTTAGAAATGAGTGTGCATACGTATAGGGCCGGCCCATTGAGGAGGCTGCCTGAGGCAGTCACGTCAGGCAATGAATTGTTGGGGGACTCCCACCTCTTTCTGCTTCCCCATCTAAAATGCTCCTCCTCCTCCTCCTCCTCCCTGGATTCAACAATGAGTGGGGAACACAGCAGATTTCCTTCACACTTCCTCTTCGGTTGCCTTTTGAATTCAGGGATTTTGCAGCCGAGGAAGAATGGCAGCTGAGCTGGCATGCTGCTGTCGGCTCCAGAAAGTCTTTGGCTGGTCCTATGTGCATGAACGTGTTCGCATGTGGGCATCCACTTGGCAAGCCTTTCTTATCTTCTGTATTCTTGCTGGAATTCCAACAAGATATTCTCATTCTTGAGTGTTATAAGCAACACCACAGGTAAAGCACAATGCGGGGGGGGGGGGGGTTCCATGTTAAAGTTACAGGCATTCAACTGGCTGGACAGAAAGATGCCATTATATTAGGCAGTGAATTTCAATCTCTCTACCTGATGGTTTAGAGTGGAGAGAGGGAGGAGTGGGGGAACCTGTTAGTCGCTTGCTGCAAGTCAGAGACCGGCAGGCATCTCTTACACACTGGCTGACTGGCTAATGAAATGGATGGACAAAAGGGCAGAACTAACAAGAACTACTACATGCATGCTGCATACCCTGTAATGTGGAGCTGGCTTTCTTTTAAATAGAATCTTGCTTTTCTGCCTCTCAGTAAAAGCAATAAGGTAAGAGTGACCTTAAATCCAGAGAGCCTGTTAAAAGGGAACTCAGCAGGTATTTAAGAATGTTTTCAAGAAGTTATGAAGCATTTTTTTCCTCCACAATTAATTTCACTTGTGAAATAAATTGGTGTCTGTAAGGAACATCCTGTTGTGGAGTCTGTCTGTGTTTCTCAAGTCCTAAACAGAGGGCTTTTCTTCCATTAAGGAATGTGGCTGTTTTGCTTCTGGTGCCTGATATACTAGGAGTGTGAGTGCGCAGTACATGTGGGCAAGGCATAAGTCTGTACATTAAATGATTTTTTAAAATAGCACATGTTTTGCTGCAAACAAAAAATCCCACTGCTTAGAGAGTGATTTATGCTAATGTAGTCCCGTTGTAGTCAATGCAATGAAATCACTGTAAGAAGTACATGATTTGCTATTTGTTTTTATTAAAGGAATGATGCTATGCAGGGTTTTTTTTTTAATCCTTGCTGACTGATTGCTTTGGCCAAAGTGGAATGAAGATTGTATTTAATTATAGCACTGTTCTAAGGACCAGACTTAAAGAAGCAGCATTGTAGCTACAAATAGGCCATGTGAATGAACTCTTACAGTGCAAGCCTATGCATGTAGTAACACAGATGTAAGCCTCATTGTGTTTGATGGGGCTTACTCCCAGGAAAGTGTGTATAGGATTGCAACATTACAGTCCAATCTTATTGGGCTCTTATGGCAGCGGATCTTGCAATCTGCCACTGTAAGTGTCGGTGTGGTGTAGTAAAAGGCACACCACTGTCATGTGTTGTGGGACCACCAGAGGCCGGAGGCCCCGCACATGCACCAACAGCCCACCCAGGCAGCGCCAAAGCAGGTAAGGTAGCAGCAGAGATAGGACATGAGTGGCTCGGGGACGGATCAGGAGAGGATTTGAGTGGGGAGGGCAGGGGCCGGTTTGAGGGTAGGCAGGGGTGGATCTTGGCAGCAGTTGTGCATGCCAGGATCCTATCGCCCTTTCCCAGCCCAGACCCACCCCATGAGGTTCTTCAGACTTATGCCAGCAAAATAGTTAGCATAGATCCGAGGAGACCCAGTGACGGCCAGGCGACCTGCAGGGAGGTAACAAATATTTTTACTTACTTCTCCTGGGCTGTCTGGTTGCCCCCCACCATAGCATGCAATTCACGTTCCATTGATCACATAAACTGGTGGGGGATAGGATTGGGACCTTAGTCTTCTGTAAGATTTAGGCACCAGAGTACGATTTCTACCCCTCCTACTCTTGAAGTGAGGTCCCAAAAAGGTTGTTTTGCCGCCTTGTCATGTGTGCTGAATTGTACATCTAGATATCTAGGTTTATCTAGATGGCAGTAGTTTCATATTGTATGAGGGGTGTGTGTGTGTGTGTGTGTGTGTGTGTGTGTGTGTGTGTGTGTGTGTAGAATGAAAATAGCATGATGAAAACAAAGTTGCTGTTGGCAAAAGAGTCAAACCCATGTTCAGCACATAGCAGAGTTCATTGCTTAGTGAAATGCATGAATACCCTTGACGAGTTTTCAAAAGCTATTGATTTTACTGCTGTGATGGCACTGCTACTTCCTCTCCAATCTTAAGCAACCGCAAGAATATAAGTTTATGACCATAAGAGTAGAACTTGGATACCTTGGCATTTGCTTGCCTGTGGCTGCTTTCACAAGGGACACTAAAAACACATGGGTTTTTTCTTTCTCTTTTGAGTTGCGCATGGTTGATGCTATTTGCAATGTGGAAAACAGTCATTTTAAAGTCCTATACGGTACTATTATAGTCCTGAATAACGTGACTCTATTAAGGATGATCTGATGGGCATTCATTATCTTGTTCTTGTGAAAAGATGTATTAATAAGCAATTGTCATTTTTAGTCTCAAGTCTTACATTGTGGTTGCTGCTCCTGCGTAACTCCATCCTATACCACTCCCAGTAACCCTAGGATGTCAAAACCATGCGGAGAAAAAGGCTCATGAGGTTCATAAGAAGGCTCATGAAGATCATGCTAGTTTGATCATTACTAGTTTGATTATTCCCATATGATCCCGCCTCCGACATACTTTGAAAAACAGGTATTGTTCAGGCGCTTTGAATGGGTGGTTGTCATTTCTCTCCCTTTACTGTTTTAATGTGCTTTATAGTAAATTTTTAAATGTCATGTAATGGATGTCTGGACTTAAATGATCACATCTGTGCCCCTGATGAAAATGGATTACATCTCCCATGTCCAGGTCCCTATTCATCCAGCATAATGTCCCCTTCCAGTGGCTGCTGCTTGTGTTTCCCTTATGGCTAATTTTTTCTTTTCATTCTTCTTGCAACGTTAAACCACTTTGAGAACATTTTGCTCAAATCGGGACATGCATCTTCATCAACATCATCAAATGGCACTCTAAGCATAGCGGTAAGGTAAAGGTGACCCCTGACAATTAAGTCCAGTCGTGTCCGACTCTAGGGTGTGGTGCTCATCCCCATTTCAAAGCCGAAGAGCCAGCGTTGTCCGAAGACGCCTCCGTGGTCATGTGGCCGGCATGACTCTCCTTGCCGCAGCGCGTAGCATACAGCTGGAACACGGAGCGCTGTTTACCTTCCCGCAAGCGGTACCTATTTATCTACTCGCATTGACATGCTTTGGAACTGCTAGGTTGGCAGGAGAATAGCGGTACATATGGCTAAAATGTACTGGTATTCCATCATAATTCACCAGCGATCTGCCTGTCTGTTCCGGCGACTTTTGCCACACTCTTGGTCTGTATAGGTATGCTTTGCCAATGCTGAATATTGCAACGTTCATCCTTCTACTTGCTCTTGAGACAATCGGCTCTTTTCAATGCGACTTAGCGGGGCATTCTAAGACAGCACTCTGGCAACTTGTGGCGCACTAGAGGAAAGTACCTTGAGGATACTGTCTGGGTGCAGCACAGAAATACCCATGTTTTGAACAAGTTTAATGCAGGGAGGGAGGTGTGCGGTCCCTGCATAGATGCTCTTGGTGCAGAACCTATAAAGGGACAGCAGCATATAAAGGAACTGTTTTAACCTCCCACTGTTACAGGTAATATTTGTTGTTAATAAATGTGTTGTCTCCACACTCCCTCACCTTTCCCCAGTTAATCCGCTTTGCCTTTTTGACTTTGCTTTTCTGCATAGTTCACTTCGGCAATTGCTCCTGAGTTCTTTTGTTGTCTGTGGCGCTCTGTCAAGAGGTAGCAGTCACATCAATAATTGGAAAATGCAACTGTTGATGCCAATGAAGTCCACAATGAGATTTGACATTGGCACAGCTACTGAAATCCCCTTTAGCTCTTTTTTTTTTTCAAAGTCCAAATAGCTGTCAAATGCCTCATGTTCCCTTCAGTAATTTTGTTATCACATTTTCTAGTCGTCTGAACAAATCCAACAGAGGCTGCTTCCTTCAAAGCAGATGTGCTTTATTCTGCCACATTTTCTGCAATTCAATCATCCATTATGCCTCATACTATTTATGATAAAAGTTGTGGTTTTTTTTTTTTTTACCTTGGGTGTACCCTTGTGTTTCCTTTTATATCTCAGCTCAAAAAATTTCATCAAGCTCCATGGTGATCAATATGAAACTATTCTAAACAATCCTTTCATAACATTATAAGGATTTAAACACACACACAGTATCTAGAAATTATTCTAACAGCGCAATCCTGTACAATATCCCCCACCAGTGTAACCAGTGGGGGAGTACAGGGCGGGAGGCTTTGGAGGGGAGGGGGAATTTAAATCCCCTTGAATCCTCCTTTTGGAGGGGATTTGAATCCCCTTTCCGTTCTGGCGCCTCCCGTTCTCGCTGTACCACTGGCTGCACCGGTGGGGGAAATTGGATAGGATTGCGCTGTAAAGCTGTAATTCTGTGCACGGGTGGGAGTAAGTCCTATTGATCTGAATGGGTCTTACTTCTAAGTAAGTATTCATAGAATCAGGCTGCACAAGTATTATATTATACAATACTAATATTATTTTGGCCTCAGACTAGCTCAGAACATGGAACATTCTGGTGCTCAGAATGGGCAATTAACAGGCAATATTGAAGGTTTTATTACTTGCATTATCTTCACCCATTAGATTCCATGCGTGGAATCTAAAATCTCCATGCATTTTAGATTCTCCCATTCCCTTTCACAGTGTGTGAACTATCTTGGTATAATAAATCAAAGTGAAAATGATGTTGAGCTGCTGTCATCTCTCTGCATTCAATAGCATGTGCTGTTTGTGGCAATTCCTTAATTAGACCCTGATTGTGGGCTTGAACACAATCATACCAAGTTTAAAAAAAATGGATAAAGTAGAATAGAGGAATCAATGTTGAAGAAATATGTTTGCTAGTTTTCCAGTTATCTCAGAGATAACAACAACTTTCTTTTATCAAATTATGACACCTGTTCAATAAGCTTTATCTTCTGTGATGTTTCCAGTGTTTTGCAATCAGCCATAATTCCTCATATAGATTCTTTCTCTGTACCTTAGTATCATAAAAAGGCATACATACTAGCTTCCTGAAAATATGCATCACGGTACCTTCAGATGAAAAGGCAGCCGTTTTACAGGCTGAAAGATGTATGATCTACCTTTACTCTAATCCTTTGGGAAAAGCCAGTGGGAATCATTAAAGAAAGTGATGAAAAAATGTACCTTTCTAAAATTAATCTCCAACTGAGTTTATATATCATTTTATATTGTCTGTAAACCGCTTTGTGAACTTTGTGTTGAAAAGCGGTATATATAAATAATAATAATAATAATAATAATAAATCATATAAAGACAACTATGTTTTCTTTACTTCTGTTTTCACAAGCAACCTATGCTATGAATTTCTGCTGGTGCTACACAACAACTTGTGTTTTCTACATTTTCAAAAGAAACTTCTCCATTGCTGGTTTGTTTAGAATCCAGATAACCTTTGGCCTTAAGACACAGCTAAATTCTAAACAAGTTAAACATCTGGTTCCCCCCCCCCCACTTTCCCTTGAATGTGATTAGGGAAGCTTCACCTGTTGAATTTCAGTCCTAATGCATCCCTTGCCAGCTCAGCATTGAGCTGAAAGATCAAGCTGTAGTGTGAGTGCATGGAACCTAATCTGTAAAGCCAATTTAATGTAGGAGGTCTGAACAAAATCTTTCCTGGCTGTTTATGTGATGCAGAAATTCCAATTTCCCATTCTTTTTGGAGCATAAGGGAAGATAATGAGCACCTTAATTAATATTTATTGATCTTAAACCAAATATCCCCCCCCCTTAAAAATAGCTGAATACTACTTATATCTAAGGAATTCTATATGTTTACTGTTTTAATGCTTTGTTTGCCCACTTCCTGACACAACAGCAGCCACCTTTCCTGTCCATTATTTCCTTCTATCTCACTTTTCAATGCAGTGGGCACTTATCAGTCAAAGCAAAGTTAAGCCCAAATGGGAAATTGACATGTGCTTAACTCTCCGAATGAACAGCGCAATCCTATCCAACTTACACCACCAGTGTAACCAGCGGTGCAGCGAGAACGGGAGGCCCCAGAACGGAAAGGGGATTCAAATCCCCTCCAAATCCCCTCCCGCCCTGTCCTCCCCCGCTGGTTACACCGGTGGTGTAAGTTGGATAGGATTGCGCTGGAAATCAATGGGATCTAAATGTGCTTAATTTTCAGATGTACTGAAACAGAAAGCTAGATGGTAAGATCATATGGAACTAAAAAAAAATCCTAGCACTGGGTATGATGTTCAATGTGCCTAACCATACACACATTATAATGAGTCAGTCAGAGCACATCAGACTCTAGAGATCATAAGACGTAATGATTCCACTCTGGTTCCACTCTACTCTGTGCTAATCAGACCTCATTTGAAATATTGCATCTATTTTAAGGACATTGATAAGTTGGAATGGGCTGAATGGAGAGCAACAAAGATGGTGAGGGGTCTGGAAATCAAGTCCTGAGAGGAATGGTTAAAAGAGCTTGGTATGTTTAGCCTGGAGAAAAGGAGATTAAGGGGAGATATGATAGCGGTTGTTATCTGAAGACTGTCACACAGAAGAAGGGGAGGATTTACTCTCTGTGGCTTCTGAGGACAGGACTAGAATCAATGGGTTGAAACTGCAGGGAGGCAGATTTACAGCGCAATCCTATCCAATTTACACCACCGGTGTAACCCAGCGGTGCAGCGAGAACAGGAGGCCCCAGAACGGAAAGGGGATTCAAATCCTCTCCAAAGGGGGATTCAAAGGGAATTTGAATCCCCTTTCCGTTCTGGGGCCTCCCGTTCTCGCTGCACCGCTGGTTACATTGGTGGTGTAAGTTGGATAGGATTGCGCTGTTAGGCTAGACATGACGAAGAATGTTCTAACTCTAAGAGCTCTCCAGCACTGGAACAGTGTGCCTTGTGCAGTTATGGTCTCTCCCTCATTGGAGGTTTCCAAGAACAGGCTGGATGGCCACCTGTCAGGGATGCTGTACTAGTTGTAACACCTGCTATAGCAGTTGATGTTCAAGTGAAGTCTGCCCTGAGCAAGGGGCTGGCTTGATTATCTCCAGGGTCCCTTCCAGTGCTAACATCCTGTGATTCTAATTATATGGAGCATTCTGGGGGAATGAATGGCAGTCTGCTTTTAAGATATTCAACAACTATCTTTTAGTGCAGGTTTCCAAAGAGGACTGCAGTGTGGAAGCTCTAACTTTAGTATTTTTTATGCATCATACGTCTTAATACTTTTTTTTAAAAAAAATAAACATTCTTTTCCCTTTATGCGTATTTCTTTATGAATTGTTTTTCTTACTGCAAATAATCTCCGGACCTTAATAGGCCTCTCATGCTAATCGAATACTTGGCTTTCTTGGCAGGCTGAGCCACACTGCTCAAGAGTTGCTGTCTTATATTTGGCTTAGCCTTATGGGTTGCATATTTCTTCAACAGACTTATTAACTATATTTGCCTGAGGCTAGCTCATGGTTATGTACTGACTAGCCAAAATGGTTGGTCAAGGAATTTGGCATACAGAACCTACTCAGATTCTCCTATTTGTTTTCACATCTCTGTTTTTTAAATCATAAGATCACTGCTGGTTTATTGGGGGGGGGACAAAATCTCAGAAGAATATCTCCATAATCTCATCCCATCATACTATTGGGAGCAGAGGCGTATCTGCAGCTGATGCTGCCTGGAGCACGGCGGCAGCGCTGCTTTGGGGGGGCGCCGCTGGGGGGGTGACCCGACTTACCTGCGGACCCGCCCGGTGACGCGGGCGGGCGCTCCGAGGCCTTCTCCCCCAGCCTCGGAGCCGGAGATAGCCCCAGAGCGTCCACCATATAAATGTAAACATTCTGCGCATGTGCGAAAAAAGAATAAATAGTGCGGCGCCGCAGTCGGCCGCCTTCAGAAAGCCCTGGCCGCCAGTCATGGTGGACGCTCCGGGGCTTTCTCCAGCTCCAAGGTCGAGGGAGAAGGCCTGGAGCGCCCGCCCGCGTCACCAGGCTGGCGCGCGCTCCGTGGAAAGACTGAAGCGAGCGGAGCAGCGGCGTCCGATACCGCCCGGATCCGCGGAGCCGCCCGGAGCCGCTGCTCCGCTCGCTCCAATCTTTCCACGTCTCTGATTGGGAGCCTCCATGTTAGGACTGTTCAACATCTATTTTGATGTCTGAAAATGTCCAGCAGGGTGGTGTCGGGTTGGCCAGGTGGGGCACTGGGCCAGGACCTACACCAATCAGAAGGCCCACCTGGCCAGGCAAACCCCTGAACCATCAGTACCAATGACAGTGCTGGTACTATGGTTGCCAACCTTCCAGGACTAGCTTGGAGTCTCCAGGGATCAGCATCAGTCTTCAAGAGACCACTGAAAGTTATCCTGGAGATAAACTCCATTTCCTCCCAGTCCACAGATGTACACACTCCTGTTGGGTATATACACACTTGGGTAAAAAATTAATACAAACTCCCTGGTTAAATGACATTATGTCATATTGGCGGGGGGGGGGGGGGAATCTCCAGGAATAGCTTCAATCAGAGTTGGCAACTAGGTACCACACAGGATGTGTGGGGGACTTATGGGGGATTTTAGTGGAAAGCTTTGCCCTAGGGGCCCAAGCAACCTGGCACCAGTACTGATGCTCATTATGCAACTCAAAGCCTGTGGCAATTGACCATTGCTCCTGTGTGTATGTGTATCCATCTATCCATGTGCTGATTCTCACATTATATTTTATTTTCAGTCATGGACTAATCTAATGGCTCAGACTTACTGCTTTGTCTACCGCACTGTTTCTGGATAGTTGGTGCTACTAACTATAACTATTTCCTGTTCTTATTTTGTTTTTGTTTTTGTGAGGTGTTTTATTAAAGCTTTTATTGATGTGCAGTAAGCCACCCTGAAGGCTTCAGAGAACCATGTAGTGGAGTAAAAACCTCATTAAAAAGAAAAAGCTAAATACATGACTTGCAAACTAATTTAAATAAGCTAGGCTACATCTGAGTAGCTATATAGCTGAGACCTAAGGTCTCGCAAGCAGGCCTCACGGGAGACATCTAATTCAGAACTTGCAAAAAGGGCAGAAGACTTTACTGTTCAGCCTCTAAACATGATATAAAATTGTTTTAATGGTTTTAGTTTTAGCATAATTTATTATAGTGAACTGCATGAATGCAAATATATACGTCCTAATTTTCTTCGTTTTATTTTAATTATGGGCAAGTAGGTGGGATGCGAACACAGACTTGGAAGTCAAATGAATGGGTCTATGTGACCATCGTTTGGATTTTTAAAAGTTTTGCTGGTATGTCTATACATGTGCGTGCACGCACGCGCACCCAACCATCTTGTATGAATGAGAACTATACAATGCTGGCCCCCAATTATATCCTGACATTGTAATACTGCAGGACTGGCTATGTAATATTCATGCTAAACTTTCTTTCTGTATAAAATAGTGCTTCGTAATAGAGCGCCCCATATCAAAAGAAATATGCTGAAGAAATATAATGGGAGAAACAGCTCCAATTATGCTTAAAAAACCTGGAATACACTCTGAATGGAGGTGTGAAGTTTAAAGAGAGCTGCATCCAGACTAGTTTTCGCTCCGTGAACAGAAGGAGTGTCCGTTCACAGAAGGGGTCATGTAAACCAGATCTTAGAGAGCAGGATGACGATTTTTTAGCTCTTCTGTTACTTTGCGAAATGGTTTGTTTTTTGTGGATTCATGCTAGCAAAATTAGCTTATGAATGACAATCCCTTCTTCATTAAATGTCAGTAGTAAAACTCCCATTCACTTTGTTCAGGAACAAGATTTCGAATTGCCCCTTGAGACAATTTGTGGCAGCTTTGAAAGAAACCATGCATTGGCAAATGCTTGTCATCTTACCGAGTTTGGGGTTTCTTCTGATGTGCATATTAATGTGTCATCTGATGGGCGACCTGCGGCCTAAACGCCAGTCTTGCTTCCTCAGCTGTTCTGTTGCTGGGAGTCAAACAGCTGCTACTTCATACTGCAGGCCGCTCCTGGCATGCTCTGTGTTTCTAGCAATAGATTTAATGTACTGACCTGGTGGCAACATTTAAAACTGTCTGTGGTTTTCCCTGCACTGAATAAATGTTCTGCCTTGCACAGTGCTTCATTCTAAATGAGATGGGCACGGTGCCCTTTTGAAACATATTGATGAAGAGGCAGCTCATAAAATCTACGTCTTTTAGGCAACACAGAAATGACTCACAATGATGGGAAGTGCTGAGGTTCAACAACAATAACAAAGTCATGACTGTCACAAATGCAGCAAGGGCACCACTTTCAGTGGGTCTGGTGGGGAGATTTCAGTACGTGCATGTGTGGAGATTCACAGAAAGTTTCCAAGGTGTGTTCTTAGATTATATTCAAGATTAAATTGCAGAAGAGGGTATTCTGAGAGCAGTTGTTATACTTAGTTTTTGTTATGTTTCATCACTGATCAGAGATAAAATGCTCCTGAAAAATAATCGCATGTGGTCTGAAACATGAAGGGGCTCTCCTCCTTTAATGGTGCTCTTGAATGTATCCAAAAATAACAATAAGGCTGCAATCCTATACACACTTACCTGGAAGTTAGTTCCATGGAATTCAATGAGACGTACTTTTGCGAAGGCATGCAAAGGATTGTGCTGTAAATGCTTAGAGCATTTGGATTTCTTTCATTATGGTTATTATACAACCAATTCCTTATCTTGCAGACCTCTCCAACCTGATGCATCTACATTTCTCCTGGTTTGTGTTTAAGGCACACTACAATATTTTAAATGTGGGATAATTGCGAGAGTTTGTTTGAGGACAATAACTTTGATGTAACAACTTGGTTTAGATCAGGGATTCTTAACTGGAGGTATTATTATTATTATTATTATTACTATTATTATTATTAGTAGTAGTAGTAGTAGTAGTAGTATTAACAGTATTTATATACCGCTTTTCAACAAAAAGTTCACAAAGCGGTTTACAGACACAATCAAATGATTAAATGGCTCCCTGTCCCAAAAGGGCTCGCAATCTAAAAAAGATGCAGAACACCACCAGCAAACAGCCACCAGAAAAGACACTGTGCTGGTGTGAAAGGGGGTCAGTTACTCTCCCCCTGCTAAATATAAGAGGAGCACCAATTGAAAAAGTGCCTTTTGCCCAGTTAGCAGGGGAATCCATACCCCTTAGGGTTATGGGAACCAAATGATGGGGGTATGGGACTCGATCTCTGAACAATTAACTATCACCATTATCAATACGGATTGAGGTGTTCTGTTCTAAGCTATCCATGTGTAAAGTAAAAACCAAGGTATTGACATCTTTTGAAGTCATACTGGTACCTAATAGGACCGGTGATGATGATGACTTTGACCCTCTAGCGAAGGGGGTATAGGGACATATTGGGCAATCCATTGGGGGTCTGTAATTGTAAAAAGGTTAAGATCCCCTGGTCTTATATAGCCTGTCAAGTCTTCTCAAGGCAGAAGGTCATAGATATTCAGCATGAACTTGGAGAAAATCACTATTTCTCTCTCTCAACATGCAGCACTCCATTAAAGAATCCTTGACTATCATTTTATAAGACTCTGTTTATAGACTCATTCTACAACATCCGTTTATTATAGGAATGACAGCTACAGCTACCAAACTGGGGGATGGTGGTGCATCCATCTCTCTCTCTCTCTCTCTCTCTCATGATAAACTCAATTGGGGTGTCTATTTTTAACCTCCCGTTCTTTCCTTTTGGCAGAGCAATCAGTGTTAGCTGAGCTCTTTCACGGAATGAAGCCAAGTAACCCCGTTCGTTGCCTTCTGCAGTGACCAGCAGACACACACAGCTGTGGAGAAGCAGCCTTCTTTTCGCATGAAACTCGGTTCGACAACACCATGTCAAACAACAGTTCTGATGGGCCACCTTCCACAACAACAGTTAGTTCAGTTTTTGTTCAGGCTGGGGATTGCAGAATTGTCATAGCTATACTTAAGGTAAGCTCAGTGGATCTTAACAGTTGTGCTTATAGTCCAGTGCTTGATCATTTCTACTCAGATTTTTGCACATATCATTTGGTAGAGGCAGGTGAAGAGAACATTTCATGGGGAAAATGCTATTTTAATTGCTAGGATATGAGATGGGAAGTTTCTAATTCATGCTAAGTAAACTTATTTAAAAATCAGTTAAGCATTGTTCCCCCCCCCCCATATTTGTTCACTCTAGAAAGTATATTTTTCTTTGAGAAAATATAACTATAAATTAAATAAAGTAGCAATTTATATAGGAGCCTCCTCATTTACCTATGTTACTCAACTTACATGGTTGTAAACTTATGTGATTGTAACTGTGTAAAGTGCTTTGTTCAGACATGGCTTGCGTATATTATTTGAAGGGATTCTACTGGCATTAATGCCTGAACAAATAGTTAATGCTTCTATGATGCAGATTTCAATCTCCCTTTTAGAAAGGGAAAGGTCTAATTTAATACCTTAACTAGAATGATTTAGCTTTACTCTGAAATGTCATCTAATTTTCAACATACAGTAAGTAATTCACAAATCATCCAGAAAGGTCACCTGCTCCCTGAAAGGACTCCATCCTTTCTCTCTTGCTGCCCCTTATGTTCAGAACCACCTCCTGGAATACCTGTAGAATATTTCCTTGCTCTCTTCCTTCAGATTCCTCCTTAAACCCACGTGGGCACTGGATACGAGGGTGGTGGGGGAAGGCTTTGGCAACACACCCCTCTGTCCCCATTCCAAACGGTAACTAGGTTTGTGTAACTGAAACAATCGCATATGCCAGAGGTGGCCAACCTTTCAACATGAATGCTCCTGGCCCTTTAATGGTTGTCTAGGTGAGGGCATTTCAGCAGGTGCAGCTGCTTTAGCAGCACCATCAGCACTTGCAGCTACCAAGATTCTGTCTTCTACACAACTCGTAAGAATGCAGAGGCCCTAATGGTGGAAGGTTGACCACCCCTGGCATATGCCTTTTCTGTTTACCACCATCTCTTCTTTCCCCACTCTGTTGTTTTCCTTGTGTCAATATCTAGATTGTAAGCCCCTCAGGGCAGGGACCTGTCTATTCACTCTGCGTAAAGCACCATATACATTGATGGTTCTATGTAAATAATAAATAAATAAATACATAAATAAGTTGTTATTATTATTATTATTATCATCAACAACAACAGCAACAAATATAGGAAGGAGAGAGGACAGTTTCTATATGTCCTCTCTTGAAACCTGGTTAACTAGCTTAGATACGATCACATTTCTAGATTGAATAAAAAAATTAAAATATTGTTTACTACGCACCAATATTTTGGTTGATATGCTTGGTCAAGCACATACACACACTGTCAAAAGATATAGAGCAATTGTGTTTAGAACAATGTTTCCTTATGTTTGCATTTTAGTGTGGAAATTGGGTGGAGCTCCAGCTGGCTGAATCAGTACCAAATTTATTAGAAATTGGCAGCAATCAAGAAGAGACCAAAAAATTGTTACAAGATCATGAACTTCTCCTGGCTAAACTTAAGGTAAGACATGCAATATGAACACCCAGAAACATTACTGGTCTCATTATAGTTTGGAGATGAATGTTGGAATGGATGACTGAGGTGCAGTCTCTTAGGTCACATTGCGTTTCACAAGTAAGTTTCATCAGAATCCTTCCTTACAGGCTTGGTGAGGCATTCTTGTTAAAATAAGCTTCACAAAATCAAGAAATGAACTATTGGTGCTTTATCAAATGTAACAAAGAGCCAGTCCTCCACACAGCCATATAGTATATGATTGTTGTTGTTCAGTCGTTAAGTTGTGTCCGACCCTTCGTGATCCCATGAACCATATCCCGCCAGGCCTTCCTGTCCTCCACTATCTTCCTGAGTTCGCTCATTTTCATGTTCGTTGCATCGGTGATGCTGTCTAACCATCTCATCCTTTGCCTTCCCCTTCTCCTTTTGCCTTCAATCTTTCCCAGCATCAGAGTCTTCTCCAGAGAGTCCTCTCTTCGCATTAGGTGGCCAAAATATTTGAGCTTCAGCCTCAGTATCTGTCCTTCCAGGGAACAGTCAGGGTTGATTTCATTTAGGATTGACTGATTTGATCTCCTAGCAGTCCAAGGGACTCTCAGGAGTCTTCTCCAGTACCACAGTTCGAAAGCATCTATTCTTCGGCTTCAGGGTTGATTTCTTCAGGGTTGATTTCATGTAGGTTGTTGATTCCTTGCCTATGGACAGCTGGCCCTGTGCCTTTGCTTCCACAGGCAGGATTTAATGTTCAGATTTAACGTTGGCAAATGTTAGCAGTAATTGTGCTTGTGGTGGCATCCGTAAAAAGCTTAAGTCTGCACATGTTGGTGACTGTCACTGGGCATAGAGATGTCCACAGGCACAGAGTTGATATACACAGTATTTTCAAGAGTTTTTCCCATGGCTATCACTAAACGCTTAATGGCCATGTAAATTGTTCCTCAGATAAAATGAATATGAACCAACGTCAGAGTTCATTCTCAAGCATGTCAACAAGCAGAGGCAGCATGCTTTTTTAAGGCCTCTAAAAAAGCAGAACTCAAACTGTGGGTTGCAGCCCGAAGTGGAGGTGGGTTGTGAGTTGGGCCCTCTCACCTGCCCTTGCCTCCATTTTGCTTCAAAGTGGAGCCAAACGAAAGCGACTAGAAGCCATACCCAGGTCGCAACCTCCTGCAGCTGCTCGCGGCCCTGGATGGGCCTCCACAGGCCCCAGAAGGCCTTCGGAAGTGACTTCTGGGCCACTTCCGGTTTCGCCGACACAAATTCTGGTTGTGTCAGGAGGCCTCTCTGAGGCCTGCGGAGTCCTCCAGAGGCCGCCCAGTGCTGGGGGTAGCTGCAGGAGGTGGGTCGCGATGCCATTGCCGGAAGACAAGGTGGGTCATGGCCGCACCAGGATTGAGAACCCCTGCTTTAAAGGAAGACTGGCAAGGCTTCCTACATTTTTCCATTTCTTCTTTGACTCCTCAACACCATCAGTCAAAGTAAATGGGGTAGTAAACACTTGTCCTGTGCTGCACTGAATATGAGGGTGGTGGGAGGAGGGCAGCTCCATATTCCATCTAATGAGCCACTATATAGTTATGTAGGAGGGTTTAGGGGTAAGCCAGACAAGAGTGTTCTTATTCCCAAATATATTTAAAAAAATTACATTTGGGAATGGGGCCAAAGTGGATCGTTGTTTATACATAATTGCCTGAATCCTTGTTGAAAAAGAAAGGAAATAAGTCATTAATGGTTCTACAGGAAACATAGAAGTTTGTCTGTTTTACAGACAGTGACATTAATCATACTGGCCATAACACTCGGATCCACATGTGTACTCTGGTTTTCACATTTGTTTATGGTGCATATAACATTTTATACATGAGAGTCTAAAATAGTAGCTTTTAAAGTTTTAGTACAAATGTACATTGTCGGCACCTGTTGATTATGGTCATGTTGTTTTAAAATGTTACACAGCGCTGTTATTCAGAATAAATAATTTCCACAGCCTATACATCTTGCTGGAAGCAGACATGTTAGCACTTTTGCTTGGCGTACTGAACATTTTGAAAGAATAATTTTATTGCAGTTCAGTGTTGTAAGCTGATGTGTATAGGACATTTATAATGGAAATAGTGAAGGAAGATTTTTAATTGCTTGGCTAAATGTACTGATAGGGAATAAAGAGCATTCCTGGAAGATGTTCTAAAGAAATTCCTATCATGTGAGAAATATGCATATCCATGCGTGACATATGGTAAATCTGATTTCAATGTACCACATTGCATGGAATCAAGTTTTGAAGTGAGCCCGTGAAACACATGCATGGGGATATATTATTTATGGCACAGTCCTGTGGTCTGGCTGGGCTGGCGTAGAGGTCTCTACGCCGGCCCAGGGTGTCGCAAATGTGCCATAAAGCACATTGTGACCTGGGGGTAGGGTGTGGCGGCACCCAGTGCAGAGGCCTGCACCGCCGGACAGATAAGCCCTGTGCCGAGTGGGGGGGCAGAATGGGGCTGGGGAAGGGATGTAATGGAGTGGGGGGGTGAATCAGGCCCAGGGTGCGGGGCCAGCGGAGAAGGCCTCCGCCGTATCCCATCCTTGCTCCCAGGTTTGGAAGCCCTACATGGGGCTTCTCGGGCCTGCGGCAGCAATTTAATGCTGGATACAGAGTGGATCGTGTGGCCCCATTGCGCTGCACTGGATAGGATTGGGCTGTTAGGCTTGGTCTACCCAAAGAGCAGATTATGAGGTAACACTGCTTCTAGACTGAACCACTTCAGATGGGGGCGTCACATAAAAACATAAGAAGAGCCCTGCTGGATCAGGCCAAAAGCCCATCTAGTCCAGCTTCCTGTATCACACAGTGGCCCCACCAGATGCCTCAGGGAGCACACAAGACAATAAGAACATAAGAACATAAGAAGAGCCCTGCTGGATCAGGCCAAAAGCCCATCTAGTCCAGCTTAAGATACCTGTGTCTTAAGATACTTAAGATACCTGCAGCTTAAGATACCTGCTTAAGATACCACAATAAGATACCTGTGTCCAGTCGCCACTCCCTTGCACCTGGCACAGAGAAAACCTACTTCTAAAACCAGGAGGTTGCTTATGGCTTGTAACCTGTGATGGTCTTTTCCTCCATGAATCTGTCCAAACCCCTTTTAAAGGCATCTAGGCTAGGTGCCATCACCACATCCTGTGGCAAGGAGTTCCACAGATGAATTACACGCTGGGTAAAGAAATATTTTCTTTTGTCTGTTCTAACTCTCCCTCCACTCAATTTTAGTGCACGTCCCCTGGTTCTGGTGTTGTGCGAGAGGGAGAAGAATTTCCCTCTATCCACTCTCTCCATCCCATGCATAATTTTATAAGTCTCAATCATGTAACACATGATTGAGTACTCCTGCATGCACACGCACACATATATATGCTGGCTTAGCAGAGCTCGAGCAGCCACTTTTTGGACTCTGGCATGGTGCCACGCAGCTGTCATGGTGGCTGCCACCTTAGTATACGTACCACAGGTATGCACGCACACGCACACACAGACAAGAAGAAAATTTAACCATAGGATCCTCCTTTGTAGTTTTTCCATCGTAGATTCCTGTTCTGAAACTAGCATTACCATAAGAAACTCTATCTTAGAAAATGTTTTGTCTTCCATTTCATGATGCTCTTACTTTTATATAATAGTAGAGTGCACTCCTTTTTTCCCTTAATATATTTATATTTTATTAATATAATATTTAAAACATAAAACAATACATATTTCATAAGATTATAGCAAGCGCAAAGCAATACATCCTACTAGCATACTATTCACTATTTTCTACATATAATATCCAACTAAGCCAAAATATCACCAACATTCTATTCATTAAATCCACATATCTTACCCATCGTTTTTCTCCCTGAGAGAGTGCACTCCTGTTAGATGCATTAATGCACTATCTGTACGTTTAAGATTACGATGATGCACTGAGGTGTCCTGTGAAAGCTCTATGATTAATCTGGATTGTCCATTGGAGGACATTCCAAGATTCATGGGAATGCATCTGTCTGTTCTTGATTGCTTGCCAAAGCACTGTTCTTTATCATCATTAAGGTCACGGTGAACTGTAATATACACCTGAAAATTATATATCACAACCACTGTACAGAGTGAACTTTCTTTTTTAAAAGACACATAGCATCAATAATGTGGTCCACATTCTTTTGGATATATTGTGATCACCTTTAATTGCTTTATTACTCCACTTGCAGAAACCAAATTGCAAAACAGTAATTTATATGCAAATATTCAAGGGGAACAAATAAGAGAAAAACATATCTTTGGAAATAATTTCGAACCTTTCTCTTTGGCTGACCTGGGCAAAGTGTGCCCCCAGGGCCACATGCGGACCTTTGGCCGACCCTGACCAGCCCGTGGGAGCTCTAGCAGAAATATATTTCCCGCCTCTGGTGCACCACTGTTGGGCGCCTTCAAGCAAGAGCTTATACTCACCAGCCATGTCCCTCTCTCCAGATACAACAAATCGAGAGCTAAACAAGCTCAGGAGTGACACGAATGGCCTCAGCAGGGAGGGGAAAGCGGCAGCTCAATGTTTTCTAAGTCAGGGTTTGGCCTTTGTGTGGCTGGCTGGCTGGCACTCTCCTGCGCTCTCTCACTCGCTGTGCAGTTTCTGTCAGTTTGCTGGAAGTCGCAAGAGAAACTCCTTTTCTCTGAGGGATTTCTTCAACCTTGGGATTGCCAAGCCTCATTGGTGGGCTCCCCGGGCCACGCTCAGCCTCCTTCAGCCAGTGCCACCACCGGGCTTCCCCCCCCCTCTCCAAACATGAGGAATGAAAGGTGAAGGAACTCAAGGGATTGTATCCTTTGTGAGGGCTACTTCAATGGAAGTAGTCATCACAAAGACTTCAACTTCCATAAGCCTCTTCACTCTTCTATCCTCCTGTTGGGGGGGGGGGGGAGTCTGCCGGCGGCACCGGCTGAAGGAGCCCGAGGAAAAAAGCCCCTGCATAGAAGTTTAGACTTGCTACTGCCTCTGCCCACAAGGGGGGTGGGGTGGGGTGGGAAGGAGCGCTCCCCACTGCCACTGGGGTAAGCAAAGGGAGGCCCTGCAGTTCCTGTTGCAGGTGAGTTGTAGGGGGTGGTGAGGTGAGAGAAAAAAATCAGGTGTGGATTGCTTCCAAGCCCAGGGTTTTGAAGTTAAGGAAATGTAGCTTTAGGGAGGGCAATTTGGAATGCTCTGAAGCATCTGTATGTGGTGTGTTGTGGGGGAATCAACAAAACATGGCTTCCTCCCCAGAATGACTCATGGCATGACTCTCCTTGCCGCAGCGTGTAGCATGCGGCTGGAACAGGGAGCGCTGTTTACCTTCCCGCAAGCGGTACCTATTTATCTACTCACATTTAACATGCTTTAGAACTGCTAGGTTGGCAGGAGCTGGCCAAGCAATGAGAGCTCACCCCGTCGCGGATTCAAACTGCTGACCTTTCGATAGACAGCTCATGGTTCAGCGGTTTAACCCACTGCGCCACCCGCTGGCCTTATATATGTTCTTATGTTCTCCATTCAGCCTATTGGCCCGGTCCTCCACAACAGTCCTAGTTTCTCATGTGGCCCCTTAGGAAATTTAATTGCCCAACCCTGCTCTTTGGCATTTCCAATTTTTGAGTTGTTGCCTTTTAAAAATGGAATATTTGAGAGTTTTACTTACTTACTTTACAATATATTCGATGTGTCTTACATTGTAATCTTGGTGTTCAAGGTTATTTCCATTTCATTATAGAAGTGCTTCACAGTAACACTAAAGCTAAAGATCTGTGCTTTCTCGATTGTAAAATTGTTTTGTCAGGAACTGGAAGAGCTTTTGCAGTTAGAAAAATGACCTTTTAAAAGTGACATTGTGGTGCTGTGCAAGCATGTCCCATTTCACACCCATCTTGCTATAAAAGCTGTCTTCATTCCTTTCATTCCACCAATGAAATTTGGTTTTGTTTGCAACTCACCTACATTAGCCCCATCCCTCTGCCCCAGAAGTTAACCAACCCAGAAGTTATTCTGCCCAAGCCACACAGTCCTCCAAACCTATTGCCAATATCCTGAAGATCAAGGTTGGCCCATCCGTGACTGTGTGGTGGTGACCTCAGACAACTTGCCTCTATCCACCTGCCTGCTTTACCACTTTTCCTCCTGCTTCTGGAATTATATGGAGCAGAAGAGGAAATGTAGAGGAGAGTGGAGGGGAAGAGAACTTCCTCTTCCGCTCCATTCCGCTCTCTTCCTTTTGGAATTGAGGGAGCAGGAGGAGGAGTGGCAGCAGCTATTGCATCACTGGAAAAAGGAGGGACAGTATTTGGCACACTGCCTCAGGCACTGGAAGGTCTTGGGCTAGTCCCGCTGAAGTTCTCTTATATGGCTCCCACACTATCACTGGTGGGTCCAGAATGGCTCTATTGGAATTGTATTTCATTAACTGTCTCTCGTTTTGCTACGTTCCCTTTGGAAGGTAATACAGAAAATAGTCCCTGAAATAAATAGTTGATGGCTAAAATAATGTGCAGAACATCCCCTAAAGAGGCTTACAATACAGTTTCTAGTCAGTCTTGCATGCAGGAGCTGCTTAGCTTTGCCCAGAGAACAAGATCACATCTGTGCCTCCAGTATCAAAGCAGATACAAATGTCCCCATTAAAATGCATACAACTCCAAAGCTGAGTAAGCAGGAGAGGACTTGAGCGCAAGAAAGATATGAAAGAACAGCATGGTCTGCTGAGCATGTGTGCAAATGGATAGTGTGAATGATGCAATAAGCATAGTGTGTCTGACAGATATCAGCCCTGTATCACAGACACTAGATAGCTTACTCTCTATTTAAAACAGATGTATCAGCATGAAAGGCTGCAGGCTAAAGGATTAGATTCAGGAAAGCAAGCAGAGACCGACTTAAGTTCCACTGCTTCAAGTACCGTAGAGTGTGGTCTCCCCTGCCCCCAGGATACTAATTATATCATTTATCTCCTCCACTATATTTGCAATATATTCTTCTTCTTCCAGTGTGCAGAATCACACTGAATAAGTGTTCTCAGAGTCCAGTTTGTAACATCATACATCGGCTTTTATGAAGCCTTTCAGGACGGAATTACACAGTTGAGCATCAAGAAAAAATAAAAATGTTTGGGTGTTTTTTTTGTTTTGTTTAAGTAATTGTAGTAGTACCCTGTGCACCAGTTCAAGAAACATTCAGATTATACCATTCTGCTGAAAAGCAACCCTGTGGAGAAAAGATAATTAAAAGTTGTTAAGGATCAGTTGTTTCAAAGAAGTTTGGATAACATGAGGACACCAAATGCTTACCTAATAAATACCCAGTCTTTGAACAACTTTTCAACTGATACATTCCCAGTATAATAGGTATGATGATTTGCTTCACAGGGAAACAGAAATATCTAAATGTATATGATAGTCATAAGGGTTAATTTTTAAATTACACACAAATCATGCATGTGGTGCTTCCCCCTGACGGCTGCCATTTCTAAACAAAGCAGTGTTGGCAGGGGGCAACTTGGAACAGAAAGGCAATAGAAGACTGGCAGCTTTACTTTTTTCCTGCATACTGCTCCAAATGCTCCCCACAAGGGGGGGGGGGTTGCCGACAGTGGGTCCACTGCATAGTTTCACTGCTGAAGCTAAGCTATCTGGATGGAAGACTGTCTGGGAACCATATATAAAGCACTCTGAGCTTTTCAGAGGAAGAGTGGGGTATAGGTATAATTAATTAATTCAGACTGTAATCCTATGCACACTGATCCGGAACTTGTGGCCCAATCCTATTGAGGACCTATGGTACATGGTCCACTCATGGTCCACTGCCGAAAGTCCAGGGCTGGAGTTGTAAAAGCCACACTGCTGTCATGCGCTGCTGCAGGACTGCCAATGCAAATGGGTGGAGGCTCCACAACACACATCAGTGGCTCACCCGGTCCGCTCCAGTGCAGATGAAGTGGCAGCGGGGGCAGTTGGAGGAGGATTGAGGTGGGGAGTGGACTAAAATGGGAGTGGGACTCAGTGGATTTTGATGGCAGCAGCTCATGCCAAGATACTATCCCCCTTTTCCCAGCCTGACACACACACACCCAGGGCTCCTTGGACTTATGCCAGCTAAATAGCTGGCATCATTCCAAAGAGACCTGTTGGAGGCAAGGAGGTAAGTTAAAATATTTTTTTTTACAAAGGAGGTAAATTTTACAGCGAGGTAAGTAAATTATTTTTACTTACGGTACCTCTCCTGGGCCACTTGGTCAACCCCCCACCCCCCAACATAGCATGCAGTGCGTGCTCCGTCGGTGGTGTTGCATGCTATGGGCTAGCGAGGGATAGAATTGGGCTATGAATTCCCTTTAACACAGTGGGACTTCTAAATAGACATGCATAGCTTGCACTGTCAGTGACTAAATTCTTGTTGACTTCAGAATGAAGGTTCCAACTTTTTGTAGATTTGAGAGGTTTTTCTTCCAAGCTTGGATATTTCAGTGGGGGTGGGGCAGGGGAGGAAATATATACACGAACAGTCAAATCCTGTCTAGGACCGCCGCAGCGTGAAAAAGCATGCTGCACCAGATCCTATCCAGGATCGGGTCAGTGCCGCAGCAGGCAGAGGCCTCCTTGGGGTAAAGGGACATTCATCCCTATACCCCAAGTAACGGCCCAGCTGCCCCAATGGGTCTCCTTGGATGTGCACTGGCAAAATGGCTGGCGCAAATCCGGGAGGCCCGTGTAATGTCCTTCCCGGGCCTGGCGATCCAACCATCCCCTCCCGTTCTGACCTCCCCACGCTGCCCGGCGCGTGGCCTCAGTCCCCCGGAGAGTAAGTGGGAGCCCCTTACTCTCTCTGGGTGTCAAAAACATGCCTTACAGCATGTTTGTGACACCTGGCGTCAGCAGAATAATAGTTCTGCCAATCCTGTCCCAGACAAGGTTGCACTGTGAGTCCCCAAGTTATGTCCTGGCTGGTTCCATTCTGGAGGTTTGTCCAGAATTCAGAATGGATGTAAGTCAGAACAGCCTGCACGAAAACACCAGAATACAGGACTGTGCCTGTGTAAAATTGCTGACATTGGTCATCCATATGTAGTCAGATGTCTGTAACTCAGGGACCCAATGTGCACTGCTCCTACACCATTACATGTGAAGAATGTGTCTGTTTCATACGTTATGGAAATCTGCTATATTACATATGCGTCATCCTACATGGAAGTGAGGGATGGTTTTCTTTCTTTCTTTCTTTCTTTCTTTCTTTCTTTCTTTCTTTCTTTCTTTCTTTCTCTAAGGACAAATGTCCTACGTGAACTAGTCCTTAACTTGAGCATTCTGGTTTAAAGGAGTTATTGGCAATAATTATACTAAGCCCGACCTGTGACTATTGCCTGCCCAATATATTTGTTTCCATCACTTACTTGGCACATCCTAGCAGGGTCAGAAGCACCCTTAATCTCCAGCCTCTTTGTCTTGTAAGTAACACAGCGTGGTAGAATCATGGGGGAGTACCCCTCAATAAGCGTCACACAAGGATTCTTGTATCTCTATCCAACCAAATGTTATAAATACAGGTGGGCCCCCATATCCACGGATTCGCTATCCACGTTTTCAGTTATCCACGGATCATGGGGACCCCCCCAGGCTTTTACTTTTTTCCCCAGTAAGCTTTGTTTCTTCCTTAAACAAACAGGAGAAGCATCCTCTGGCTGCTTATTGCAGGCAAGTAGAACGAGACTAAGTGATAGAGAGGCTCTGCAAGGTTAACAGAAACCTTGCAGAGCCTCTCTAGGACTTAGTCCTACCTGCCTGCAATGGAGGCTGCTTCTCTGTTTGTTTTAAGAAAGAAACAAAGCTTGCTGAAAGAAAAATAAGAGCTGGGGGGGGCAAGCATGCCTGCCTGCAGGGGAGGCAGGGTGGGGGGCCTCAGGAAACCATGGAGGGGGTGTTTGCTCTTATCCACGGTTTCAAGTATCCACAGAGGGGCCTGGAACATATCCCCAGCGGAACATATCCCCTTGCAGAGCCTCTCTAGGACTTACAGCCCATTCCAACCCAACTCCACCGCAAGTCTGGCATAAGAGTGGCCTAAGTTCAGCCTAAGTTCGACATAAGTTATGTCTGAGTTATGTCAGAGTTATGCCTGAGTTAGGCAGGCTGCAGTATCTGTGGCCCAGCACCACCCCAGAATCCAGGCAACACTTACCTCCCAGGCAGGCAGGCTCTCCAGGCTTGGTGTCCGGCTCGGGCATGTGCAGGCCTGTGTCTGCATGTGTCAGTGTCCATCCATGGCAGCTGCCGCAGGGTCTGTCGCAGCCTGGTCCCAGAGGGGCCGGCCGCAGGCATGGGGGTTGCACCAGTCATGTGGTGGGCGCAGGGCAGGTGACAGGTGAGCAAGGTCCCCTTGCCAACTGCCACAGGGCACCCTGTGCATCAGCCACCTGCTGCAGGGGAGAGTGGCCGTCCCCTCCCTCTTACAGAAGGCGATGCCACCCCCATGCCACGTTGAGGCTGCACGTGGGAGTCATGGGGGGGGAGGGGGAGGCAAGGGTAGGAGGGGGTGGGAACGTCACACACAAGGGGGGGTCGCATGCTGTCTGGAACTGCCTCTGACATGACTCGCAGGTGTGCTGCCTGAAGCCCTGGGCCTCCAGGGCCGGGGCAATGCCCAGAAAGAAGGCATCCCGGCATGCCTTCTGTTCTGTGCCCCGGCCAAGACCGAGAGATGCCTTGGGCTTGTCTGCTGCGAGCGTGAAGGGTTCACGCAGCTCATCACGACCCCAGTTGGGGCGACTACGGCACCTCGCGGCAGGCGCTCCGGCGGGGTGGGGGGTTGCCAGCTGCCAGCATCAGGGAGTGGGAGGGGAGGCAGTCACACAGACAGGCAGACAGGGGGTGCTGGGGAGGGGCACGGGTGGGTCAGAAACAGACAGACAGACAACAAGGCTGGTGGGAGAGAGATACAGGGAGAGGGGTCTGCAGAGACCAATAGGGACACAGGGGGCGCTCCGCAGATGAAAGCGATGCAGAAACAGGCGCCTCTTATGACGACGGACTTTGGGCGGAAGCCACACAGAAACGGGCGGACCTTTGGTGGAAGCGCCTTCATTATGGGCGGACCTTCGGCGGAAGCGCCTTCATTATGGGCGGACCTTCGGCGGAAGCGCCTTCATTACGGGCAGACGCCCTGGCTGTCACTGTTTGCCTGCCTGTGAGGGCCCCCAAACTCCCCCCTCCCCTCTGTGCCATGGGGGTCTGGCAGACCCCCTGCTTTGTTCTCCCAGGGAAGGCCGTGGCAGTCCCTGGATGGGACTCATGTAGGGGCTTCAGTGCTGGGGGCTGTCTGTGTGTGTGGGGCAATGCTTGTGTAACACTGGACACATATGTTTCACTGGGGCTCTGCCCGAGGGCCGTCTTTATTGTTCTGGAACGTTAGCAGAGATGGCCAGGCGAGGCTGCCAGGGGTAGTCACAGCAGCCAATCTGAAAGCAGCAGCAGCAGCCCTGCCCCATGGACCTGGAGATGCAGGCTCTTCCCCTGTGGAACCACAGCCTGCTCCATAGAAAGGGGAGGGGCAGCAAGTACGACAGCCAGGGAGGTGGTGGAGCAGCAGCAGCAGCAGCAACGCCGGCAGCTGAGGAGGGTTGCAGGCTGGCTCCCTGACCTCTGGCAGCATCGAGACAGACGACAGTGGGGTAACCAGACTGCAGGCCCAGGGGTGCTCCCAGGAATGTAGGTGGTAGTGGATGTTCCTGGGGAGACAAAAAACAAGGGGGAGTTACATGTCAGCTGGTGTGTGGACGCAGTCGCCATTGAAGAAATGCCAGTGTGTCGGTTGCAAAAGCCTGCAGGGAGAGAAATAAAACACAGCTGATAGGTGTGACACACATAGCATGGTCTGAGCTGCTTACCTGGGTGTAAGGAGAGCATGATCCTGTAAGGGGAAAGGGTCAAAGAGAGAGACAACAACACAACTTGGGGGTCACAACCATGGCAAACCTAGCAATACTGACCTGTCAGTAGACCCTGTGGAGAAAAGGGGGGGGGAACAGCTGGTGTCTACATAAGGCTAACAGTTCCACACTTGTGGCATTATCTGCTCACATGACTACAGGCAGCAATCAGACACAACAGTGGTAAAGAGGCATGCATCCTATATATCATAGCAGGCAAAGCAGGCAGCTATGAGACAACACATTGGTAAAGAGGCATATCATAGCAGGCTATGCAGGCAGCTATGAGACAACACATTGGTAGAGAGGCATGTCATGGCAGGCTATGCAGGCAGCTATGAGACAAGACATTGGTAGAGAGGTATATCATGGCAGGCTATGCAGACAGCTATGAGACAACACATTGGTAAAGAGGCATGTATCATATATTTCTATATGCAAAGAGGCAGAAGTCAGACCACATGTCAGCACAAACCCTGCTCTTACCTGCACTTACCTGCTGGTGTTGTTGCCTGTGGGGGGGGAAGAGGCTGGGAGAAAGACATGGGTTAGCAAATGGTAGCATGGAGGCAGCTGCCCAGGCACAGCTGTAAACAGTTTGGCCACAGCCCCCCTTGAGGGGGGCAGAGAGGAGAAGAGAGAAGTGGGGTGTTTGTGAATTTTGCCCTCCACCGACAAAGTCCCACTTTGTGGCTGTGGGGGACAGAGCCCCACGCCACGTGCTCAGAGAGAGAGAGAGAGAGACTGGAGGTCTGGGGCTGGGCTTTTGTGGGAAAGAGGCGGGGTGGGGCTGGGTGCTGATAGGCTCCCTATCTTTGGCATAACTCTGTCGGTTTCCAGACCTTGCTGACACAACTCCGACATAACTCTGACCTAACTCAGGAGTAGGGTGTTAGAAATTTTCAGGAGAGGGCTGGAGTGGGTAAGGTAAAATGGCTCCTATGGGTCTCCTCGAATTTATGTCAACCCTTTTGGTCGACATAAAATTTGTGTCAGCTTCTATGTTGGAGGGGGCGTGTCTGTGCTCACCAGGGTCTGGAATCCAACGTTAATTGGTTGCCGCCCCCGTTACACCCACGTTACACCCCTGACATGCCCACTTTTACGCTGACTTTATGCTGGAATAGCTCTTAGGGAGAACTTACGGCAGAACATCACAACTTCAACATAAACTCGACATAAACTACGCAATCCTGACATAACTTCGCCGTAAACGCCTTATGTTGACTTTATGTGGACTTTATGTCTGACTTGTGCTGCTTAGCACTTGCGTTGGAATGGGCTGTTAGTCTCGTTCTACTTGCCTGCAATGGAGGCTGATTCTCTGTATATTTAAAGGAAGAAACAAAGCTTGCTGAAAAGAAGCAAGGAAACCCAAAGCAAAGGGCCCTCAGGAAACCATGGAGGGGGTTTCACTCCTATCCACGGTTTCAAGTATCCACGGAGGGGCCTGGAACATATCCCCAGTGGATATGGGGGGAATACTGTACATTTAAGGAATAACAGACGTAATTAGGGGACATAGACGACCCTACAGGGCAAATCTGTAGGCAGCAACAAAACCCTTAAGTCCTCTCTTGCTAACTAATCTTTTTCCAAGCTCCAACTGGCAACTCTTCACCCTCCCTTCCAGGATTCTATAAAAGAGGACAGAGCTTTGCGCTTGATTGACAGCTCACTTCATCATACAACGTCCTCAGGAATTCTTAAGTTTCTCCTTGTTGGCTTCATTTTTGTTACGGTGATAATAAAATCACTGATTTGGTCTGCAGAATCAGATTCTGGTGGTGACTATAGGGTCCATAGAAAAACTCTGTAACATGAAGTTCTGGCTCCTCTTTAAAGATCCCTTATATGAAAAATTGTGATTCCAGATCATATGCACGAAATGCTAGCAATTTAAAAAATTATACCAAGAGCAGCAAGAGAGGGAAGGGTGTAGGTTCTGAAAAAAAATACTGCCATCTATTAAGGTATGTTTGGTTTGTGTTCAGTCATGGAAGTCTCTGTTGTGCCCCCCAGGTTGTGGAACCCCCCTGTTTCAGATTTAGCCCTCATTTATTGGTTTGTATTTGTTTGTTGAAGGCAGCTGTTTGGCCTGTGTTCTGTTGATTGTGTTTTGATTTTTCTTTACTCTTCTCTGTTTTTTTTTAAATAAAGATAAAAATTAATTTCCTGCTTGCTTTCTCTCTACTTCTGCTACGTTTTAATTGCTTTATGTTGCAAACGTATCCATGTCTCCTCAGAAGTAAGCCCCATTGAAGCTTTATCAAACTACTTTGTTTAATAGCCGCATTAGCTGCCTTGAGCATTTTGTTTTTTTGAAGTTGAATAGCAGGATAGAAATTGTGAAATAAATAAGCAAATAAAGACATATCATTTACTAAGGACATGCCCCCTCAGCAGTTTCCTGCCGTTGAAGCTCAGTTGTGATTTGCTATGAAGGGGATAAGCTTGTTGCTTGTGGAAATGTCATTGAATATAATTTAATGTAACAGAATCGATGTAAGCCTGGGGCTGCTTGTAGTTTTATTTATTTATTATTTGTGGTGGCATTTTTGCTAATTACAGTGCATTCAAACAGACCTTCCAAACAGGCATAAAGAAAATACTATTTATTTATTTTATTTATTTATTTCTGTATTTATATACCTCCTTTCTTATCCTCAGATTGCTCTTCAGATGTTATTCAAGGCGGTTTACATAGGCAGGCTTATCTAGATCCGATAAGGATCTTTACAATATTGTTCTGTATAGAACCCTACAATTCCAGCTGGTTTCCTCCATGGTGTAGTCATCTTCACTAGCTACTGAACGCAAGCCTCGAGCTCTCTGCAGGACGCCACAGATCATGCTGAACAGGGAAACTTTTTTCCAGTTGTAATCACTGACATTCTGGTCTTCCTTCCAGCATGAAAACGGGCTGTTCCTGCTTAGCTTCTGGCAGTCTTCAGGCAATTCAATCTTGAGACCACACCTCCTGCCCATTATTATAAATAATACTTATATTATTTTTAAGGAATGTTGCTGAGTTGGTGTATGTTTTGCAGTATTAGGTGCGTTTATTGTTAATGGGGCTGAGTAGATTTGTATAGGATTGTGCTGTAAGTCTGAGTGTTTCCTTGTGGCTGTGGCTGATGTGATTAGGTTAGAGAGTGGTATGTGACTTTTCACTTCTCATTCAGTTGTTCGTGATCTGATGCTTTTCTGCCTTTTTAAAAGTGGCATACTGTTTAATCACAAGACATTTTTTGTAGCACTGCCAGGTATTCTGAATGATGATGCACTTTGGCAATATTAATTTTTGCATTCAAGGAGCTTCTTGGGTTGTTAACAGTTATTAATGTCTATTCATTTTTTTGGTCTGTTCTTTTGTCTTTTTTCCATTCCAGTCAAAAGCTAAGCATTGCCTAAGGGTCTGGCTGTAGTTCCATGCTCATTCACATTCCAAATTTTGCAATAATGTAAATAACATTATGTTCAAATTCCAATTTTGCAATAATGTAAATAACATTATGGGCGATGTGGTGGATGGGCGACACGGTGGCTTAGTGGTTAAGATGCTGAACTGCAGACCGAAAGGTAGGCAGGACAGCAGTTTGAGACCCGAGCGCCAGGTGACGGAGTGAGCTAACGTATCCGGTCCCAGTTCCTGCCAACCTAGCAGTTCGAAAGCAAGAAATTGCAAGTAGATTAATAGGTACTGCCTCGGTGGGAAGGTAACAACGTTCCATGCGCCTCGCTGTTGAGTCATGTTAGCCACATGACCACGGAAGCATCTTCGGACAACGCTGGCTCTTCGGCTTTGAAACGGAGATGAACACCGCCCCCAGAGTCGGACACGACTGGCTTTCAAACAAGGGGAAAGTTTACCTTTACCTTTATTTAAATAACATCCACAGGGCCCCAAATTTGGATTGAGACTGAAGCATGGGGGAAGGGAACTTTAACCCTTTGCCACTGCCATGATCTTGATCCAGATCAGGCTCCTCATGGCTGCTATTTTACATTAAAAATACAAATAAACACGTCCAAACGATGTGATCACTATCTAATTTTGCCCTAAATGTAATTCATCACAGTTTAGGGAACAGAGAGAGGGCTGGAATGCAGATTTGATTGCACTAAGAAATGGGATTTTCTAACTCCTGGACAAGGTTTTCACTTGTCCTGAATGTAATTTTGGTTTAAATTAAGATTCATTAAAATAAATAGACCTAATGATTCCTAGCTCTGTGCAGGACTGTAGATGTTGCTCAGAATACATTATTACACAAAATTGCTGATTTGTTCAGAGTAATGAGTGTTCAAACAACTTGTTAAATTCTTGTGGTGAAAGCTATTACAAAATGGCTCACAACTTCAGTCAGTGAACTTTGAAAATGATCTCACAAGTGACCTTGTGATAGAGCTTATGTTATCACTGTACAATGTGACCCCTGACGCCCTTGTGTACTGTAAAGATATTTTAAGCAACTGCAGTTCTGACACTATCAGTGGTCAACTGGCTCATGTGTGCTAAACTACAGCAATGTTTTCCAATGCCGGGTGTGTGGAAATCCTAATGGGAAGAGGTGTTATGAGGGGGAAGGGACAGTCTGAAGGAAAATGCAAAGCAGAAACACTGAGCAAAGGAGTTGGACCTGGGTTTTTCAACCCTAGTACAAAACTGCAGCAATGCATGGGCTCTCTTTCAGCTGTTCCAACTCAGGTTGAGGCCCCATTCACATGAGCACTTCACACTATGGCAGATGTGGTTTTGAATCAGGCTGTGCTGACTTTTATTAGTGTTGACAGGGTCTGAAGCACCTGTGTTACTGCTGTCCATGTGGAAAACGCTACATGCATCAAATACTGCTCTCAGTATCAAATACCGTTTTTCTCGTTGTCATGATGACGGAGTGCTAAACTCAGATCTTCCCAAAATTCAGTGTTCACACTTGAAGGCCTCAGCCTACAATAGCACGGATAACTGTCCACACAGACTGGCTAAAAACTGTGGCTACCACTGCATGAGGCAGTCATACAAATTGACCTTAAATTTCAGCGAATTTTCATGGGGTGAACAGATGTTTAGAATGCAGATGACTCCCCAAAGAGATGGGATTCCTTGACATTTCTTCTGCCATGTGTAGTTGTTCCTTTAACGAGGATTTGTAAAACTAGTTCAGGACTGGAGAAGATTGCTGCTGGGTTACTTGAAGGCTAGGGATCATAGTCAGTTAAGCTCTTGGTGAGCAAGTTGGATACGCAAATGGATTTCTAACAGCTCAGTTTATTATGACTAAGATTTAGAAATATTATAGCTATTTCACTATAGAACAGTAACTCTTCTACTGTTGGTCTGACCGCCATATGCTAAGCCATATTTTTTGCTAAACATTGATAGTCATAAAATTTGAACTGCCTTTTCTGTTTGGCTGAGCTGATTGTGATAATTTTATGCTGGGAAAGATACCAGGAAACTGCAAGCCTTGTCACAGTTTCTATACGGTAACAACATCTGTATTAAAGATACCAACATTAGGGCTGTTAAACTGCTTACATAATTTTATGCTAGGAAAGATATTATCTCCTTGCATTCATGCCAAAAAGTGTGACTCATGGCCAAATGCAGATTGTATGCTTGGTGCCAACAGAAGCTTTCCTCGTGGAGTAAAAAGCAGCTTCAAGGGGCAAGATCTGAATGACTGTGGCAGAGGGCTATTGCCTTCATCTCTGGCTTGCAGGCTTCTCGGAGGCATCTTGTTAGCCACCGTGGGGAACAGACTGCTGAAGCAGATGGGCCTTTGGTCTGATTCAGGAGGGCTCTTCTCATGTGCTTCTGTTGAAAGCCTCCCTCTTTCCTCACAGTTCTGATTGGATCAGGTCTGAGGCAGCTGCAATTTATATTTTTAAAATGAGATGTGTATATGACCCCAGTCAAACATCTGTGTCTTATCTAGTTTGGCCCTGAACTATCAGAAGTTAGAGAAGCAATGGTTTAACTTACCTCACAGGTACATTTTGAGGAAAACCTGCCGTACATTTCCCTGAACTCCTTGGTGGAAGGATAATTGTGATGCACAGGCAGATAAATTGAACAGTACTTCAAAAGCTTGCATAAAGCCCCACACATGAAAGAACTTTGTAGCCTTTTGTCTAAGAAGAAATACTCTGCATATGTTCAGGGGGTTCCCACTGCACATGAGGAACATTCCCCTACTGATAAGAGCTCCTTGTGTGCACTGAAAGAGGATTGTGGCCAATATCTTTATCGTTATAATGAAAAGTATTTTGCTCTTCTTCCTCACACCCCAATCGATCCATGGGACCCACGCAGCTACTAAAGTCTCTGACTTCCCAAGTATAGCTATTTGTGCGTATTGTTCTGAAAAGTAAATCCTATAGACATACAACAGCAAGCAGCAGCCCGTGAAAGTATTCACAGCACCCCTTCCATTTGTACTACTCTGAAATATGTCTCGGGTCTGCCCTTGAGCATATACTCATGGTAACAAATGCTTCAATCTCTTAATGTTATGCTTTCACCGAGATGGCCTTTAAAATCCTCTTGTGAACAGGCTAGCTGTGGTTCCAAGATACGTTATTGCGAATCAATACCTCAGTCTGTTTCGAAAGCGCATAAATGTCAGCTTCTGACTTTGCTCTGTGTGCGAAATGTAATGAATGGTAAGAGGAACAGCTGGCACTGGAAACAAATTGGCTGACTTGAAATATATTTATTGAATTCATGGGCTGTTCTGCCTAACAAGAGAAGCGCATAATGGCCAAACGTGCCCATTTACCTATTGGCAAATAGCTTCCAATTAAAAAATAAATTGCTCATTGAGATTCTGCATGCCAGAAGCTTAGAAACAAATTTACTAGCATAATTAGCAGCATCAAAAAGAAATAACACATTGTGAGCTTAACCACTGGTTTTACAAGCATTGTATAAAAAAATCTCAGTCAACGTACAATTAATAGTTCAAATATCTGTTTAGTATGCTTAATCTGAATTAGAATTGTAGTAGAAATGTAGAACTAATCATGAGCCACTTGGGCAGCTTGGCTGGAGTGTGAGAGAACTTTCCTGTTAGATCGGATTGCCCCTGCCCATTTAGGATTGTGGTTTCCAAGGGAGACCCACACCCAGAATGTTGTATCTCAAGCCCCACCTACCTGCCTGGTCCCCTGATCTGTATGTAAAGCCATATTATTAAGCCCATGTGCTGCACTGTCTCTAGAAATCCTCTGCTAACAACTTGGCATCCTGTCCAAAAGGTTTCTATTACTTCCTGGTCGTTTCAGCCTAGTGATTGTGAATCACTGACTCAGCAAATTCATAACAACATGGCATTCACTACCACAGGATGTGGTGATGGACACTTGCTTTGATGGCAGGAGGACATGTCTTAGCAATGGCTACTAACCGTGATAGAGGATGGAAAGGAAAGTTTCCAGGCCTGGAACAAAGGAAAAGGAGCTGCTGTTGCCTGCTATATCTGTCTAGATTAGATTACTGTTAGAGAGAGGGAGCTGACTGGCACTATATGCTTGTGCGTTTATGTGGAGAGGAGGTGCCTACATTTTTGTGAGGCAGGTATGTGTTTGGGGGTTGTCCCCTCTTGTACACATGTGTTTTCATCCTTTACTATTCTTAAGTGCTCCTGAAAGCTCAATTTCAATCACTATGATTGTGAATATGGCAGGATGCTTAAGTTTTGGGTAACCGACTGCCCAATCCTATTCCCCATCACATTATAGCATGCAACCATGCCAACGGAGGCTGCGCTGCATGCTATGGGGGGCAGCGATTTGACAGCCTGCAGGAGGTGTGTGTATACACACACATACACACAAACAGGTGATAGAGGACAAATAGATCCTTAGGTCTTAAATCTTAGCTCAAGATCTCCTTAAGTTACCTCTTACCTCCTTTTAAACCCGTGCTTTACCCACTATTTTCATGTGTATGGAATGCGCATAAGTGAATCTTCAGTTAGGTTTCACTTAGCAGCTAGGTAATTTGAATCTGCTGCTCTGTTGTATCTTTTTGTTTCTTGGGCTGCTAGGGAGGTTGGCGGGCTCTTGCATGAAATCCATAAGGACCACTGGAACCCCGTTGAAACAGATGCTTCTAGAATGCCAGAAGTTGTTGTTTTCTGATATCCGATAACCCTAATGTTCAGAGAACATGCATCTGACTGCATTTCAGGGAAGTACAACTGTTGTGCCTGGGGAAAATCTTTGCAGAAGCTTCACAAAACTTTCTTTTGTTGTTGTTGTTGTGCTTGCTTGTGCATAGTGCACAGTTCATATTTCAAATACAAATTAATCATTAGTGACCTTTCCTTCCTTTTTTCTTTCACTGAGAACTATTAATCTCTTTTTTTAATTAAGGGATAATAGTTCCATTCTTTCTCCAAAGTGTTTCTCAAAGCATTTCTTTCAGAGAGGACAGATTAACAGCCTATTCAAATGCAACCTATCACCAACACAGAGGATACATGGGTGGTGGCTAGGGAGAACCTGGAGATTATGATTCTGTGTTTAGCGCAATGATGAATTAGTGTTCTATTATTTCCTATTCTCAGTTCAGCCTCTATCAGGAGAGTTTCAAATCTTCCTATCTTCAGTTCTTATTACAGTCTGCATCAGGAGAATGAGTTATCCTAGACTTTAATTTGCCTGTTACAGGTTCCTCTTTTCATTATACATTCTTACTGATAGCGCCTGATGCAACAACAGAAACTGGCGTTTCATTCTTCCATTGTCATGATAAAGACTCAAGATGAAAATAGCCAAACATAAATCAAGTCTCAAGAAGGCACTTTGAAGAGTTTGAAATGATAGAAAATGCCCCACTTGTTACTTTTTATGGCAAAGGTAGTAAAAGAACAGAATGGCAAAGAACTCATTCTGATGCAAACTTATAGACTAGTTCTGTTTTGTAGAATGAATAAATTACAGCTTGTTCTGTTGCATTTGATGAGTCCAGCTGCTGCAGGAGCTACAGTAAACAAATGCAAAGGAGGTTCCTGTATCTTTTTAATAGTTGTGTACATATGAACAAATCAGAGCCATTGAAGATATGTAGAAGATGGAGTTCTGGTAGATGCGCCAGGGGTGAGAAAAGCTGCACCTGCTGAAATTCCCTCCACTACATAATTGTTAAAGGTACAGGGACCCCATCATCATTTGCTAACCACAAGGGGTTCATAGACATACTCATTCCCCTTGTAATGTACATTGTAGGGGAACAGGGGTTGAGATAGGGTGCCACAGCGAAGGGAGAGGTAATAACAAACTTCATTTTCTGAACACTAGGGACTTCTGCAAAAATCATGTGCACAAGTATAAAACGGACATTTAAAAAAAAAAACATTAACACTTATTCTGGTTCGTATGCTAGGGCACAATCCAGAAAAAGATTGTGCCCTAGCCACAACTAACACTCCAAGCCTATGTATGTCTACTCAGAAGTAAGTCCCATTATAGTCAATGGGGCTGACTTTCAGGTAAGTGTGCATAGGATTGCAGCCTGGGCACCTGGTACATACATTTATGAGTTTTTTAAGCATCAGATGAAACATTTTTTTTTGCTCATGTCTTTTAATACAGGACATCATGTTGCTTTCTCTGTTAGCTGCTTCATTGCTGTTTCCCCCACTGCTTTTCCATTTGTATTGTTTTACAATGTTATTTTGCTTTTTGACGTTTGGCATGCAGCCCTTTCTTGAGAACGCAGATCTGGCCACTGCTATCCATACTTTGGCCACATTAATTTGGATTATTGCAACGTGTGTGGGGCTATCCGTAGAAAGCATTTGAAAACTGCAGCTGGTTCAGAATGCTGCAGTCAGATTGTTGATTGGGGCCAAACAAGGAAAGCACATCTTGTGAGAATCACAGAAGCTTCCCATTTGTTTCTGGGTCTACTCAAAGTGCTGGTCATTATCTTTAAAGCCGCACATGTTTTCAACTCTTGGTACTTTAAGGATTGTCTTCTGCCATATGAATCTACGTATCTGTTGAGATCTATGAGAGAGGTTCTGCTCCATGTGCCATCATTGACGACGGCTTGATTGGAGCCTCAGTCAAGATTAGAAAGCTCTGTGATAGCTTCTGAGATGTGGAACTCCCTATTCAGAGGGTCTATGATGTCTCTCTCTCTCTCTCTCTCTCTCTCTCTCTCTCTCTCTCTCTCTCTCTCTCTCTCTCTTACCATCTGAAGAGACATTTAAGATACATTTGTTTCACTGACTAGGCCATTGCCGGGGTGAAAGTGGCCAGGGACTTGTGTGTGTGTGTGTGTGTGTGTGTGTGTGTGTGTGCTGGAGGTTTTTGACTGTTTTGATAATTATTTCATTGATTTGATTTACCCGTATATACTCGTGTACAAGTCAAAAATGTATGCCCTAAAATTGACCCTGCAAATCTGGGTCGACTTATACATGGGGCTTCTAAGAACAGCTACTTGGTGAGGCAGGGGGGAGGGGGACCGGGCTGAGAAGCAGGACACATGGGGATGGGTAAAAAAAGGAGCTATTTTACCTTGTTCTGAAGTAGCACAGAAGCGAAGCTACTGGTATTCTTCAAACAGGAAGAAAGGTGAAGGAGCTTATGGGAGTTGTAGGCTTTGTGAGGAGTACCGTACTTCCATAGAAACAGCCCTTACAAAGACTACAACTCCCATAAGCTCCACCTTTCTTCCTATTTGGAGAAGAGCTCCGTTCTGTGCTGCTTCAGAGCAAGGTAAAATGGCTCCCAGTGGCATTTCTGCACCCCCGTGCAGGGGGGGCGCCGACGCTACACACACCCACATGATGCCACAAACCCTGCCCCGGGGGGGTGACATCACTTTTGCCGTGCTGCCGAATTTCGGCGGCAGTGCATGAAAACGCACACACACACACACCGCATTTTCGCTGTATTTTCTAGGACGTACAGAGCCAGGGAAGGTGGGAGGGCTGATCCTACCACCCTCCCAGGCTCCATGTGGCCTAAAAAAGGCTGCGAAAACGCCGGGGGTGTTTTTGTACCATGTTGCTGCCGAAATTCGGTGGCGAAAGTGCAATCCCCCGCTACTCGACATCCCTGCCCCCTAACAATGCATCTAATGGCTCATGACTGATAGGCCCCTAACAACGCCTCTGATGGCCCCTAACAATGCCCATGATTTTTGGCTTAAAACCTACCCTCGATTTATCCATGAGACTGTCTTGTACTAGAGTATATATGGTACATTATTTTAACTGTTTCCATGTTTTTATATTTTACTGCTATTCCCCTTAGGACTTGAAAAGTGGGATAAAATTAATGAATAAATAAAATTAAAATGTGCATTTTTTAATTTATACGCTGCCTTTGAAATAATTTTATTGCAAGGTGGGAAAAAGAATACGTTAAACAAAATCCATCAGTCAGTTATAAAGTCAATTTATTTACGCTTTTTTGAATTTTACTGATGAAAGGTCTTGCATCTGTTATGAAATGGATATTGTCTGCAATGTTTTAAGAATATCACTTTGATAGTTTTTTAACATTTCTTCCCTTTTCAGCCTTTGGAAGACCAGGTTTGGGACCTGTTGCGCGAAGCAGACAAAACTGCGGCAGAAAATAAAGATCAAGGACAGGTGTATGATGCCATGGCAGAGACGCTAGGAGACGCTTGGGATTCCCTTGTCATAGTTCTGGAGAAGCGCAGAGCGCTTTTGAAACTTACTTCAGATTTTTTTGAAAATGCCCTGGAGGTTTGTGTACAGAAATCAATGCTACTTAATTCTCATGCAAAGTTTATAGCATCAAGAAAGATTCAATTTCTAGTTCTTTGCATTCCTTCATTACAGAAGATGAAAAGAAAAATGAGATGATCTCAGTTGCATTCCTGCTTCAAATGTTCCTGGAGGGGAGGGGTTAAAATCAGGACAAAATTTAGAATGAAAATATCTGAAAAACATGTATTTCCAAAAGAGATTTGTGGTATCTTACCTAATAAAAAAAAATAAAAAATCTCCTGCCAACCTAGCAGTTCCAAAGCATGTCAATGCGAGTAGATAAATAGGTACCGCTTGCAGGAAGGTAAACAGCGCTCCGTGTTCCAGCTGCATGCTACGCGCTGCGGCAAGCAGAGTCATGCCGGCCACATGACCACGGAGGTGTCTTCAGACAACGCTGGCTCTTCGGCTTTGAAATGGAGATGAGCACCACACCCTAGAGTCGGACACGACTGGACTTAATTGTCAGGGGATACCTTTACCTTTACCTAATAAAAATATATAATTTACATACTGTAATTTAAAATTAGGCCATTAAAATGCTTCTTAGGGCTGCTTCAGGGGAATGTGTGGAGCCTTCCCTACAGAGATACTGTTAGTCTTAGGGCCAAACTGCAATCTATGATACATGCAGAACATCACCTTTTTTCTTTTTCTTTCAGGAGATATATAGCTTGTTAGGGGGCCATGAAACAGGGCAAAACCATGGAGGTGTTAGGACTTTCCCTATGCTGTGATTTCAATTGCAGTCACACCCCTAAGTGCATTGGCTTTCAGTAGAAAAGAGAATGATTCATAGTGAGTGTTAGCCAGAGCTTGTTGTTCTTCCATCTGTCACACTTCCCTGCACCGCTCCCCAGGGACAGCCTACCCATGAGGCTGACTGAAGCAGTTGCCTCAGGCAGCAGATTGGCATTCATGTATATCTGCCCACTTGCCTCTATTGAGCCTTCAAAATTAATTTAAAACACAGAGGCCAACTGGGGCCTTGCACTGCCGGAACTATCATTCTGGCTGCTGGCAGCGCAAGGCCCTTTGTGAAAGCCAGGCTGCCTTCTCATGCTTCTCTGGGCTGCTGACGCAAATGGGCAGCAGTGATGTGTGCAACAGTGGCTCCAGACCCCTCCATCAGTGCCTGTAAGTTGATGTTGGAGGCATGTCATGGGGGAGGGAGAGTTTCAGGGTGGATCAGGGGAGAGGAGGGACAGCGAGGGGGAGGGAAGGAGTGGATCTTGGTGGCACCAGTGTGTGCCAGATACTATCCTGTCTTTCCCAAGCTGTCTCACCCCTTTTCTCTCCTTGGTCCTACGCCAGCAAAATGGCTGGTGTAGGTCTGAGGAGTTTCAAAGGTGATCGGGCAACCTACTTGAGGGGGGTTAGTAAGTTATATATACAGGCCCCCCCCCGTATCCACGGATTCCTCATCCACGGTTTCAGTTATCCTCGGTTGAGAAATCCCCCCGCACCCTCCACAGCCCCCCCAGGCACTTACTTTTAGGAGAAACCTCCGTGTTTTTTTCTTCAAAAGTTCTGAGTTTGCAGCTTTCTTTTAGGCCTGGCCAACAAGACTTAGGTGATAGCTAGAGTCTCTGCAAGGTTGCTGAGACTTTAGGTAAAGGTGACCCCTGACAATTAAGTCCAGTCGTGTCCGACTCTAGGGTGTGGTGCTCATCCCCATTTCAAAGCCGAAGAGCCAGCGTTGTCCAAAGATGCCTCCGTGGTCATGTGGCCGGCATGACTCTCCTTGCCGCAGCGCGTAGCATGCGGCTGGAGCACGGAGCACTGTTTACCTTCCCGCAAGTGGTACCTATTTATCTACTCACATTAACATGCTTTGGAACTGCTAGGTTGGCAGGAGCTCGCTAAGCAACGAGAGCTCACCCCGTCGCGGATTCGAACTGCCGACCTTTCGATCGACAGCTCATGGTTCAGCGGTTTAACCCACTGCGCCACCCGCTTGCCTTGCTCTAGCTATCACCTACAGTAAGTCTTGTTGGTCAGGCCTAAAAGAAAGCTGCAAACTCGGAACTTTTGAAGAAAAAAACGGAGGTTTCTCCTAAAAGTAAGTGCCTGGAGGGCTGTGGAGGGTGCGGGGGGGTTGCGCAGGCCCGCGGGGGGGGGCGTTCACCCCTTTCCGCGGTTTCAGGTATCTACGGTGGGGGCTGGAACGTATCCCCTGCGTATAGGGCGCCCCCCTGTATTTAGTTATGTCTTTGTTTACTGACCCAGCTTTGGATCATGGCACACTGCATGAAAAGTGGCAGTGTTTATACTCCACTAAGATTCAAGTCATCTTTACAGCATGTGGCAATTCTGGGATGAGGGGATACATCTGAGCAGCAAAGAAAGGCTGGCAGGGAGTTTGTTAGACATAGTTTTTTGTTTTGTTTTGTTTTTTTGTCGTCAGAGTATTGTGAAGGTAGCAGAAAGGGACTAAGGATCAGGCCTTATTATCTCCTGAAATATCTACTCAAGGGATGAATGGGAAATGTCATATTGACTTAAAATGGAAATACTGGAAATTTCTCTCTGAAATGTTTTGCTTTAAATGACAGAATGTGATTATGTGTAATCTTTGTTTTATTATGATAAAGTGCAAGCCTCAGCTCAAGGATATTCTTTAATGAAAATCAGCAGTCAAATCCCAAATGTTGAAGGATAATGGATTTGTTTTATATCATAAAGATCATAAAAACAAGGTGGAACAGGAGGAAAAGCAGGCAGAGCAGAAGGCTTATTTTTCATCATCTTAATTTCATCTGAAGTTTCAGCATCTTGAACTTCAGACTTTTTTGCTTTATTAGTATTATTTTTACTTCAGCAGTTTTGGATAGCAGAGAAAGGGCAAATCTGCTGGATATTTGCCCTATTTAAAATGCAGTGTGAGATGAGAAATTACACAATTTTTGTGTCTGCCTGCACGTGCGTGCATACACCTTAACCCAACAGAAGAGGAATACATGTCAACATGACATAAAGCAGCCTTTAATGGAATAAGCTATATTAAGAGATTGCAGAATACAGATGGGCCCCCATATCCACGGATTCACTATCCACGGTTTCAGTTATCCACGGATCACGGGGACCCCCCAGGCTTTTACTTTTTTCCCCAGTAAGTGTTGTTTCTTCCTTAAACAAACAGGAGAAGCATCCTCTGGCTGCTTATTGCAGGCAAGTAGAACGAGACTAAGTCCTAGAGAGGCTCTGCAAGATTAACAGAAACTTTGCAGAGTCTCTCTAGGACTTACCGTAGTCTCATTCTACTTGCCTGCAATGGAGGCTACTTCTGTTTTAAGGAAGAAACAAAGCTTGCTGAAAGAAAAATAAGAGCTGGGGGGAGGTGCGAACGCCTGCTGTCCGCAGGGGAGGCAGGGCAGGGGGCCCTCAGGAAACCATGGAGGGGGGTTCGCTTCTATCCACGGCTTCAAGTATCCACGGAGGGGCCTGGAACATATCCCCAGCAGATATGGGGGGGGGGAGTACTGTATATTTCTAAGGGATTTTCAAAAGAAATCCAGACTGGTATCCATCAGGCTTGTTTGAGGCCAGTGGCTGACCTCACCACTCTCATGCGTGCCTCTAGGACCTTCTGTTTAGATTACTGTTATGTTCCCTGCATGGGGCTGTCCTTGAAGCCTATTTGGAAACTGCAGTTGGTCCAGAATGTGGCAACACGGTTCTTCACTGGTGCCTGCTGCATGGACTGTAAAACATCTGTCCCTAGGCAACTTCACTGACAACACACTTGGCTTCCAGGTGCAATTCAGGTGCTGGTTCTGACCTTTAAGGTCCTAAATAGTCATGGCCTGGGCTACCTAAAGACTGTCGTCCTGCTCCAATATGAACCTACCCAGCAGCATAATCTGATAATTAGTAATGATCACAGTAATTTAATAATGATAATTTGATGTCCTGCTGTATCTTTGCCTTCTGGGCAGGTTGATGGTCAGGAAGAACTGAGGACCTTTTCAGTGCTGGACCTTTGATGGAATTACCTGTCCAGGAAGGTCCATCTGGCACTCTCCCTTCTTTCCTTCAATAAACAAGTTAAAGCATTCCTATTTCAGAGAGGTTTTGAAGCAGATGTGGTTGGATATTTTATATCATTAGGTTTCCTTTGTTTTCCTTTTTCTGTTGGGTGACTGGTTTTATGCTGCCTCCCCCACCTTACCCCTAGCAATAAGATGAACCAGGGCACTTTCTACACTCACCTGATCAGCCTTTTGGCTCTTCAACAGTTTGCTGTCAAGATTGACCAAGTTGAAGATTTCCTGCAGAATTCCCAAGAATTTGAGAATACAGAATCCTTGAAAGCACTTCTGCATCAGCATGAATGTCACACCAAAGGTATGAAAGGGCTTTCTTCTTTTACTATGTCATACTAGGATATGGTTCTTATGAATGAATTCTATTTATTACTCTTTTTGTAAGAGGAGGAAACATAAAATAATTTTCTGGGCCACTAGTGATGATCTGAAGCATGGAGAGGCCTGCAGGGTGGGCCATGGCCCTCCCTCACCCTTCAAAGGGCCGGAGCGGCCCCCAGTGAGTTAAAAAAAACTTTTCCCCCAGCGGCAGTGCAATCCTGGGAGCGCCACTGCCCCCCCCTGCCAACACTTATAACTTCTCCACCTTGTGGGGAGAACTTTGAGAAATGCTGCTCTATGGTATGTCCTGTCTCTAGTTTTGGTGTCTGTAGTCTGGGTTCTATGGTTCTTTTGTAGTTTTTATGGGTCCCCTGCAACTCTATGATTTTAGGATCTATCTGCCATAACTAGAGTATGAAGAAAAGAACTGTTGAAGTGGAGCACTCTCTGGTCTTGTTGCTATAGCGGTCAGTGGAACAAGTCTTACCCCCTTCCTTGCAAAATTACATTTGTAGGTAGTTGAAACACCAAATTTGGTTCCCTATGCTAGGTTGCAGCTATTAGTTCATCAGGGATCAGGTGGTGCAAAAGGAGTAACAGGATTGTCCTATGTGGGCATTGACCTGCTTCTCAGTCTCAACAGCTCATTGGTCACTGAGACTAAGGGGTCTCAGGGGTCTCAGACTCCCTGTGCAACCCCACCAACACACACATCACTTGATTGGCTGTCTGCCAGCTTCCCAGCTCGAATATCCATTTTCTATCCAAACAGTTAGTCCTGATTCTAGAAAGGAATTCCAAGCGCATGATGTTGCAACTGACAGCCCAATCCTATCCCCTCCCGGCCAGTCCATAGCATGCAGTGCCACCGATGCTGTGTGTGTGTGTGTGGTGTGTGTGTGTGTGTGTGTGTGTGTGTGTGTGTGTGTGAGAGAGAGAGAGAGAGAGAGAGAGAGACCCCAGGTGGCCTGGGATAGGTAAGTAAACTTATTTTATTCTTACTTTTCCATAGGCCACCTGACCATCAGTGGATCTCCTCAGACCCACACCAGCTCTTTTGCTAGCATACGTCTGAGGAGGGTCAGGGGGCAGCTCTGGGCCAGGAAGCAGGACAGGATTTGGTGCATGCTGCTGAGATCCATCCAACTACCCCTGGTTTCTCCCCTGAACCACTCTGCCCCTCCCCTGAACCACTATTTGTTTTTTTGCAGGCGCTTGCCGCCTGTTAGGGTGGCCGAAATTTGTTAATTATTTATTAATTTCCCCCGCTTTTGCCACTTTCCCTCATTTGCCTTCCTGCGCTGCTTCTTTCCCGCCGTGCTGCTGCTGCCGCGCGTCTTCCTGTCGCCGCATCTTCCCACTGCCGCGTCTTCATCCCAGCCCGCCAGCTGCATTGCGGCGGGCCAGGACTCTAGAGCCTGGCGAGGTGCATTCCGCCCGGCCAGGGCTCCTTGTGCACCTGTGCGAGCGTTGCACAGGGCACAATGCCTGGAAGAGAGGCGTTGTGCACTGTGCGATGCTCGCGCAGGTGTGCGAGGAGCCTTGGCTGGGCAGAACGCACCAGGCAGGCTCAGAAGAGTCCTGGCCCACTGCGATGCAGCCGGTGGGTCGGGAAAAGCCAGGACAGTCGGGCCTGGCCAGGATGGCGGCTGCCAAACCGGGAGTGTCCTGGCGAGTACTGGGACTTTGGTATGCCTATGTAATACAATACAGTGCAGTTGTAATAGAGAATGAATGGCAACATTTTTAAATCCCCAGCCTATCAGCTGCCTTGTGCTAGATTAGCGCTTTGATGTTTAGCACCGATCAGCTGATGGCCTGGGGATTTTAAAAGACGCATCTGGAGTATTTGCCATTCATTCTCTATCACAACTGCACTGTATTACATTGACTTAATTGTGCTTTTAAAGCAGCAGTGACTTTTTGTAAGGTACTGTACTGGGGGACTGCCACCGTCGTATATGTGGACCATCATTAAACGTTAACCGGGGGACACCTGTACATGTTTGTAGGACTACCAGTCAAATCAGAAGACCTGGGTGGGTGCCAGGAAATATTTGAGACATCTGTAAAAGGCCTTCCAAGGTCTCTGTATGATGTCTGAGGCCAATGCCCATGGGACTATGAAACTCAGTTTCCAGTTCCAGCATGTAAAAGCAAAACTCATGCATACATATATTTTGTTCTTTCTCCAGGTAGTATCAACATGATGTTGAAAAACCTGATCAGTTTCTGACACTGTGTTGTGTGATGTACAGTATGCCTGCTGAATGTTGTTGTCCATCTGTGCTGGGAAGTTGGATTAGCAGGCTGAAAGGGAGCTGCAGGCAATCATTTGGGAACTTGGGGAAAAAATACGCAGCAGTCATTGCTCCATTTATGTTCTATCAAAGCATTTATGATGACTCCATCCTATGCAATGGCTGTTTTATATGCTCTGCACACTAGCTGAAAGCGTCTGTTTTGTAAAGGCTGCAAAATACAGTTTCTAGGCTCTTGGCTGTTAAAAAGTGCAGAGTGAAGTCAATGGATATTTAAAAGACTTTTAAAAACAGTCACTATCACAACAGTAAAGCTAATAGTAGAAGAAAGAAAGACGGGTTTAAAAGCCATGCTAAGAAATTTCTACAAAGCAAAAACCAAGAACTGGTGCGGACCAAGGACTGGGTTTAAGCAAAATAAAATTCTTTAATTAAAATGCTACGTTTCAATTATCATATGATAATCTTCTTCAGGCAAAACATACGAGCCAGCAGGCTGTTAGATGTTGAAAAAGTCTCTGCGTTCCTGGATTTTAAAGGCGTGCGCTGCTGCTGCTCAGCTGGAGGTCCTTGAAGCAGATTAGGCACTTCCGGTTTTTCTTTCTCACCCGCATGGAGTAGCACTTTGACAGTATATGACCAGAGCATGAGTTGACCCAGTCGACCCAGTATATAGATCTTAGGTAAACTTAAGTATTTTGAGGCTGGTAATCACTCCAACAGATCAGAATTTAGGAGATTTCAAGTGGACACAAAAGTACATTGTGGACGGAGAGGTGACTCAGAAAGCTCGGGAGCGCAGCGGAACGAACTCATTCTGCGTGCTTTCTTCTCCAGAGCCGGTGCCCAGATCTTATCAACAAAGGTGATTTCTTATGTGTACCATACTATTTACTCACATGCCTACAAAAGGCCAGCAAAGCAAACACTGTGATTAGTATACTGTGTGAACAGGTGTTTTTCAAATGAATGAATGGATTGGATTAGGCTTACCAGATCTCCAACCGGGACAGAGTGCTAGAGCTTTAGGAGAAGGAATGTGGGCAGGTGTAGCTTGTTAAGTGGGGCTTTGTGTTCAGTGGGGCTTGCTTCTGAGTAGACATGCCTAGGATTGTGCTTTAAGGGTTTAACAAGCTACACCTGCCCACATTCCTTCTCCTAAAGGTCTAGCACTCTGTCCCCGTTGGAGATCTGGTAAGCCTAGATTGGATCCACAAGGATCTCTAAGAGCTGTCTGATTGGTCCACACATGGCATGAATTACACTACACTTCACTCAATACAGGATCCTTGTATTTTCTGAAATAGCAATTGTCTTCATGAGGGAAACTGATAATGAAGTAACCCTCAGTTTTCTCTAAGGGAGTTGTTCTGTCTGGACTTAAGAAATTCATAAGTCTGATCATACACTCTTATACATTCAGTGTATTCCCACATCACAATTCCTGCTATTTAAACCTGTGAATCATTTTATTCCAAAGAGGACACTAGAGCACTGCATTATAAAAACCCACTAACTATAATGAGAAAACAAAGACAATTGAAATCCATTTTAAAAGCTTTTCTAATCCCTCATGGGATTTTGTTACTTCTCCTGCTAGTCCAGAGCTGTAGTCATCTAATTTTAATCAAATATTACCTTTAACATACATTTGAACTGCTGTTGAGAGCTTTCGTTTATTTATTTTTTAACCTCACATTGAAGAAGAAAATAAAAGAACCTGGCTGGTTTAAACACCAGTGGTTTGAATCATGTGTAATTCAGCTCAAGAAGACAGAATAGTGGATTGAAGTCTGGTCACCCTAATATGAGTTTGGTGGTCTGAATTCAATCTTCATTGGTCTGAAGCGCTCATCACACAGCAATTTGGCCTTGGAACACCTGATAGTGATTGATTGCCATTGCTAAAAAGAGGGTCCATCACTGAAAACAATCAAATGAAATTGTTTGCCACTGGGAAAATAGTCTGGAAGAATATGGCTGTTTCCCAAAGGGGCAAGGGTTTATATCTGATACTTTTCCTCTTTGTTTTTATGCCTTTTCAGAAAGAGAGAGGGGGGAGGGAGGGACAGATAAGAATTCAGAACTGGGTAGTCATGTATGTAATTAAAATTGTATTTTGTATTATTCTCTGTGTGGCAGTCAAATCAGATTCTATCAACAGGTAAGCTGTTGAGGGGAAAATACACATGTTGTTAATAAAGTATGGGTATTAGAATTACCACAATTGTGAGTGTAACTGACTTATTTTTTAAAATGCCTGATGGTATTTTTCAACTCTTAACCCTGTCCTGCTGGCCTGAAAGTAGATATGCAAATAGCCATACTAAATATGGCTTCTTTGGTCCTTTTGGCCCTAGCATTCTAGTAACCTCACCTGAGGGGGGAAAGGAAGCAGGAAAAGGATGGCTACTAGTTCTGTCTCAGAGTCAGGGGTGGTGTCGGAGGTTGGCCAGGTGGGGCACTGGCAAACGGCTTATGCCATCAGAGGGCTCACCAGGTGGGACTAACCCCTGGATTTCCAGTATCAGTGAAAGGGGGAGTGCCCAATGTACAATCAGGGAGAGTGGGAGGTGCCAAGGGGGATCCAGGGCAGGGCTTTGACCCCAGAGCCCCGGCAACCTGACAATAATACTGCCCAGAGCAACTTGTTTGCCTTATGGAGAGTTTTGCCTTCCTACCCTTTTCTGCCAGTTCTTAAATTTCTCCCTCTTTTTACACAATTTCTTCTATGAGTTTTTCCAGAGCCTACTACTTACCTTAAATGGCTGTTTCCAACCAAAATGTATGGTATTGTCCTGAGAATAGGCAGCACTTTCCCCACCTAATTTAAGTTTTTTTTAATTAGGGACAATCGGGTTCTTGAAAAACAAACAATAAAAATACCAGTATATGTGCTTGTCTTTTGAGCAAGTCTTCTCCGCTGGCAGCGATTCCTAGGGCAGATAATGGCTTTCCTTTGTTTCCTTTTCCTTTCCACAGTGCAGCAGACTCCGTCTCTGATCAGAGAAAAGCCAGGCAGTTTCGCTTTTGCTATAACTTGAGCTCCCGAGCTCCCTCTGCTGGTCACTGAGCACTTTTTTTAATTAAAGTCACAGTGTTGGATAGAGAGGACAAATCAGCCTCTGAAATGTCATATGGTGAGGGTACTTTTGGCCCTGAACAGTCCTGCCGCCAGCCACAGCAGCTCCACCCATGGGCCCAGGACTGGTTTTAAAATAAAAACATTTTTTTTAAAAAAATAGCACCAAACTTTGAGGGTGCGGCTTCTAATCAGGAGCGCCCTATACTCGGAACAATACAGTATTTATTTGTTAAACTCGTATCTGTTGAAAATAAAACCCCATTTAAAACCACCAACAGCACTCAAAAAGGAAGGAGATGGAAAAGGTGCAGCAGTCAGGTTCCCATGATTGCTCACTTTCTTGTCTTCTGTTTGTCTCTCACATGGATCCCTGACATGATGTTGTTTTGTTCTCTACATTGGACATAATTATGCTTTGCCTCCTTTCTGGATTGAATTCCATTCTAGATTTGCTCTTGTCCAAATTGACATCCCAGCCCCTGATCTTCCCCTTCTAGTCCCTGACCTACATAGTAGAGAATGTTGGGTTGAATCACTGCTGAGAACACAGCTCATGGTGGAAGTGATTCAATACTGCTTCACATCTTAAATATTTTCAAAGGTGCACTCTGAAGAGTAGCACCTTTGTCTAAGGATGTGCACATTATAATTTTGAAATTAAATTATCATGTATATTCAGAGATGGGTGTTTCTCCTGAAAGGACACACGGGTGACTTTTAAAAGTAAAGCATGAAATAGTCTTGGTCTTCCTCTTGAAGCTGCACTTACATTTGCAGGTTTTTCATATGTTCATGGTTACATTGTGAAATAGTTTTGATCATTTGGACAGGTGTTATGTCTGCTGTCAAGAGAAAGGAGGTGTTTCATCAGCTGCAATATATACAGGGAAATGTCACTTTCGAGTTTGTCTGTGTAGGGATGAGCATGTGAAGTTATCTGCTGCCAAAGAGAGAGAAAATTTAGAGTTTAGATTCTGCACTCTGCCCTTTTGTCTGTTTTTAAAAGATCCTAGTTTGAGTGGTAGTCTCAGATTCCCTGCAATACATTGTGATACTGTGCATTTTCATCATGTATTTTGTTTTCAAAGAAAGGCATTTTGGTCAAATATCACGTACATGATGTACAAATATATATGTAAATATCACTGACAATATGCAAATTACACACACTATATTTGGGGCATCGGGGTCTGTCAACCCTGGCTAACGATTTGCAGAGGTCTCGATGCCTTGTCTACGATGTCATATGGTAATAAGTGCAAAGATTTTCTGAATGCCACCACTGCCCTCTGCTGGACAGAATATTCAAGGCTCTTAGAATCCCTGTACATCAGCCTCCCACCACCAACAACACCCACCCCCTCTCCTCTGATAGCCAAAGGCTCACTCAATATATCTTTATGTGGTTAACAGTTCTATAATGAAACTTTTGTATTGAAACCCAGATACATAGCATTGACCTTCAGTAGATCATGTGCTATATTCTACATAATGATGTGCAAGGCATGCATCCAGCTCAATTAGGGAGCTGCAGTTTGTTTCAGCACTGAGAGCCTGAGGCTGTGATTGGAAAAAGTAAAGTCACTCTACAGAGTTAGTGATGATGGCAGACACACAACACTCTCACAGTGCTTATAATCTGTACTTTAGTGCCAGATTGGTTTGTACAAATCAGCCATTATTCCTTGTGTTGAGATGCTTGTTTGTTTCGCTTATTGCATTTCTGTCCTACCCAAGGAGATTAGGGTGGCCTGCATTTTTCTTCTCCCTTGTTCTCACAACAACCCCATAAGGTAAGTTTTGCTAAGAGGCACTGGCTGGCTGAAAAACACCCCGCAAACTATTCAGCTGTTTGAAAATGAATTTTAAATAGAAGGAAAATTGAGAGGTTGTTGGAAAATTGAGAAGACAAGACGCAACTGAGGAAACTAAGGCTGTCTGAATGTGGTTCAGCATAGGACATGCTTTAACCCTGTACTGCCCATGTTCACAAAATTGCACAGGAAAGCCCATCATTAGCACAGGTCTCATAAGGCAGCCATCAGGTGTACAATAGTTTGAGATCAAGCATTTGAAAAAACTGTACAGTACTGTGTATATCATCTCCCAGGCTATGCTCAGGCTTGAAATCTGCTGCTGCATTCAGGATTCTGCTTTTAGGTCTCAATCAGTGGTAGGTCAAAATTCCCTTCTGCACACGGCAGGAGTTGTACACCATTTGCTGGTTATGGGCTGAGACTGGGAGTTGACGTGCAGGATTTTTCCACAGCTACCCTATGACCAAAGGCTGTGGGAAGAGACTTGCAGAAGTTACCAAATCCATTGTTTCCTATCCTTTAGATCAGGGGTTCTCAACCTTTTTCACCAAGTGTACCCCCTGGCACGGTCAAATTCTTTGAAGTACCCCCTGTGCCAATTAATTAATTAGCATTAATTAATTATTAAAATGTAAAATTTAATCATTAAAATTACTCAGCTTACACTGTTAGCCACCCCTTTTTCAATTTTTGCCACCCCTTTTTATTTTTAAAGAAAATATCACCACAGGTCTCCTATTCAAAAACAAACCAAGGCAATTCCTTCTTAGTTTCCTTAAGAAGGCAGAGAACCACCTCAATCTGCCATAAGAGCTGCCTTCTTGAAATGGAAGAAACAATGTATTCTAAAACCCAGCATATAAATTGAACCAACCAGTAGGAAGGCACTTAATTTGCATTCTACTTGGGAACACAGTCTGGGGGGAGAAAATGGGTGGTTTTGTTGCACAATAATCTCTTATGTTCACTGTAAATGAAGTTTCTCTTTTTAGTAATAAATTGGGGACTATTTAGTCAGATAACTTACTCACCCTAACTTGGAAGTAAATGCTAGAAAGAGGTTTATATAGAGATTTGGCAGAGAGGTTTTTTTTAATATATATGGGAGTTGCTAGTCTGTGCCTTATCAGCTGTAAGTCAGCTGTGGAAGCCGATGCCAACTCTCAGCTGATAAGACACAGCAAGCTGCATACCCCCTGCCCATTGGTACCCCAGGGGTACGCGTACCACAGGTTGAGAACATCTGGTTTAGATATATGACAGTCCAGACTAAGGGAAAGAATTTTGCCTATTTTCAAAGAAATGAGATTGCCCTTGTATATAATAAAGCAGTTTTAAATATCCATATATTCGTTTCTATTCTGTTTTCACAGAGCTCTTAGAAAAGTCACTCATTCTCTTAAACAAAAGCCATGACCTTACTGAGTTCATAGAGGAATTCAAATCTGATGGGCCGAATGTAAATCCAGAATACATGCAGGGGGCCCATAGTAGCTGCTTGAAAATTGACAGTCTCCTCGAAGCTCTGCAAGACAGGAGAAGGCAACTGGACAAATACTTGAAGCTGCAGCGCCAAGGACTGGAGCAGGTTTTGCAAATCTGTCGTTGGCATCACCAGGAAAATCAGGTACAGTCTGTGAGAGCGAGATTCTGCATAATTCAGTATTTTATGTGGGGATCAGAGACTACGAGTTGATTGATGGGATGTGATCATGGTTCACTTTTTCATAGGCTTGAACCCACCGATCTCATTGGGGTTTACTTCTGAGAAATGGCACATTATTGCACTGTAAGGCTGCTTAAATCCCATGCATCCCTGTACCCAGTTACACATACTCTAGAGCAGGGGTGGCCAAACGCTTAATGTAAGAGCCACATACGATAAATGTCAGATGTTTTAGAGCCGCAATATTTAAGAAGCATTTAAATTCTTAAATATATTTACTCACATGAACATTAAATTTATATTTTAATCCAGTGGACTCTCAGTTTATACCTGGTCAATAATTATAAAGCTTGAAAATTTCTTATTTACCTTTTATATAATTGTGATGCAAAAAGGAGCTCAGTCAACATATTTCCGAGAGCCGCACATTATATGTCAAAGAGCCACATGTGGCTCAGGAGTCACAGTTTGGCCACCCCTGGTGTATAGGACTGCAGCCGTAGAATGGGTTAACTACCTTCTTGTATGGTCAAGGAACTAGATCAATGGCAGGCAGCATTATGGTCTGTGGCTCTCAAACGTTTGTTAGTGTACTACTTCCATTTTCAAATGCAATTGAGATCCTGGACCACATGGCTGGAAATCAAAAGTTTAAAATTATAGCCAAAAATCGTAACAGTATCAGTACAAAAAGGCAAGTAAGAAGCCCCCAAAATGTTGTTTTTTCAGTATTCATTATTTCAGCTCAAGATGTTCAACAAGAGCAAGGAAACCAATCACTGAATAATAATATTGGCTCAGTTTACATATCACCATGATTTAATCCAGGTTTTGTGCAACATTTATGAACTTCACTCTTTTATGCTCCCCTCTCTTCTTTGAATACAAGGAGACGATGTTTTGTACTTCTCTTTGTTTTCTGTTTAGAATAAGCCAGGATTTCCTATGATGTGGAACCCCAGCAAATTCTCATCTTTGCTAAGTAAAGTTTTTGGACCAATTAGGAAATGAAACTGTATCTCTGGTTAGAACAAATCAAGAACTATTGGGTTCAGGCATCACAGCAAACTTTGATTTGTTCTAATCTAAACAGAGGAAACTTCTACTGCTCATGTGCAAAGGGAAGAAGGGAACCCAAGCTCAAAGCTCATGAATATTATGCAAAGCCAGGGTTTAAATCATGGTTCTGTGTAATGTCTGAACCACAGCTAATTATGTTGAAGTTTGGCATTCCCTAGGATCATGAAAATGACATGCATGATATGTCTATTTAAATATTGTGTTAAATATTTTATTTTGTGGGTTTTTATTGCAAGTAGGGATTTAGCAAATATCCACTGCAAAAGAGTGGACAATTTTGAACATATACTGTAATTGGGAATGCTTCCAGTTCTCCTGGTGGGTCACCCACCAGTTTGAGAACCGCTGTATTAAACATCTGAGCTTTTATACTTTGTATAACATAAGAACGTATAACACTACGATACCTCCTCTAGGGCTCCAATCCTGTACACATTGAATCCAATGGAACTTACTTCATTCAATCATTCAGTTTGTACCCTGCTTTTCTCCCAGATGGGCACTCCAAGCAGCTTACAAAAACGTATTAAACTATATAAAAACTATTCATAAACAAAACATAACTAAAAACAACCAGCAGCTATCACCCCATAATAAAAGAGTAAAAGAGCAAAACATATAAGATATAAAAGGATTGTTCTGTAATGCACTGAAAATCATTAGCCAACTTGCCAGGAGGATGTAATTCATAGCATAGAAACTTTAGTTAAACTGAAAAGTCACATAACATTATGCAGAAATCATCTGAACAAACATGTGAGGAAATAGTGTTTTATGTTCTCTGAAATATTTGGCAGCCCTGGCATATAAAATAAATATGCAAATGGCAGCAGTACATTATTGCAGATTTCTCTCCAAGCTCTTTCAATAGCCCCCTGGAGAGTGCCATATTACCTGTTTTGTAATATGCTATGGGTACATTATAAATCATGAAATGTTCTTTGCATTTTATATAAAAATTCCCCAAGTAAAGCCTTACGCAGTTGCCTGGGCTTGCTAGGCGGCTCTGAAGCATCCGTCAGATGTTAGTTATTGCCCATGGGAGGACTAGATTTACCAGTTTCTTGACTAGATTGATCTGTACCCAGAATGACACATCCTGTGTTCCTTCAGAAGTGTCATCTTCACTGCCTTTGGCTACAGACTGAGAACAAATCCCTGTTTTAAGATAACATTAAAAGAAAAAAATGCAAAGCAAGAGGCTAAAGTCATTACTATGCAAATCGTGAGGACATCACAACTGATAGTTCACGAAACACAATATGACACCATGTTGCTTGTTGTTATGTCTTTTGAGAAATGTCCAACCAAGGGTCTACCCAGAAATATAATATTTTGATTTCTTAGATTGCATCTCAATGGTTAAAAGAGATATAAACCACTTTAGCAAAATAAATTGTAGATGGATCTTGTTGAAAAGTATTGTTTCTTAATAATTCCCTATCTCAATAACTTCTTTAAGCTTGCTTGCAACAGGAATTTCATCTTCTTTCCAATAATTTCATTTGCTATGTCAAAATAAAAGGCACAGCTCAATCCTATCCAGGTTTGGGCTGTTGGGGGCTGGGCTTTACAATAGTGGAAGAGTTTTCCAATGTTGTAAAATGGCTGCAGACGGAGCACGCAGTCTCCTTTACTATTTACAAAGTATAGCTCAGAGGTTCCCAAACTTTTTTCTCCCGTGTAAGTATCTGTGGGAGGAGGGTAGCGACGGCGCTTCCGGGGTTCCGCCACCGCCACTGCTGCCGGAGGGAAAAAGTGGTTTTAAGCCCTACCTGGGGGTCTTGCCAGGCCTTCGGGGGGTGTAGGGAGCCTGCGTACACCCACACCTCAAAACAGCTTCTGATCGTGATCGTGACCCACTTCCAGTTTTCGGCCAGGAGCATTCATGCTGAAAAGTTGGCCACCCCTGCTCTAGCCTGAGGGAGAAATGAAGCTTATATCTATTGGTGAGTTTATGCAAGAGTTCCAAGTGATACGTAGAAAGGTGCAGTCACTACACCTTTCTATGTGTAACTTGAAAATCTTGCATAAAGAGTTACATATTATACTGTAGTCAGTCATACATAGTAATTGCAGTTAGGGAAGATTTCAGTGTAAGGAATTGCAGTATTGCTTTAAACAGTATTGCTTTAAAAAGGCTCCAAGTCTCACAAATACTGTACAGTAGTTCTTTTTCACAGATTTCTTAACACTTGCTAACTTTGACAAAACAAAATGAATGGTGGGTATGGTTTAAACTGTGATTATGTAGAAAACCATGTGAATACTTCACGTATACCACTATTTCCCATTTCTTGGGGTATAGATCTTCCTAGAAACAACTTTCTCCCTTTTACCCCCAAAATTATGACACAACCACTCACAACTACTTACGTTTCAGGCACCCCTCCATTGCGTCACCCCTCCAGGCGTAGAAGCGGAAATAATGATGAAGTGATGATGTCATCGCATCACCGCCAATTACTTCTGACAAAAGCACACACTCGGGGCTGCTTTTGCCCGCTCTGGGCTCGGCTTGCCAAATCAGAGCGGGGTGAAAGCAACCCAAGTGTGTGTTTTTGTCAGGTCCTGCAGGTGTGTGTTGGCTGTGCGGGCACCACAGGCCCACCGTGCATCACCCCCTCCTCCTCCTGGATGGTGCATCACTCAGTACGGTCCACACCTGCCGCACCAGCGATGGGCCACCTGTGCAACCACTCATGGTCTTCTGAAATATGAGTTTACAGTTTCACGTGTTTGCCTTATCAGTAATCAGTTACAAAAATAAAATCAAATTCATTTAAATATGTCCTCCACAAAGATTGTGATTTGGCACTTAGGAGATTCTCTAGAGTGCATTCTGATTTCCTTATGCAAATTAGCCACCTTTTCTTCTAATATTATCTCTTTGCCGACTGAGGGTGTCTCAACCAAGGGTTGGCCAAATCCTGGAGATGGCACTGCTATCAAGTTTTCAGATCCTTTCAGATCTTCCATGGAAATGGCTGGGAAAGATTCCCAAAAAGTACCCTCTTTTACTGAAAACCTATTAAGTATTGCTTTTTCTCCCTGACTGTCCCTCATCAGAGCCCAGAAGCTGAGTGACAGGCCAATATGTTCCTTTTAGCACATCAGACTAGAAGTGAGGAACTCGTACTTCCTGTTTTGTCCTAGACTTATGTAGCCCTGCACAAGCTGTCATCCCTTTAACTATTTCCCATTTTCCCCAAATAAGATTATATTCACCTACTACAGAGGATTCTTCATTCTAACAGAACTGCTGAGCGGCATGGTTTAAAATGCTGCTATATGTATCCATCTCTCCAGTACCGTGATTTAAACATAAAATTAGGCTTGCCTTGAATGTGGAACAACATCAAAATGAATAAATTGGAAGCACTTAGAAAGCGGCTTTGTGGTTGTGACATCGAATTAAATTTTAATTACATTAATTATCTCTTTATATCCCTAGCTATGCTGAACTCCTTAGGTAATTTGCTGAGTTTGTTGTTGTAGAATTGGTGGAAGTGTTTTTGTTTGCTTTCAGAATATTCTGAGAAACAGTTAGAGGAACAGGTGAACAGTTTATCTACAAAAGCAGAATATAACCTCAATCCAGTGTACAGTTCGGCACATGTAACCTCTATTAATTTCAATGGGGATTAAGCATGCATAATACTGGATTCTAATCTCTCTGTGGGTCAAAACACACACAAAAAATTAAGCAACCCTCCATTTTAGCCTGTATGATATCAAATTTCGTGTGCCACATTTATGTTTTGGACTGTATGTTTTTTAATTTACCGGTATAATGAATCATCCTGACTGTTCAGAAAAGAATAACCTAGAACGTTGCACCCAAGGTGTAATGGCATACAGTACCATGTATTTTGCAAATAAAGAATTATAGTTTTGAGTCAATGAACCTTAGTTTTGAGATAAAAAATTACATATGTAGAATATGGAGCCACACAGTTGGGATTTGAAGGGAGAGGATTTGGGGATTGCCAGAAAATGGCTATAAAATACAGTATATGTCTTGAATTATTGGGTTTCCCCCCTTTTCCCCCTCCTTAGGGTTCACTGGCCAATGAGGGTTTGTACCCTTCCATTTCCCTGGATTTCTGAGCAATTGCATGAATGTAGTAATAGTTGCCTCATTGTGTGACCAAAGCATGCAAACTGCTGGTTCTCCACATTGTTAAATGGCAACTACAATTCCGAGCCTGCCCTCAGTGGGGGACTCGTGTTTTTGCTCGGTCGCTCTGGAGACACATGAGGGGGGGGGCAAGGCCGCCCCCTGTGAGTTGGAGACACCTTCATGGGATACCCCTTCCTCCATTCCAAGAGTAGATGGCAGGAGAGTGGGCTTTCCCCCCTTAAGAACACACTGTACCTTCCTGTCTTCGGTGGAATTTCCTTCAGCATTGAAACAGGAGAGAGGCTAAGGCAGTGGTTCCCAAACTGTGAGGCGCAGCTCCCAGGGGAGCTGCGGAAAGGTGGCTTCAGGTTCCCTGTGGAGAGAAGATGGAAGGAAGAAGGGGGGATCCCAGTCAACCTTTCCCCACCCCACATAGGATTGGACCTATAGAAGGGGGAGAAATTATCTCCACAGAAGTTATTCACGGAATAGACCAATAATATACAGTAATGTAATGAGGAGCTGCAGCCAATGGTTGTCAATGATCAAGGGAGCCACAGGTCCAAAAAGTTTGGGAAACACTAAGCCAAGGGGTATGGCTGCAGGCATGGGGTGTGTGGGGTGGAGGGGCACTAAGAATAAAAGGAGATGCCAAAATTTACAGTCAGTGCAGGGAGCAGACCTCTTTCTCTCTTTGCCCTTGAGGAACTTGTGGACTGACTAAAAAAGGAGGTGTTTGCTGTGCCACTGGTATTCTTAAATCTGGCCGGTAATTTAGTCCTCATTGCCAGGGGAATAGGGAAAGCTTAGGGTCAAAGTCTCAACATTCTGCTTGCCAGGAAAGAGCCTGCTTTCCATCCCCAGCGGCTTCCCATGATTCAGAGAATAGATGTTAACCGATCATCATGCAGCTTTGTAGGGTTGAAATAGAGCGTTATGACAGGACATGGAGAAGAAATAGCTATTGTTTCTAGATAAATGTTTTGTTTATCATGCAGAGAAAGCACCAATTGCAAAGGATAATGAAGAGCAAAATCACATCTTAATGTACTGTAAACTCATTTAAACTTAAGTACATATTTACATAATCATATGGAGCAGGGCCTCTGAGAGGGGGGTTAAGGGGGTAATTTGTACCTGGGCCCAGGGTGAAAACTGGGTCAAAAAGGGGGCCCTGGAGCAAAAAAGGGGGGCCCAGGAGCCAAATTCATATGTAGGGGAGGGGCCCAAAAGAAACTTTGTACCCCCTGATAAAATTCCTCTGAATGGCCCTGATATGGAGGCCCAGCATTTGTTTGAATCATTTTCAGATTTTAGCAGAGACATGATTTCTCATATGTTCTCATGACAAGGTAAAGCTGTTATGATGGTTATTCTTTAAAAATCACAATCCACCTATAACACAACTAAAATCAGTTCACAGAAAACAATTAGTGACTTTAGAAAACTACAGGTAATTTCAATTAGTGGAACCTAAAGCTGCCAACTGTTGGGTGGATCTGCCCATTGATTGTGACTGTAACCCTGATTATACTCATGTTAATCAGCCCACTTATTTCAGTAGGGCTTGTTGCATGATTGGTAACATCCCTGAAATTTTTAGCCATTGAAAATATGATTTGTACTTTCAGATAACCTCTTGGTACAAGAAGAATATAAAAGATTATTTACATAAGCAGAACTTGGGGTCATCTTTAAAAGAAAATGATGAGTTGCTTCAGGAACATGAGGAGATAGAAAATAAGGTTAAGGTAAGAACCCTACTGAAATATTCACACTGCAATCCTCCAATCACTTATTGAGTGCTAGTTGAGTGCTAGCTGCGCCAGGGGGCGGGTGGAGGGTGGAACAGGAGGGGGTGATTGGCCCGCTGGGCCCGGGAGAGATCCTCAGTAGCGCACTCTGCTGCTTCCTATGCTATGCCCCATCCCAGGCCTGGCCAGCATTACATAGGCTGTTCAGATTTGTGCTGGCCATCTTGCCGGTGCACACCTGAGGAGATCCATAGGGGCAGCTGGGGGAAAAATATCCCTTTCCCCCAAGGCGGCCTCCTGCTGTGCCGGTGCTGGCCCAATCCTGCCCAGGATCTGGTGCAGCATACTTTTGCACTCTATGGCAGCCCTGGACAGGATTGGGCTGCCCGCCACAGTTTTCCGGGTTCTTGGTCCTTGTACTCACTTTTTGCAAAATGAGATGCTCTGGACATTGGACCTGGACAAATGCCTGAAGTGGCATACATGACCCCATTTCTTTTTTTAATAACCTGCAGGCATTAGCCAGAATGCCAAGTTCTGCTATACCTGTGGAATTGGTTACTTGGAGGTCACCTCAGCCCCTGAATCAGATGGGCTTCAAAGTCCAATAAGCTGACTCATTTCCAGGTTCTTTGTTTACCAGTGAGTTGGGGAAGAAGAAAATGCTCAAACAACATGAAGAATATTTATATACAGGGGGACCCCGTATCCGCTGACCCGCTATTCACTGATTGTTATCTGTGGATAGCGGATTGCCCCCCCATGCGACTCCCCCCAGGCACTTTTAGCGTCGGAAGCTTTGTTTCTTCTTCAAAAGGAACGGATGAGCAGCCTTGTGCTGCTTCCTTGCAGGCCCCTCCAGAGACTAGGTGCTTAGAGAGGCTCTGCAAGGTTGCACAGTGATGGCGAGCCTATGACACACGAGGTTATTTTGGGTTACACGCCAGTGTTTCCCCCAGGGCCCCAACACACCTTATATTTTTGCAAAAGTTTTACAGGCTTGTCTTGAACATTTAGGACAGGGGTTTGGGCAGACCTCTTTCAAATTATTATCTAGTAAAACTCAGCAACAAAAAAGGCACTAATTGATGTTAAATAAAATGCAATGTGTTCTATAGTTTTCAGTTCAGTTCAATTCAAAATTACTATTAAAAGTAGCAATAGTCAAAGTACTATTAAAAGTTGGGGGGGTGACACACCAGCAGAGTCAAGTTAGGCATTTTCAAAAATTTTGACACATCAAGCCCAAATGGTTCGCCATCAGTGCTCTAGCACCTAGTCTCGCTGGCAGGGCCTGCAAGGAAGCCACATGAGGCTGCTCAATGTGTTCCTTTTGAAGATAAGCTTCCGGCGCCAAAAGTAAGTGCTTGGGGGGGGATTGCGGGCGCCTGTATGGGATCGCAGGGGGGGGCTCAGAAAACCATGGAGGGGGCGTTCGCCCCTATCCGTGGTTTCAAGTATCCACGGTGGGGCCTGGAACGTATCCCCCGCAGATACGGAGGCCTCGCTGTACTGTGTTTCAACAACACTGGACAATCGACAACAACCCAATGGGGCAAACATTGTCTTCAAATAACTCAGCTGTTCCTTCAGAGGATGCTCAGGCATCACTGGAACCACTGAGGTGATATTATCTAGAACAGGGGTGTCAAACTCATTTCATACAGTGGGCCAAATAACATTCAATATGTCTGCTGAGGGCCGAAAGTGACATCATTAAGCAGGAAGTGACATCATTAAACAGAAGATGGCCAGAAATAAGCACTTTGTTCTCATGTAGAAACTCCATTAGTTGCAAATGTCAGATGAGAAAATATGCAAATCTTGATCATATTTTCAAGATACAGAAGAGCCCAATTATCACACGGGCTGCCCTTTCAGCTGCTGAGAGGTGCTCTGTGAAGTGACACCTTGGCAGAAGAGGTGTTTCTGAAAGGGCAGCCTGCACAATAATTGGGCTCTCCCAGCACCTCAGCAGTATCTCCATCAGTGGCGTCGCTGGAGGTGGGGCGGAACGCTAAGTTCCGCACGGCGCTGACTTCCGTTACTCACCGGCATGAGGCGGCCCCGCCCCCTCGCCTTTGGAGCCATTCAGTGGGGCGAAGGCAACGCGCAGGAGACTCCCTGCGCGTTGCCTTCGCCCCACTGAATGGCTCCAAAGGTGAGGGGGCGGGGCCGCCTTGTGCCGGTGAGTAACGGAGGTCAGCGCGGTGCGGAACGTAGCGTTCCGCCCCATCTCCAGCGACGCCACTGATCTCCATCTCTTGCCCCTCTTGTTGTGCCCCTTTCCCCATAGCATTCCTTTCCTCTCCGTCTCTCCCTCCCAGAGCCTTGGCAGAAGCATTGCTGCTGAAAGGGTGGCACTAGGAAAACCCAATTATCACATTGGCTGGATAAAGAGCTTCTGGGGACTGTATCCGACTTGTGGGCCTTATGTTTGACACGCCTGGTCTAGAATGATACTGAGCAAGTACCAAAAACCAAGAGTCCATCAGGGCATTGCTACAGTGCTTGTAATAGGATGATATTTTGAAGCACAGGGAGCCTCTTAGCTGAAATTAAGAATGTACAGTGATGCCTCACAAGACAAATGCCTCGCACAACAAAAAACTCGCAAGACAAAAGCATTTTGCAAGTTTTTTGGTGACTCGCAAGACAAATTTTCTTGCAAAAACAATTTCGTCTTGTGGAACACTCAGCTCCTAAAGCCACAATCTATTCAAATGTTAAAGTATTCAAGAGGGTTAGCAGACTGCAAACAGTACAGCCCGAGGCCACACCGATTATCACCCGACAAATAGCTAACACCAGCAGAGATAAAGGCAAAGCAGAGATAAAACTTCCCTTCCCTTCCAGAAACGGTGTGCATTACTGGTGTGCATTACTAGAGCGGAGCTCTGGGAACTGTGAGTACTGTAAATACTTAAAAGTAAATAGCACGGCAGGGGAGGTGACTCGCAAGACAAAATTATTCGCAAGACAACATGACTCACGGAACGAATTAATTTTGTCTTGCGAGGCACCACTGTATCTCCAAATAGGAAGACAATTGTATTAATGGTACTTTGTTCAATTTACCAAGCACTTTGTTTGAAATTCTTGATTTTTACAGTGCTCTAATCAGTTAAAAGCTGACCCTCATTTTTACAGCACGGAAGCAAGATTATTAGAAATAGGGAAAATAGCTTTTTTTCTCTCCGCTTAGAATTACTTTTCTGTACCAGATCTCTGCAGTGTCAGCGTTTATTCTGATTTCTCTCAATGGTGGATAATTTGCATTATCTTCAAAGCTAAATATTTTTTTTATGAAAGTATTGAAATAATTTTTGAAAAGTTAATATACAAATGTTCATGGAAATTGGTTCCTTTGAAACTGGGTGGTCACATATGGCTGAAAATAAATAAAAGGCACATTGAATGGTACTAGATGACAATTTTTGATTTGTAGTTTGAAGGTTACTGATATTAGGAACAAGCAAAATTTTGTGTGTGATGGGCTGCATTGGGGCAAGTGAAGTGCAAAGCCCCTTGCCTGTTGGGCCCACCACTACTCCACCACATCCAGCGACATGTGATGTAAAGTCCATTATTAGGGCCAACTAAGTAGCAGCCAGGCCAGCGGGTGGTGCAGCGGGTTAAACCGCTGAACCATGAGCTGTCGATCGAAAGGTCAGCAGTTCGCAACGGGGTGAGCGCTCGTTGCTTGGCCAGCTCCTGCCAACCTAGCAGTTCCAAAGCATGTCAATGCGAGTAGATAAATAGGTGCTGCTTGCGGGAAGGTAAACAGCGCTCCATGTTCCAGCTGCATGCTACAGGCTGCGGCAAGGAGAGTCATGTCGGCCACATGACCACGGAGGCGTCTTCGGACAACGCTGGCTCTTCGGCTTTGAAATGGAGATGAGCACCACACCCTAGAGTCGGACACAACTGGACTTAATTGTCAGGGGATACCTTTACCTTTAAGTAGCAGCCAGATTGGTACCACAGTGAGCATGTGTGTGGGGGAGTATCATGCTTTAACTTTCCCCCTACCACTGTACTAATCTGGATCACACACACAAACAGGCCTGCTATTTAACAAAGAAAAAAAAAACGTCTTGTTGTGCCAATGGGAGCTTTCCCCCCTTGTTTAACAGCACAAATCTAGTCTTAGCTTCCTGATCCAACACATTGAGGGTATACTTCTTCATAAGAGTTTGTTCTTGAGTTGATCATGCATCAACTTTGAATCAAAGAAATCTACATCACATCATAGCTCTGATTTGGAACCCAAATCAGTAGCTTATATTAAGACAAGGGGCTGCTATAATTGCTCAAGATCTTTCACTGCTACATCCTGCTCCAAGAACAGTGTCATTTGCCCAAGCACTCCCCAATAAGCACATGAGTCAGTCATATGGGTGAAAGGGCCACTTTTATTAAAGTAAATACAGGAAGGGAAGGTCAGGAGACCAGCAGGATAAGGTAGGTTGAAAGACAGAGTGCGGGCCGGCTGGCAGCAGAGGAAATAGGGAAGGGGAAGAGTCCGTAGGCCTTCCCCCAGACAGGTGTCTCACCCTGACTCCAAGCCACAGCCCCCTTTATGAGGAGGCAGGCTTTTCACTGTCAACCCCTGCAGGGGCCGGGGCAGCCTGACCCCTTGAACCCGCACTGAGCTGGAGGGCATCTAGCGCGGGCCGCGTGGTTGGGTCTGGGCCCGCCCCTCTCAGCCTCAGTGCCGGAGGGCAGCTGTGAGGTGTGAGATCTGGGGATCCCCAGCCTTGCTGCCCCAGAGTTCACACCGACCGCCACCTCGAGCCTTTGTACCCGGACTAACCTGCCACAAGGGAGCGACATCCTAGCGCTTGTCGCTTCCCCGCCCAAAGAAGTGTTAATACCATGGCTTTTTAACAAATGGCTTTTAACAAATGTAAATACAGGTGACCCACTGGGGTTGTTTATTTTAATTGTTTTAATTATGTGTTTTTAATTATTTTAATGTACATGTTTATTTTAATGTTGTAAGCCGCCTTGAGTGCCCTTGCTGGGAGAAAGGCGAGATACAAATTCTTTAAATAAATAAAATAATAAATAATAATAAAAATAAAACAATAATACTGCAATCTTGTGCACACTTACCTGGGATAAATCTCATTGAACTGACTTCCAAGTGAGACTTATTTCCGAGTAAACACATATAGGCTTGTGCTGCAAGTAATGCTTTACACTCAGGTAGGTTCATGTGGGAAAAGGCAATCCTTAAGGTACCCAGGTCCCAAATAGCATAAGACCTTAAAGGTCAGAACCAGCACCTTGAATTGCACTTGGAGGTGAACTAGGAACGAGTGTCCATTGTAAAAATCAGTGAGTTTTGTTCTATACACCTGGTCCCCCATTGGTGATTAGCTACTATATTTTGTACAGTAAAGTTTCCAAGCATTCTTCAAGAGAAGCCCCCCCCCCAAGCAATGCATTGCAGTAATCCAAAAGTGATGTTACCTGAGCGCAGATAACTATGATCGGGCTATGACCACTGTCATGTGGGGTTCTTGCCTACCACCTGGTCTTTATGCAGCCTTTCCTCCTGCTTCCAGTTATACTGAAGCAGCATCCTCAAGGTATGCTATAAATAGCTCAGAGTGACTTTAACGTGATTTATTTACATTGCTGAAAAAAGTTCAAAGCATCCTAAAATCAATAATATTATTTTTTTTAAAAAAAAATTAACATGGCAGCATTTTGCCTATTCTACAGCTTCCCTTGCATTTATGATTGGCCATAAACCATGTACATAATATTGGATTGCTATTCAAAAGGATATTCATAAATTATCCCGGGGCTTGGGAGTTTTTTCTCTGCATCTAGAAATGTTCACACAATTTGGTCCAGTGGCTTTAGAAGATTAAACAATCAAACAATGTTTAGCATTAGAAGACTAACAGTGCCGTCCTATGCCTGCTTACTCAGAAGTTAGTTCAACTGGACTCCGGGCTTTATGCCTGAGTAAATGTGTTTAGGATTATAAGACTAAAATCCTAAATACACATTAAAAAGTAAGACCCATTGAACAAGATGGGGCTTACTTTTGATTAAACGTGAATAGGATTGTGCTGCACATGATCAAACACTAAGGAGTTGGGTAAATAATAGTTACGTAATGCAGGACTTGTGTACGATATGCTTATATCCATCTCCGGTGGTTTGCTTCATTGTTCTGCTCCATTACTGAAATCTACCGGAAGTCACTTGCAATCCTCAACCCCAGAGCCATGTGCAAAAGAGTTATTTTTATGTGTTTAGCAGTTGTGCTTCTAAAGGGGAAAAATAACCTTCCAAGATCAGCTTTGTCAGCACTGCGATGTTACCGTTTTCTTTTCAGCTACTTTTATTTATTTTATTTATTTTTCACATTTTTATACCACCCTTCCTCCAAGGAGCTCAGAGTGGTGTACATATTTCCTCCCCTCCTTTTTGTCCTCACAACAACCCTGTGAGGTAGGTGGGGCTGAGAGATAGTGACTGGCCCAAGGTCACCCAGGAAGCTTCGTGGCTGAGCGGGGATTTGAACCTGGATCTTCCAGGTCTAAGTCCGACTCCCAAACCACTACATCATCCTTCAGGAGAAACTACACATTACCAGAAGCAGAGACCTGATATCAAAAATGGCACTTTCATGTTGAATTCTCTATCTACCTACCTCTATTTGTAGTCCCTTACCCCATATCATAACATCATGATGCTTTGCTTTTACCCACCTGTAATTTCTATCAGTGGCTGCTGCTGTCTGGTGTGGGAATTAGAACTTGTCATGGTGTCACAACACAGAATGAGTGTTTCATACATGTTGTAGAGGGGATGGAGAGAGCTCCACGTGTAGATGCCATTTTTCCAACAACCCTGTCTCCCCCTAATGTGTAGTTCAACTTTAATAAGCATGCCCAGTGCTCCACCAGTAGAAAAGTAACTTTAAGATTGAGGTGTGATCTTAGTGTGGCTTGTATAAGGAGAGAGATGATAGCTCATATGCTGACTCAGGTAGAAGCATAGGGACTGATGGCCCAATCTTATCAAGGGCCCACGGCAGCAGATCTTGTGATCCACTGCCATAGACCCTGTTGCAGAGGCGTGAAAGCCATGCCACTGTCGAAGGCAAGGGAACTGCTGGTGTGCCTTATTCACCTGGACACTCTGCCAGCCCAGGTAAGATGGCGGTGGGGTGGTTCGTGGGCATTTCGGGGGAGGTTCGTGGCAGAGAGGGGGAGGGCAAAGGCATGGAGTGGGCTAGAGAGGGTGGATCTCAGTGGCAAAGCTGCACGGTAGATCCTATATACCCCATTTTTCAACCGTCCTGTCCCTGCCCCTTCCTCTCCTCGGATATACAAAATAGCTGGCATGAGTCCGAGAAGACCCCTAGGCAACCAGAAAGGCCTACAAAAAGGTAAGTAAAAAAGTACTTACCTCTTGCTGGCCTTCTGGTCGCCCCCCATCCCCCCATGCTCTGTTGGCATGGCTGCGTGCTATAATGCAGCAGGGGATAGGATTAGGCTGTCAATCACTTACTGGACTGTGTGGAGTGAGGAGTGTATAGAATAAGTGGGGGAGAAGACAAGAAGCTGTCATTCCACTTACTTGTGGAATTTCATCCTGTGGCAAGACCTTACTTGTGCCTATGTGTAACCATAGTGTGCCTATGTGTAACTATGTGTTACCATGCTATGATTCATTCACACATGAATACTAATCAGATGGTGTCTCAGTTCAGGAAGGAAGACATAGAATGCTGCAATCCTATGCACATTTACCTGGGAGTAAGTATCAATGACTATAATGGGATTTACTTCTGAGTAGACATGCCTAGAAATGGGCTGCAAATGTCACATCATGTTAGAAAGGAAGTGGTCATTTGAATTTAGTCCTATGTCCTTCTGTACCCATTTCCCATGTATTAATTGTGATTCAGTTTTTGCTTTAAAGCTCATAAACTTCCCTTGTAAAAAAAAAAGGAAAAGTCTATAAAACTAAATAATGAATGTAGCTTGTAAGTGAATAGAATGCTGTTTTCAGAGATTCAAAAGACTAATGAGCCAATTTTCACTAGTTTAGGTACAGAATATCAAACAGATCTCAATATACTTAATGCCCTGAGAAAGTGTTCAGGGTTATAATATAATAGTATGTGTTTAAAACTTTAAATCTTTGCAATATATTGTCAGTTAAAGATTGATTGAAAGGTTAAACTGTTAACCATGTTGGATATAAAATGAGGCACAAGGCTAATACAGTTATTAAAGGAAATTAACTTTCAGCTGAAATTTGTCTGGAAGGTTAGCACCAAAGAACCTACGGTCAAGACAACTTTATTATTGCCACTTCCACACAAATCATTTCACCGAGAGTGGTATCCGAGCAAGTGTTTTCCACAAATGGAACTATAATTAGTGTACTGAACAGCACTGCAATAATCTGGACTATGCACTGTGTTTGCAAATGGAGTTTACCATGTCTTAGCTCATCATAAGAAGATTCCATTTTATTACTGTTTTCTTCTCTGTAAGTAATATAAAAAGCCCTAGTATCTTGATGGATACCTGCTTGTTGGCAAGGACAATACTGAGATACAGGACAGAGGACAGTCTGATGGGAATATGTGTAAGATTTGATCAATTACCTGGGGCTCTTGCCCGGTAAATGTCAAGATGGAAAGTAAAGAGAGGGACAACTGAGGTGAGGGCAGTCTCTCACAGGAAATTCAAAAGGAAAGTCCTCTTATTGCTGAGACCAGTGGGCATGCTTGCCCTGGAAGCTTTCAGAGGGGTCAGGGAGTTCCAGTGGTACTGTACCACATGACTTGCTTTGATCTGTTGTGGCTAAGAGACTGGCTTGCTGGTCTAGCTGGTTTCTGTATAGTTCTCCCTTGTGGACAGAGATGGACCACTGAACCTGTGCCTGAGATCCATCTGGCTCCATTGCAAGTTCAGCCAAAATGTCAGAACTTTCTGCTGTTCCCCAATGACCTCTTAAAATCTTATGAATAGATAAAGTTCTGCAACAGGACAAAAGTTTTATGGGTGAAAAAGCCATGTAATTAAAAATTTATTTATTTATTTATTTATTTAAAAAATTTATATCCCGCCTTATCCCATGCCGAGGCAAATGCCCAAGGCGGCTTACAACAAAAATTAAAAACAGTTTAAAATACAAACAGTTTAAATACATAATTTAAAAACAATAAAAACAATAATATCAATAAAAACCACTGGGGGGCAACAGTAGGGAGCACAAAAGCAACATGGCAGAGCATCTTGAGACACAGGAGGCAGGCTACAACCCATCACCCAAACGCAAGACGAAACAAAAATGTTTTGAGCCCTCGCCGAAAAGTCATGAGGGAGGGGGTGGTTCTCAGATCCCCTGGCAGGGAGCTCCACAGTTGTGGCGCCACAGCAGAGAAAGCTCGCCCACGTGTTGCCACTCCCCTAACTTGCGATAGAGGTGGTACACGCAGGAGAGCCCCCTCAGATGACCTAAGAGAGCGGGCCGGAATGTATGGGAGAAGGCGGTCCCTCAGATATCCTGGACCCAAACCGTGAAGGGCTTTAAAGGTCATTACCAAAAATCTAAAACACGGAGAACTCCAAGCACACACGTATACAATCTTGATGTACAAAGGAGTTTCCTTGCTAACGTGTCTCTTTGCAGGATCACTGACAATGACAGACCATTAGTGTCTCTTTGCAGGATCACTGGCTATGACAGACGATTATGACCTAATTAGCTGACTTTTTTGAAGCGGAACCAATCTATTTAATGCAATGCTTTAGGTCTTCATAACATCTTTGCAGTTTACACCTTGAAAATGACTTCAGATTAGAAGTTGAAATGTTGGTTCCTGTAAATATCAGACTCTCCTTTTTCACTGTTTTAATTTTCTTAGCATTTGCTGTCTACGGGTGGCTCCTTTGAAGATTGTATACGTGTGTGCTTGGAGTTCTCCGTGTTTTAGATTTTTAATTACATGGCTTTTTCACCCATAAAACTTTTGTCCTGTTGCATAATAGCTGGCCATGAAAGCTTTTGTTCTAGAAAGATAAAGTTATCTTATACTGAGTCAGACCATTGGTCCCTCTCCTCCAGCCTAATACTGTCCATTCAGATCAAGCAGGTGCCCTTCCCTGACCTGTTTCCTGAGATTCTTTTAACTGCACTGCCAGGGACTGACCTTTTGTATGCAAAATGTGTGCTCTACCGATGAGTTATGCCTCTCCGTCTAAAAACGTTTCAAATTACCAGTAAGCACCAAGATTCAGGGAGCTTCTGACATGTAACATAGCCTATACAAATGCTATAATAAAACAAGAAATGCTTCCTTCTATGTAAAACAGAATCCTTAAAATAAATAATGAAGCTACACAAGACTCATGGTGAAGTTATGTGCGAGTGAAACTGAGCCCCAGTAATCTTAGACCAGACTGTGGCTCTGATCCAGTCCAGCAGGTCTGATGTACGTGCAAAGCCCTCTGCGCTCAGGGAGTTGCTCTCTTCGCAGTAGGGAACATTGGAATGTTTGCACATGAATAATTTCCCTTCATTGAAAAGGGCAGAGAGCCCCTGTGCTCCTAGCAGTTTGGATGCTGTCCAATTTTAGGAGATAGGATTACCATTATTTGAATCACTAGGATTTTAGCATACAGTAGAGTGACAGATATCTAGTTTTAAGTGGTGGGGTCGTTGTTAAGTGGGGTCTTGGTAGCAGAAGCACTAACCAGGATACTTATAATTGTCCTTATTATACCTATGACAGATACCTATTTTAAGTAGTGGGGTCATTGTTAAGTGGGGTCCTGCTGGCAGAAGCACTAGCCAGGATGCTTATATAATTATCCTTATTTTACCTGTGACAGATATCTAGTTTAAGTAGAGGGGTCGTTGTTAAGTGGGGTCGTTCTTAAGTGGGTTACCTGATGTTTCCTCAGCACATCCATAGTCAATACTTGCAAAGTTAGCCAAGGCCCCTTTAAAGCACAGGTTTCCCCAGGCATGCATGGCTTTCTCTAGATTGTCCCATAATGAAATATAGCAAATTGCTGATAATGTTCCTATATCACATAAGAGAATGCATGCCATTGCATTTTTAGTCATAGTAAAATGTCCGTAAGTTTATTATGTAATTTAAAATAGAGACCATTACACCATATGGATCTTTCACATCAGTATTACCACGAATTCGTTGTGCCAATCCATATTTAGTAGTGTGGACATTTCGTAGCTCACTCTCCAGAGAACAGGATAGTTCACTGGACAGAAAGGTTTTTGCTTATTCATTGGTATTTCCAAATTCAGCAATAATAAGGATAGTACTAAAGAAGAACGTTTTGCTGGCTATCTGTCAATGAAAGGAGAAAGGGAAAAAAGCGTGCTGTGACTCTCACAATATTCCTATAGTGAATTCCTATATTCACTGCCTTCTTGATAACCAGGAGCATTTGAAAGAATTCTGGAAGCCCTAGGCAGTCAAATTAGAAACCCTGTCATACAAACCCATAGAAACATAAATAGTAATATAAAATGGTGTGCTAATAGCCCATAATATCTTGGTGCATTCACTAATGTTAACTATGCAGATGGCATTTTACTCAAGTAATTCATGCAAAATTTTATTTTCAACTTGTACGAATCCAGTTTGTTATAGTGATTGAAAATTCATATTTATTTTTTTTTAGACCAAAGCTGGCAAAATATTCTTTAGCATCACAGTAAGTTTGGAATGCAGTGGGCAACTCACTAACTGAATCAGGACTTCTTTTCTAGGAATGGAACTCTGCTGTGGAGGAATTAAAATATGATGCACACAAGATCCTGTGTTCGGAGGAGTATGCGGAAAAAGAGCATCTCAAGCTGTCCAATCAGAAAATAAATCTGCTGCAACAGGAGGTGAACCGTTGTATGGAGGAAAGGAAAACCTTGTTGCAAGAGGCCAACAACTTCTTCAGTGCTGCTAACAAGGTTAGTTATATCAGTGAAATCTGTAATAATTTCTACAGTTGAGGAAAAATCCACCCCTCCCACTTTGCTGCTTTGTTCACAGGCTGCAGAGAGGATTCTCCCCTTTCAGCAATTTTAGAGGACCCTGTGGACAGGGGTAAAGAAAGTATTTGTCCAACTTACCAGCAGTGACTCTCAGCTTTTCCTTGGCACCATGTTTTCCTCCCTTCCACAATAATAGAGCGAGGACAGGAAGCATTGCTCTCACTCTAATTTAGCTTCATGACAGCACCATGTAGCCAATCAAACAGTGGTTCTCAGCCTGGGGGTCATGAAGTGGTTTCTAGGGGGGTCAAGGGATGTCAGCTGGATGGCCACCCCACTCTCTTGGGGCTTGTTTGCTCACCTTGTGTTTGCTCACCTTCTGCTTGCCCTTTAGTATCTCTGTTTATTAGCTCACTCCCCCCCCCCAAATGGGTCTGCTTATGAATAAAACTTTAAAAATGTGATTTATTTCTGATTAGACGTAACTGCTGGCCCAATGACTTCACTTCCTGCTTAATGACATCACTTCCAGCCCTAGGTCTTAGGGCAGTCATTCTACAAAAGGGAGTCCCGGTGCTAAAAAGATTTAGGAAATATACAATAAGGTCTGAAGCCAAATCAGAGTGAAAGCAATCCTCCCTGCTTTAATGGGAGGAAAATAGCACTAGTCAGTAGTAGGGAGCATGCATGGTTGCCACTATCAGGACCACAAACAAGCAAGCTCCCTTCACATCACTATAAAACATTCTGCTCAGCCCTATTGATAGGAATATGACATATGCTGGCCAGTGGCCACCTAATTTACAACCATGTAAACTGCTTTGTGAACTACTTCTTGATGAAAAGCATTATATAAATAATGCTTTTATATTCATACTTAATAAGTCTTCGTAATAATAGTATGTAAAGTACTTTACAAATCGGCTTTGTGTAAACTTACAAGAACAATAATCTTATCCAGCAGGAGTGGTTTCTCTGCTGTTATAAATGTTGGTTTCACCACAGCAAAGCAAACTGTAATACCGTATTGTCCCGAGTATAAGGCACACCTGATTATAAGATGCACCCTTAAAGTTTGGTGCTATTAAAAAAATTTAATTAAATCACTGGCATTAAATTGCAACATTATATTGCCTGATTATAAGACGCACCCCTAGTTTAAAAACTTAAATTAGGAGAAAAAAGTGAGTCTTATACTCAGACCAATACGGTAATAAGAAGGGTTATGTTGGTGTGGTAAAACTCGCTGGACCTATGTGGGAAGTCGCTTCTGATGGACAGTTTGCATGTGGAGCGCCTTCACACGGTTGCTTACACTAAGTGGATCAAATATGTGTTTACAGCTGTTATTTTAACACTTGCACTTCTCATTCCATTTCAAGGAAAGAGTTACTTTCAGTGTCACCTTCATTTGCATTTATATCTATGCACACAGAAAAATCTGGGGGAAATGTCCAAGGACTTTGCCTCTGGTACAGTAGTCTGTATTTTAAGCACCAGGTGGGGCTATTAGCACACTGTTTCTTAACATTTCTTTTAATTACACTTTGATCATGCCCATAAAATAACTAAAACCATTCAGAAATACTAGACTTTTTCTGGTACCACATGGCCTTGAAGGCCAAATTGATGATCCTTCTGTTTGACATGCCCCCAAAGGACATTGGACAAAATAGGAACAAATCTTTTTATATACAAAAACTACCCAGTTAACAGTTCTTGCAGAAGTACATATGCGCTCATGTCTCAGTCCAACTCCAGTAAGTTCTTTTTTCAGTTGTTTTAATTGCTCTTAAAGGTATCTTTGCAAGTATCTCTTCTATCCCAACTAGATTGTAAGGACCTCTCACAATTTCTTGTTAGTATGGAACTAATCAGGTTGTTTTGCCAGCATCCCATGTGTTGCATAATTTCACATTTTCATGTAATTTACAATAACACTATGGAATTGTCGAAGTGCTTTCTCACATTCTAAGTTGTCATCACTGTGTTTTTCCTTGTAATTTCTTTACATTTAATTGGTGCAATGTCATGCATGGAAATAACAAAGTCTTATGGCACAAAAACAGATTTGTTGTAACATAAGATTTTGTGACTTCTTCATGGATCATTGCCTTGTGGTGGCGAAGGGGCTTGCGTAACTCAATGAAGATGCCGTGCAGGGCCACCCAAGATGGACAGGTCATAGCAGAGAGTTCTGACTAAAAGTGATCCACTGGAGAAGGAAATGGCAACCCACTCCAGTAACCTTGCCAAGAAAATCCCATGAACAGTACCAAAAGGCTAAAAGATATGACGCCGGAAGATGAGCCCCTCAGGTTGGAAGGTGTCCAATATGCTACTGACGAAGAGTGGAGGACTATTCCAAATAGACCCAGAAAGGATGAAGCGGTTGGTCCATAGGACGTTCAGCTGTGGATGTGTCTGAGGATGAAAGGAAAATCCAATGCTGCAATGAGCAATACTGCTTAGGAACATGGAATGTGAAATCTATGACTCAAGGCAAGCTGGATGTGGTCAAAAATGAGATGATAAGACTGAAGATTGACATATTGGGAATCAGCGAACTAAAATGGACGGGAATGGGCGAATTTAAGTCAGGACCATCATATCTACTACTGTGGGCATGAATCCCTTGCAAGAAATGGAGTAGCCCTCATAGTCAATAAAAGAGTGGGAAAGGCAGTCAGTACCCTCGTATGATGGGGGGCCCTGTGGCCCTGGGCCCCAGGCGCCAAGTGGGCGTGCTGCTTCCAGGGGCGCCATGCTGCTTTCAGAGCGGCAGCTGGCGCTGAAGCTGCCCTTTAAAACTTTTTTCCCCATAACGTGAGGCGGGGCAGAGGCAGAGGCTGCCGAGGCATTAGCCTGGATCCTGCTCGCTCACTCGCTCTGCATTTGCAAAGGGCTGAAAAAGAAAGGTGGAGGACTTGTTAAAATCAATACCTGAGCTGAGGAAACAAAAGGGGAGGAAGAAGAGCAGTCCTCTAAACTAAAGAGCGCCACGGAGAGACAACTGCATTAAAAGCAAGACGAGTCTGGAGGCTTGTGTGGCAGTGTGGATAGCCCAGGAGAGCCCATATCCTCAAAAACAAGTAAATCTTTGTTTCTAGCATTCATTTCTGTCAATATTCATTACTTTTACTGGCTCGCTAATTTAATTTTCCTATTTTACTGGGTCCTGCGCTGTCCTGAAAGATCTAAAAGGGAAGCAGTATGTCTACTCAGAAGTAAGTCCCATTATAGTCAATGGGGCTTACTCCCACGTAAGTGTGGATAGGATTGCTGCCCCCTTAAACACCTTTTTAAATAACTAAAAATACATATAAGTTAAAGAAATAGCTGTCCTTTGAAGAACTTGATGGATCCAGTGATATGAACAACTTCTTAAAACTGGCTAAGTTTCTTCTACATCTAAAAGCACTGGCTCTTTTGCTGAAAGATCTAAAAGGGAAGTGATTTGCAGGCAGCCCACTCTATGCATGTCTTCTCAGAAGTAAGTCCCATTATAGTCAATGGGGCTTACTCCCATGTAAAAGCACTGGCTCTTGATGAAAGGAAATTAAATCCATTTAAATAAATAGCTTGCACTTGCTGTAACGGAATATGTGAACAGTAACACCACTGGCGGCAGGAAATATAGAGGGGGAGCAGAAGGGAGGAGGGGCCCGGGGCGGAAGGTTGAATTTGCACCCCTCCCAAATCGCTGCTGCCGCCTTTGGCGGCGGCAAGGAATATAGAGGGGGAGCAGAAGGGAGGAGGGGGGCAGAACCTTGAGGGTGTGCCCCTACTACATTTTGGGCTAGAGACGCCACTGAAGGCAGTACTGGGGTGCAACCTCAAAAACGACAGAATGATTTCAGTTCGAATCCAAGGCAAACCATTCAACATCATAGTAATCCAAGTGTATGCCCCAACCACTGATGCCGAAGAAGATGAAGCTGACCGGTTCTATGAAAACCTACAACACCTTCTAGAACTAGCACCCAAAAAGATGTCCTTTACATCATAGGAGACTGGAATGCTAAAGTAGGAAATCAAGAAATAAATGGAACAACAGGCAATAAACGGAACAACAGGCCTTGGAGCGCAAAATGAAGCAGGGCAAAGGCTAATGGAGTTCTGTCAAGAGAACACGCTGGTCAAAGCAAACACTCTTTTCCAACAACACAAGAGATGACTCTACACATGGACATCACCAGATGGTCAATACCGAAACCAGATAGATTATGTGCTTTGTAGCCAAAGATGGAGAAGCTCTATACAGTCAGTAAAAACAAGACCTGGAGCTGACTGTGGCTCAGATCATGAGCTTCTTATTGCAAAATTCAGGCTTAAATTGAAGAATGTAGGGAACACCACTAGACCAGTCAAATATGACCTAAACCATATCCTTTATGAGTATACAGTGGAGGTGAAGAATAGATGTAGGGCATTAGACCTGGTAGACAGAGTGCCTGAAGGACTATGGATGGAAGTTCGTAACATTGTACAGGAGGCAGCAACTAAAACCATCCCAAAGAAAAAGAAATGCAAGAAAGCAAAGTGGCTGTCAGATGAGGCTTTACAAATAGCTATGGAAAGAAGGAATGCGAAAAGCAAGGATGAAAGGGAAAGTTATAACCAACTGAATGCAGATTTCCAGAGAATAGCAAGGAGAGATAAGAAGGCCTTCTTAAATGAACAATGCAAAGAAATCGAGAAAAACAACAGAATGGGGAGGACTAGAGATCTCTTCAAGAAAACTGGAGATATCAAGGGAACGTTTTGTGCAAAGATGGGCATGATAAAGGACACAAAAGGCAGGGACCTAACAGAAGCAGAAGAGATTAAGAAGAGATGGCAAGAATACACAGAAGAACTATACAAGAAAGATCTGAATGTTCCTGATGACCAGCTGGTGTGGTCACTGACCCAGAGCCGGACATCCTAGAGAGTGAAGTCAAGTGGGCCTTAGGTAGCATTACTAACAACAAAGCTAGCGGAAATATTATCCCAGCTGAGCTACTTAAAATCCTAAATGATGCTGCTGTTAAAGTGCTGCACTCAATATGCACTCAATATACTTTTCCCTCAGGAACTGTCTGCGCATGCGTGAAAAATGTTATAAATAACGTTGTGATGCAGTGGGCCTTCGTTAGAAGGCCCTGGCGCGTCGGCCGGGGAGCTCGCTCCAAGGCTTTCTCCCGGCCTTGGAGCCTTCCTGGCTGGGAGAAGGCCTTGGAGCGGAAGGAAGCTGACATGATTTGCATCATTTCCACCATGGGAGAGGACCCCAGGAAGTCCTTCTTCTGGCTGGAAATGACAGAAATAGGATTTGTTTCTCACCGGGTACTCTTTTGTTTCACACTGGGAAAGCATAGCCAACCACTTGCAAAGGCTTGGACTCTTGTGAGCAGTTGCTTGGTACACGTGGCAAAAGCTCAATTCCATTTTGAGCAGAACACTGCAGTGCTTATGCATCCCTAACTATAACACTAATAATAACACAACAACAACCCAAACTAGAAAACATTGAAAAGTCAGGCAGGCTGAGTGGCAGCCCTAACCTGATACTTATTATATACATATATATGTTCTGATATCCGTTTGTGGTTGGAGATGCTTCTTACTTGGTTTCCTCTTTGCATATCCCTCTGTTTCAAGGCCCTCTGTTGTTGTTGTTGTTGTTGTTGTTGTTGTTAAGAATACTGTATTTATATACTGTACTACTTTTCAACAAAAAAGTTCACAAAGCAGTTTACAGAGAAAAATAAAATAATGAAATGGCTCCCTGTCCCAAAAGGGCTCACAATCTAAAAAGATGCAGAAGAACACCAGCAACAGCCACTGGAAAAGACACTGGGTGAAGAGCAAAGGTGTCGCTCCGGTAGGGGCGGGGCCGTAAGTTTCGCTCCGTCCTAGTCCCTTTACCGAGCGAGCAGGAGGCGGCCCCGCCCCCTCAGTGTCGGAGCCATTCCCCTGCGGAGAAAGCAACAGGCAAGAGACCCTGCCTGCTGCTTTCTCCGCACGGGAATGGCTCCGACAGTGAGGGGCGGGACCGCCTCCTGCTCGCTCGGTAAAGGGACTAGGACGGAGCGAAACTTACGGCCCCGCCCCTACCGGAGCGACGCCTCTGGTGAAGAGGAACTAGTAATATAAGTGAGACAACTTAGAATTCTAAAAGCACAAAACCAAGCAAAACCTCCTTCCTTTAGAACTGGCTTCTGTATCATTCCCAATGCCTGAAATACAGGATATCTTCACAGCGCTTGGTATTTATTTCAAGTTCTAGTAGTGACACATTTTGACTTATCTGAAGCTTATTGTGTTTGCAGTGACTATGTAGTACAGAAGCTAACAATAACACTTCCTTGCTGTTCTTAATCAGGGCATGTAAATGATACTTAAGACTGATTTTAATACTCAAATTATTTAAAAAGAAACAATCAAATTCATGGATTATGTCAACCATCTGTTGAATTAATATTTGAACATTGCTTGCAGCAGGATAAGACAGCCATGTTAGCAAGTATCATATTATGTTGAGTTGGCACCACTTGTGAAACTGTAGCATTATAGGAAGGGGTAATCCTGTCAACCAGAATGGCATCACAGCTGTCATGGAAAAACCATCCTCATTATTTTTTTTTATGGAGATTCCAAATGACATAGTTGCTGACTCATTGCATTTCAGTATTTGCTGTGTTGTCCCCTCTTCTTTTTTTCAGAAACAACTTGTAGGGATTTATTTAATGTGCAGTTGCCATGCTACTGAGGCTTTTTGAGGCTACTGTGCCTTTAAATAAAAAGTCCCTGCTTGCAGCTACTGCTTCTGTAATTGCTTCCTGCTCACCAGGAATGTTCCATTGGTGAACTGCTCTTTCCTTCCTTGTCTCTTCTTACAGCACAATCCTATGCATATCTACTCAGAAGTAAGTCCTATTGAGTCCAATGGGACTTACTCTCAGTTAAGCATATGTAGGATTGTAGCACTAAATAACCCCTAGTGTGGAAGCAACTCTTCAGTGCTTTAGGTTGGGAAGGAAGGCAATGGGCAGCTCAATCCTGTCTAGGATACGATTTGGCAGAGCACATCGGTGTTGATCCCTCCCCCTTCTCGGGCCTGGCCACCCAATCCCCCCTCCCGTTCTGCCCTCCCCACACCACCTGGCGCAATCCTTACCTACGTCCGGTGGCAGCAGCCTGGGTCCGGGGCAGAGCGAGCGACGCTGGCTTCAGCACCGGTGCTGCCTACTCTCAGGATTGCGCTGTAAATTACATAAAGTACCACTCCCATAGATCTATGGCCTGTTCCTGTGGAGAAATGTGGAGAAAGTCCTTCCATTGCATTCTGCTCTCCATCCTTATGGCTCACAAACCTTTATGCACCTATGTGTGTCTCATGGTTTTTCAGAGTCAAACAAAAACACAACATTTTTGCCGAAGGAAATAACTCAAGGTACTTTTTCCATACATTTCTCTCTGTGTTGGTAATACCGTAAATCAAAACATTCTCTTCATATCTGAAGGCATGAGTCTATTTTCTGCTTTCTTTTTCCCCTCTAATTCTTAACCCATATACTATATATATTTAAGCATTTAAATGCTTAAAGGTGTTCAAAACTATCTACACAGTGAAATCAAAAAGTAGATAATTTTGATTCTGAGATGTACCCAAATAGCAATTTCTTACCTATATCTGCAGTCCTTTTTGCAGGTGATATTTCACTAGCTTCTTGTGGATAAGAAGAAAACTCAGCATAAGAAAAAAAATCAGATAATGTGAAAGCTACAACTATGTTATCTACAGGGATGATTGTGCACATTGCGGCAATCAAAATAGCATGTGTGTGCATTAAAGTTCTGATGTATCAGCTTATAGATGGTTGAATTTTGTTTGTAAGAAACATAGAATGTGTGGAAATTTTGATGTTAGGGGTTTTAATATTAAGATATTCTGACACAGAGTTCCAAATATAGTACCATTTCCACAAATCATTCCTATGATGGGGACTCCCCATTTATTTCAGTAGAGGAAACAGTTCTGTGCTTATAAGATTGCTTGTACTTTGCTCTTTCCATTCCAAACCATTAATTAAGAACCAGGATGTAGTGGTTTGTGGATGTAGCCAGGTGTGGTGGTTTGGGAGTTGGACTTAGACCTGGGTTCAAATCCCCACTCAGCCATGAAGCTTCCTGGGTGTCCTTGGGCCAGTCACTATCTCTCAGTCTTACCTACCTCACAGGGTTGTCGTGAGGACAAACGGAGGGGAGCAACTACTTTATGTACACCACCCTGAGCTCTTTGGAGGAAGGGCGATATAAAAATGTGAATGAATGAATGAATGAATGAATGAAGAACTGTGTACACAGCCCGAGGTGCTAGATGTAAGGTATCCAGGAAGTACTCCATACCATAGAGCACCCCTTTGCATACAGGAGTGCAGATCCAGTAGAGGTCTAAATGTGCAAACTTGTTTCTGCATGCATATCACTTATGCTTGAGTAAGGATGCGTGATGGTCCTGATCTCATAACAACAGAACCATATGGTGTTACATTAGTCAAAGAAAAAATGGATACAGTATTCAGTGGCTTTTCTATATTTCCTTTATGCAGAGTGCCTCTATCTGTAACTTGAAAACAACAATAGTTTTTTCCCCTTTTGATAGGCATATGATGTACTTGGAAATGCCGAGGCTTCCCTTAAGCTTCTTAACTCTGAAAATTTAAGTTTGCCTGTCTTGGCAATAAAGCATGAGGCACTGAAGAAAGAAATTGAAGAAGGATCAACTGATGCCCTGCAGAAAGGATACGCCTTGCTTAGCAAAGGAGATACCCACAGGTAAAATTAAGAATGTATGTTAAGAACCCCCTGTGTGGTTTTTACCTGCTTTGTCCGTGTGAGTCACCACTGCAAAGCAGAACATCTGAACATGGTTGCACTGCTGCTTCCCCCATGTGGCTGCATCCATGGCTACATTTCATGTAGAGCAGGGGTGGCCAACCTTTCAGCATGAATGCTCCTGGCCCTTTAATGGTTGTATAGGTGAGGGCATTTCAGCAGGTGCAGCTGCTTTAGCAGCACCATCAGCAATTGTAGCTGCCAAGATTCTGGGTGAAATCTACCGCCAGATCCTATCCCCATTCCGGGCTGCGCTGCTGCGGCCCGGAGGTCTACTCGGGGAAGGGGACAAACCGGGGCAGGCCCAATCAGCCTTCTCGGCCGTGTAATGGCCGACCCGACCCAGCGGGGACAGAGATATGGCGGACGCCATCCCCGGCCTCTCCCGGGCCGACTCGGCCAATGCCCCCCCTCCCTCGCCACCCAGACCGGCCATGCGGCTGCAGCCGGAGCCTGACCTTCCTCCGGCAGCCGCATGGACCTCCTTACAACGGAGTGAGAGCAGCCGGCCTTGCGCTGGCCTCCCTTACTTGCGAGTCATCGCAAACGTGCCTTATGGCACGTTTACGACAGCTTCCGTCAACGAAACGCTTGTTCCATCGCCGGATCGGTACGGTGGATCTGGCTGCCCATCTTCTACACAGCTCTTAAGAATGCAGAGGCCCTAATGGTGGAAGGTTGGCCACCTCTGATGTAGAGGGTCTCAGACAGTAATGGGACAAAGTCCAAATATGGGAAAATTCAGACATCTGACTTCATTGACTTGCCTCCCCCCCCCCAGTCCTCTCTACAACCCTTTTTGTTTTCCAAACTTAAAAAGAGACAGTGGCGTCACTGCAGGGGGGCAGGGCTCTAAGTTCCGCTGCGATCGGAGCCTCCGTTACACGGAGGAACGAAGCAGCCCCGCCCCCTTGCCTTCGGAGCCTTTCAGGGAAGTGAAAGCAACGCGCAAGAGACTCCCTGAGCATTGCTTTCGCTGCCCTAAAAGGCTCCAAAGGCGAGGGGGCGGGGCCGCTTCGTTCCTCCATGTAACGGAGGCTTCGATCGCAGCGGAACTTAGAGCTCCGCCCCCCCTGCAGTGACGCCACTGAAAAGAGAGGGGCAGTGGTGGAGAAGACTGCAAGTGTTGTTAGCAGTAGCAGGAACTCATAGTTTTAGCATTAGACAAGAGAGTAAGTACAACACTGTCTAGGGCTGCCAAGAATCATGGGAAATATAACTGCCATGGTTCCCAGGCCAGACCCATAGATGCTGCCATAAGTATGGACTGCAGCCTCCAGGGCCACTAAACATAGGAAATTCACAACATCTAAGGTCTAAAGCCCTGGGCAGAGGGGTCTGGCTCAGTCGGTAGAGCTGCCACCTTGCATTCCCGAAGATCTGTGAACGGCAAATTTGAGACACACCGCCGACAAAAAGCTGTGAAAACGTCCGTGAGGAGAGATAAGAGCTCCCAGCTGTGTCAGTTGAGTGTGGGAAGCGACGGCCAGCAGAAAAGCCAGATTACAAAAGGATACCACCTGGAATGTAGCTGTTCACGAAAGATTGGACATTTATATATTGCAAAAAAAAAAAAAAAAAAACATTAAGGGGGTTAGGAAAGCCTGCCCATGTACACCACCTTGGATTGAAGTCAAAGGAGAAATCCAGTGACCAAGAAAGGTGGTATATAAATACTGATTATTATTATTATTATTATTATTATTATTATTATTATTATTATAATAAAAGCATTTTGTCCAGGGCTTTAGGGCTTAGATGTTGTTGTTGTTGTTAATAATAATGATAATGGTAATGGTATAAAAAATCCTGAGGTTCCTTACCTTGCTAAATTTGGGGAAGGGAAGGGGAGAAAGGGGAGGGTTCTGACCTTGTTGCTTGCTTGATACTGTCTCAAAGAGCTCATTGAGGCTGTTTTTCATCAAGTTTATATAAAACATCCAGTGGACACACTCTACATTTATTAGATTTTCATGAACTGCTCTCTCAATTTGAAGAGGAAAAGGCCAACCAATCACATTCACCATTTCTAGTTTCAGTCTGAACCAGTTCTTTTTAATGTAGTTTTTGACGCAGGTTTTCTCACTACAGAAGAAGCAGTTTTTAAAACTGAACAATAGTTCAGTACCAGTAACAACAAATCTCCAGCTGTGAGTGCAGCTCTCCTCCATGTGCTCATATGACTTTCATAGCCAGTATTAATACTTTAATGGGATTTGTATTACAATTTAACTTCACAGTATTTTGCCAGAGAAAACTTCCATAGTAAATTAATTTAGTGTGAAAATTAATTCTCTTTTTCTGTGCAATTTTCTAATCCTAATTGTCTGTGATAAGCAATTCGTAGAGGACTGCTTTGAGCCTTCATGTTATTATAAATCAGCACCCTGGAGCTTAAACATTTAAAATGATTGTCAGTTATTTGCCAATTGACTTATTCCTCATTTCTGCTTAAAACAACATCTTTAAATGAATGTTGCCTTTAAAACACACAGGGAATATTAATTGTACTGTATATGAATTGTTCATTGTAAAAAATGTAAACTCTTTATAGGAAAATTTGATTCCTATTAGAAACACAAGTTCTTCTGTATGCTACATTTTTAATTGCATCATAATCAAGATGAGATTTTTAAAAAATATGTTTGATTACCTGTAGTAGTATATTTTTATATTTATTTCCTACTGGCCCTTAAGGGCTACAGGTGGTGAAGTATATTACTAATTTGGAAAATTGCTGGAGTCAAAACAGTTTTGGCCTTTTCTGCTCTGCTGCAAATTACCATTGGATTTTTAAAAGGTCATTTTTTAAAATCTTTTTATTAAAACAATAGTGATATAAAGCATTAGAATTGTTTTTACTGACTTACTGTAAGCCCTCTTACTACGCCAGGAAAAAATGCTAACTGTGGTTTTGTTTCTGCATTCAGTTCTTGGGTGACTGGTATTCAGAAAATGGTAGATTCTGTTCAGAAAAGGGCAGATCAGTTGATCAGACAGTGTCCTGCTTACAAAGAACTTGCCTCAAAAAAGCAACAGTTAACCACATCCTTAGATGATTACCTGAAGAAGGTACGTAAAAATATCCTTCTTTATTTAAATACTTGTAATGCAACCTGTACACTAGTTCTAAAATATCACAGTTTAAAATATAGAACTTAAAATCAAACTATATTAGGCAGCGTAATTTGTTGAAGAAATACACGTATATAAAGTTTTCATTTAAAGTATGCAGTAAACCCAAATATGCAATCCTATGCCTATTGACTCAGAAGGAAGTCCCATTGTGTTCAATGGGGCTTACTCCCAGGAAAGTGTGTGTAGGATTGCAGTTTGAATCACTTGCAGACAAGTATGTAAAAGAAAGAAATATGGAGGGAGGCTCCTAATTTTGCTTTCCACCTTCTGATTGATTTTTGTTCCTTTCACTCTCCTTCAGTCCATGGAATGTATGGATCAAACTTCATGTGATGCTACAAACATCATTGTACAGTACTTCCATTTTCCTTTTTTTTTTCTTTCAAAAAAGTGAATTGGGAGGGGGGGCAAACTGGATTGAGACTGCAGTATGGGGGTGGGGTTTAAGAACATAAGAAGAGCCTTGCTGGATCAGGCCAAGGGTCATCTAATCCAGCTTCCTGTATCTCACAGTGGCCCACTTGATTCCTCTGGGAACACACAAGAAGATACCTGTATCCTGTTGCCACTCCCTTGCATCTGACTTTCAGGGATAGGCTACCTCTAGAACCCAGAGATTGCATAAAGTCACTAGGGCTTGTAACCTGTGATAGACTTTTCTTCCATAAATCTGTCCAATCCCCTTTTAAAGGCATCTAGGCCAGGCACCATCACAACATCCTGTGGCAAGTAGTGCCACAGATTAATTACTCACTGGGTAAATAAATATTTTCTTTTGTCTGTTCTAACTCTCCTGCCACTCAATTTTAATGGATGTCCCCTAGTTGTGGTGTTGTACATGAGAGAAAAGAACTTCCCTCTACCCACCCCATGCATAATTTTATATGTCTCAATCATGTTCCCCCTCAGGTGCTTTCTTTCTAGAAGAGCCCCAAATGCTGTAGACTTTCCATGTAAGGGAAGTGCCCCAACCCATTTTGGTCACTCTCTTCTGTACCTTTTCCAGTTCCACTATATCCTATTTGAGATGTGGTGACCAAAACTAGACACAATACTCCAGATGTGTCCTTACCATCGATTTGTATAATGGCATAATATTGGTCGTTTTATTCACTTTCATCGAGCTGCCCACCAGCACCCCAAGATCTCTCTCCAGATCTGTCACCCATCAGTCAGCTCAGAACCCATCAGTGTATATGTGAAACTTTGATTTCTTGCCCCAATGTGTATCACTTTATGCTTACTTACATTGAAGTGCATCTGCCATTTTGCTGCCAATTACCCCAGTTTAGAGAGATCCTTCTGGAGCTCTTCACAATCTATTCTGGACTTCACTACCTGGAAAAGTTTAGTGGCAGCTGCAAACTTGTCCACCTTGTTGCTTATCCCCAACTCCAGGTCATTTATGAACAAATTTAAAAGCACTGGTCATAAGACCAATCCTTGGGCAGGGGCACACTGTTTTTCACTTGTCTTCATTGTGAAAATTGCCCCTTTACACCCACTCTCTATTTCCTGGTCTTCAACCAGTTCCTAATCCATAAGAGAACCTGCCCTCTCTTATTCTCTTTCTCCCCAAGCTAAGATCTCAACAGAACTCATCCCCACTCCACTCAGAAGCACTGTTCCCTTAAGCTGCACGACCATTTGGCTATGCAGCTCCAAGCCCTGGGAAGCCCTGCTCCATGCAGCTCAGAATTTAGCATTCCCAGAAATCCAGCAATGACATATGACCTCCCTGCATGGATAAATGCTGAAGGGCTCCTGTGCAGCAGCTGAAGGGGTCCACTCAACGGTGCAGACTCCTTAGAGGGAATATTGCTCAGAAGCCTCTGTTTGCCCCTGGAGAGAAGCTGTCTTTGGCACTAACAATAGGCTCCCTTCCAGGTTAAATAGCAGTTGAGGTGCATGATTTTTGTTGGGACTGCAGTGGTGTGTGTGTGTGTGTGTGTGTGTGTGTGTGTGTGTGTGTGTGTGTGTGTGTGAGAGAGAGAGAGAGAGAGAGAGAGAGAGAGAGAGAGAGAGAGAGAGAGAGAGCTTTGCCTCATGGTGTGGTCCTGCTCCAGAAAACAAAACCCTCCCCATAACTGCTATTTAGAAAGAAAAGAAAGACAAATGAACAGGCATTTTTTGGCATCATGTTTGTGATGGCTCTTAGACACGCAGACTGTGTCCCCCCCCCCAAAGTGGTCTGTCAGCTTCTATTGGCCCACCAGGCCTTCACAATCACTGGTATGGGGGGGGAACCCTTAAATCCTTAAATTGAAAACAAGTATTTAATACCTAATGATTCAATGCTTAATTATGCAAGTCATGTTTAATTTAGGCAGGATTTTCCTAAGAAGTCCACAGTTTTCTTGAAACACGCCTCAGAAGCAAAAATCAAAAATACTTTTGATCACTGTTTTTGGAAATAGACATCCACAGAATTGAAAGAGCCTTTTGAAATGTGAGCTGTAATACTTCTTGCTTCTATAGAATATGCTGCCCGCTGTTAACCAAAAGAAGTGTTCCCTATTGCAGCTCCCTGCTAACATTACTACAAGCACTATAAAAGATTTTGTACTCAGATCAACTCTGGCATTTGGTAGATACAGCTTGACCTTCTTTTTTTGTGCTATAGGAATTCTCATCTCTTGAAATAACTATACGGGTATACACTCTATATACCACTATAATGCCACATCCTAGACCACTTCATGACCTGTTCTGCTCCAACGTGAATGTGAATTATGTATTCCCCACATACAATTATGTTGACAACACATAATTTTGAGTAATTTTGAAGTGTATTTGATATAAAAATTACCGGTAAGGGCTTTTTCCACAAAGAAGTTTTGTAAAATGCACGGTCTGGGCTAGTATTGTGTGCTCTTGGCTAGTATTATAGTGATTAATGTATCAGAATAGTGATAGAGGAAATGTAGACAAATTCAGACATATCTCTGTGATCTTACATCTGTATTGTTACTTGCAAAATCTGTCTGATGAAGAAGAAAATAGGTAGACGTACCTTCATTTTTCACTGTATAGTGCCTTTTGTCCTCAAAGTCAGAGCAGATTCAAATGTTCATGGAACATATGATGTGCTCCTTTTCACAGGACCGTGCCACCTTAGAAGGTATATTGGGGGGCAGCATCACCTGCTTAAAAATGTCCCTGCCTGTGGAATGGTCCAACATCAGAGTGAAGGCTTTTAGCTTGTAATTGTGCCAGTGTACCAGAATGCCGCTCCGTCCACATTCCACATGCATGTATGGGTGGGGCTAACTTGCGACGCTTCCCCCCCCACACACACACACACACGTGGTGGGCTTGCCCAACCCAGATTGGTTGAGTTCAAACAGGCAGGTATACCTATAAGGGGCCAGCAAGGTGCCTGGAGCCATTGTAGTGTTGAACAAGAAGACTACCCTCCTAAGCTTCCCTTCATTATGTAGTCTAATACGTGGCTGGTCACCCCTTTGGGGGGCTAGGTAGGAATTTTTTAACACATTCCAGATTGGCACAGGGAGTGTGGATTTTGTTGCCAGCCCAGGCAGTGCCAGGTTGCCTATACCTTGCAGACTACTGCAGGCAGGCATGAGAGATATGGATCAAAAGGTTCTATCCTTAGGTAAGCAAAAGGTTTGAGGGATGGCAGAACTGGTTCCAAGTGGCCCTCTGGCACTGGGTCACAGGCTGGTGTATCCCCAGACTTTGATTGTAAGCCAGCCTTAGTGATCTTCCGGTGCAGGGCTGGCAAGGCAATTCGGCTTCCTTGACTATCAGAGGTTGGCTGTGAAGATGTTGGGAGAGTCTCAAGGTGCCTCCTGCAAGTTAGGTGCCTGCACAGCTGAGGTTGACCATCGGGGCAGGACCTGCTGCATATATAACAAACAACCTTTAATTAACAACAAACCATTAATTTCTTCCAAGATCTGTGTCACAGTACCATAGCAAACAAGGCTGTTGTTTATCCCATTGGTAGTTTGCAAATTAGTACTTTAATGTTTTCACTTAATAATGGTGTTTTTTTTAAATTAAAGGCCTCTACAAAGATTAAAAGCATTAGCCCGATACTCTCAGATGCAATTAATCCTGGATTATCTGTGCCTGAATCCGAGGGGGTCCTGAACAGATATTTAGAACTGGCAAATCAAACTAAGGTAAATTATACTTTTTACACTATATTTTTTAAAAGTATGTTGAGCCATGATGTGTTCTCCTATGTGAATTTACCAGGGCATTCCAAAATTTGCCTTGATTTTCCATGCCAGCATTACACATTGGTTGGTAGTGGCATGGACACTTTTAATCTGATCTGGAACAATTATGTGAGGTGCCATATTACAGCAGCTGCAGCTGCTGCAGAGTTGGGATTAGCAGTAGCAGTGGCACATTAACAGCAGGAAGGCTGCATTGTGGGGATGCTGTTGCAAGACAGTTTCTTGTTGTGATCTTGTCCCCAGTTCCAGCTTTTTGATGAGAGGCTACAAAGGTAGCCAATGAAAGAAAAATGGTGTATTTTCTCATAACTCCCTTTCTATGTAACTTGCTTGCAAGGAAAAATCTGAGTTTGCATTGGACTCTTATCCTGTGACAAGAGTTACTATGTTTTAACATTCAGAATGACAAGACACTTATCCCATCCAGGCTGATTCCAAATTGGTTGTATAGAATGCTGAAAAATGAAGATTAATTTTAAATGATTTAATTGTAATTACCTGAATTGTTATCTTGCTATAACTTTAATTTCCCAATCCTGTGCAGCGTTGCCACTGCCAGAATTAGTGTTCTGGCAGTGGAACACATTTTACAGCATCGCAAATGCTGATCTGGAAGTGTGTGTAGCTGCATACTTCCAGACCGCTGCCACAGATGCTGTGGAGGCCCTGCACACAGAAGGAGAACAGGCCTGCCGACCTTGGTAAGTTGGCAGGGTGGGTGTAATGGGTAGGCTTACCAGATCTCCAACCGGGACAGAGTGCTAGAAGTTTAGGAGAAGGAATGTGGGCAGGTGTAGCTTGTTAAACCTTAGAGCACAATCCTAGGCATGTCTTGAACACAGTGGGGCTTGCTTCTGAGTAGACATGCCTAGGATTGTGCTGTAAGGTTTAACAAGCTACACCTGCCCACATTCCTTCTCCTAAAGGTCTAGCACTCTGTCCCGGTTGGAGATCTGGTAACCCTAGTAATGGGGAATAACGGGGGGACAGCTGGGGTCATGTCAGAGGTGGGGCAGGCCAGGTGGCACCCGGCACAGGCAACTTGCGCAGGATGCTATCCCCTCCAGAGCAAGTCGGCACGCCCCTTTTGTCTCCTTGGACTTGTGCCAGCTAAAGAGCTGGTGCAGGTCCAAGGAGACCCATTGGCAGTTGAGGGGCTTATAGAAGGTTAAGGGAAAATATTTTCCCTTTCCCCTCCCAAGCCTCCTGATTTCCCCCCCCCCCCCCAGCATGCAGTGCAACCTGTTTTGGCACGGCTGCATGATATGGCAGGGAAAAGCATAGGATTGTGCCCTAAATTGTTTTTTTTAATATATATGTATTAAATTTATATAATACTTTATATAATTTATATATCAATTTAATTTATATAACAAAAATACATTTATTTTTAAAAGGACCAGTTCTGCTTATTTATTTATTTATTTATTTTATTTATTTACCATATTTCTATCCCGCCTTTCTCCCCACGGGACCCAAGGCGGCTTTATAGATTCAGAAAGCTGGTTATCAGGGTAAATGAGATTCTAAGTTTTGCTATTTGTACTAATGTTGCTTGCGTGTGCGTGTGAGCGCAATCCTGTGTAACTTTGCACCGGTGTAACAGTAGATGCACCGGTGTAAGTGCACTTATGCCAGTGCATCTGCTGTTACACTGATGCAAAGTTACACAGGATTGCGCTGCTCTGTGTGTGTGTGAGAGAGAGACAGAGACAAAGAGAGAGAGAGAGAGAGAGAGAGAGAGAGAGAGAGAGATTCGGTAGGTAAGTTAGTACATCTTGTAGAATGTATTGTGGGAAAGTTGATGTGAATTTGCATATGATGTATTTTCTCTGTTTATGCTACTGTAGGAGATGGCAAATGAACTGGAATTAGCTGTGAGAATTGCTAAGGAGATGGAAGAATTTGAAACCACAGAAATGACAGCTTTTTCTAGCAAAACAGACCTTTTAAGTGAAGAACTGGCAACACTTAACAGAAATATTAGCTTAAAACTGGAAATCCTGAAGCCTTATGTAGAATTTTTAAAGTCATCCAGTGAGGTATTTATACGTACTTGTTAGAAGAAATATAAAGTGTACAACCTTTCCCCATGTGGTCATAATGACTGCTTATGCGCAGAGGGAACCCCATAAAACTAATAGAGCCATGTTGCACCTTTTCCCTCTTGGCAGGCATGTGTGTGTAACCTGGACAGGTAGGATTTAAGGGAGTATTGCACAGGCCTCTCACAGTGCCCCAATGGGCTTCACAGAGCGGGGTGAGCCTAGGACCTGTTGGGCCCTATGATTAATCATACCTGATATCTTTGGTCTACATGTTCTCTGGAGCCTTTTTAGGTTTTCTTCATTTGGGGAAATCAGATAAACTGAGCTGTTGATGAAGGGTGATCTTTTTTTCTTTAAAAAATCTTGTTCAGTTGTTTGAATGCTCTGGTATATCATGCTTTTTCGCAATATCACAACTCACTATGTCTCACCTCAACCCAGATTTTATGTATTTTTCTAATGTAATAAATTGCTAGCTTACCAAGTGTCTATGATATATATGAGCAAACTGTCAAAAATGTTTTATTATTAAGAAACAAATAGATATGACTTGTTTTTAAGAAACTTATATTAAGAGTGATGGAAAAATTTTGATGATGAATTAACAAATTTGAAGACAAAAATGGGGTGACTTAATAAATTTAGAAATTTGAAGTGGAAGTTAAGACTTTTAGATGATAAAGGAAAGGTTAGTTAACCCTTTTGTGAATAAAAGAAAAATAATGTTTGAAAAGACTTAAGTAAGATGTGATTTGTTTTTAAGAATTTTATATAAAAAGGGGATATAGATTTTTTTTTAAAGAAACATTTGGAAGGTTTTTATTTTAATACATTTGGAGAAAAATGGGGTGGCTTTATATATTAAAATATTTGAAGTGGGAATTAAGATTTTTGGATGATAAAAGAAAAGTTAGTTAATCTTTTTATGAATATTTGGATACCACTTATAGATTCTTTAAGAGAGAGAGAGAGAGAGAAGGAGTGATGAAGTGTGAATTTAATGAATAGTATATTAGAGATATAGGCTTAGTTAGATATTAGAAGTAGAAAATAGATAATAGTATACAAGTAGGATTTACTGCTTCGCGCTTGCTGTAATCTTTCGTAGTATGTTGTATTGTTTTGTTTTGTTTTTGTTTTGTAGTTTATTAATAAAAAAATTAAATATATTTTTTAAAAAAGATATATATGAGCATCCAATCACACAAGAATAATTAGCCTGTATTAGTTTCACCATATCAGCTGCCAGTCCACCCTGTACAGTCTCTTCAGATGAAAGTAATTTTCTCAGACAAGACCGTGAAGAGACGAGGGTAAATCCTGCTTGCTTTTCTGACGCAATCCTATGCATGTCTACTCAGGAGTAAGTCCCATTGTGTTCAATGGGGCTTACTCCCAGAAAAGTATAATACTGTCCTGGGAGTAAGCCCCACTTAACACAATGGGACTTACTCCTGAGTAGACATACATAGGATTGTGCTATAAAAGACTTCCGAAGAATGGAGTGTGTAACAAGAGACATTCAGCAAGGTCTCGCTCTCAAAATTAACTTATATAATTCTTAATTAATGTAACTGAAAATGGAAAAAAAAAAACCCACCTGAGTTCTTGAATTTGTTGCTTCAACAGTTTTAAACTCTGTTGACTTCCGTGAAGCAACTCAAGACTATACAGCAGAATCAATCACAAGAACTTCAGCAATAAATGTAGAGACTGGCTACATTCATTTTAATTCTATCCCCTTTAGGTTGGTGATGACGCTCAGAGGCTGAAAGAATTATGTATATCTGAGCCTGTGCAAGAAGACATTGAAGCTAAAAATGAAACATCGATGCAGTCAGCTGACATTCAGTGGCAGATGGTTTTAAAGAAGATTCTTTCCACTCAAGATATGGGACATGACTTTTTAAATTTAGTAAACATGGTGAGGCTATCCCTGATGCTTTACTGAACCCAGCATTGACTACCTTCCAGATTTATAATCTTGGTGCCATTTACTCCACATCTTTACACACTTAGTATAATCACACACACACACACACACACACACACACATATACTGTATACACCTGCCTTTATATACACACACACATACTGTATACACAGTATGTATACACAGTGTATACAGGAACCGATTGCTGAGTGAAGTGGTAGGTTCTCCCTTGCTGGAGGTCTTCGAGCAGAGGCTCAACAGGCACCTTTTGGAAATGCTGGGGGGGGGGATTTTCCTGCTTCAAGCAAGGTCACTAGATGACCTTGAAGGATCCTTCCAACTCTGTGATTCTATGAAAATGTATATGTTCAAGTTTCATGACTACTTGATGAAAAAAGCAGTTGAGGAAACAGGTAGTTCTTCAACAATAAGAGGCAAGATATTTTAATATCTGGATGACATGAATACCAGCAGGAAAGGTACAGCTAGCAAAAAGGGTCATCACTGAGAAATCATGGAAGGGAAGTTTAGAAAATTGATTAGTGTTGGAGGAACAACAAAATAGAAAAGGCATGTAAAAAAAAAAGTGTGGAGAGAGAAAGCTGAAGTTAGATTAAGGATGAGACTGCCATTGTCCACTAGACACAGCTTTGTTTCCAGAACTAGTGGAAGTGCCAGTTAGAGAAAAGGTTTAGGCCCCCCCTTCCTTTTCTAAATCAGGAAGTGAGTTTTGAAGATCTAAATATGAAGGCTGAAGGAATTTTCCACATTTTTCCTGCCCTGCCCCTGCAAAGTGTAAAACTTGAGTTAATTTATTTCCCTCCAAAACAATGAAGTTTGTTGATTCTTCATTTAACAGATAAATGAGAATCTAAGATTGAATGTAGAAAATGTTGTGCAAGTAACTGAACATACTATTGATATTCTGAACAAAGAAAAGGAAGAACTGACACGGCTTTGGACAACATGGAAACTTAATATGAATCAAGTGAAATCTATCAAAGAACAGTGTGGGAAATTCAATGAGCAATTTAAAATCGTAAGTGAAATCTATGTGGGAGGAAAGCATTTTGATGATTATTCTGCATTGCTGAAGTGACTTTCGGCTTGTGGTTTTCACACTATGAATTGAAGTTGCCAATTGTCCTGATTTTGTCAGGGCCATTCAGAAAATCACTTCTTAGGCCCTGAATCAAACCCCAGGAAAAGGAAATGTCCTAAATGTGAAAAGTATATTTGAGAAGGTTGAACTTTTCAGAAACACTGTTACCCCTAATGATTATATATTTCTCATCGGTGACTATAATCCTTCTTTCATGTGAGTGAACTCAGTGAGGCATGTGTGTACCTCAAACGTGTACACCCACACACTTTTAATTGGTTATGTTACACTCTTTGCATTTACATAATAGGTTTTGATTAGAGCGGCAGCAATTTTATTGAGATGATAGAAAACGAGAATTCTGACAGATTCTGATGGCTTAATCATGATTTAGTGGGACAGTTGCAAGCCTTGGACTTGTACACTGCTTCCCCATCAACAGGCACAAAGAGAACTTTTCAACTTTCATTCATGGTTTGTTTATTTTATTTATTTATTTACAATATTTTTACCCTGACTTTCTCCCCGAAGGGACCCGAGGCGGCTTTAGAACAAGCTGGATTGTTGTCACATCCAAATCTAACAAATCCTGGCTTGTTCTAACCACAGTTTATGAACAAGCCAGGATATGAATTCCAGGATTCAGTACCAGGATTTAATCACGATTATCACACTATGATTAAATCATGGCTTGGCATGGTATCTGAACAGAGTCATTAAGCTGGCAACAGATACATTGACACAGTTCTGTTCCTTTGTCCCTGGGTACTAAATCCCAGTTCCCTTTGGGTTTGAGAGGGTATTTGATGTTAAACATTTAAGCACCTGTCTGCAATCGGGAGTTTTAAAGCTTTGCTTTAATACTGAGATCTGAGCTTCTTAATCTTCTAGTGTGCTCCATCACTGCGTTTATATGAATGCATTCTCTAATATGTATAGGTTTTCAGCATATTTTTGTGGCACTCCTCTGATATTTTACAATGATTTGATATGCATTGTTTACAAAAAGGCTGGTTCTCTCTTGTTACTTCAACAGAATGTGCTTCAAATACATATTTGCATGTTGTTGTTCCTTGTAGACTATGCAAAGTTTAAACTCTCTTCAAGAGGCGCTCGGGTCTACTGCAGCACTTGATCTTGGAAGTAACCTTTCTGTGCTTGTAGAGATGCAAAATAAATTTAACCAAATGAAACCACAGTTCCAGGTGAGAATGGAAATTAAGCATGTGACATCCCATTTGAAAATATCTTTTCTAAAAACTTCTTTCAAACAATACCTAAAACACACTTTTTAAAAACTATGTTAACTGGAAATTCACACATGTTCTAAAACATTTGAGCACTAGGGAGGACTATGCATTTTTAGTACTGTGGGTGGGTGCATGTGCATATTATAAAGCCACTGCTGACTTATTTTTCATGCAGGGGTCGGGTTCATAAGTATTAGCTTGGTTTACTAGCCTTATTTGTCCGTACTAACAGCCCCCTCCCACCCCATTGTTTTCTGGCCTGTGCAAAGGACTTCAGGAAGAGACAGGAATTTCATTTGTTTCATGCAGCATAAACCATTTTTGTTGGTTTTTGTTGAACTTTTTCTTGAAAAGTGGTATATATGTTTTTATTAATAAGAAGTCACTATGGTATGGAGAAGGCAGAAAACAAACAAACCCACATTCTCTTGTCCACACTGCTGTGCACATGAAAGGAAACTTTGCTTCTCTCGTAAACCCTCCAGCACATGCAGAGGACTTGGAAGAGTGCTATAGTCTTCTCTCACTTGTGGGGAGGCTGTGATAATCTAGAAACAGCAGGAATCTCTCTACAAGTGTGGACTTTCTTCACCACTTTTCCAAGCTCCCTTCACAGGCAACGCAATCCTGTGTAACTTTGCACCGGTGTAACAGTAGATGTACTTACACCAGTGCATTTGCTGTTACACCAGTGCAAGATTACACAGGATTGCGCTGTTAGAGTGTTCAAAGAAGTGGTGGAGTCTCATCTGAGCTAAAGCATACCTCCTTATTCCTTATGCATGCCTCTTTCAAATAATGCAGAAGGAATAAGGTATACCTTATGCATACCTTATTCCTTATGCATACCTCCCCTCTGCACTGAGAGAAATCTCCATCTCTCTTCCAAGCCTGTCTATGTGCCAGAAACCTTGGGAGAAAGGTGGAATTTATATATCATTCAAGAAACTATATAAACAACTTCTAGCCGCTTTGGGCTTTTGCCTTCGGCATAGGATAAGGCGGGATATACATTTTTTTAAATAAATAAATAAATAAACTTCTAGGTGTACACACACAAAATACATTGACAATACATTTAAATAACCTTCTAGAAGCTGTTTATAAAGTTAACGTGGAATGTAGCACTTTGTGTGAAATATAAGCAGAGAAAAACCAGGCTAAGTTGAAACCATCTCCTAGTTATTTATGGAACATTTACAGCGCAATTCTTACTAAGGATCCAGCCGGAGGCCCAGGGCCGCCTGCCAGATCCTGTGCATGCTGGGCCGGAAGTAGAGGAGGCCGTGTACTGGTGTAGCCAGCCCGGCAGGGATGGGGATATGGCCGAAGCCATCCCCCGCCCCCTCCCAGGCCGGCTAGGCCAATGGCCCCCCTTCCTCGCCCGGCCGGACCGCCCACATGACCAGTGACGGAGCACTTACCTTCCGCAGCCGTCTGTGTGGGGATCCGGTGCCGGAGTGAGGGAGGCAGGACTTGTGCTGGCCTCCCTTACCCCTGAGTCATCAAGAACAACGCTCGTTACGTCGCCAGACTTTTTTTTTTTTTTTACAGGATTGCGCTGTTAGGATCTTTGCAAAACGCACAGACATATGTTTATACCCTAAGTCCCCTACATGCGTACATGTTAGGTTTCAGGGATCTGTACTAAGTTGAAACATACGGAGCTCGAAATATTCAGCTCTTCCTGGCCCAGCGCTATCGCACACATGCAAAAGCACCACCAAAGGACATACTGTGCCTGCATGAAAGCGCTGATGCAGCCAACTGTAACTCGGGCATCTGTAACCTAGGGAGCCAGTGTATACCATAATGACAGCCCAATGCTGTTGTAAAGATCCGCTGGGCGGCCGAGGACGCCCGCTGAATCCTGAGCTGTGCTGCGGGCTCCCTGCAGCAGGCTCTCTGCAGCAGAAAGTCTACTCGGGGAAGGGGATGCTCATCCCCTTCCCCGAGTGTAACCGCGGCTGGGTCCAATTGGCCTCCTCAGAATTCCGCCAGCCATTTTGCTGGCGGAAGTCGGAGGAGGCCGTGTAACAGCTCAGCTGATCGGCGGGGGTCAGGATTCGGCCAAAGCCAATCCCCGCCCCCACCCCGATCAAATGGGCCTATCAGCCCCCGCCGTTTGCTCCCGAGCTCCCCCTCCGCTGGATCTTTACCTGGGTCTGGTGGTGGGCGGGAGATGGTCCGGGAGGCGGAGCAGAGCAGGCTGGCCTTGCGCCGGCCTTCCCTGCTTGCAAGTCGTCCAAAAGTGCTTTACGGCACTTTCGCGATGGCTAAGGGTGGCGGAACGCTCGTTCCGCCACCCTAGTTTAGAATAGGATTGCGCCGTGAATGTCAGGAAGAATTTAAACCTCGGCAGTCATCTCTTGGTTTCCATTTTTCCTTACCACCTTCCTGCCTAGAATTTAGGAAGACTTTGTCACTGAATCCGACTCTGGAGATAGGCCCACAGGGAAGGGATCAATGGAATGAAATAAACTAGCTAATTTGCAATAGTTTGTATTCTTGGTGGCCTAACTTGAATGACTAATATGAACTCCAAATTCAGAACAAGAAACAGTTCAAAGTGGGCAGTGATTTGCTTGCATTGAATACAAATAAATTTCCCTTCCAGCCTGAATAATCTTGTTGTGTCTGATTTGTTAGCAATTCAATGCTGAGGTGGAATACACATTAAAGTTGTCAGAGCAGCTGAGCTTGAAAGGAGTCCCTGATACAGAAAAGTCTGAGAAAGTAAGTGAGCTTATTCATCTCCATAAGGAGGTTAAGGAAAGGATGGCAGAGTATGATGACATTTTCAACAAGACGGTCAAATTCCATCATGTCAGAGAGGAAGTGAGTATAGTCATATTTATCCTGATGAAAAGTACTTCTCCTGCATCTGTCTGTCTGTTTAGTCTGGTCATTTGCCACAAACTAACAAAATGAGCACAACGTTTTTTGAAAAATGATAATACTAAAATATATCAGGTCCTAAATCTAGATTCAGTTCCAAATGCCTGTGTCCTAAATCTGTCACTAAACGTTTGTGAATGTAAAGTGGAGGCATAGAAGAGTGGTCCTTAATGAAAATGGTGTTACTTTTTGATATGTCGCTTTCCCAGCTTGAAGGTCTCATAAAATCAGGAGGACTAGAAATCCCCGAAATGAAAGATGTGCCCAGTGACACACCCCACGCTAAGATTCACCTGAACAATGCTCAAGAGAAGCATGCACGTATCAGGCATCTGTACAAACTGGCACTCACGCTTGGAATGGACATAATTGCAACAGTTCAACATCCTGTAAGTCAATATACAAGTGGGCCCGAGAGTTGAACAAAGTAGGGAGAATATAGGGAATGTCTTTTCCTTTCTCACATTACTCCCAGGCTCAGATATTTACGATAAATTTGCAAGAATACCAGAGTCTTACCTGAACTATTTATGATTACTTATTTGTTCATATCATGGGTGTATGCTCGGTGGTGACTACTGTGGTAGAACTAGGTTGTGTACAAGTCAACCCAAAGCAAACATCCCCGAATTATTACCTCCATTTTTATCTAGAAATCATCCATCTCAGCCCTGACCTTGCTTAGAAAGATCATTTAATCGTATGTACCTTTGTTTGGTGGTAAACCGCGGCCATCTGTAAGCTATATCACCTTGATCCAGAAAGCCACAGTTCTAGGGTAGCTATCTTAATATAGTTACTTACCAGTTCGTAACTACTGTATCCTACCAGTTCACATGTTCCTGATTTGCTGGTGCAGGAGTGCATCTGCTGTACGTAACCAGGAAACAACCCAATGTGTTAAGTGGGTGTATTCAGAACTCCCCGTGGCAGAATCCATGCTTCACATGTTTCTCTTGTATGGGCAGATACGATAATGACTCCCACAACTTCAAAAACTTCCCTAAATATAATGTGACAACCAGCCCTAATTGGCATACATCCCTAGCAAATTCAAACTTACTCTAGACTATTTTTATTTTAAACTGATTTTAAAAAAAACATCATTACTAGTAAATAGCACCACGATGTAGTTTGCAGGTCCAAATGATGATTGTTTCAGTTTGATTTCTGCATCTCATTCTAGAATTCCTTTAATGTTTCTGTAAAGAACCTACAGCAGCAGCTGGATGCTCTTGAGTCTGACAGCGTTAACTGGGGATGCAAAGCTGAAAAGTACGAGGAAGAGCTGGCGCACATCCTCTATTTCTGCACCACAAGAGACGAGATACATGAGGTCTGGTGAAAAGAGCACATTAAATTGTTAAAAGCTGTTGTGTCATTTGACTTCTTGCTGTTCAATAATGCTTGCTCATAGATGCCTTTTCATTTAAGCTTCTGAGGAGCGCTTGATTCTCACAAAGCAGTATTAAAGATGGCCTGTGTGCCTCTATAATTGAACAATCAATGTTTTTGCCATCACATTTATGTTCTTGTAAATAGAAAAAGAGGATTAGAAATGGTCACAGGCAGCTGCTACACTGTCTTAGAACCAATCTATGCATTAGGCATAGTTTGGGATTATAGTTTGGGACTGTACCACAAATGGAGATTGTTTTTTCTTAACATTCTCCATGTAAAAAGCTACCCACATGTAGTAAGCTAGTGGATCAGAAAGAGGGCTACTCTAAAACTGTTTTCCTGCTGTGCCACTTCTCTACCTGCAGGGAGCTTTTATGTTTATATGGAGAGCATTAAAAAAATATACCACACCCACCTGCTGTCTGTAATCCTAAACCTGTCTACTCAGAAGTAAGTCCCATTGTGTTCAATGGGACTTACTCCCAGGAAGGTGTTATAGGATTGCAGCTGAAGTGATGCTTTCTGGTGTTTAATTGGGTTCAGGTTGATAGCAGAGAGCTACAGACATATTTCAGTTAAAACGAAAACAGCATTTTGGTATGATATAGATGTAGCTCATGCTTCCTGGTGTGTAGTTTGAAGTATAGATGCTGCCGGTTTTCAGCTTCTTACTACTTTATGATGTATAAATTGTGGTTGGGATCCAAATTGCTACTTTAGACGAGCATGCCCAGTGAGATCATGGTCTTTTTTTTTCTTTCTGAACAACCAGCCCCATGCCAGATCACAAACTGCTTTTGAAAATCCACACAGTTTAATACAACAACAACAACAACAAACAGTATGCCGTGAAGCAGTGATGTAGACTATTGACTCGGACTTGAGTCAGACTCAAGTCACGTCAATGACTTGACTCAGACTTGTCTTGGCGATTGTAAAAGACTCGCAAGACTCGACTCTAGACTTGTAGCCTTTTATGACAGGTCCAATTTTATTCAGGTTTAAATCCACTTTCCCCATTAAATAGATAGGGACTCATAATTCACAACCAAAGACTTGGGACTTGGGTGCAAAGACTTGGGACTTGACTTGAGACTTGGATCCAGAGACTTTATCCACATCCCTGCCGTGAAGCATGGATGGCTGCTGTTCAAGAAATACAAGATGAAAGTCCCCTTTGGGTGTGCAGAACTAGTGGTACACTTATTTGGATCTCAGTTAATACTTTAAACATACTGTAGGTAGGAACATGCATAAGTATGTGAATTCTTGCATTTTTGTTCAGCTTTCAACTTATTAGAAACCTCATCTTCTCTGTGTTATACAGTGGAACGTTGTACATCTTAGAACCCAGACCAAAAGACATGTCTGCATGTTTAAGGGTCTTGACATTGATTGTTTAATTTTTTCCTCAACTGGTACTGTTCTCATACCGTTTTGTCTACTCTACATGAACCTCCACATCTTTTAATTTCGCCTTTGTTGCTCAGTCAGTTTATTCTCAGCTAGCCATGAAACCAGCCCTCTGTTTCACTTTTCTATTAATTAGCTTCCCTTTTCCTGATTGCTGTAGGATAGCTGGCTAGATTCAACCAAAGTGTAAAACTGACCACTGAGCATCTTGTTAATTTCACCTCATTGACTCCAAAGTGTTTTCCCCCCAGAAGGAGAGGCATATGAACAGCCCCAATGTGTATCTTCATTGCTGTGCTTACAATAAACAGCAGCATGGAAGTACTTCTGGAAGTCATTTATATTTCATAGTTTACTGTTTAGCCCTGAGAGAGTGGAGAAAAGCCAACAAGGCTATCAGAAATGACTCAGGTAGAAATATTTGTATGGACTGCAGTTTTAATCCACAGAGCTGTGCAATTTTTTTTAAACATACACACACATATGGATGAAACTATATAGATAGCACTTTGGCGTTTGAGCATGACATCACAATGATATTATGCTGCCAATACAGGAAAACTGTGCACCTCTGGGGCAAATGTTTGAGGATCAGAAAGGCCAAGTGTTAGGTACATACCCTGTTTCTCCTAAAATAAGACCTCTCCCGAAAGTAAGACCTACTGTCATTTTTGCATGATTTTTGCTGGCACTCATAAATATAAGACCTCCCCAAAAATAAGACCCAGCGTGGATCATGTCCCTGCCATTTTACTCTTGCAAACCTAGCTCATTAACAAGCTGTTCTCCCCCTTCCCCGTCCCCCTCATGTCCCTGCCTCTTGCAAAGTCCGATCTGCAGAACCGGAGCCTTGTTCTGTAGAGTAACAGCGCAATCCGACAACTTTTGTGCCGGTTTAACCAGCGGTGCAGCGAGAACAGGAGGCCCCAGAACGGAAAAAGGATTCAAATTCCCTTTGAATTACTCTTTTGGAGGGGATTTGAATCCCTTTTCCGTTCTGGGGCCTCCCATTCTCATAAGAACATAAGAAGAGCCCTGCTGGATCAGGCCTAAGGCCCATCTAGTCCAGCTTCCTGTATCACACAGTGGCCCCACCAGATGCCTCAGGGAGCACACAGCCAACAAGATAACCTGTTTCCTGCTGCCACTCCCCTGCACCTGGCACAGAGAGAACCTGCTTCTAAAACCAGGAGGTTGTTTATGGCTTGTAACCTGTGATGGTCTTTTCCTCCATGAATCTGTCCAATCCCCTTTTAAAGGCATCCAGGCCAGGTGCCATCACCACATCCTGTCGTGGATGGCCACATGATGCAGCATAAAAGCCCTGCTGGATCAGACACAAGGCCACCGTCTCCAGCATTGTGTTTCCCACAATGGCTGGCCACTTGCCTCTGGGAAGCCCCAAGCAGGAGAGCCACTGCGCCACTGGTTAAACTCGCTGCGCCACTGGTTAAACTGGCACAAAAGTTAAGTCAGATTGCGCTGTAAAAGTCTTTGCAAGAGGCAGGGACATGAGGGGGAAGGGGGAGAACAGTTTGTTAATGAGCTATGTTTGCAAGAGCAAAACGGCAGGGACATGAGGGGGGAGGGGTGAAAGCAGTTTGTTAATGAGCTCTGCAGACACACACAGATCTCTTGCAGAACACAATGTACAGTACTTGTACTGCAAGACAATCCAAGGTTTTACAGTACTGAGCCTCAGAAACGTCACTGTGTCCGATTGCCTTTTCGCAGAGCCCTGTGAGCTCAACTTTTTTCCTTGCAGATCATAGCCAAAGAATGGCTTTCTGGCTTTCATGCTCCAAGGGCGTTGGGGAGATGGGCAGGTGGCCCAAGGCTGCTCAAGCCCCCAGACTCCCATTTTAGCTGCTGTGAAATCATCCTCTGACCTGAAGGTTGTACATAAAAATGTTTGTGTGATTTTTGCTGGCACTCATAGGACCTCCCTGAAAATAAGACCTACTGCATTTTTTGGAGCCAAAATTAATATACGACCCTGTCTTATTTTTGGGAAAACAGGATACGTCTTGAAAAACCATAGTACTGTACTATTAGATCAGTTTAATTCAGTTTGGGATTAAATATAAAATGGTTTGTGGATTGCAATCTAATAAGTATTGGTTATAAGAATGTGTGTAAAATTGAATGGGAAAGTACAAAACCATCCTTTTTGCCGAAGTGTCACTTAATCAAAATGAGAGCCCATGCAAAACGAACAGTAGGATTTACACTGTGCATGCATTTGCACTGCACTACAATTCTGCACTGCAATCAACGCAGGCTTGCTATTACATCATTTCTCTTTAAAGAACAGTTTGTCCTACTGCTCTTCTAGCACCAGCTGCTTATTTTCTTACAGGAGCCCTAGTGCAGATAGAATCTAATATTGTTTCTCTTTTCTCTAGCCTTAATCTCTAGTGGAAAAGTTATTCTTACAGAGTTTCCTAACTTGTTTTAAGTGCCTGCCCTCAAGAAGTCTATTTATACATGACAAATGAGAGAGAGCCACCCTGAAATGTTTTTTCCTGAAAGTCTCTATTATGGACCCAGGCATTGTAGGGGGTGGGAAGGTGTTTGTTTTTTCAACCTATAACAACCAAATCATTAAATCTGTGATCCACTCTCTCTTAGTTGTTTTCTCCTTCTTGCGTGATAAATCACAGCAGTTGTCATCGAGAATCCTTCCTATCATTCCTTACCTATGACAGACCCACGGTGGTTCAGAACAGCTGAACAAACAATGGCAATATAAGGCCTTGAAAAAACTTCTATGGGCCAAAATTGGTTGAAGTCCCTATGATACAAGCCAGTGTTGACACTTCACTGGAAAATGGATGGAAAACTAAGTGATCAATTCAAATAACCCAGTTTTTTTTGCACCATGTTGTAATCTATTGGAATTATCTTGCCATGGTATCTTCATGTCATCGCAAGGAATCCAGCGCATAACGCACTGTTGCAGCCACCAGTGTTTTCATTTTAGTAATTGTTTTACAGTTTGCTGAAAAAATTTATTTATTTATTTATTTAAAAAATTTATATCCCGCCTTATCCCATGCCGAGGCAAATGCCCAAGGCGGCTTACAACAAAAATTAAAAACAGTTTAAAATACAAACAGTTTAAATACATAATTTAAAAACAATAAAAACAATAATATCAATAAAAACCACTGGGGGGCAACAGTAGGGAGCACAAAAGCAACATGGCAGAGCATCTTGAGACACAGGAGGCAGGCTACAACCCATCACCCAAACGCAAGACGAAACAAAAATGTTTTGAGCCCTCGCCGAAAAGTCATGAGGGAGGGGGTGGTTCTCAAATCCCCTGGCAGGGAGTTCCACAGTTGTGGCGCCACAGCAGAGAAAGCTCGCCCACGTGTTGCCACTCCCCTAACTTGCGATAGAGGTGGTACACGCAGGAGAGCCCCCTCAGATGACCTAAGAGAGCGGGCCGGAATGTATGGGAGAAGGCGGTCCCTCAGATATCCTGGACCCAAACCGTGAAGGGCTTTAAAGGTCATTACCAGCACCTTGAATTGGGCTCGGAACCGAATGGGCAGCCAGTGCAGACGCTGAAGCAGCGGCTCAACAGAGTCAAACCGCCTAGCTCCAGCAACCACCCGGGCCGCCGCATTCTGCACTAACTGCAGCTTCCGAACCGTCTTCAAGGGCAGCCCCACGTAGAGCGCGTTGCAGTAATCCAGTCTTGAAGTCACTAAGGCGTGGACCACCGTGGTCAGGTCTGATCGACTCAAGTACGGCCGCAGCTGGTGCACCAGCCGAAGCTGGGCAAACGCACCCCTGGCCACAGCCGCCACCTGGCTTTCCAGGGAGAGCTGTGAATCCAGAAGTACTCCCAAGCTGCGCACCTGTTCCTGCAGGGGGAGTGCAACCCCATTCAGAACGGGCAGATGACACCAGTGGTACCAGTGGCACCAGTGGTGTCCTTGAACCGCTGAACCATGAGCTGTCGATCGAAAGGTCGGCAGTTCGAATCCGCAACGGGGTGAGCTCTCGTTGTTTGGCCAGCTCCTACCAACCTAGCAGTTCCAAAGCATGTTAATGCGAGTAGATAAATAGGTACCGCTTGCGGGAAGGTAAACAGCGCTCCGTGTTCCAGCTGCATGCTAACGCGCTGCGGCAAGGAGAGTCACACCGGCCACATGACCACGGAGGCGTCTTCGGACAACGCTGGTTCTTCCGCTTTGAAATGGAGATGGGCACCACACCCTAGAGTCGGACACGACTGGACTTAATTGTCAGGGGTCACCTTTACCTTTACTTAAGCATGCAGCAGTTCAAAAGCTTGCTTACTTGGAAATAAGTCCTACTAAAATCAGTGGCCACACTTTGGAATGGAGTGTTAGATGAATCCATAGGCTTCTTTATTATTATTATTATTATTATTATTATTATTATTATTAGACTTTATTTCTAAAGCGCTGTAAGTATACACAGCGCTTCTCTTCTGCCTTATGTCTCAGTAGGAAAACTATGAGCTATGGCAGGCCTACCAAGCCTCTTCATCTGCCCTTCCATCACCATATTTCAACTTTTCCCCCTTTTTCCTGTATTGTCAGTGTCCTTGCTTCTTTTGCTGATGCTTACATGGGGTAGCCATTTTTAAATGCTGTAAATATGACTACTCCAGAAAACATGGCCATAAAAATGTGGCACTAGCAGCAACCAAGAATAGCAGGTATGTGAGAAAATAGATGGCCACAAGGGGTGATGCTGACCTATCCAGTACTTTGAGCTACAATCCTATTGCAAAGTGATTCTCCACATCAAATGCAATAGAACTATTAATTCCTTTGACTGGAAAATACAGTCAATTGGAGCTGTAGGCATAATGTAAAGAGGACAGCATATGGGTTTAAATCTAGGCTGATTTTCCACTAAGATTAAAAGGGAAAAGTGACAGCAGCTGCAGATCTTTTGACATATGAACCATCCCTTCTGAAACAAGGAGATCCTATTTCATGCATCGTCTCGGCCAAGAAAGAGGTTTAAACTCTTATACAATGAAGACTGGTATATTGCCATAAACTCTTAAAGGGAGTTCTCTTGCCAATTTATTGCTCAGTCTAGGGATTTTTAATCTAAAATATAATTTAGAAGTTCACATTTTCAATACAAATTGTACGCACATATGGCTTCCTTTTAGAGGAATAGGCAATTTTGACTGTTTGGAATTTAGTTTCTTGGTGGATCTGATGCCCTATAAGGGAAAGTGATGCCCACTGCAATTTGTCATAAACTGATAATGGTAATTATCAGTCTTCAAGTAGACTGAGAAGCATCTATTAAAGTAGGAGACACTATGCATATATGCATATATCCATATCTTTCAGTGAAGAAAATAGGCAAATGAATCTCAGACATCTCTTTTTAAAATGTACTCTGGGCTGAAGTTAGTGTGGATTCATGTATCAAAATTTCTTTAGCATTTTTTTCCCCATCCAACCAAACCCAAAGTCTCATTTAAAAAATATTTTTACTTAATGTTATCTTCATAACAATTCTGACATAGACTAAGATGAGAGGCAACTGCTCCGATTCCCTGAAGTTTTTTTTCCTTCTTTATTAGTGAATAAAACAGAAAACCAAAAAGGGAAAGAGAATATATATATATATATATATATATATATATATATATATATATATATATATATATATATATATATATATATAGAGAGAGAGAGAGAGAGAGAGAGAGAGAGAGAGAGAGAGAGAGAGAGAGAGGGGGGGGGGGGGAACAAAGAGTCTATTTCCACTCTCCTGCATTTAGCTTCCATGAAATAGGCAAATACAGTCAATTCTCAGTTTCCACGGGTGTTAGGTTTCCCACCCACCCAAACCCAGCGGATACAGAAGCATTGATCCTATGGGATCAATGAGGTTAAGGGGGAAATCAAATTGGCACAAACACAGTAACTTCAGAATGTCCCATGGATGGCTTCAATGCCTGCAGATGGCTTCAGAATGGCCATCAAAATGGCCACCACATATTCTAAAATGGCTGCCATGATGTAAAGTGGCCACCGCAGATACTGTGGATTGCTTTAGAATGGCATGGATGCTGCAGATAGCTTACAATGGCTGCAGATAAGTGAGAACAGAACATGAATGGTGCGAGGTAAGTGGCAATCCTGCTCCCTGCAGATAAGCGAATCAGCAGTTAATGAATCTGCGGGTAGCGAGGATTGACTGTAATTCAAAACAACACAAGTATCAATAAATATCAGTGTTTGTTGTCCAATTCCCCAAAGTTAATGTAGAAGTCTAATTATGTAAACATTCCATAGGCACACAGAAGTTATGTTTGGGTTATGTCTTCAAGTCTAAAAGAACAAATAATCATCATGGAGGTAGATAGCTGTACGTGCCCCATGCAGAAACTATAGATTGGGGGGGGGGGGTTTCAACCAGGAAAATTTGTGGGAAGAGTTAACCCCTCCCACAGCACCGCAGTCCTGATTTTGAATCACCCCCACCCTTCATGGCTGCATTTGCTATTTTTAAAAGACGCAGGAGATTCAATCACAGATCTCCCGCTGACTCATCTAGCTTGCCCCAAGCCAGCATTTGACGGTTGGTCTCCCATATCCAAACCAAATGTTCTGTCCAGTGAAACACTAGAAGAACACTAGAGCGGTTTCATCAAGGACGTGCAATGACAAAGGGGCTTAGAATATACCTTGCAAGGATTTCTAACAATGACATAATGATTTATCTTCGGGAAGGGTTAGGGAAGGACTGGCAGCTATTGTTCCCAGCTATTGTTTCATTCTCTGGTTCCCACAATTCCTTGCGGCTTCCCATGGAAGGGAGGGGGGTTGGCAACTACCCTTTGACCTTCTCTGTACTGACTCTGCTTCAGTTCAAGGCAGAGCTGCAGTGGGTTCCTCCCCAGTCTTCTCTTCTGCCTTGTATCAGTGGCTTCCCTGCCATGCCCAATTCCTTTTAACCTTCCCTTCCTGGCAAATGTCAGAGTATGCAGCAATACAGTGCCATTGCACCTGTACAAGCAGGGGGCGGTAAGGCTAGGTAGACAATGGTAGGGGGACAATATGTTTGTTTCTATCGTCAGGTAATGAATGCTCTTTGGTTACCCAGAGTGCAGTTCTTGGTTCTTCCTTCTTGTTCGTCTCTCTCTCTCTCTCTCTCTCTCTCTCTCTCTCTCTCTCTCTCTCTCGCTATCTAGCTATCTAGCTATCTAGCTATCTCTCTCTATATCTCTATGTGAAGAGAAGAGAAGACATGTAGCCAGGCAGACTATCTGCAGAATCTGCATTCATCTTCTCTAACAAAGATGTATTTTCCTTAAATATATCTTTGACCTTTGAATACAACAAGCCTCATGCAAAGCGACCTATCTGGGAATAAAGGAAGATGACCCTATCTAAGTCTTAGAAGGCAATGAAAGTTGTATCAAGTTCTCTCAGTCAGAGAAAGTGAACCTGCGCACTAAGCACATTAATGAGAGATGCACAGACTGAAGGGCTGGTTGAGTTGATCTGCTGTCCTACAGAAAACAGGATAACAGGTATGGTCTCCAAGCCATTATCTAGAGAGCATTTCCAAGCTTTACATGACAAGATGAACTTGACTTTGCATCGCTGTGGAAGGGGTGTCGGAGTATGCAGCAGTGCGGTACCATTGCACCTGTACCAGCAGGGAGTAGTAAGGATAGGTAAATAGTGGTGGGGATACAAGGTGTTCTCTCTCTCTTTTCGGTCCTCTCGTAATGCATGCTCTTTGGCTCCAAAGAAGCCAAAGTGCCGTTCTCAAGCCTGCCTGCCTGCCTGCCTTCCTATTCTCCCTCCCTTTCTCTGAGAGATGTGTAGCCAGGCAGACTTTATTCCCTTAAATAAGCTTATCTTTGAACACAACCCTCATGCAGGAGCGTCACAGGGACGCGCGACACCCTGGAGCAGGGTCGCGCGTCACCTTTAAGGGGAGGCTCCGCGCGTGACGTCATGCGCAGGAGCAGAGCACCCTCCCCGCTCCGTTTTCAGCTCATTTTGGAGCCGAACGGACACAGGGGAGGGCGGGCGGGCCGAAAGGAGATCGACGGAACTTCACGTCGACGGAACTTTGTGCAGTGTAAGTTCCCGCTCTCCCCAGGGGGTCGCGCGTCACCCCCCGGCAGCCCGCCCCCCGCGTTTCCCTCCGTCAATGCCCATGCCCTCATGCAAAGATTCCTATCTTGAATTTCCTGCAGAATGTGCCTGTTTGTGCTTTATCTCTGCCAACAGCAAAATAGACTTTCTGCCCACCTTTTCGTTTCTCACAAGTAGCTGTGGCTTCTCAGGGATGCTCCCAAGTGTCCTCATTGCCTTTTTAAATAAGCCATCTCCTGTTGTCACCTTCAGCTTGTATGTTTTGTTGTTCAGTCGTTAAGTCGTGTCCGACCCTTCATGATCCCATGAACCATATCCCTCCAGGCCTTCCTGTCCTCCACTATCTTCCTGAGTTCGCTCATTGTCATGTTTGTTGCATCGGTGATGCTGTCTAACCATCTCATCCTTTGCCATCCCCTTCTCCTTTTGCCTTCAATCTTTCCCAGCATCAGAGTCTTCTCCAGAGACTCCTCTCTTCGCATTAGGTGGCCAAAATATTTGAGCTTCAGCCTCAGTATCTGTCCTTCCAGGGAACAGTCAGGGTTGATTTCATTTAGGATTGACTGATTTGATCTCCTAGCAGTCCAAGGGACTCTCAGGAGTCTTCTCTAGCACCACAGTTCGAAAGCATCTATTCTTCGGCGCTCAGCCTTCCTTATGGTCCAACTCTCATAACCATACATTGCTACTGGGAACACCATCGCCCTGACTATGCGAACATTTGTTGGCATTGTGATATCTCTGCTTTTTATTATGCTGTCTAAGTTTGCCATGGCTTTCCTTCCAAGGAGTAAGCGTCTTTTAATTTCATGGCTGCTGTCTCCGTCTGCAGTGATCTTGGAGCCAAGAAAAGTAAAATCTGTTACTGCTTCTATTTCTGCCCCTTCTATTTGCCAGGAATTGATGGGACCAGATGCCATGATCTTAGTTTTATTAATGTTGAGTTTCAAGCCAACGTTTGCACTCTTTCACTCTCATGAAGAGGCTCTTTAGTTCTTCTTCACTTTCTGCCATTAGGGTGGTATCGTCTGCATATCTGAGGTTGTTGATGTTTCTCCCGGCAATCTTGATTCCGGCTTGCGATTCATTCAGCCCTGCATTTCTCATAATGTACTCTGCATATAAGTTAAATAGGCAGGGTGACAATATACAGCCTTGCCGTACTCCCTTCCCAATTTTGAACCAATCAGTTGTTCCATGGCCAGTCCGAACTGTTGCTTCTTGACCCGCATACAGGTTTCTCAGGAGACAGGTAAGGTGGTCTGGTACCCCCATCTCTTTAAGAATTTGCCATAGTTTGTTGTGATCCACACAATCAAAGGCTTTTGCGTAGTCAATGAAGCAGAAGTAGGTGTTTTTTTGGAACTCTCGTGCTTTCTCCATGATCCAGCGCATGTTGGCAATTTGATCTCTAGTTCCTCTGCCTCTTCGAAACCCAGCTTGTACTTCCGGTAGTTCTCGGTCCACGTACTGCTGAAGCCTAGCTTGTAGGATTTTGAGCATAACCTTGCTAGCATGTGAAATGAGTGCAATTGTGCGATAGTTTGAACACTCTTTGGCACTGCCCTTCTTTGGAATTGGAACGTAAACTGACCTTTTCCAATCCTTTGGCCACTGCTGAGTTTTCCAAATTTGTTGGCATATTGAGTGCAGCACTTTCACAGCATCATCATTTAGGATTTTAAGTAGCTCAGCTGGGATATTATCATCTCCACTAGCTTTGTTGTTAGTAATGCTACCGAAGGCCCACTTGACTTCACTCTCTAGGATGTCCGGCTCTGGGTCAGTGACCACACCAGCTGGTCATCAGGAACATTCAGATCTTTCTTGTATAGTTCTTCTGTGTATTCTTGCCATCTCTTCTTAATCTCTTCTGCTTCTGTTAGGTCCCTGCCTTTTGTGTCCTTTATCATGCCCATCTTTGCACAAAACGTTCCCTTGATATCTCCAGTTTTCTTGAAGAGATCTCTAGTCCTCCCCATTCTGTTGTTTTCCTCGATTTCCTTGCATTGTTCATTTAAGAAGGCCTTCTTATCTCTCCTTGCTATTCTCTGGAAATCTGCATTCAGTTGGTTATATCTTTCCCTTTCACCCTTGCTTTTCGCATTCCTTCTTTCCACAGCTATTTGTAAAGCCTCATCTGACAGCCACTTTGCTTTCTTGCATTTCTTTTTCTTTGGGATGGTTTTAGTTGCTGCCTCCTGAACAATGTTACGAACTTCCGTCCATAGTTCTTCAGGCATTCTGTCTACCAGGTCTAATGCCCTAAATCTATTCTTCACCTCCACTGTATACTCATAAGGGATATGGTTTAGGTCATATCTGACTGGTCTAGTGTTGTTCCCTACATTCTTTAGTTTAAGTCTGAATTTTGCAATAAGAAGCTCATGATCTGAGCCACAGTCAGCTCCAGGTCTTGTTTTTACTGATTATATAGAGCTTCTCCATCTTTGGCTGCAAAGCACATAATCTATCTGGTTTCGGTATTGACCATCTGGTGATGTCCATGTGTAGAGTCATCTCTTGTGTTGTTGGAAAAGAGTGTTTGCTTTGACCAGCGTGTTCTCTTGACAGAACTCCGTTAGCCTTTGCCCTGCTTCATTTTGCGCTCCAAGGCCAAACTTGCCTGTTGTTCCGTTTATTTCTTGATTTCCTACTTTAGCATTCCAGTCTCCTATGATGTAAAGGACATCTTTTTTGGGTGCTAGTTCTAGAAGGTGTTGTAGGTCTTCATAGAACCGGTCAACTTCATCTTCTTCGGCATCAGTGGTTGGGGCATACACTTGGATTACTGTAATGTTGAATGGTTTGCCTTGGATTCGAACTGCAATCATTCTGTCGTTTTTGAGGTTGCACCCCAGTACTGCCTTTCCCACTCTTTTATTGACTATGAGGGCTACTCCATTTCTTCTAAGGGATTCATGCCCACAGTAGTAGATATGATGGTCACCTGACTTAAATTCTCCCATGCCCGTCCATTTTAGTTCGCTGATTCCCAAGATGTCAATCTTATCATCTCATTTTTGACCACATCCAGCTTGCCTTGATTCATAGACCTCACATTCCATGTTCCTAAGCAGTATTGCTCCTTGCAGCATTGGATTTTCCTTTCAACCTCAGACACATCCACAGCTGGACATCCTATTGGCTTTGGCCCAGCCGCTTCACTCTTTCTGGGTCTACTTGGAATAGTCCTCCGCTCTTCCTCAGTAGCATATTGGACACCTTCCGACCTGAGGGTCTCATCTTCCGGCGTCCTATCTTTTAGCCTTTTGGTACTGTTCATGGGATTTTCTTGGCAAGGTTACTGGAGTGGGTTGCCATTTCCTTCTCCAGTTTATCACTTTTAGTCAGAACTCTCTGCTACGACCTGTCCGTCTTGGGTGTCCCTGCATGGCATAGCTCATGGCTTCATTGAGTTACGCAAGCCCCTTCGCCACGACAAGGCAATGATCCATGAAGGAGCTTGTATGTACCAGTGCACAAATATCTACCTCCAAAGGGCCCATCCATTCCCACTCCCAGTTCCAGCTCCAGAGCCTGCTCTTCCCATCAAACCAAGATTTGCATGAAGTCCAGAAAAGATCAAGTGTACATGTAGTTTCAAATGAATGAAAATGCAAATAACAGGGATGTGGATCAAGTCTCTGACTCCAAGTCTCAAGTCAAGTCCCAAGTCTCTGGCTCCAAGTCCCGAGTCTTTGGTTGTGAGTTGCGAGTCCCTATCTATTTAATGGGGGAAACGAGTTTAAACTTGAATAAAATTTGACTTGTCATAAAAGGCTCCAAGTCTCGAGTCTTGTCTTTTATAATCGCTGAGTCAAGTCCGAGTCAAGTCATTGACTCAAGTCTATATCACTGGCAAATAATACTTGTTATTATGCTAGAGGAAAAGGGTATTACTGTACTGCCTATTTTGGCAAAGCACATAGAAATTCTGAGAAACAATAGATTTGTCTGCTCCCTATAAGCCAAGCAAGTATAAATGTTGTAATTCTGTTGCCTCTAGAGATGGTATTTATCTACATGGTTTTGCAATACAATGCTAATTTGCTAAAGAAGTTCATGAGGCAATTCATTTCATTCCTTTCAAAATACAGTCTTATAAAAGCTTAGAGGACTATCAAATGACCTAGAACTGAATCTCATTAGTTGCTAGATGACAAACATCATCTGCCTTTTTGAAGTTCAGAAACTACAGCTCAAATGGCAAGGGCCAAAAAGAAAGCAACACGTGACTATTGGGCCTTTCTATTTTAAGTCCTCCCAGCAAGTAGAAATAAGGATGACCTGGAAGACGTACATTCTAGAAATTTATATTGTCTGCAGTCTTGATTGCAATTGGAGGAGAGTCCAAGGAACGATGACTTAGAATTGTGTTCCATATTATGCTTTTACAATGGAGGAAGACTTGTAACTTACTTCCATATATAACAACATCATGAAGTATGTTCAGTAGACAATACTGTTGGCACATGTACTGTTACAAGTTTTGGTAAATACGTATTTTTTTCCTTAGTGGTGATAACATGCACTGACTATTTCCAAATATTGTTTAGATATGTTAGCTTTGGAACAGATTTGCTTCCTAAGTAGCATGCTTTCAGCAGACTAAATATTTGTGCTGTACTTATGTGCACTTATGGTTCACTTAATTTACCTACATGGAGATCATCTTCATGCTGGAAAACTGCCATGTGTGAAGCTGCCCACAGATGCTTTAGGATGTACGTTTAGTCTACTTAAGAACCTATATCTATCTGTTCATGCGTGCTTAATCAATTTATTGTATACCATTATCAAAATTCCTCTTTAAAAGTGCTGATTTCCTTTCAGCTCAGGGAATCATTTAAAGACATCAAAAAGAAATTTAACAACATGAAATTCAACTACAGCAAGAAAAGTGAAAAAGCACGAAATTTGAAGACTCTAAGAATTCAGATACAGCAAGTTGATGCATATTCTGAAAAAATGCAGGTAAAAATTATAGCAGTTCGAGAGCTGTATGCATAAGATTTATTCCAAATGTCCACAGGGGTGACTGGCATCATTCACTGAATATTTTTTTCTTCTTGCATGTAACAGAAAGAATGCCAATTGTCCCATACTCTTTTTCTTTTAGTAATTGTATTAGGGTACAGTAGGCCTGCATCTTATGCAAGGGTTACGTTCCGAGGTCAGCATGTAACGCCAAAATCACATATAGTTGAAACTCCCTGCAAGCCAGCAAATACATATTGTCTCTTTAAGAACTAAAAGCACAGTATGAGATACATGCAAAAACGGAGGGAACAGCAGCTTCATTCTCCTGTTTCAGGCTCACTCCAGGGCATAGAATAACAGCGCAATCCTATCCAACTTACACCACCAGTGTAACCAGCAGTGCAGTGAGAACAGGAGGGCCCAGAACGGAAAGGGGATTCAAATCCCCTCCAAAGGGGGATTCAAAGGGGATTTAAATTTCCCCTCCCCTCCAAAGCCTCCCGCTCTGCCCTCCCCCGCGGGTTACACCAGTGGTGTAAGTTGGACTGGATTGTGCTGTTAGTGGAATGGCGGGCTGAGTTGTCTGCACTATTTAAACTGTTGTTTTCTCTGTCTTGGGTGTGCGCGTGAAGATGTATACTTGAATTTGCGTGAGTCTATTGCTTGTAAGACACAAGCCTACTGTATTTTAAAAAAATACTTAAAACTGATGTCAGTCTTTCATGTCTGCTTTTCTTCCAAATGTTATGTACTTATTGATATTTTATAATCCTGTTTCTATTATCAGAAACATACCTTTAAATAAAACCTAAAATGCTAGGGAGAAATCCACCAAGCAGCTGTTAGCTCCACCAAGATAAACGGATAATACAGAGCAGCAATGTCTCAAATTTAGAAAGTTTCTAGTTCCATAGAATATAGAAATATGTCTTCTTTCTTGCGGTCTGAAGTATTTTTTAGTGATCTTACATTGGCTTCTTCCTGTGCTGCACATGTTAACAAACTTCTAAAAATGCTTATTATGTCCTTTGGAACAGGTACTGAGAAAGAAGACTGAGAATCTGAAAAAGAAAATATTAGACTCCTTAGCAACTCTGCCTAGTGATAAAGCTGGCATACTTTCTGACTCAATCAACGAATTAGAGAAAAAGCAAAGTGAATTTGGCAAGATTATTGAGGATTACAAACAAAATTTAGATCTAATTGAACATCTGCAGCAGATGATGGATGAGGTAAAAGGAAAATCTCAAATCCACTTTGTAGTTATGGTAAAGAACCAGTTTTGGGGTATGGAAAAATGCACATTTCCATAATACAGAATCAATTTGTGTGCCTGATAGCCATAATTTCAGACATATAAATGGTTATACAGAAGCTTTGTGAAATGAGCCTGGAGTTAGATTAAATGTATCCTAAGGCATCTGTCTATCCTAAAGCATTGTTCACATCTTATACTTTAAAATATATTTAAATGTATATATGGCCTTTCTGACTTATAAAGATTCCCATAATAAGCCAACTCCATACGGTAAGTATAAAAAAAAAGAAGTACCCCATTCCAAATTCTAGTTGTACATTAAAAAGATATTTAGACCTAACTAGTTGCACCAGAATGCAAATAGGAAAGCAAATTTGAATGTGCATACTGTTGCAAAACAATGCAGCCTGAATATACAGCATCCCAAAATTGTATGCCCACATGTCAAGATTCAGCAAGTGACATGTGCATGGGACCCTGGTCACACATGAGGGAGTCAGTTTATGCATGCAGACCTCCTTTGCAGGATTGGGATTAAAAAAACACCATAATAATAAAAATAACAGCCAAGTCATAACGGTAATAGTAGCATCAAAACCAACCACATAACACCTATCAGTATCCCTTAACAACCTACAAATGCCCTGCAGTATACAAAATCTCTTTGTCGTCCCTTTAAAAATCTGAAAGGAGATAGCGTAACAAGTCTTCTTAGGGAGCGAGTGCCTCACTACAGCAAAGACCTCCTCCTTGTAACTTCCAGACTTGCCTAAGGTATAGGCATTGAGATTTGTTGATCTGAGCGAGTGAGTAGTTTCATACGGAAGGAGATGCTTTCATGACCTTATGGTAAAAGGTCATGATCTCTGCATTTTGTAAATATTTGGCATGGCCCCAATTTCTTGTCCTAACTCCGAGATTCAAAGAATGGGATAGATGTTTACAAACACCCCAAAACTGAATACCTAGTTGATTGCTGTTGGGTTAAAAAAATATAATTCCATTACTGAACAGCATTTTGTTCTTTTCACATTATCTAGGTATGCTCCCACAATGAGATCATGCATGTTTATTACATTCCCATTTTTAGCGCTCAAACCATTTTTGTCCCCTTTGTAGCCTACAGCACAATCCTATCTAACTTACACCATGGGCGTAACCAGCAGTGCAGCGAGAACGGGAGACCCCAGAATGGAAAGGGGATTCAAATCCCCTCCAAATGGGATTTAAATCTCCCCTCCCCTCCCAAGCCTCCTGCCCTGCCCTCCCCTGCTGCTTACACTGGTGGTGTAAGTTGGATAGGATTGTGCTGCTAATAATGTGGCTGATAACTTTCTTTCACAGCAGATCCAATGCTATCTCTACGTTTTGCCATTTTCTCATTCTCCAAAGAACAATAATCTTCTTGGTGACATGTATTTCAGCACTGATTAAAAGAAATATCTGATAAATATTTTTAATAACAATAGTAACTGTTATTTTCTTTAAATATTCCTTTCCGCCAGGAAAAAAAAAAGGTTTGTTTTAGCTTTCTTTGACTTCTACCTGTTGATGTGCTTTTGTTTGGTGGACAATCCAATCCCATATCTGACTGAAGGTATTGTGAGGTAAAGCGGCATATTTTATAAGACAAATGGGTAGCACTGGAGATAACCCGCTTGCTGCTAAATGAAAGAAGAAACTCTCTCAGTACTGTATATTTCTTCATCAGCACAAAGTGCTGGTAGAATTACAGCGCAATCCGACTTAACTTTTGTGCCGGTTTAACAAGCAGCGGCGCAGCAAGAATGGGAGGCCCCAGAACGGAAAAGGGATTCAAATCCCCTTTGAACTCCTCTTTTGGAGGGGATTTGAATCCCTTTTCTGTTCTGGGGCCTCCCGTTCTCGCTGCGCCGCTGGTTAAACCGGCACAAAAGTTAAGTCGGATTGCGCTGTTAGAAGCTCAGGTTTGCCCTGGCAGGGTAGGATGCCTGAGGCCTAACCCTCCTCTGCTTCTCTGATTACATTGAAAAATCTTTGCCATGGCATTCCAGTGTCAAGGCGGGCTTTGCACCAAATGTTGAAAGGAGCAGCATGAATGCAGTAGGTTGAACCAGCTCCCAGTACCAAAGCAATGAGATGAGGGGTTCCTTGCATCAGCAGTCCCAGAGACTATGTAGTATTGTCTGTACATCAGAGCTTCTTTGCCACTGAGATTTTGGTTAAGGGCCATGGGCCATCATACACGGAACTCCATAGGGTTCTGTTTCTTGTTCTCTTCTATGATCAGAGATGCAGAGATCACAATGCATGCAGTAGAAACCATTACACATATACACGGGTCAGCTCAAAGAACCCAACAAACCATAGCTTATTGGACTGGGAACATAGCTAGAATTAGCCCTGAGCCTATGCCTTCCACCTCCCCATCTCCCCTCCAGTATGGAACTTTGACAATAGAATCTTGGTTAGCAGGAATGTGGATCAAGTCTCTGACTCCAAGTCTTGAGTCAAGTCCCAAGTCTCTGGGTTCAAGTCCCAAGTCAAGTCCCAAGTCTTTGCCCCCAAGTCCTGAATCTTTGGTTGAGAGTTGCGAGTCCCTATGTATTTAATGGGGGAAACAGGTTTAAACCTGAATAAAATTCGACTTGTTGTAAAAGGCTCCAAGTCTCAAGTCAAGTCTTTTACAATCACAGAGTCAAGTCCGAGTCAAGTCATTGACGCGACTTGAGTCCGACTCGAGTTCAAGTCAATAGACTCAAGTCTATATCACTGCTGGTTAGGTAAACCACAGTTAGTTAAACCATAGCTCTCTGTGTCATCCAAACTTGGGAGATATGGTTTAGGTTCCATGGTTTAGAAAAGCAACTTAATGGCAAATGGATCATCTGAGTGAAGCAACTCTTCATTGTAGCAGTGAAAATACTTTTGCAATTAATGCCTCTAAAACATTATCCAAGTTTCATGATGTTCCTTGCACCATTTTGTGGTGTCAACATATCCCAAATCCCTTCCAGCAGATGTTGTTCATGTTACAATGATTTTCCCATATGAATTTTTACAATCCCAAGCCACTTTTGTGAATGTCTTAAATGTAATCATCAGCATTCATTTGTATGTTTGAAAAGTGGAGAATTACATGCTTATTTGGGGGTATTCACAGTGTTCATCTGTGCTTGTCAGCTTTCACATGTGAGCACTGATATTTACAAAACTTTGGACATTCACTATAGGAATAACAGCGCAATCCTATCCAATTTATGCCACCAACTGAGCTATGCTTAATCCTATCCAATTTATGCCACCGGTGTAACCAGAGGTGCAGCGAGAACGGGAGGCCCCAGAACAGAAAGGGGATTCAAATCCCCTCCAAAAGGGGATTCAAAGGGGATTTGAATCCCCTTTCCATTCTGGGGCCTCCCGTTCTCGCTGCACCGCTGGTTACACCGTGGCATAAGTTGGATAGGATTGAGCAGAACTCAGCCGGTGGCATAAGTTGGATAGGATTGCACCCTAAAAGGATGAGACAAGCTTTGACATGCGTGATTGAACTATATTGTTCACTGGCAATTTAACTGAAAAAAGATGTTAATACTTGGGCTTTTTATGTTTCCTTTTGCTAATACAGTGTCAATTCTGGTGTGAAGAAGCAAGTGCTACAGTAGTTAGAGTTGAAAAATATTCAGCAGAGTGTAAAACAAGAGAAGCGGTAGAAATACTCTACAAGCAATTTAACAAGTTCATTGAGCCTATAGTTCCTCAACAGGAGGAAAGAATTCAGCAGATTATGAACCTTGCCAAGGACTTGTATGGTAAGGACTTATTATTTGGAACATATTTGGAACATACTATCCATCTTCTTGGGAACTAAAAATTCCAGGATTCCTTTTTTTCAAAACGAATGAGGAAATAAAAAAACAATAACCAAGGCAACATGCTCATGAAATGCATGCTCAACAGCCCAATCCTATGGGCCTTTTATGCTAGCGGAACTAGTGTCCCACTGGCATAAAAGGCCCTGCAACAGGGCAAAGAATATGCTGCTGCTGGGCCATTTGAGGCCACTACTGCAAGGCAGCTGCAGTGGCAGATCCCTGCCACCGTGGACCCGCCAGAAAGTGCCAGGGCAGGTAGACTGGGGTCGGGGGCAATTCGTTGGCGGAGAGGGAAAGGTCATGGGGAGTAACTGGGAGGGTAGGTGGAGGAACCGGAGGGCATGTTGAGGGCAGGAGGGGGAGGATGTGGCGGCAGCGACTTTCGCTGGATCTTATCTCCCATTTTCCAACCTCACATGCCCCCTGGCTCTCCTTGGACTTGCGCCAGCAAAATGGCTGGCACAGGTCCCAGGAGACCCATAGATGATTAGGCAGTCTACCTGGAAGTAAGTAAAAATACCTCCTGCATGCTGTTGGCATGACTGCACATGGCAGGGGATAGGATTGGGCAGTAAGAGACTCACCAAACCATTAAATACAGGCCTCAGTTGATATTGAGTAATGTAAAAATTTAGGTAATGTAAAAAAAAAAGGTAATGTAAAAATTTGGTTTAAAAATTGGTTCTGCATTTGTTCCACTTTGGTCTAATGCAAAATTTGTAATTATGTTACTATTGCATTATTTTTTGTAACTACAGGTTTTGAAGAAGGAAAGAAGTATGTTGAAAAAATTGTAGCAAAACACAAGGACGTTCTTGGTTCTGTCAGTGAATTGTGTAGTTCCTTAACAGAATTGGAAGACAAACTTGGGGTAATTTTTTTTCTTATTTTTTCCTATTTGAAAGGATCTTCAATATTTGCAGACAAATACAGTACTTTGAGCTTCTCTGTCAGCAGTAAATGCCAAGAAGGAATATGCCTACTGCTAAGCCACGACAATCTTATATTTTATTATTATGTATTGTTGTTTATTTCTATAGTGCCATCAGTGTGCATGGTACTTTAGAGTAGAAGAGAAGACAGGTCACTGCCCTGAGAGGCTCACAATTTAGAATAGACCAAGGGAGACAACAGAGGAAGGGGAGAAGAGTGATGTCAAGGGAGGAATCTACAGTTATTTAATGTCAATATACTGTACATAGACTTGGTTGCAGTATGATAGAGGAACTATGGAGTACAGTACTGCCAAAGGCTTTATGGAAAGAATGGGTATTGAGGAAGGATTTGAAGGACGCAAGAGAGGGGGCACCCTGCCAGATCAGGGAGGGAGTTCCAGACATAAAGGGCAGTAAGGCAGCAGAGGCAGAGCTCTTTGATGGAGCAGGAAATTTTCAAGTGGATAAAGGTGATGGAGCTGGAGGAACAAAGGTCCCAGGCAACAGTGCAATGGGACAGAAGAGCAGAGAGGTAATGAGAGGCAGAGCTATGGAGGGCTTTGAAGGTAAGCATTGGAAACTTGTGCTGGATCTGGGAGCAGACAGGAAGCCAGTGTAGGGGTTTAAACAGGGGCGTAACGTGATGAGAGAGGAAAATGATTTTGACAGCAGAACGTTGGATGGAAGTGTCAGCGAACCCGAATTTTCTGCCAATTAGCAAAGTATTGATCAAGGCTTTACCCACTTTTGTTTGACCTGAATTTAGGCCAACATGTCAAGTACAGGGCCTTTGAGAGGAATTTTATCAGCGGGTACAAAGTTTCTTTTGGGCCCCTTCTCAAAGGAAGAGGAGACAAAACTGGGTGGGAGGAAGGCAGCAATAGCCAGAAAAGTCTTTGGAGCCCAGATCTAACAGGCTTCCCGATGCAGCGCCCAGGTCTACCCATCCGATAGACCTGGCCTGGCCACTGTCTTTCACTCTCCATGAGGTCAGCTGAGATTGCAGGAAATTTCTGGGGCCCCTCCTTTGGCTCCTGGGCCACCTTTTTGACCCTGGGCCTGGGTACAATTTATCCCCTCTTTACCCCCCTCTCATGGGCCCTGGTCAACTATAATCTTTGCTTTTGTCGGGGAATATTTCATTTTCTTATTCATTTTTGCTCCTTTACTTGTTTTAATCATAGGTTTTCTCTCTCTGCCATCTTTATGTCTTAAGCAGCCATTCCTTCCAAGCTAGCCTGTCACGTACACTTTGACCTCTCTCTGGCTAGCTCACAGACAGAGACAGTTTATCTTTCTCTCTGGCCTTTGGAATGTGCTGTATGGGAAGAAGTTACTTTATCTCAGGCTCTGCTACCAGCTAAACTAGAGTGTTTAGATTAATTGGAGACTGATATATGTTCATATTCATGCTTGCCTTTTTCATAACAACGATTGTTTGGCTGCCTGCGTGCAGAAATATAGCCCTTTGTCTGAAATCCTATATAAGATCCCTTATTTCTTTCCTCTGGGTCAGACTCCATACCCTCAGGTGGACTGTGCCGGGCACTCAATAAACCAGCGTTCTCTCTTCAGCCTGTTGTTTAATTTCTCCCACACTGGTGAGCCAGAGGAAGACAAGCAGGGAGAGGGTTGCAATAGTCAAGGCAAGAGATTTCCAGACCATGAACTAGTGTTTTTGCTGAAGGGTTCTGTTTTTGCAGGAGAAGCAACATGATCTGGTGGCACGGATCCATTTGAGTTGTTGCTGTAATCATTAGATTCTGAATGTGAGCCATATTTCAATATTGTAATTTTAAAATATTGCTGTAAATGTCTGGGATTCACAATGAACCATGTATGTGCAAAAAGTCTCTGTGTGCATTTATGAAGGGAGAAGTGGCTGATTTAGCAGGGCTCCCCCCCCCGGACCTCAAGAGGTGCTATTTTGAAATGCCCACCCCAAAAATCCCCACATGCCCAGAGAACATTGTGTTTGCGTTTTGAGTCTTGGCAGGATTGTTTGACAAAGTCAGTTCATATTGTTATTGCCTTGTTCAGCTACTGTAGCCCTTCATTTAATTTAACAGGAAGATCCACTAAAGGGAAAACAACCTAATTCTGATAATGTTGATGATGAGCAAGAAACAGAACATGACAGACCAAAACACAGGATAATTAAGGAGAGTATGAAAGAAAGGGCCAATGAGACAAAATCACAGGTTTGCAAACTTTTTTCTATCTTAATGTTGTGAAAATGAAATGTTTATGCCTTGCAAAAGGACACTTAGGCTGTAGTCCAATGCATTCTTACCTGGGAATAAGACACATTACACATAGTGGAACTTACTTCTGAGTAAACATGTATTGGATTGCGCTGTTAGGCTGCAATCAGATGTACTCTTGTTGTTGTTGTTGTTCAGTCGTTAAGTCGTGTCCGACCCTTCATGATCCCATGAACCATATCCCGCCAGGCCTTCCTGTCCTCCACTATCTTCCTGAGTTCGCTCATTTTCATGTTCGTTGCATCGGTGATGCTGTCTAACCATCTCATCCTTTGCCTTCCCCTTCTCCTTTTGCCTTCAATCTTTCCCAGCATCAGAGTCTTCTCCAGAGAGTCCTCTCTTCGCATTAGGTGGCCAAAATATTTGAGCTTCAGCCTCAGTACCTGTCTTCCAGGGAACAGTCAGGGTTGATTTCATTTAGGATTGACTGATTTGATCTCCTAGCAGTCCAAGGAACTCTCAGGAGTCTTCTCCAGCACCACAGTTCGAAAGCATCTATTCTTCGGCGCTCAGCCTTCCTTATGGTCCAACACTTGCAACCATACATTGCTACTGGGAACACCATGGCCCTGACTATGCGAACTTTTGTTGGCATGGTGATATCTCTGCTTTTTATTATGCTGTCTAAGTTTGCCATAGCTTTCCTTCCAAGGAGTAAGCGTCTTTTAATTTCATGGCTGCTGTCTCCGTCTGCAGTGATCTTGGAGCCAAGAAAAGTAAAATCTGTTACTGCTTCTATTTCTGCCCCTTCTATTTGCCAGGAATTGATGGGACCAGATGCCATGATCTTAGTTTTATTAATGTTGAGTTTCAAGCCAACGTTTGCACTCTCCTCTTTCACTCTCATCAAGAGGCTCTTTAGTTCTTCTTCACTTTCTGCCATTAGGGTGGTATCGTCTGCATATCTGAGGTTGTTGATGTTTCTCCCGGCAATCTTGATTCCGGCTTGCGATTCATTCAGCCCTGCATTTCTCATAATGTACTCTGCATATAAGTTAAATAAGCAGGGTGACAATATACAGCCTTGCCGTACTCCCTTCCCAATTTTGAACCAGTCGGTTGTTCCATGGCCGGTCCGAACTGTTGCTTCTTGACCCGCATACAGGTTTTTCAGGAGACAGGTAAGGTAGTCTGGTACCCCCATCTCTTTAAGAATTTGCCACAGTTTGTTGTGATCCACACAATCAAAGGCTTTTGCGTAGTCAATGAAGCAGAAGTAGGTGTTTTTTTGGAACTCTCGTGCTTTCTCCATGATCCAGCGCATGTTGGCAATTTGATCTCTAGTTCCTCTGCCTCTTCGAAACCCAGCTTGTACGTCCGGTAGTTCTCGGTCCACGTACTGCTGAAGCCTAGCTTGTAGGATTTTGAGCATAACCTTGCTAGCATGTGAAATGAGTGCAATTGTACGGTAGTTTGAACACTCTTTGGCACTGCCCTTCTTTGGAATTGGAACGTAAACTGACCTTTTCCAATCCTTTGGCCACTGCTGAGTTTTCCAAATTTGTTGGCATATTGAGTGCAGCACTTTCACAGCATCATCATTTAGGATTTTAAGTAGCTCAGCTGGGATATTATCATCTCCGCTAGCTTTGTTGTTAGTAATGCTACCTAAGGCCCACTTGACTTCACTCTCTAGGATGTCCGGCTCTGGGTCAGTGACCACACCAGCGTAGTCATCAGGAACATTCAGATCTTTCTTGTATAGTTCTTCTGTGTATTCTTGCCATCTCTTCTTAATCTCTTCTGCTTCTGTTAGGTCCCTGCCTTTTTATCCTTTATCATGCCCATTTTTGCACAAAACGTTCCCTTGATATCTCCAGTTTTCTTGAAGAGATCTCTAGTCCTCCCCATTCTGTTATTTTCCTCGATTTCCTTGCATTGTTCATTTAAGAAGGCCTTCTTATCTCTCCTTGCTGTTCTCTGGAAATCTGCATTCAGTTGTTTATATCTTTCCCTCTCACCCTTGCTTTTCGCATTCCTTCTTTCCACAGCTATTTGTAAAGCCTCATCTGACAGCCATCTGTCATCTGACAGATGTACTCTTACCTACGAGTAAGTCCCAGTGAACATAGTGGGATTTACTTCTGAGTGACGATGCATAGGACTGTGCTGCTAATACATTGCGGGCCCAATCCTATCCAACTTTCCAGCACCGATGCAGCTGTGCCAACGGGGCATGTGCTGCATCCTGTGGCGTGGGGGCAGTCACAATGGCCTCTTCAAGGGCTGCATCGCTGCTGGAAAGTTGGTTAGGATTGGGACCTGCCTTTGAGACTAACTTTTAATGTTTTATCAACTAACGGCCCAATCCTGCGTAACCTTAGACCAACGCTGCTTACTACACCGTCCCTGATGACCCGTGCCAGCTGACCCAGGTAATTCCTGTGCCTGTCAGCGCAGGGGCATGGGGAGGGCGGGCAGGGATGGTAGGGGAGGAGTCATTGGCCTGCCCAGTCTGGAAGGAGGCGGGGATATCAGCGCTGGGTTGCACCGATATCCCAAGCCCCTTCCCGGAACGGGCTGGCCTTACACAGCCTCCCCGGACACGCACCAGTTAAAGAGCAGGCACACATCCAAGTAAGGACCATTGGCCTTACACCATGGAGGTGAGTCCCAGCCATGCCAGAGCGGCCCCCAATGGGCCTAGGATGTAGCTGGTTGCAGCATCTTAAACAGGATTGGGCTGTAAGTACTGCAAAAAAACATTAAGGTTGTTTAATATAATAAAGTATAAATTCAAAAAGGGAATACTCTTAAACTAGTTCTCCAATATAGGGCATGATCTAGCCAAGGTTAAGCATTTTTAATTCTACTGATTTCATCGGGTGAGATTTCATCACACTGAAAACAAAAGGACCTCACCTCAGAGTCCCTAATTTGGGCAAGATTGTGTCCATGGTTGTTGTTCTAGATGAGAGGTTGATGCCAATAGCCTAGTGTTCATACAGTTATCAGTCCAAGTTACTGAGTATTTAGCTGATTTGGAAATGGGGAGATTACAACAGGTGTCAGTGTTTTAACAAGATGTTATGCTCTGATTTCTTATCTGCTTCAAGCCCTTGAGTTTGGGATATTGTACATCTCAACAATTACTTTAAAATGGGTTTGCATTTGTTAAGAGAACTGAAAAGCCTGTTGGTCATAAGAATGACTTTTCAGTATATATATATATACTGTATATACATATATACAAAAGTACACTGGTGGTTTCTCCTAGCAGTGCACCCTATTATACCGTAGGCACACACGCTATTCGCCCTGCTTTCAGAAGCGAAAGTACTTTATAAAAAAAGCCATAAAATTATGTCAGGGAAATTCTGTAACCATTGTTCCGCCTCTCTCTTCCTCTTTCCCTTTTTGTTTTTCAGGAAGAGACAATATTGGCTGATATTCCAGTCATCTGCCCAGCTGGTGAGGATTCTGTTTCAGAAGCCTCAGATCTGTTGTCTCCTGCCAAAGCGGATAGCTTTCAGGCCGAGCTCCTGGCAGAAGACGTGCCCTCTGGAGAGGAATATGAGTGTATATCCCCCGATGATATTTCTTTGCCTCCGCTTTCTGAGACTCCAGAATCCAACGTTTTGCATTCAGAAACAGAGCTGGAAGAGCCTCCTTGCTGTAGTTCGCGTAGTCTGCATGTCAGCTCCTATAGCGTGCAAATGCAGATAAACGCTGGCAGTAAAGGAATGACAGATGAGTCTGATCCCTTAACCTCTGTTGCTTACGCTGACACGCCTGGTCACAGAAAGGAACATATGTCAGATCAGCAAGGGAGATTGTCTTCCTCTACCCTAAGCTACCACTCAAAATGCAAAGTGGAATCTCCTTCCAGTCCACCCGAAATGCCTGTCACCAGCACTGTTTCCTGCACGCTCAAGACAAACTCTGCCGATTGCATGATGAGTGAAATGTGCAAGACCCGTGAGGTCCTCCACAGAAGCATGACAGAAGCACAGGGACAATTGCATGCCAGAAATAACTTGACTAAAACCCAGGATAGGCTGCATGCTTCACCCGATACATTCTCAGGTCTCCTGTTTCAATCAGATGCCACCAGAAGCTGTCAGAGGCAGATGGTCACCCGAGAAGAGATTAAAAGTATATCTGAAAAGAACAGCATGGTCAGCCTATCTGGACAGGCACCTAACTTCTCCAAACTTCTGTCTAATGTAACTGTCATGGAAGGTTCTCCGGTGACTTTGGAAGTAGAAGTAACAGGATTCCCAGAGCCTACACTGACCTGGTGGGTAGCTTACAATGAGAAAAACTAAATCTAAACAGAGAAATCCCCACTGAGCCACATATAACCATGCACCAGTCTGAAAATCAGAGCAATCTGTTGATACAATTTTTCATTTCCATTTCGAGCCAAAGGCTCATTTAATAACAGGTAATACAATAGTAGACCTTGAAATCACCATAATTCTCAAAGTGGTTAATGTCCCAAATATTAAAGATGAAACACCTTTACTTTTCAGTAAAACATTCCAGTCACTAGAAGTGACTTGTAAAGTGAAATGCCTTCTCTAAAAGCTTATTAGTGTGGCTGAATTCCTCTGCATTTGTAGACTAGTGCCTAATTACGCACAAAACAGAGATGGAATGGAAGTATTATTATCTACCACGTCCTGGAACACCACAACTATTTTTGCATGCTCAAGGACACTTGCAACTAGTGCTTGTTAAACTGCACAATCAACTGGGTGGGTGAGAGCGAGGGAATCGCAGGCTGATAAGGGTTTTTTTTTGGCTTGGGGACACCTGCTGGAAAAGCAAGGGTCAAGGCTACTTTTACATGGGGCTCCATCCCCTGGCTTACACCCTCAGGCTGCTTTGGAGCCCAGGCACATTTCTTTTGAGACTGCGTGGAGCTTCAAAAGCAGTTTATTTTATTATTATTATTTCCTTTGCTGTTCAAAGCAAAAAGGTCAGAAGTCCCACCATGCATACTTAAAAGTATCCCAGGCCTTGTCTATAGCACTTTTAATGTCCAGAGTGCTTTGCAATCATTATCTTGTTAATCTTCACAATAAACCTGATTGTTAGCTTATTAGAATTTCCATTTAATAGATGTGGAACTGGGGCTGAGAAGCCTACACACACACACACACTGGGAATTTTGACCTTTAAAAAAATTAAAAAGCACCCCCAAATACATTCAGACTCCTGAGTGTCAAATGCACTTTGCTATGTGCTAAAAAGGGCCCAGAAGCCCTGCAAATACACACAATTAGTCACCCAATCCTCTGGATTTAGGCCGTTTTCTTGCCCAAGACCACCTAGTGCGGCCATGCCTAAGCTATGACCCAGACTCTTAAATCTAAAACAGACATCTCTACCCTTCCCTCCAAAAGAGAGTTTAGTAACACCAATGTCTTTGGCAGTGAGCAAGGTTTTTGCCCTCAACTGCATAGCCTCCACACTGCTACTGTGTGGTAATTCATCCCTGGGGGAGCTTAGAAAAAATAATAATAATGAAGTTCCAGGGGAAAGGCCTTGGCAAACTGGATATGGTTCAGTGGCCTCTAACTATGCTGATGATCCCTTCTCCAAAGTGCTAGAGTGATCAAAAGATGTTTGGCAAATCAGTGCAAAAGGGTATCGCATACTTCCAATAAAGAAACAATGGGGTAAGAAAAGATAAACTCTCATCTATTTTCATCCTAAAATTGAGCTTGATGGTAGGTGGAAGAAGCATGGTTCCATATGGTTTGTGCTGTAAATTGGTGGGGTTTTAAAATAAATAAATCCATTTTTAGTTAGCTAAGGGTAATCCAGATCGATTTCATGTCATCACTTCTTTCCTTCCATTTCCCCTATAGCTGCGTCTCGTTTATGGCAGCACATACTTTTGCAGCTATTTTAGTCTACATTTTTGCCATGTCTGGTACTGCACCTAGAAAGAAAGCACAACTGGGGAGCGGGGGGGGGGGGGGAGAGAAGCGTTTTTTATATTTGCAGATAGTGTGTGTCTATAACAACTTTGAAACCCAGGAACTAACACAAGTTGCAAGGGATCTGATAATCAGAATTTAGTTGAAAGGCAACTGAAACCATTAAAATCTATCACTGTGTTGTGCTTGGGTCACTAATCCATTCCTCAAGGTTTTGTTTTTAAATTCCTTCCTTCTCTGATACTTTTGCTGCCAGCTTTAGGCAGACTTCACTATTCTTAGCCCAATTTTTAATCACAAAAATGTTACTGCAGTTTGTTCAGCCTTTGAACAAAGCAAACTTTTGCAACAGAGAATTTTCTCAAGTCACAGCATTATGAAAATAAAATCATTTAAGAAAATGTATTTACAATAAAATTTAAGTATGGAAGTGATTATACTGTGATGATGGCAACAGAATGTCCTTTTGGAGAAAAAAATGAGTCATATCTAAACACTACTAAGGCTGCAATCCTATACACACTTTCCTGGGAGTAAGCCCCATTGAACACAATAGGATTTTCTTCCAAATAAACATGTTTATCTTTTCCGTGGCTGAGTGGTGAGTGAAGGCATTAATGACGGAGAGGGCATTAGTGGCCTTTTCCTCCCCATCTCACCAGCATTTTCTACCTGCATTTGAAGATATTGACATTATATGGTAGGTTGTTACCAATGAATGTAGTTGATGCTACATTGCAATGTTTTGCCTCTCTTAAAGGCACAAAACATTAGAACACTTTGTAATGGGACATATTCCCCCATGAAAATGACATGAGCCCCCAGCCTAAGGTCTGGTTTTGCTGTTTCTTATTCAAAGATAAATCAGGAATAACATCAGTTCAGGACAGAAGATCTCAAGGAGAAAATCATTAGAACAGATCTCAAAGGAAAAAAAAATCTTCTCTGTGATTTAAAAGAACATTAATATAGGCACATAATCCATGAAATCCAGGTTCCAGTTTTGTCTATGTAGCTCTACAGAGGTCACAAGAAGCTCCCGCTCAAAGTACTGTACATACATTTCCAGATTCAGGGCATTATTTAATCTTGCTATTAAGCTTCCATTGCTTTTTTTTTTTTAATCACAAGAATCTTGTGATTTGATTTGAATTCTGAGCAAATCGATTTTTCTCAGTCCAGCTTTTAAAATATGAGGAAGCAGGGAGTTGTTTGCGATTGCCGTGACTGCTAATTTACTGTCATAGTTTGTAAAAGGTTGTTTGACCTCACAGATTATTTTGCTTCCTCCACAACCATTCGTGTTAACCTGACTTGAAAACTGACTCTCTACTTCAGGTACAAGAAGGGCCAGAAAGTGACTGGAGATGAGCACTTAAAGCTCTTACACAAGGACACAAAGTACAATTTGTTCATTGAGAAGGTGTGTGACACAGATGCTGGCCTCTATGTGGTTCGGGCTAAAAATTCTAGTGGCACAGTGTCCTCAAGTGCCATTCTCCATGTGAAAGGTAACGAGCCACCTATAAAAAGAATAGACTGGATAATACTGTGTGCTCTCTACCTGACTGTATCGCTTGCATACTGGGTGTTCACGTAGTACAGCACACTGACTTCACTGGACTTTTAACACTCACAATTGGAGACAACAGCAAACAGTCGTCTGCTCCTGCACCTCACTTCACCCTTCCCAGCCTTGCGCTTATGTATCACTACGAATATAGTGCTTTTTATATTAACGTCACAGCTACACTGGGTATATTGTTATCCTTTTTACTACAGTAATGTTCCATGTGGGGAAAAGAGATTTGTGAAGACACCTGGTAGGGCTTTTGCACTGTAAAAGAGAAGTGCTTTAGAACTAAAAATAAGAAGAAGAAAAAACCTTTATGGATTATGCTTTGTTTGCAGACATCACAGGATGATCAATTCAATGTATGTACTATTTAAACATTATTATGATTGCTCTAACACCCTTTAATGAAAGGCATAAATGTTTTATATACTTACATATGTCTAGCATAATTCAAGTGTTAACAGGGCTTCACTTAAATTATCTCAGTAATCCTTACAATAATTCTTACAATACAATAATACAGTAAGGTAGGTACTGTTATCATCCCCATGTTGCAGATGGGACATGCTGAGACATTTGAACTGGAGACTTTCTGGCTCATATTACTCAAACACCAGACAGTACACTGCACTAGCTTTCAGGAGTTTCAAATGGCATCTCAACCTGTCAAGGTGAAAAAAAGGTGTAACACTTATGCAGATGATGTCTAACATTTTAATTCACTCTTAAATGATCTCAAAGCCAACAAGAATTCAGAGTTGTGTTTAAAAGGATGAGAAATGCTTGTGTGCAGGATGATAAATGATAACGCAAAGACACAATACAGTGTAAAATAAATATGTTTTAAATGGGTATGTCCTTAGATGGTTACAATAATGAACGAACCACTCTTTTTAAAGTGAGTAGCAGTCAAACAAGGCATTTACTTGGGGTTTGCACTTTTTATTTTTAAAGATGGGAGGCAGTGCAACACTGTATTGTTAGAATTTCTTGCCTATTAGGATGTAACATCTTTGATTCATAGAATAATATATTGCCAGTTTTGACAGTGGTAAGAAAGTAAAGAATGCTTTTTAAAAAGATAATTAACTTCTTGCCATATTCAAATGACAATTTAATGATCATTGATTTCTAATATTTCCTAAAATGATTAGGCATTCATTGTACCTGTGTAGTTAGAAACATGGTTGATAAATATTTCATAACTTTTCCTGGAGAATAACTTGCTGCTTTCCTATAATGATTGCTTTGTGGGAAATTTATAAGAAAAAAATATTTCAAATCTCTTGAACAAAATTTACAATGTGGAAATAAATTCTCAAGCACATCCCATGCTGTGGACAGTGGAAAGAATCTCTATTATAAATGGCAGGGGGGGCTATGAAGATGGAGAGAAGAGGTTTTTTAGGCAACTGGCTGCAGATTTATTATAGACATGTAAAAGTGAAAGAAGATCAGTCTTCCAAGCAGCACCATCCTTGAGGCCAAGAATGGGGAGGTGGGGGAGGGAGGCTGGGTAATCCAAGAAAACAATCTATCCTCATTGTATGAACAGAATGTATGATGCACAACATCTCCCTTTTACATCTAAGCTATACGTGAAGAATGCTGCTTTATAAATTAAAGGTTTATGTCCAATGAAATGCTCCTTTTGGAACTGATCCACAAAACTCCAACCATGCGCAGGCAGCTGTACTGAAATGGAAGAAAAACAAATTCCTTCCAAGTGATGCTGCCAGCAACATCATGTGATGTCTTAGTCAAGATAGCAGCCTTCTCTATTGGCTGCTTCATGCACCCATGTTCATCATTTAATAATTGCATTATCAGGTGACGACATGCATGTATATGAATGAACACCACTATGTGAAAACCACAGATGGATCTTTCATATCATCAGAACTCTCCGGAAATGCAGTATTTTTAATGGACTTGGTTCACACATTCAATTGCCTGTAATCATGTTTTTAGTAACCCGGGCCTGGTCTACACATGTGTGTGGTAGAATCCTGAGGTGGCAGAGTGGACTGTACCACTTCAGGCTGCCATATTGAATCCCCCCCATGTCAAAACAAACAATAATCCTTGAAAGTAAAAAGAAACTAGGATAGCAGGGAGAACTGTTTGGGGCTAGCCAGCTCCCTACAGTATTAGTATTTACTTGCAGGGAGATTTTTTGCATAGGAATAGATTAAAAAATGGGACACCTTCTCCACAACTTGCAGTCTGAAGAGGTACAATCCATTCTACTGGTTCATTAACTCTTCATTCTACCACAAGTGTAGACCGGGCCTTTTGATGAGAAATCATGGGATGTTCAGGCAGGTGTGAAATTGCCCTACAATGGGGTAATTTTTTTTACAAGCTTCCATATTGATGGCCTCAATCCAGAGACAGTTAGTTACACTTACAGCCCAATCCTATTGGGCTTCACTACTGCCAGAACTAGCAACCCAGCAGTGGTACCTGCCTTATGGCAGTCGCAAAACACAATCCAGCAGTGCGCAAAGCCACATGCTTCTGGAACGGCGGCAGAGAGGCCAAAGTGGCTCTGTGCATGGTGGCAGGTTGAAGGCCCACTGTCTCAGGTAGGTTGGCGGGGAGGTGGAATGGGGTTGGGGGAGGGCAGAACGGGTGAAGGGCTGGGGGCGGAGGCGGGAGGGGGTTGCACCTGGCGTGGTCAACCTGCGCTGGATGCTATTCCCTCCAATAGTAGCTGGCACACCTCCTTTGTCTCCTCGGACATGCGCCAACTAAAGAGCTGGCACAGGTCTGAGGAGACCCATAGGAGAGTATGGTGTGACGGAGTAGGGTAAGTAGAACTTTGCCTTACTTCCCTCTCCCATCCCATCATGGCACCTCCCTGATGCGATGGGACACACTTCCCCTGCAGGATATAGCACAAGCCTCCTTGGCGTGGCTACATTGGCTTGGGCCCTTAATAAGCCCTGTTGCAAGTGACTAACTTGTCCCATTGATTCCATTAACATTTCGGCACAATTAACTTTATCTGAACTAGGAAGTATGAGCTTTACCATGAACAACAGGTCTAATGCCAGATTGGGGCAAAGCCCTTAACACACATGCATGCACACACTCCCCCTGCTGAAAAGGTAAAAAGGGGGACATCTGTCTGGATGCCCTTCCCTCAGTGTTGCTTGGATATTGGAAGCGAAATGTTCGGCCACTTCCCTTTTACTTTCTCAGGTGACTGGGAAAAGTAAAAAATGTGTTTGTTTATTTGTTTATTTATTTATTTATTTATTTACAGCATTTTTACCCCGCCTTTCTCCCCGAAGGGACCCAAGGCGGCTTACAACATGGGAAAGGAATACAATACAATACAAAAAATAATCACATTTAAAACAATAAAAACAATTCACAAAAACTAGTAAGAAACATCATCTAAAAATTAATAAAAACAGATCAAATTACAATTAAAACAAGAGCATAAAAAACAGCAGCACTCCACCTGTACCAGCAGGATGTTAAAAAAGGCAAGGACTCAGGCTTCCATAAACAGGAAAGTTTTCAGGCCTCGCCAGAAGGTCTCCAGGGAGGGAGCAGTACTTAAGTCAAGAGGGAGGGAATTCCATAGGGTTGGTGCCACTACTGAGAAGGCCCTATTTCTGGCCGCCACCCCTCACACCTCCCTGGGCGACGGTACCCGCAAAAGGGCCTTCTCTGATGAGCTAAGGAGACGAGCCGGAATATATGGAAGTAGGCGGTCTCTCAGATATCCTGACCCCAGGCCATATAGGGCTTTAAAGGTCAAAACCAGCACTTTGAATTGGGCCCGGAAATGAATCGGCAGCCAGTACAGCCGTTGAAGAAGTGGCCCGACAGAGTCAAAACGCCTACCCCCAGAAACTACACGGGCTGCCGCATTCTGCACTACTTGCAGTTTCCGAACCGTCTTCAAGGGCAGCCCCACGTAGAGCGCGTTACAATAATCTAATCGCGACGTCACCGTGGCATGGATCACCGTAGTCAGGTCTGCACAATCCAAGTACGGTCGCAGATGGCGCACCAGCCGAAACTGGGCAAAGTCCCCCTGGGAATCCAGGAGCAGTTGCGGATCCAGGCGGACCCCCAAGCTGCGGACCTGCTCCTTCAGAGGGAGTGCAACCCCCTTCAGAGCAGGACGATACTCTAGCACCTGCATCGTGGATTTCCGGACCAGGAGAACCTCTGTCTTGTCCGGGTTTAGTTTCAGCTTATTAGCCCTCATCCAGGTCCCAACCACCTCCAGGCAGCGCTCCAGAACCTCAACAGCTACCCTGGAATCAGGTGGAGATAGAGCTGGGTGTCATCAGCATATTGATAGCACCCCACTCCAAATCCCTGGATGACCTCTCCCAGCGGTTTCATGTAGATGTTAAATAGCATGGGGGACAAGATGGAACCCTGTGGCACCCCACACCTCAAGGGCCAGGATGCCGAACAGGCGTCCCCCAGCACCACCATCTGGGACCTATCTGCCAAGTAGGAGCGGAACCACCGCAGAACGGTGCCCCCGACCCCCAGCTCGGCCAGTCGGCCCAGAAGGACACCATGGTCGATGGTGTTGAAAGCCGCTGAGAGGTCCAGCAGAACCAACAGGGACACACTCCCCCTGTCCAGTCCTCGGCGTAGATCATCCACCAAGGCGACCATGGTCGTTTCTGTCCCAAAGCCCGGCCTGAAACCAGATTGAAAGGGGTCTAGATAATCCGCTTCATCCAGGACCCTCTGGAGTTGAGACCCCACCACCCGCTCAATTACCTTGCCCAAAAACGGGAGGTTTGAAACTGGCCGGTAGTTGTCCATTACTGTGGAGTCAAAGGAGGGCTTCTTCAGAAGGGGTCGAACCACTGCCCGCCTCAAAGCGAGCGGCAGCACCCCCTCTGACAACGAAGAGTTGATCACCCTCCCTGTCCACTCGGCCAGCCCCTCCCGGGCAGATCTGATTAGCCAAGCCGGGCAAGGGTCAATCAGGCAGGCAGTCGGCCTCACACTCCAAAGGATCCTGTCCACATCCTCAGGCTGTACAAGCTGAAAAGAGTCCCACAACACTGAACAAGCAGATGCCAAGGGGACATCCTCAGATATTGTCAATGAGGCATCCAAGTCATGGCGAATCCGATCGATTTTATCTGCGAAATGCTCTTCAGTCCAGCTGGAGGGATGAGAGGGAAGCATCGAACTGCTCCATTTTTACCTTTCCTAGGTAACTGGTAAATGTAAAGGGGAGGGTTTGGATGCTCTTCTCTCGGGGCCCTGGCAGCATTGAGAGAAGAATGTCCAACAACTGGTAGAGACAGTGGCAAGGAAGATCCTTCTGCAGCCATCTGATCTGAGACCAGGCTTTTTAGAGATCTCTGTGTCAGCACAGGGGCCTCTGAGGAAGCCCATTTGTAGAAGCAGAAGTTAGTGGAATGCAGTGACAGTGCAACTCTTGGCTGAGCATGTTGCTGTACCGCTGCCCTACATAAGGATGGATGTTAGGGGGCTTCAGGTATTGGCCAGAGCCCCATGTACCGGTACTCAATCTCCAATGATGAACAGCCTGCCGCTCATCTTCTACAACTCAGACTGGAAATATTTTCTCCCTTTCTTCATTCTTCAAGGGAACTCGCAGAGTGACAAAAAGGGGAACAATATTTCTTTGTTGTAGACAAGGAACTGGAGGTGCCTGTGGAGCTCAGACAATTATTTAACTGAATAAATCTCCATTATACATACATGTTTTTGTTTACTGCTGGGTGCTCAGTAGCTACTGTTCTTTTACAGATAGTGGCAGTGGCTGACAAAATATTTCATTTTATGAGTTCAGTCTAACCGGAACAGGTAGAAATAGAAAATTATGCATGGGATGGAGAGAGTGGATAGAGGGAAATTCTTTTCCCTCTCGCACAGCACCAGAACCAGGGGACATGCACTAAAATTGAGTAGAGGGAGAGTTAGAACGGACAAAAGAAAGTATTTCTTTACCCAGCATGTAATTCATCTGTGGAACTCCTTGCCACAGGATGTGGTGATGGCATCTGGCCTAGATGCCTTTAGAAGGGGTCTGGATAGATTCATGGAGGAAAAGACCATCACAGGTTACAAGCCATTATCAACCTCCTGGCTTTAGAAGTAGGTTTTCTCCGTGCCAGGTGCGTGGCACGGAGAAAACCTACTTCTAAAGTAGGTTTTGGAAGGGAGTGACAACAGGAAACAGGTTATCTTGTTAGCTGTGCGCTCTTGGAGGCGGTGGGGCCACTGTGAGATTCAGGGAGCTGGACTAGATGGGCCTTTGGCCTGATCCAGCAAGGCTCTTCTTATGTTCTTATAAGACAGTTCTAAAGGGGGAAAAAGTTTGCTTCTCCTTTTTCTTGTTGAACCATCAGGTCTGTCCAATACAAAATTTGCTTCTATCTATATTTCAGCCACTGGTATTACAAGCCTGCTTTTAGTTATGTTGTAGATGTATTATTAGATGCATGGGTCAGGATCATGTCATAGTATGCAATTCCTAACAAAAGATACATATATGGGGGCAAATGTTTCTGTGGGGAAACCATTTTATTTAAGAGAGTAGGTTGTGGTGTTCTACACTGTAACTAAATAGTATGAAAATGTTTAAAATTCTGAATTTTTGAAAATTGCCAGAAGAGGCAAATCACCACACTAGAGCCCTTTTCAGACAAGCATTGCATGGAAGGTGTCCACTTGGTGCTGGAGGGGGTGGAAATGTGCCTACTAAGCTCCACCCTTGCACAAATGCATCCGCCCCATGTTCTGTAATGCTGGTTTAGCAGATGCTTCCAGCCCCCCCCCCCCCATCTGAAAGAGCTTAGGATTCACACTCATGCCTAGAAACAACTGATATTTTCAGTCCAATCATTTTTCCAGTTCTTAATTTGTAAATCAAGAATTTGGGGGCTCAATTCTACCTCTTTTCCATTCCTGGAAGCTTACCCCCCCCACACACACACCGACAGTGTAGCACTTACGGTATTTTTTTCTGGCAAGGTTCATGAGCTTTTAACAGCTACAGGGCAGGCATAAAGACAACAGGTGTTGCCTTCCCCTGTATGTAGATGGTAACTTGGAAAGCTGTACCAGATCATACAACTGTTAAAGCCAAAGAGAGATTGGTCTAAAAGCTGCAGTTCTCAAACTGGGTGCTGCAACACCCCGGGGTGCTGCAGCGTGCAAACTCACATGGGCGCTGCAGGATATTTTAAATTTCAAGAGAAAGACAGCGACGGAACTGTAGGAGTGCCACGAAAAAAATTATGGTGACATGAACAGAGAAAGTTTGGGAACCTCTAGTCCAGTATTTCTCAAACTGTGGGTTGGGACCCACTTGGGGGTTGAGACCCGATTTCTGGTGGGTCCCACAGAGCCTCCAGTGAAAACATGGGTGATAGAAAGATCAGATAAGTAATTGCCTCAAGCCCTGAGGCTATTCAAAAATCAGGTACTAATTGCCCTGCAAAGAGCTGAGCTCCTGCAGTTTGCAAGCTTGTGTATAGGGAGATAAATGTTTGAGCATCTTTTTTTATGGTGTTTTTTTTTTCTCCAAGTCAGTCAATGACAGGTAGTGGGAGCAGGTGAAGGCTGGGTCACATAACTAAGCCCGTATTCATTAGGGCTGGCTCATTACAAGAAATGGATTATTTTGCAAATAAATAAATATTGCTTGTAAATAAATTAAAATATTTCTTTCTAGATCACCTTTTTTTTTTTTTAAGTCTCGTAAGGCTAGGTGGGTCCTGATAGAGTGTCATCTTAAAAAGTGGGTCCCAGTGCTAAAAGGTTTGGGAACCACTGCTCTAGTCCAAAGCAAAAATAAATAGCAACTGTAGGCTGTCATTTCCTAACTGTGACTAACTAACCCTGTTTCTAGTTTTTAAATAAATACACCGCTGCTTACAAATGACAGAAACCATGACAGCGAATCTCCATGCTGACATAAATGTCATGTGTTGAGATTTCTGCTTGTCAGTCAGCCCCTTCAGGACCAGGAGTCCTGCCATAAAATAGTCGCCTCCTACAAAATGGCCTCTTCCTGTCCAGCAAACATCATATATAGATGATATAGGTTTAACAGCATAAAAACATCTGTTCAGATTAAATACCATACAATTCCCACCCTTTCTTGAGGCACGCTTCTTAAACATAGGCTTACCAGATCTCCAACTGGGACAAAGTGCTAGACATTTAGGAGAAGGAATGTGGGCAGGTGTAGCTTGTTAAATCTTAGAGCACAATCCTAGGCGTGTCTACTCAGAAGCAAGCCCCATTGTGTTCAGTGGGGCTTGCTTCTGAGTATTCATGCATAGGATTGTGCTCTAAGGTTTAACAAGCTACACCTGCCCACATTCCTTCTCCTAAAGGTCTAGCACGCTGTCTCGGTTGGAGATCTGGTAAGCCTACTTAAACACCCAACACCCAACATAAGCTGTCGATCGAAAGGTCGGCAGTTCGATTCCCGCGACGGGGTAAGCGCTCGTTGCTTGGCCAGCACCTGCCAACCTAGCAGTTCCAAAGCATGTCAATGCGAGTAGATAAATAGGTACCGTTTGTGGGAAGGTAAACAGCGCTCTGTGTTCCAGCCGCATGCTACGCGCTGCGGCAAGGAGAGTCATGCCGGCCACATGACCACGGAGGCGTCTTCAGACAACGCTGGCTCTTCGGCTTTGAAGTGGAGATGAGCACCACACCCTAGAGTCGGACACGACTGGACTTAATTGTCAGGGGATACCTTTACCTTTTAATATTGTTGCAGCAGGGAGTGTTTTATCAAAAACCTGCCCATGTTATGCTGCTATTAAACTTATTTTGAAATCAAATGCATGGCATGAGATTAGCAGTGTTATTGTCTAAGATCCAACTCAAACTGGGCCTCTGCTGTGGTGAGAAATATCTGGGAATCTGTTGGTATAGGTGTGATTATTCTGCTTCCCTGTACTGGGCTCCTTTAAATATCCACAGCTCAAAATATGGTGGCTCTTCCTTCCTTAAACAACTGAGAAGCAGCAGCCAGGATTTCATGGTACGAAGAAATATAAATAACCAAGGGCCTGCCTATATGTATGAAAAGCAGTGGCTCTCAGTATTGCGAAAGATTCCAGAGGGAGTGGTGTGTGTTGGCACAGGAGAGACATCATTTGAACTCTCAGAATATGATTCAGGTTCAATAAAACATTCATTTTCAAAAAAGCGTTTAGAAGCTGCTCTTCACAGGATCCTGCGCTAGAAAGATGGAAATTGCAGCTGAAATGAAACTCAAATGAGGCATTGCAAAACCCATTTTCTCTACATATTACAATTATGGTTTTCTTCTTGTTGGTGGGTGTCTGTGCTTAATGAACCCAAGGATCATGACACTTATGTTTAGGTTTGCCAACCTGTGCGTGGGCTTATGTGTAGACTTGCACTGCAGTGACAGGTACAGCTATTGCCGTAAGTTGTCAGATGTTATAAAAGGGCTAAATGGGGGGGGAGGGGAAGGCAGCATTGCAGTAGCAGGTTCCTCCCCCAACCTATACATTTTGTAAGTGTTGCATGTCATGGGGGCTCTTTATGCGTGTTCTAATGAACATACAGAGGTCAGGAGGGGAGCCTGCCACTGTGACATTGCTCTGTCCCACCCCATGTAACTCATTTTAGCCCTTCCATAACAGCCAAAACTGGTTGGCGAAACTGGGCAGGGGTAGGGTAAAATGCCAGTAAACTCCCATTTCTGCCTGGCTCCATCCATGATGATCCAGGTTACGCATCTAATCCAGAATATTCTGTCCAGGTTTCTTCCTTTCCAGATTCTGTCCTGGCTAGTCCTGCCCAAACCCATGAGACGTCACTAAGGCCTACTTCTATCCTGCCCAGTGCTGCCCAGATTCCTCCTACCTGATCTCTTTCCCCTGTCTCTGCCCTAGGGGTCAATACGTTTTAAAATGGATTTGCCTTTAGTGTGTATTTAGCAGTGAAGCTAATAAGTAACAAAATGCCTTTGTAGCTCCTGCTCAACCAGGTTGTGCGGTTAATAGCTATGTGATGTCACTTGCTATTAACTGCGCAATCCTGTGCAAGTTATGGGCAGCGGAACTAGTGTTCCACCACCCGGAATAGTTGCAAATGTGCCATAAGGCAAGTTTGCTGACTACTTTAGAGCCAGGAAGGATGGCGCAAGGCCGGCCTTCCTAGCTCTGCCAGCCAAGGACACGGGTCGCCACCGGACCTGAGAAAGGGAGGATCCGGTGGATGGCTCAGAGGATGGGGGGGAGGGACGGCGGAGCCGGGAGGGCAGCCATAGGCCCAGCCGCCCCGGGTGGGGACATGGCATCCGCCATATCCTGGGCTCCGCCGGGCTCCGCCGGGTGGCTGGGCCGTTACACGGCCTCCTCCAACTTCCGCCAGCAAAACAGCTGGCGGAAATCCGAGGAGGCCTACCGCCCCCAGCAGTCGTTACACTCGGGGAAGGGGACAAACGTCCCCTTCCCCGAGTAGACTTTCCGCTACGGGCTGCCTGCTGCAGGCTGCCCGCGGCGGAGATCAGGATCCAGCGGACGGCCTCGGCCGCCCGGCAGATCCTTAAGCAGGATTGGGCTGTTACTTCCAGGAATGTGTGTATAAGCATGCAACCTAAATGTTGCACATTTGTATCTGTCAATGGCAAAATTCATGATGATTGATAAACTATGGCTAGAGGTGGTTGGTGTTTTTTTGGGTGTTATTTTTTTTCCAAAATTTATTGATTAAAAACACAAATAGTGGTGTTATGTGTTTTTATTAAAAAACAACAACAACAACCCAATGTAGCATATGTCAAAAACAGATTTTACAACAGGAACAGTCATTCCACAGAACACTATTAATTTTATTGCCTTGAATCTTCAGAGATAAGGCAAGACAGAGCACCCCGGTTTAACATCCCAAAATATTATATATTAAAATATTGCCCCCTGTGCTGGCAGAGTTGTGCATCCGAACTGCGCCTGCACGGCATCCGAACTGTATATGTGTCCGTCCTGCGTCCGTCGGCATATGGCAAGTAACACTGGCATAAGTGCACTTACACCGGTGGATCTACTGTTACACCGGTGCAAGAGTTTACATGAGGTGTCTTTGAGAAGACTCTTCAGTAACTACTATTAATCCAAAATGCAACCAATAGACTAACTGAGACCTACCAAAGGGAACACATCTCACCTGTGTGTAAGCAGGTGCATTGGCTGTCTCCTGATCTGTTTCTGGGCACAATTCAAAATGCTGATGCTTCCCTTTAAAGCCCTGCATAACATGGAACCTGCTTAGCTGAAAGTTGCTTAACCCAGGAGGATGAGCCCAAACAATTAAGTCATCTTGGGAGGCTGCCTTCCAGGTGCCCCACCATATGCAGTGTGATGGATGGTGACTGGGAAGAGGGCCTTCTCAGTTGTGGGGCTGTTATATAAACCTTTTCCCAGGAAGGCTGGGAACCTACTAACTTTGATGTCCTTTTGGCAGTCAGACAAATACAGTACCGTTTTATTCTTCCGGTGCCTGGGAGCAGCGCTGCCACCTCCAGGCTTGTACCCACTAAGCCCCCCTCTGAGAATTTGCCACCGCTGCCCCCCCTGTATTTCCACTGAGCCCCATCCTGGAAAACCAAGTACTGTAGTGCACTGCTAACAAACCAACCCTACAGGCACTGGGTGAGCCAAAGTTAGGTCTTGCTACTACTTATGCCTCTCCAGAAGTTCCCAGGGCAGGTTCCCTGGTTGCTGGGGCAACAAGAACAAGGAAGGGGATGGGCTTGCACGTGCCCATATAATATAAGGCAGTCTCCAGAATAAAAGGTTCATTCAGGGGCAGTAGACTCTTCAGCCACTGGGGAAGGTTGTAACCTGAGGGGGTTGACCAATGGAGAGGAGGGGGAGGGGGTGCTGCTGCTGCTGTATAACTCTCTCAAAGCCAAGCTGAGACAATGGGGAAGGCTTTCCAGGGTGCACAGCAGAGTCCTTCCCAGGGGGATGGCCCTGTGAGCACTATAAGGGAGGAGCTTCCTCCAACCTGGGCAAGGAGCTGGGGAAGGAACCCCCATACTCAGGTATTTTAATTTGTGATAAAAATGTGTTTTAATTGTTGCTATTTTCATCCTCCCATCTCATTCTTTGTCACTTTTTTTTTTTAAAAGATTGTGAGCCCTTTTGGGACAGGGAGCCATTTCATCATTTGTTTTTGTCTGTAAACCACTTTGTGAACTTTTGAAAAGCAGTATATAAATACTGTTAATAATAATAATTTTATTTTTGTTTGTTGGAGATACCATAGTTGTAAGCTGCCCTGTAAATGTTTCCAGTGAAGGATAGAACGTAAATTGTTGTTTACAATAAAATAAGCGTTGCATGTGAGATTTTTTTCTTTGAACAGAAGAGTTGTACAAACTGCTTTTGAAACTCTCCCTGGTTTAAAAAGTAACCTGCATGTGGAATTGCAGGGAGGGGATGAGAAATCCAAAGCCTTCTTAAGCAAATAGAACCAGTTGTATGACTGTTCAGATCTTGGTCATTGTCTGAATTCCTATTACAGTATAAGCAAATAGCTCCAGACCAGCCTTTGAACTATGAAGCTACTGTACTCAATAGAGGTGGTATTTTTGTGCGCCACCTGATTTGCAAGTCCTACCTGACTTTTACCATCCTCTGTCTTTCTTTTTATGCACATAATAAACAATGAGCAATTAGAACACACACAAACTGATGCACATCATTAAAGCACTGTAGGTGAATAAGCAACAGCTCTTTCTCATCTATACCCTTAGCCAAAGAGGCCGATTCTGCTGGGAAATCCAGTATACTAATTCAAATAATACTTTTACATATATAGTATAGGGGTGTGTGTGTGTGTGTGTGTGTGAGAGAGAGAGAGAGAGAGAGAGAGTGCCAACAGTCATTCCATGTTCCACCACACAAAAAAGCTGCCCTCAATTGTTCAGGTTAAGACTAGGGCCCATGGTCCCACCAGCAAAGCTTTGCTGTTAATCTCTTTTGAAGCCTATGCAACCCGTCCTTTCTCTTGCATTTGACAATTTGTCATTCCAAATTATCAAAATGGCTCACCGCTTTCCATTGTAGAGCAAATGCATAGCTAAGTTAAGTAAAGGAAACGGAACTTCTTTGTGTCATATAAATAGACAGAATGAGAGGATTTGATTTCTCTTAACAGCATTGTCTGTCTACCCTGTATCTCAGGAAAGAGGCAGGGAGGTGGTGTAATTTTGGTAATATGTTCTCTAAATGTTGTAAAAGAATAAAATAGGAGGTGATCACAGGGGACTAGCATTGGAGGTGTGTTTTTCTCCATTATATACTTGCACAGGAGGTGCAATATTTCTTCAAAAACATAGTTGTAATGTTACCATTATTGTTGTTATACTAAATATGATACTAGTTCTGGGCACCCTTCGTTACAAATGTTAATATTATAGCAGGCATAACACCAATTGCAATGTAATTATCTTGGTTGCGTATTTGCTCACTGCATGCAAGTAATGTTTGTTACTGTGTGAGTACCTTTAGTCATAAAAGCGTTCCCTGATCTCGTACTGTACAGTTGTTAAAAAGCCTACTTATAATATGTGCTTTAGTTTTCTAAATATATACTCTATCGAGAGATTCTAATTCTGTAGTAGTTTTGTAACTATTGTGAAAAGGTGGTTGTGCACTACAATTCTTGCTCAGGAGATCACCTTTTTAAAGGTCTCGCCTCCTCACTTGGCATTTGTATGTTAAGAGCCTCAAAATGTAAGGCCAGCTATACAATGGCTCTTCCCTCCTAGCCTGTCTGGCAGCTTAGGCAACTTTTCCCTAGGGAAAAGGGAAGGCCCTTTTCTTATAGCAGTTTCCCCATTTTTAAAAATATCCTTTATCTGGCCCTGATCACACCTAAAGAAAAGCTTGCCCATGTGATGTTTCTGTCGATCAGGTGACCTATTGGCTTGGTCCCATGAGGCTCCTTTAGCCTAGGTTAATACAGCTTTAGGTTAATACAGCTGGCCATATCGCTGCATCACATGCACATTAGTAAAGCTTATGTGGCAGTGTTATCATGCTTCTGCACTGATAATTTTTTGTAAGCTGCCTTGGGTCCCCACAGGGGAAAAAGTTGGGGTATAAATGCAGAAAATAAACAAATAAAATAATTTGAGTAAACTGTAATAGAAAAATAACATGCTGGGTAGAACTGACAAAGCATCAGGTGACGTTTTCCTGACAATGGTAATCTAGTATGTATAATTGTTTCGTTTTCTGTAGCACGCGGGGTAGAAAATACTTTTTCAATACTTATCACACCATCCTAACAGCAACACTATAGCTCTGTTCACACAACATTTCTGTGGATATGAAAGCATGGAGGGGGAAAGTGTGATCATACCTGTTAGCCCTGCCCCCATCTTTCCATGTGCTTATCGGAAGCTGTGAAAAGGGTACATATATGTGAATGATGGCATTGCTTTGCCTAGTTTGACCGAGATGCAAAATTTAATCGCTTGGTTGCTTTGGTGAGTAAGAATTGCTCCAAGGCAACCTGGCAAGACAGAACGGCCACCTCTGCCAATACAGTGCAGCAAAAAGACAATGTGTGCAGTGCGTACAGCTGTGAACCCTTGCTCCATCACTGCTTCTGTTAGAGCTTTATAGTGCTGTCATAAGGGATGTAACGGGAAAGGAAGGAACTGGAGTAGCAATGGTACATAGTGGGGGAAAAATCTAGAGGCTCGGATTAGTAATCATCTGCCTTCTGGACATGTATTTGCAAAGCTGTGACGATTATGCAACCTGAAGATACTTTGAAATTTTAATACCCAGCTATACCAATGAACAGAGAGCTTTTTAAAACACATCAACGTATATTAATTCTAAAATCCTTGTACCAAGGTGAGTGTAATCTGGCGACACTGATAAGGGTGAAAGTATATCTTTTCACTTTCTACCTATCGCATTTGAGAGAGATAAAATTCAATCTTTAATGGCTTTCTACTGGTTTTTGAGAGCTACGTGCTACACTTACTGTTTATTTCTTCACCATGGGATAGCACAATCATCTCGTCAGCTGCAGAATTTTGTTCTTACTGTCATTTTAAGTGCAATATATCTTTTTTTTTCCAGTGCAAGGAAAACAGCCAAACTTCATAAAAAAATTTGAACACACAACGTTGCAAGAAGGCGATGATTTAAACTTGCGCTGTGCAATAGATGGAACGCCAAGGCCAACAGTCATTTGGACAAAAGATGGCATCAAAGTGGCAGCAAGAGGAATGAGCGTATGTCTAAAGGTTTTGTAAATGTTCCTTTGGGAAGAACGTCGTACATCTTGCTTTCACACTACTAATCTCCCTCTGTCTGTATTTCATTTTTTTTACAGATTGCGAAATTAGGGGACACCTATTACCTTTTAAAAAGAAATGCAGTCCTTGCTGACACTGGAAAATATATCTGCGTGGCCACTAATGAAGTTGGGGAGGCGTCTTGCTCGGCTTTCATAAGAGTAATAGGTAACTAGGCGTGCATTATTGGGCTGCGTTGGTATAATAAATGAAGACCTTGATCCCGCTCTGGCTGACATCCACATTTTCTTTCAGAGAAGAATAAAAGTGTACATGTTCGCAGTGAGCAAAGCCGTTTGTCGGAAAAAAGCAAGGCTGCTGCACCTGAAGCATTACAAGGTCAGGATTCGCAGTGCTTGAGAGGGCAAAGGCAAATGACTAAAAAACGTTCCATGAGGTAACTTAAAAAACTTTCCGTGAGGTAACTTACTTTTTTTTTTTTTTGCCTTGTAAAGTACTTCGGCATCTGTCAAAGCATTTTATTTATGAAGGTTCTCACTCTCTCCTCTCCTCTCATGCCATTTTGCATAAACAAGGCCAACGGAATACAAAAAACCCAGCTGAGTCCTGAAGGATTGTGCATGGGGCTCCATGCATCACTGGAGTTTCAAACCCAATCTCAGCCCCATATGCCCAACCCTGAGAGAGCCACTCCTAAAGGTAGAAGGGCCCTTTGGAGCAATATTCAAAACAGCCTGAAGAGCTATAACTGGAAGGGGGAAAACCATGAGCGAGCATGCATGCATGGGCCTTGGGCTTCTTTGGATCCTGACCACTATTTTGTAAGAATGTTTTTTGCTAAGGTCGTCTTAGAAATCTAGATGGTCAGTGCTGGCACTGTTGGTCTATATGACCTGCTTTGCCAAGATGGCACATTGAAGGTTTGGTTGGTCACTTACTGGATAGTGTTCCTGGTTCGATAAGAACATGAGAATTTTCAAGCATCATTGAGAGTTCAAAAACTCAATTAAGGCTGCTCTTTTAGGATCCTGAGGACACTTTCTTCTAAGTATTTGCAGCTTCTTAAACAAAGCTTTCAACTCGTCATTTATTATGACCAACTTAATTTTTGTCTGTAGTCACACTTGGAAATATGGGTCATTCTCTATTGCAATTATACACCATATGCAATCAATAATAGCTTCAAAACTAAAGACGTTCAAGACAATCATTACCATGGAAAGGCCCATTGTAACTGATTTATTGATTTTGAGTATTTGCATCCTGAAAGTCAAGTATCTGCTACCTTGGCTACAAACTGATAAGAAGAGATACGAAGGCTGCAATCCAATACACATATACCTGAGAGTAAGTTTGAAATGAATGGAGTTTATTTCTGAGTAGACATGCCTAGGATTGCACTGTAGAGAAATAGTGGAAAGATGGTGTGTCTGGTTACCTTGAATTAGAGAGCCCCTTTGATTAAAGCTGGCTTTCACACCTCTGACAAGACTAGACACTTGTTCCAAAATCATTTTTATCCATGTTGGCTCATTCACAGATTTCCTTGGGCTACAATTCTATTGAATTCAGTGGGGCTTACTTCTGAGTAGGCATGCATAGGATTGTTTTCTTGGTTTTTCATTTTCTGTCAAAGATCACTTGCTACTTCTAAAGTCTGGAATGAATGAACCGTAATAGAAAAGGCATTTTGTGTTAAGTGTGGGACTAGACAAACTATATATAACATCAAACGTTTTGTATCTCTGCTTATAAGAAACTCCCACTACTTGCAGTAAAGAGAATTTTGGTGTTATCTAATAGCATCACTGCACGAATGAGCTTTCATTTAATGTCTGCAAACAGTAGTTGATATGTTATACTTTGTGAATATAGGAGAGAGAGAGCTCTGCCCATTCTGCTTTAGCAACCCTTTGCGTTAAGGTTGTCCCTTATTCTTGGACCTTTTAAAAGGTCCATTTTATGATACATTGGAGGCAGTGGCAAGGAGAGAACTGATGAAACTTGCTAGTAGTGCTGGTTGTATCAAATAAGCTGATATTGGTGCTAGTGTGAAGGAAGGGACTTGATTCTCACAGAATTAGGACTCGTACACCAAATCTTGAGACACTGACCTATCTCTCAGAAAACTGATGAGGAGGTAAATCTGTGTTTTGGCTACAGCCCACAAGTGAAGGCTCGCCTAATCTTATGTGCTTCCATTTAAAAAAAAAAAATCCTTGCACATAGAAAGCTAAATGTCAGTGAGAAGAGTTCTGGTCTAGCCATCTCCCTGACATGTTGCTTTCTATGTGCAAGGATTTTTTGTATGGAGAAACACTACCTAATGTGAGTCTCTACCTGAAGTGGTGGTCAGGCACAGATTTATCACCTCATCTGCTGTTTGTGAGAACTAGGCCACCCTCGCAACACTTGGAGGTGTCAGTGCATGTTTAATATTCATGAAAAATCAGCAGTGTGCTAGTCCTGTATCTTGTTTTATATGGGGCATTCCTTGGATGCCCCACAGAGAGGAAGAGATAATCGGTGGTTAATTTCTAAAAATATAGGTGTCAGGGCTGAGACCTGCCTATGAGTGCCTTGAAAACACTCCCCTCACATTCTTGGATCAAAGTTGTCCAATGGTGGCACTTTTCAATATGACTTCATGCATTCTGGAACTCGGCTCTGGTATTCAAAGCAGATTCCTTCCATGGCTGACTTCTGGTGAGCCTGGGACAAAGTAAGCACTGGTGGTGATGTCCACCTATCCTATTATGCTAGAAAACTGGGCTTCCTCCTTCTGACTGCAGAAAACTATACAGCTGCCTTTATTAACCAGCCCCAAATCAACATTGTCAACCTTTTCCATCTTGCAACACACTGAGAAGGCACTGAAGTTGTCAATTTCAGTGCCTGAGGAGGCCCTTTGCAGGTTGAGAGGCTTACACGGGGGGTGGTGGTGGTGAAGGTCATTTAAAATCCCCTTTCCCTGCTGAAGCCTCCTGGCCTGTCCCCATAGGATGCAGCAGTTGCCATTTTGGCGCTGCTGCTCCAGCAGCAGGGGAATGGATAGGATTGGGTTGTAAGTCTCTTACTTTGTAAATTAATAAGGATTACAAATATGTCTCATTGGTGGGGTGAGAAAGGAGTATAATGCTTTGCTTTTATGCTTGCTTTATTTATTATTCAAAAGTAATTGTGACTAAAAAGTAATTCTCTATTCTTTTTATTTCTGGAGATATTTAAAAAGGGCAGACATTGTTCTGCCAAATTGTTCACTAAAAAAAATTAACACAAAGCATATTATATTGCAGCGTTTTTCAAAGTTCTCCCCGCCTTGCGGGGAGACTGAGTGTTTGTGGGTCGTGGCCAGCAGCAGCGGCGATCCTGGGGATCACTGCCATCGCTACTGAAAAAGTTCCCGAAACAGCTGTCTTTCTACTTACCGGGGCTTGGGGGGGTCTTTGGGGAGGCCTCCCTGAAGCCCCCCCAAGCCCCCGTAAGTACAAAGACAGCTGTTTCAGGTACTTTTTCAGCGGTGGCAACGTGTTTTGATCATATTTCAAGACATGGGAGAATCACAGGCCACCCTTTAGCAGCGACACCTCACTGTTTCAGGAACTTTTTCAGCTGCTGCCATTCTGACCCCGCCCCTTAAGGGGGCAGCTTTTGGTTCTTATTGTGGGTCGCGACCCACAGTTTGAGAACTACTGTTATATTGCATTTAGGTTCTGGCTGTTTTGCAATTACTCCCTCATTAGGCTCCCTTCCACAACACTTCTGGCTATACACCTACATGACATTTTGAGTTTCCTCACTCCCATTTCACATCTTTGATTGGCAGAGCAGTGACACTCATGACATTATAGCACATCATATAGCATGTTCCTGTATGTTACAAGGGAGAAGGAAAGTACTCAGCATGGGGGGGGGGATTTACTATCTTCAGCAGTATCATTGTGTGCATGCAACTTGAAGTTCCAGCCTCCTTAAGGTGGTGGGATTCTTTTATCACAAGATGATGGTAAACACTGGCCATGTTTTCAGTCATGAGAAGGTTATAAATACAGGAAGCTGCCTTCACAAAGAACATAACAACCTGTATCAGGGGTGTCAAACTTAAGGCCTGCAGGCCGGATGCGGCCTGCAGACGCTTTTTATCCGGTCCTTGGCTCTCCTAGCACCACCATCAACTGCTCTCAGCTGCTGAGCTGTGATGAGGTGTCGCTGCTAAAGGGTGGCCTGCGTGATAATTGGGTTCTCCCATGTCTTGAAATATGATCAAAATGTGCATAGTTTCTATTCTGTTGTTTGCAGCTAATGAGTTGCTAGGTGAGAAAAAGTGAATATTTTTAGTCATGACCTGCTTAATGACATCACTTCCTGCTTAATGACATCACTTCCGGCTCTCAGAAGGCATCATGAATGTTATTCGAGCCGCTGTATGAAATGAGTTTGACATCCCTGCTCTGTCTAGCTTGGTGGTTTTTAATGCTTGTTTGTACTCTGTCTTGAGTTCTCTTTGGTTGGAAATAAGTACATTTTTCACGTGTGAGATAAGGGGGATGGGAGTGTGCCTGTCTCTGGATTTGGTTTTTGACTCTTTCTATATAAACATAGGATAAAGGGTTTGGCTCATGTGTCGCCAAACAGTATGACACATCCTTTCCTTCTCAAAAGTTAAAGCGAAATCCGTTCACGTTCCCATTATATCTTATCATGTAATGAGAAATAAGGAACAAATGTAACTTGTTTATAAGTAAACAAATAAATAAATCATGTGCTTGAAAATCCTATTGCAGAGTTGTTGTTTTTTTTCCCCCTTCATGTTGTGAATATACCAGAAAGTGATAAACAACAGCTGGGAAGACAGACTTTTCTTCTTCCATCTTTGCCCTTCAGAAGTGTTGATTTGTTGAAAAAGCAGCAAAGACGAGAATGAGATTCAGACTTTAAGACATAATACATATTCATTCAAGCAGGACTCATAATTCATGTTTCAGCAATAAATTATCTATTATACATATTAGTCACTATGGTACAAACAGTGAAGTTTAAGATTAATGTTCATAAGAAACAGGAACACTTTATTTTATTTCACTGTAAATGCAAAATCCTAGAACAAATTGTTTAATTTCATCTCTCTCACATATGTACACCCTCTGTAAATATTTTGAGAATTAAAACTGTTTTAGTAACAGGGTCTGAGGCACTATTAGAAATTCAGGGAAAGGTAAAACTGATCCACAAGAAATTAAAATGTTTTATAATGGAACACCAGAGCAATTAAAAGGTTCCCCTGTTTTCCTATGCGTCTCCCTGGGCTGTAAGGGTTGTCAATGCAACTCTCAGTATGTCTGAGTATTGTTCTGAAGCTAAATGTCATGATTAAATTTTCCAGCTATATGGTAGCCAGAAGTTTAATATCTACAATAGAATTTATTCTTCCATATCTTTACTATGGTAACTTTACCTGGAAAACAAAACTTTAAAAGCAGTAAAATAAGTATAGAAGAGTTGAATTTTAGAAAATACTCTTGTCTCTTTGTCTGGTCTGTGGTGACTATAGACTCTCTAGGAGCCAATATGAATTAGCCCTTCCTCTGTGAAGGATCTGTGTGAGACATACAGTTGTAGGTCTGAGAAGGACCAAATCACCCTCTTCAAAGAGCCTTTTGTTCACTTGTGCTCCATCATTGCACATAATGTCAGTACTCCATGCTTCCGTGCCCTAGTCAGCAACTACTTTAGTAGCTGCCATATTTTAAACAGCTGAAGGCCAGAGGCCTACTGATATTAACTCCAGCTACTCTTTCTACCACAAGCAAATGGGAGTTAATACCATCTCCTTAGTATAAGAACAGCCTTTCTGAATCAGGCCAAGGGCCCATCAAGTCCAGCTTCCTGTATCTCATAGTGGCCCACCAGACGCCTCTGCGAGCACTCAAGATGACAAGATACCTGTATCCTGTTGCCACTCCCTTGTATCTGGCATTCAGACAGAAGCTACCTCTAAAGCCCGGAGGTTGCATACAGTCGTCATGACTTGTAATGTGTGGTGGATTTTTTCCTCCATAAATCTGTCTGATCCCCTTTTAAAAGCATCCAGGCCAGGTGCCATTACCACATCCTGTGGCAAGGAGTTCCACATATTAATTACACACTGGCTGAAGAGATACAGGTGGACCCCCATATCCACTGATTCGCTATCCATGGTTTCAGTTATCCACGGATCGTGGGGACCCCCCAGGCTTTTCTTTTTTCCCAGTAAGCTTTGTTTCTTCCTTAAAGAAACAGGAGAAGCAGCCTCTGGCTGCTTATTACAGGCAAGTGGAACGAGACTAAGTACTAGAGAGGCTCTGCAAGGTTAACAGAAACCTTGCAGAGCCTCTCTAGGACTAGTCCTACCTGCCTGCAATGGAGGCTGCTTCTCTGTTTGTTTTAAGAAAGAAACAAAGCTTGCTGAAAGAAAAATAAGAGCTGGAGGGGGGAAGCATGCCTGCCTGCAGGGGAGGCAGGGTGGGGGGCCTCAGGAAACCATGGAGGGGGTGTTTGCTCTTATCCACGGTTTCAAGTATCCACAGAGGGGCCTGGAACATATCCCCAGCGGATATGGGGGCCCACCTGTATTTCCTTTTGTCTATTCTGACTCTTCCACCAATCAATTTTAGTGGATGTCCTCTAGTTCTGGTATTGTGCAAGAGGCAAAAGAACTTTCCTCTATCCATCCCATTCACACAGTGCAATCCTGTCCAATTTACGCCACCGGTGTAACTCAGCTCAATCCTATCCAATTTACGCCACCGGTGTAACCCAGTGGTGCAGCGAGAATGGGAGCCCCAGAATGGAAAGGGGATTCAAATCCCCTTTGAATCCCCCTTTTGAAGAGGATTTGAATCCCCTTTCTGTTCTGGGGCCTCCCGTTCTCGCTGCACTGCTGGGTTACACCAGTGGCATAAGTTGGATAGGATTGAGCTGAGTTACACCAGTGGCGTAAATTGGATAGGATTTCGCTGACAATTTTATATATCTCAATCATGTTGTCTGTCAGGCTCTAGAGTGAAGAGCCTCAAACATTGTAGATTTTTTTTTTTAAAGGGAAGTGACCCAGCACACTAATCATGTTGGTTGCTCTCTTCTGCACCTTTTCCAGTTGCACTATATCCTTTTTGAGATGTCTAAATTGCAACAGAGGCTCTGTCACAATTTTGCATGTCATCTGCTCACTACCATTTGCCTATTTTTTGTTTGGGGCAAAATCATGGGCAGCTGGACCCAACTAGGGAAGGTCTATGGAGCATCCTTGGTGCCCCCCCCCTCCCCTGGAACAACTAGTTGCTTATTTCTACATTACTGCCAGTTTGGAAAAAAAGAATGAGGGCAAGTTCACATCCTAACTTCATTACCTTCAGTTGATGAAAATAGCTCAAACCTACCGTTCTTCTCAGCAGCGTCGCGACGACGTGCGTCACCCCAGAGCGGGGGTGCGCGTCGCCCTTAAGGGGAAGGCTCCGCCCCCGCGCGTGACGTCACGCGCAGGAGCAGAGCGCCCTCCCCGCTCCGTTTTCGGCTCATTTTGGAGCCAAACGGACACAGGGGAGGGCGGGCGGGCCCACCCTCCGCTCGAAACTGTAAGTGGGGGGGTGATCACGCGTCACCCCTAGACGCGCGACACCCCCCGGCGGCCCGCCCCCCCCGCTTCCCCCTGTCGACGCCAGTGGTTCTTCTTCTGAAACAAATGAGATCATAGAAATGAGAAAATTATCCCTGATTTTAAGCCTTATTTTCTTTAGATTTTTTTTTTAAAAAGTCTTGATTAAGTATACTTACACACACACACACGGACAGTGAGCAAGAAATTTAAATATTTTCCCCAAAACTCTGAACCTTCATCAAAAACCATTTCTGATGAGTGAAATTGAGTTGAACAACTCTTCCCGGACTTATTTATGGCCAAATTAAACATGATAGTAATTGACTGTTCGCTGCAAATGACTATATGTCAGGGCCAATTTATGAGCACAGGGGACATATTGCGTGTGTGGGGTGTGACGAACCTTTCCCATAAGGTGGTTTTCTCCAGCTACTTCCATTTTTTATATCTTAGCATGGCTGGAGGAAGACTTTGGAGAGCAGGCTGCAGAACTGTGGGGCAAGAGGTGGGTTCAGCAATCAACCTATGTGTACTCCTTTTGCTCTGTAAATTAGGCTTTCCCTCTCCCTACTCTTTATTAGCGACTGGTGCAGGCTCACATTTAAAAATGGGTTTTCCACTTATCAAGTTTAGCCTGTAAATCAGCGATTTTCAATTGGTTTGCTATGAAACATCCGCAGGTATGCCGCAGACGTTTGGAGCATAGCAGTTGAAAATCACTGAAAACCTCTTCCTGGTTCTACGGCTCTGTTTTTAGGGCAACTGTCTGTAGTAACAAATTGTCTATCCATCTTCCTCCACCAACTCTTTTGTTGGAGGAAAAGGGACAGACAATTTGTTATTACAGACAGTTGCACTAGAAACAGAGCCGCAGAACCCAGAAGAGTCTCCCGGAATCTGGAAGTGACATCACAAGAGGCAAAGACCATAGAGAAGATTGTAGAGGTCAGTGTGCCGTGAGAAGAAAAACATTGAAAGTCACTGCCTTAGATAATCAGAGACTGAGCTCCCCCCCCCGACTGAACACATTGCAATAGGTGTATATTGTTGGGGAATATGCATCCCCACTAACCCCCCAAAGTTAAATAAAATACATGTTTTCAACTGTCATCAGAAAATGGTCACAGTCTGGACGCCAACCTGATCTGTAATGGTAGGAAGTTTCACATACAGGGTGTCAAGATGAAGGCAACTGCGGGAAGCCCCCCCCCCCTCCTGCTGACCTCAGGGCCATTACATAGTGGGAGTCATGGCCCTTCAGTCCTTTACATTGATTATGTTTGAAACACAATGGTGGATGTCAAGATCCCACTCTTTTAGATGTTTGCAAATGTGAGAAGCAGCATTTCTTGATGAGGCCTAGTCTATAGCCTCAGACCAAGGGACATATGCAGTATCAATCCAGATTCTCTGAACATACAAATGCTTTTGTTTGCATTCAGTCCATAGCTTTGTCAAGTCATTCTGGAAATCCCAATCCCTCTGACATTAAACAAGCATGACTACCCTTTATTAAGCTGAGACGATATCTTCTAGCAGTATAATAAGGCCACATGGCATGAGATCAGTTTACGTATTTGATCTGGAGACTGACAGTTGCATTTGCTAGGAGCTTGCTTGCTTCGGCAAATGTACATCCTGGCTTGATTGGCACTGGCGGGACTTGTTGTGGCTTTGATTGTTCTTGGCTAGGTAATAAAATCTCTATTAGCACTCCCCCCCTCCCGCTTTTTTACTCCCCCATTTTTTTGTGTGTGCCTAAGACATGAAACACTTCTCAGCCTCAGATACAATGACTGTGCCCCCCCCCCCCACGACTGAATTTTCTGGCCATACTGGTTGCTTGCTTTCCTCAGCACAGCCTCTCTTTTTTGTGCCAAAATTAGCATTGTCAATCAGGCAAACAGGTGGCCTATTGCAATAAGTGGACTCCCTCTCCCAGGGCCTTGTCTCCTGGAGAGCCAATCAGAAGTGACACTGAGGTGATGGAGGCAGACTTGTCAGCAGATCTGGGGTATAAAAAGTAAAACTTCCATGTTAGCCGTTCTGAGCAGTCGTGCATTCCCAGCCTCGCCTCGGGTGTAGGGATTGCAAAGAAAAGCAAAACTACACCGTCTCGACTGTGTAGTTTTGTTTTTTATGGTTAGAGGTTCAACCATTCTCATGTTGGGATTGTCTAAAATCATACTCTGGATAAGGACGTCGTTTAAAGATCTTCCGTTTGGGCTTAGCCCGCTTTCATTAGGCACTCTTGTGAAATCAGGTTAGTAGCATGTCTGGAACAATTGAACTGTGTTAGTTTGTCAAGCAAGCCATTGGTATATTCTGCATGTATCTAGGGGTGGCTAATAGTTGTCGTTAGTGGGAGAGGGAGGTAAAAACTGCTGAACTACTTGTGTGTGTGTGTGTGTGTGTGTGTGTGTGTGTGTGTGTGTGTGTGTGTGTGTGTGTGTGTGTGTTTTAATGGAATGCAGCTTTTCTCATGAAAGTACAGATGCCTTGTTGACTGTTAGCATTTAGGTCTTGGTTGTACCCAGCTAAATGTTCTTAAAATGTGCTTGAGGATGTATTGCTATGTCAGTTTTTAAAAGTGTCTGGTTAACTGTTAATGTTTCCAGGGAGTGCTCAAGGTTATATTACTTAAAGATAAACGGATGATGCTCCCAGAATAGCTCTGATAAAACGCACATGGTATTGGCTGGCCACTGATGACTTTTTAAGGGAATCAGCTGTTGGGGTATCCATTACACTGCAGGTCTGGACCACTTGCCTGCTGTCAGTCAAAACCAGGGTGGTTATTTTTGGAATGTGACATTTCAGAGGCATGCCTTTAAAATACTATTAATACAAAAACCATATAAGATCACAATTTGAATAACAGGAATAACAGTACGTACCCTATCCATTAGGGTACTTTTGATGATACAACAACATCCAAAACGTGGAATTGAACATCCTAGAATTCTTTTTTTATGGTGTTTGCTTTAATTTTCTTTAGTTAAATGTTATTGCTGCAGACCTTAAATAGGAACATGATGCTTTGACATCAACTAAAGATTCTCCACTTTAGAGTAATCATTAAACTGAATTGAGGAGGTACAGAAATTCACTTTCAAGAAGTCTGGGATCAGTTCAGAGCAACCCTTTGGGAAGGGGGGGAAACATGCTGGTCTATTGCAGCTGAAAGGCAATGTGATGCCCTGAAAAAGAAATAGGCCTCATGCATACCACTAAAATAACAAAGAGGATGGAGTCATAGCCCTCTAAAGCTTCACTCCTATTCACACTTTTCTGGAGTGAACCCCATTGAACATAGTGGGACTTACTCCTGAATAAACACGCCTAGGATTGTGATGTGAGACTTGTTTAGTCATACTAAATTATTAATCAGCCAATTTCAAAGGAAACCAGGTAGAAGTTTAAATTTATGTTCTATTATCCTAACCTCGTGGTCAGTCATCAAAGATATCAGTACTGTATACTGACCTTGCCTCATTTTTTGTACAGATTAAGTATAATGCAGTATTTTTTATATTTTATATTTTTTTATATTTTTATACAGATTAAGTATAATAATACAGATTAAGTGGTTGAGTTACTACAATGGGATGCTATGATATTAAACTGATAACACACCCCAAACTAAGAAGCATTCTCCTGTAAAGACTTGAATGATTATTTTACAAATATGTACTCTTTTCTCTGTAGCTTGGTAGACTGAAGGCATTGTGTTATGCCAACAAACATTTAACGGGGGGGGGGGGACACAGCTTTTCAGACTTAGCACCTCTCTGCAGTTGCTCAAACCATCACTGTCAGCTGTTATCTTATAGCCTAGCTCACATTTCAAAGTTGGCCCCTCTGTAGCAGAGATTTAACTGTGCTGCTTGTATTTTTGCATTTAAAGTTGGCATTTTCTTGTATTTTTTTCCCTGTGTGTCTTTCACATTAAGGAAAACTATTTAGCATTCTGCAGAAGCTCTTTTTTAACACTTCTAAAATGTCAAATAGATTGATTACCTGCACTGTTCTTTATGGTTGCTATCTAAAGACTGGATTCCACTCAGTAAAAAGGAAAAATGATGCCAGCATTTTCCGACACTTTCATGATTATAAGGAGGAATCTTTCCTCCAACCCCATCTTTACTTTTTAGTTATCTGGATTGGCAGGGGGTTAAGGAATGCAAAGGTCAGACAGCAAAGCAGCCCAGAATCAACATTAGAAAGCAGGCTCCAAAATGGCATGCTTATTCTGCTTGATAATATGTAGCTTTCTTGAAGTCTAGGGCAAGCATTACTGACTATAGTGATCAGAGTTGCAGATAGTAAATAAACAAATAAATAAATAGTTCAAGAGCAACAATTGCACTGTGCCCATAAACGGTTCTATGTTGCTTGTAGAAATCTATGTTGGTTGTCGAAATTTAACCCAATCAACAAGTGCCCCCATCCAAGAGGATATTGTCTCCATAATTTGCCTGGTTATGCAAATGATTTTAAACACAGATGGGCACCTCGCACCCAATTTTTATTTCTGTCTTTCCTTTCAGAGTGCCTATAAAGATGACGACGAAAGCGCCAACGTTCACACAGCCGTTACAAAGTGTTGTGGCACTGGAGGGTAGTGCCGCAACCTTTGAGGCTCATATTAGTGGTAAGTCTGTCATCCGTTCTTACAACCATAATTTCCTTTTGTTCTGCTGATGTCTCGAAACACAAGAGCAATGGGACAGTGGTTCCTGTGTCTTGGATAATGTAGGGACATATCTGCAAGAGCAATTTAAGAAGTCTCTTGTTAGATACCTCTACTCCCATATCCTGATGGTCCTTTGCCAGCTTGCACTGGAAAGGAAGGTGGGGAAAGGTGGAAAGGAAGGTCTGAGTATGCTGATGGAGCTCACATGGGGCAGGGTTCTTTCACAGAAACCATATGATCACTGTTCGGAGGAAGACTTTAGTGCTAAGCCATGGGATTTTCAGGGGCCAGAACTACATTCTAAAACCAGAAATGTCCATAAGCAGCTGGATATTTTTGCACAGTTTCACATTTAAAATGTCTTAATAATTCGTCTCATTTGTACTCTGGTCTTTCTGCAAAGAGTTCAGACGCTTGTATAAGTTTTTGGTTATTTTGCATGTTTCACATGTCTCTTTTTTTCACTGTTCCATTCCACCAAAACAATCCACCAAAGAAACAACAACCTATATCAGATATCTAGAAAGCTGTTTTGTTTATAAGCATTTTGCTTGTTCTAGTGCTCTGTGCATAACCTAAGGCTGTATGTTATATATAGATTTGTTTGGTATCTAGAGTCAAAGTAAACTACAATGGAAGATTTCAGTAGTAAGCCCCTTCCATTTCTGTGAATTACAATTTAGCAGACAATAGGCTGTGATCCACAAATGCCTCTAGCAACAATGCTGAAGCCTAAGTATGTTCTCTAATCAAGGGAACTGAGGATTTATTTTTGTACGCATTTCAGTGCATAGCAGCTGCAGAAAAATCTTATCCCATTCCCATGCTGACGTATAGCCACTGCAGCCCATCTGGGACAGTCAAGAACATGTGCCTCCATGTGCCTGAATTTGGATTCTAGCAAGGCCGCACACACATAAAATCAAACTACTTGTGGCTTAGCATTAGCAATGGTGTGCCAAAAGCCCAGTTCAATACTTGAAAGCACATGGAAGTAACTGGTTCGACACTAGCAGTACAATCCTATCCAACTTACACCACTGGTGTAACCAGTGGGGGAGGGCAGGACAGGAGATTTAAATCCCTTTGAATCCCCCTTTGGAGGAGATTTGAATCCCCTTTCCGTTCTGGGGCCTCCCGTTCTTGCTGCACCGCTGGCTACACTGGTGGTCTAAGTTGGATAGGATTGCGCTGTAGGTTAAAGCAAGTGGGAGTCAACATGGGCTAGAGACTGAATGTAAGCAGTTGGAGAATCCTCCCCCCCCCAGGACAAATCTGTCTGCCTGAGGCAGTAACACTCAACTCCTATTTGCCAACCCAAGGACAAAAGACGAGTACAGAGGAAGTGGTACAGAGGTACAGACCACAAGTGGTACAGAGGTACAGACCACAAGTGGTACAGAGGTACAGACCACTTTCGGAAGAGGGAAATTGGGGTCTTGACCCTCTGCATCTTTCTCCATTCTCAGAGGGCCATTCAGGAACCCCAGTTGCTCCATACTGAAACTGTTTCATGCATCAGCACTTGGCTTATAAGTTCTTGGGTTGGTTTGTGGATCACAACTACAACGTTCCTTAAACCGGTGGGAATGTTGTTATTGAATCGTTTTTAAATTTTAAGGCTTTCGTTTGAGTCGTGTCTTTCATTCAGTGGCCCAAACCAAATTTCAGATACCTATATCCTGATGTCTGGTTTTACTGGGCTGCCACAAGCTGATTTCCAAAGTGGTAGCATGGGCTATTTTAGATGTCATGCAAACATAGCCAGGCCAAATGAGATCATGCTGCGACTTATAGGAGCCCACATATCTTTGAAGCTAAAGACCATGTTACTGGAACTTGCCACAATATGAAAATACTCCATGACTCAGACCACAAGTGGCTCACAAGCAGTGTGTGGCTGATAGGCACACATGGGTCAAAGGCAATATACTGTAATGTTCAGGAGGTAGTCATAATACATAGGTTGGACAATACACAAGTTGCAACACTAGCCTAAGATAACTGAGCAACTTGGCCAGGACTCAATTCTGCTCTTCTGCCTACATATCCCTGCAGACTAGATTGCGGGATGTTGTAAACTTTCAAGTCTTAGCCGTGTAGCTTCCTTCTCCCTGTCTTCCACCACAGCTTACTCTCATTCCTTAATGTTATGGCTGGCAGTCAGAATAAGGAGAGCGCTCTCAGTTCATTAGCCTGTGTGTGTTCAACACCAGGGACTACAGATCCATGTACAATTGGATTTGCTTAATACACACACTCCCTGACTTATGGATGTCTGACTTATGGACATCCAAATTACAGACAGCTTCATTGGCGCTTTTGCGCTGGTGCAGTACGTCCTTTGCTGGTGATTCTGTACAGGTATGATAGTGCAAGGCTGGCAAGAACTGACTGTTCAAGTTTATTTATTTATTTAAAAAATTAGTTACATACAGATCTCTGGAACTGGATCTCTGGCGCCAAAAAGGCTACTTCTGCATCCCTTACCCGGGATAAACTGCCATGGCACAGGGGGTCTACTCGGACCTGCACCAGTGAAATAATTGGCTCAACTCTGCATTGACCCAGGGTGGTGGATTGGGCCCAGGAAGGGGGTTAGGATTTGCCAGCTGTTGCTGCCTCCGAATCCACCTCCTTCCTGGGCCCGTTCTGCCCTCCCCCACCCTATCGCTGCCTTGTTCTGCCCTCCCCCACCACGTTCCGCTTCCCCCACTCCATCCTTCCCCGCCTCCTTACCTCTGTCAGCAGGTCCAAGGCTCCCCTCCGACATGCACGGGAAAGCTCTGGCCTTCCCACCAGTGCTCCGGCAGTGCGTGACTCCGTGTACTGTCAGAATTGCTTTTGCAACTGCTGCAAGGCAGGTAGTGCTGTCAGAATGCCATCCCATAGGATTGGGCCTGTGGGATACGAGCCCATAGGATTGTGTATAGGATCCTGATCCTAATATAATTTAGTTGAAAATAGGTTCCATTCCCTTTATTTCTGAAGGTTAAGCTAGACATGATGGGAACAGTTCCACGTGTTTAAACGAAAGGTGTATGTGTCCAATTTTAACTGCAAAAGGGGTATGCAGAGGAGGGGTTCTGAACCCTTCCTGCTTCCACTGTTTACTTCCTATAGTTTCTCTCCCCAACCACTTTTGTCCCAGCTGAATTTTGAGACTTGGTTGAGGAGGTGAAAAAAGCTTGGCAAAAGGAGCTGCAGAAAGGCAAGGGGGAGCGTTCTGCATTCCTCACCCGCACACACCTTTAGTGCTATTAAAATCGTAAGCCCCACCCAATCTCTTTCTATGTGATTGCGGGCAGTGCTGAACACCCAGAACTGCTGTTGCCACATCTAGTGGTATATAAATGTGGTTATAATTGAGTGTCTGACTAATTGAGAGGACTGAACTAATTGAACCTAAATGGCCTAAAACTGTACATGCTCCTCCTGGACTGGTTTGTGGGCTGTTTTTGGTTTTTTAAAATGTTGTTAGCTAATACATAATTAGATAATTGAGAGATGGATTTCAAAACAAAACAAAACATTGTAAATAAATACAGTGCAGTCTCTTTAAAAAAAATCGTATATATAGAACTTATCACTAACTCAAGGGATGACACTGAGCTTCTCAAAAAATGTATATTGTACAGTGCCCTACCCTGATCACCAGCCTGTAACTCGCTCTACATCCCTCTCTGAGAGAGAACAGCTAAGGAAGAAAATCCATTGGTTGCTCTTTGCCCAGGATTAAGCCCAAGGAGATTCTAAACTGTTGAATTAAGGTTATATAGGACGGAGCAAATCTATCAAGAAATGCATTGGGTTTCCCCTTTTTCCATTGGCATATATTTCGAGAAGGCTCACCAATCCCAGCCCAGGTAACCAAGTTGCCCTTGCTCATTCAGGTTCTGCACCCAATCACAGCCCTTGTCCTCATGCCTTTATAGGTTAAAAGGTTCCTTCTCTCAAATAACTTCACTCTACCATAGCATATCTATTAGGCTGCTTGGTAAGTTAGTGAGATGATTGGGCAGACAAGCCTTGGGATCATTCCCCTGCTTTACCCTGAACTCTGTGCACCACAGTGAAATGCAGCGTTTCTGAAATTGTGTCATCTCATTTTCAGTCCAAGCATTTACCCATAGTAAACTTATTGTATCACTAACTCATATTGCAAGATGTTGTAAATCCCTCCTTCCCCAAAGTCGCTCATCAGTTCAGACAGATCTGACAATGATTCAGTATTTGGTTTCTCTAATGCACTAAAATCTGTGATCAACTTTTATCTCTCGAAATCAACCTCCCAAAACACAAGAAGTGTAATTTTTTCTACTGTTGTCACTTGCATTTTCTCTTATAAATCATCAGAAATTTACAATGTAATGTTTCTCTACCTATGATAATACAAAGTAGATAGACTGATAGATGTTTAAAGCAAAGAATGTGGAATTGTAGACTGTATATTAAGGACAGCAAATCTAGGATTTTTCAACAGAACCTTAAAAGTGCAACCTTTCTATCTATAACATAAATAGTAATATACTACTTAACATTTATATAGCAAATTTTGAAGCACTTTATATACAGTAAATGTATGTGTTAACCCTTACAACCCAGATTAGATCCCTTTGTTCCAGATGGGAACTGCATCGGTGCTGGTCGCGGAACCCGTGGAAATAAGTGCAATGACATGCAATGTGATGACGTCATTGGCACTTACTTCTGGGTTCCACAACCAGGAAACAACCCTGAAATCCGCGGTAAGAAGAGGGCCCCAGAAGCCCTGAAATCAGGACGGTTGGGAGGGCCCCGCAAACCTTGCACACGACACGCAGCCTGCAGAGCAGAGCCTCTGCTTCGCAGTCTTCCGCGTCACAGTTGCGCTGCCAACTGGCTTGGCCAGCACATGTCCTGCGATGCCCCTGGGGGGTTGCCGTGGCTCCTCAAGAAGCCTGTGCCTCACAGTTTGGAAACTGCTACATAGCCCATAATCTTAATCACTATGCTACTAGTGTCAGATATGGAGCTCCCTAATGATATACATTCAGGCCAATTCTATCCTTCCCCCCCCCCCCAAACTGGTGCAGCCACACTGAAAAGGCACGCACTGTATCCAGCAGGAGGCTTTGAAGGGGAAAGGAAATTTAAATCCCTTTCCCCTCCGTAAGCCTCCCACCCCACAATGGGTCTTCTCGGACCTGCACCAGCAATTTCACTGGCACAGGTCTAAGGAGAGAAAGGGGGCAGGGAGGCTGCTGCCAAAGGGGATAGGATCCGGCACGTGTCATCGCCATCAGATCCACCCCCTCCTGCAGCCTCCCTGCCCCCTGTTCCACCCTCCTCCGCCCCTTACACCTCCTGCACTGGCTTACCTGCCCCAGTGGGTGGCCAGTGCTCTGAGAATGCATGCGGGAAGGCTGCTTTATGGTTGCTTTTCAGCAGCCAGCACTGGCAGAATGCTAGTTCTGCCAGTGAGGCAGCTCAATATGATTGAGCTGCCCATATATAGTACAGTTTAAATGTTAAAGTCCAGGATCCAGAGAACTGCACAAGTAGTTCTGCCTGTCCAAGGGGTCTTTGGGCTTGTGTTTCCCAATTAGCAGTTTATCTTGCCACATACATGGCAGTAGTTTTGAAACTGAGGGGGCTTTGATTGAGCAATTGCAACATGGCCAATGAGTCTGCAGGCGCCAGAAATGTTGGGCGCCCTCCCAGAGCCCGGCGCGTGGGGACCTGCACCAGTGAAATATTTCACGTTGACGTGCCCCTCCGCCCGTTTTCTGCTCATTTCGGAGCGTAACGGGCTCCAGGGAGGGAGGGAGGGCCAACACAATGCGTCGCTTCCCCGCCCTCCCGCCCGAGCACCTGGTTCGAATGAACCACGCGCTCCACCGTGGTTACGTCTCTGGCGGGCTCAATCCAAACCTACTTAGGCCACCATTGTAACCAGCGGCCCAGCGAAAACGGAAGGCCCCAGAACGGAAAGGGGATTCAAATCCCCTCCAAAAGGGGGATTCAAAGGGGATTTGAATCCCCTTTCCGTTCTGGGGCCTCCCTCTTTCACTGGGCCGCTGGTTACAATGGTGGCCTAAGTAGGTTTGGATTGTGCCCTGCTTTTCAAATTAAAGCAAGTGAAAAACCTCACTGGGCCTGCCCAAAGCAACTCTTTGGATTCTGGCCAAAATGCTCAATGCAGAGTTCATTTTAACCCCCTTAACTTACTTGAACAATTCCTTTATAAACATTAAACGATATAAGTTAAAATTCAACATGCCATTTTTCATTTCTCATACATTTCTTTCATTTTGAATTTAGATGAAAATATATTTTGTTTCTGATTAGAGGGTGAAAACAGATTTCAAGATATTAAATAATTATGAACTGCAACAGTCTTCTCTGGGTAATACAGGTTGAATATCCCTTATCCGGACTGCTTGGGACGGGAAGTTGTCTAGATTTTGAATTTGTCTGGACTTTGGAATATTTGCATAAATATAATGAGATATCTTGGGGATGAGATCCAAGTCTAAACACAAAATTCAGTTATGTCTCATATATATATATCTTATACACATAGCCTGAAGAATTTTAAAGAATTTCATACAATTCTTTAAAATTCTTTTGTGCCCCAGCATGCCTTGTGCTATGCCAGCCAGGTGCTGGAAAAAGTTTTTTTTTTTAAAGTCATAGCCCCAAAAATGTCTGTATTTTGGAATAGTCTGGATTTCAGATGTCCGGATAATGGGTAATCAACCTGTCAGCGCGATCCTGTGTAACTTTGCACCGGTGTAACAGCAGATGCACCGGTGTAACAGCAGATGCACTGGTGTAAGTGCACTTACACCGGTGCATCTGCTGTTACACCGGTGCAAAGTTACACAGGATTGCGCTGTGTACTACCTACTTCATCCATTGGAATAAGAGATTTCTATGCCTAAGGAAGGAACTTTGTGTTGGCTATCTAAGATATTTGGTTTTGTGATGCAAAGGGGTTTCCGTCTTCAATTTCTAAATTATACTTTTACAAAACAGTCAGTTGGCGTCTCTAAGGGGAAAATAGACATGACATTAGTTGTGTGTCTACTTACAGGGTTTGATTCTCTTGTACCTCTCCTCTCCTCTAATCTCATGCATGATTTTACTGTTTCTGTCTCTTGCATTTAATGGAACACTCAGGCTTTTTGTCTTGTATCCTCAAGATCATTGCATTGCTGAGCACCTCTATATGTATTTCAGTAATCTATCTCTGTGGTTAAATGTTAATTTAAATCAGTGGTTGGAGAGTCAGCAGGGAACCGGATGCTGAATGTAGTGTGTGACTCCTAATCGCTCAACATTCCTGAATGAGATTTACAGTGCAATCCGACTTAACTTTTGTGCCGGTTTAACCAGCGGATTTAAAAGGGGATTTGAATCCCTTTTCCGTTCTGGGGTCTCCTGTTCTCGCTGCGCCACTGGTTAAACCGGCACAAAAGTTAAGTCGGATTACGCTGTTAGTTGGATTGCGCTGTTATTTTCCTTTACAAATAGCAAGAGGGGACCACAAAAAGTGGCAAAACTGTGGCCTGCCACAGATGACTTTAGTACTGTGCCCAAAGCACAATTTTGATCTCAATTTTGACCCCCTGCACCCATTTTTAGTAAACATTCTATTGGCTTTTAAACCATTTTTACCCAAGGGTGTATATACGCATCTGGAGTTAAATGCATACACCTGTGGACTGGGAGGAAATTTAATGGTAGGGTTTTTAAAACAAAATAAAAATAGCACATGGGGACCCACAATCAGGTTCAAAACCACAGCAGAGCAAAGTGCTAAAGCTCCCTATCCCTCCTATGGTTTTTCTACGTTTCACAAGTCCCCCTTGCTATTTTTGTAAAGAAAACTACTGTAACCCTCATCTGGAGATGTTGCATGATTTATCATCCATTGTCTCATTTGGCCCTCAGATCTCATGAAAGAAAAAAAATGGATTCCAGGGTTTAAAAAAATAGAAAGGAGGCAGCAACAAATATGTACTCAACATCCCATCTGGGTTTTGTTAACCCTAAGAGGGACATTCCGTAAAACTGGGAATCTTGCCTGAATAGGAGCTTGGTGCTGATATGTAAAGGCAAACCTCAGTGATGACATTGGCAAACAGCTTGCTGAACAAGTTGGCGACAGAGGTAGTTTGAGACCACCACACCGTAGTAACCTTTCTAATCTTGCTTTCATTTTCAATATTCTGCTATAGGTGTTCCAGTTCCTGAGGTGAGCTGGTATCGGGATGGCCAGGTTCTTTCTGCTGCAACTCTGCCCGGCGTGCAGATCTCATTTAGCGATGGCCGCGCTAAACTGATGATCCCTGCCGTGACAGCAGCTAACAGTGGAAGATATACCCTACAAGCCACCAATGGATCTGGACAAGCAACTAGTACTGCTGAACTACTCGTCACAGGTATGTTATGATTGGAGAGCTAGCATTGTATGTTCTGTGTATTCTGTGTGGATATGAAACATACATATACAGTGGGCCCTCATCAACCACGGATTGGCCATCTGCGAATTTGAGTATCTGTGGATGGCCGTACGCGGAGGAAGGACTCCCACTGTGGACGGGGGCAGCGCCATTTTACCTTATTTTGTAGCTTCACCGGGGTCCGCTGCCGCTTCTTCCCTCTTGCGCCGCATTTTAAACACCGAAAGTGCTTGTAAAAAAAAAAAAGTAGCCAGAAGCTACTTCCATTTGCGCGCACAACTGAAAGTAGCTTCCGACTGCGTTTTCTTCTTTTTATAGGCACTTTCGGTGTTTAAAATGTGGCACAAGAGGGAAAAAATGGCGGCGGGCCCCAGTAAAACTACAAAAGAAGGTAAAATGGCAGCGCCCCCACCCGACCACGAACTTGAGCATCCGTGGTTTTTGGCATCTATGGGGGTTCTGGGAATGGAACCCTTGCAGATGCCAAGGGCCAACTGTACAAGATTTCCAGTTAGCAATTGTGAGAACCATCCCTAGTTATTTCAGGTGAATCTGGTAAACTTATAACCTGATTTTATAAGCCCTTACTTTGGGGTACATGTTTTAAATCCTACCCGCCCGTTTGTTTCCAACCCAATTCAAGCTGCTGGTACTGGCCTTTTAAAGCCCTTTACGGTTTGGGTCCAGGTTATCTGAGGGACTGCCTACCACCATACATTCCAGCCCGTCCTCTTAGATCATCTGAGGGGGCTCTCATACAAGTTCTGCCTGTGTCCCAAGTTAGAGAGATGGCGGCACGAGAGCGAGCCTTCTCTGTACTGGCGCAACAATTATGAAACTCCCTACCAGAGGAATTAAGAACTTCCCTGATGACTTTTCGGCGTGGGCTTAAAACATATCTGTTTAGTCTGGCATTTGGTTGATGGGCAGTTGTCGTCTGTCTGTGTCTCTGTCTGTCAGTGTTGTTATCTGTGCCTCTGTGATAATGTTTTGGTTCTGCTGCCTCTCTCTGTACCAAATAGTTGCCCCCAATGGTTTTATTGTTTAATAGATTTTACTCATTTGTTACATACATTGTACATTTATTATGGAACTTTGTAATCCACCTTGGGCATATGCTTCAGCATGGGGAAGGTGGGATATAAATTCATTCATTCATTTATTAAACAAACAAAAACAAACAAACAAATAATAAATATCAATGTTTAATGCATATGTAATAGTTCAGTGTAAGCGTGTTCATATCAGTTATTTTAGCAGTACTTAATTTATTTTGTCCTTCTGTGGCTCTCTTAACTGAGCATACCTTATTTTTAAACTAAACTACAGCTGAAACAGCACCACCAAACTTTTCACAACGACTACAGAGCATGACAGCCAGACAAGGAAGTCAGGTTCGACTTGATGTGAGAGTAACTGGAATCCCTACACCTGTGGTGAAGTTCTATCGGGATGGAGCAGAAATTCAAAGCTCCCCCGATTTTCAAATTTTACAAGAAGGAGACCTCTACAGTTTAATTATTGCAGAAGCTTACCCTGAAGACTCCGGAACCTATTCAGTAAATGCCACAAATAGCGTGGGACGTGCTACTTCAACAGCCGAACTGCTAGTTCAAGGTAATAGATCAGAATTTTGTGAACCATGAAAATAAAAAATACATAAAACTCATATTATCATAGCAATGCAGTACATTGCGATTACTGTTCTGTCAACAAATCCATCAACATCTCATGCATGGATAGCTTGGCTATAAAATTTCATTCCAAACTTAAACTCATCAAAAATATTTCAGTGTGCGAGGAAGAAAAAAAAATCTTTTATTTTCTTCCTCTGCTAGTATTAGAAATTCTATTAGGCATTTACGTGTGTATGAACATCTTTGTTATTGCCTCAGTTTAATAGCGTCTTTTAAAAAGCTGATGTAATTTAAAATCCAGTATTGCTTATGTGTGATCCTCATAGCTGCATAATGATACACTTATGGCCCAATCCTAAAGAATCCTAGCGCCGCGAGAACGAGTGTTCCAGCAGCACTAGGTGCTTTCTGGCTGTCACAAATGGCCACGCGTGGTCAGCTCCGCATACCTGCAGCCACCGGATACCTGCCAAACAGGTAAATGTGCTCGGGGGAGAGAGGCAGGGATGACTGGAATGGGGCAGGGCAGGTGGAACTGGACAGTGAAGAGGTGGGGAGGAGGGCAAATCAGGAGTGGAAAGGGTCAAGTCTACCGGCAACAGCATCTGCCGAATCCTAACCCCCTTTCCAGCCTCAATCCCCCACCCTGGATCCACGTGGACTTGCACCAGTGACCCAGTAGCCCGGCACAGGCATATTCCGGGGCAAGGGAGCAAATGTTCCCTTACTCTGAGGGAGACCTCCGGAGGCCGAAACTTTGGGATACAGCAGGCGCTGTGTCAGTGCCACTGCATCACTGCACAGGGAGTTTAGTTAGGTTTGGGCTTCCCAGCAAATACTTTACACTAGTGGGCACTAGTGTGTAAACATATGTCAAAGCAAGTATGGGGTGCCTTGCTCTATTCCATGTTCATATGGACCATATATGGATCTGGTTTACTGTATCTTACAGAGATCCTCCTTTACACAGGTGATATTTATTTCAAAGAAACAAAACACAGCAAAAATGAGTAACCATGGAGGTTATCAAATAATACCTAAACAGAGAGCATATTTTAATGTTTCAGTGGTAATGTGATTCTAAGCTATATATGAAATACTTGGAGGATTTTGATACATTCATTCAAAGTCTTCATTATATGCATTACATGGTTAGCTGAATTACATAGTTGTCTAATCTTATATCAACTGTTCCCTTCATTATTTGTCTATGGACAACCCAAGAAAAACAGATGGCCATTTAATTTTTTTTTCCTATGGTGTTTCTACATGCACATAAATAATTGCTCTCTTTATAATTGCTCTCAAAATAAACAGATTTTGCTCTCTTTTCCCCTGAAAGCGTAATTCTTCTTTATTGCCACTTATGAATTCTGCTTTCTTTTGCACTAGGTGAGGAAGAAGCAGTTCCCGCTAAAAAGACAAAAACAATTGTTTCGACTGCTCAGATTACACAAGCTACCCGACAAGCCAGAATTGAAAAGGTTTGTATTTCAAAATATGGTTTCCCAGAAACTTTGGAAGTTTGGTTTGATACTGCTGATTCTCATGGAGGTTCTTGGTGCTTCCATTTCAGAAGATAGAAGCCCACTTTGATGCCAGAACACTTACAACTGCTGAGATGGTGATAGATAGTGCAACTGGGCTACAGCTGCCCCACAAGGCACCTCCACGGATGCCTCCGAGACCTACCTCTAAATCACCAACTCCACCAATAAGTGCTGCAAAAGTACAAATGGCACGACAGCAGTCTCCATCCCCGGTTAGACAGTCGCCATCTCCTGTGAGACACGTTAGAGCTCCAACACCATCGCCAGTCAGGTAAATGACGAACGCCTATAAAAAGTTTTAATGACAGTATTTCTCTCTTTCTTGCAGAAAATGAAACAAAATACATAGAAAATGCTATGACCCAGAAGCATACTCCTCTGACTGATGTGTTTGGTTTCATGCAATTGTTGAAGCTTTATTATTATTATTATTATTATTTATGCGCCCCTGAATATTTGCTCCTGAGCATCCCCCCAGCTCTCAGGGGCAGATAGTAAAGGGAGTTCAGGGTGCTGCAGAGGAAAGGGGAGATTGTCAGAAATTGCCCCTCTACTCTTTGTGCAAATGGAAAAACTAATTGAGATATAACCCACTGTGATGTAGGTGGTTATGATTATTATTGTTTTGCAAAAGGGGAACTGATGCTGAGATATTTTGAGCAAGCAACCAGTGATTACTGGGAATTCAGAATTCTATTCACATTGCACAACGTTCGCTTATATTACATGTATCTTCTTCCACGCACACCTTTGCCCAAAATTCCTCTTGCATACCTCACCACAGTAATTTTCTTCCACATTATACAGTATTTGTTCTTTTATAATGTCTGATTATGACACTGTAATAATACGAATAACTTTGATTAACACACAATGCTTTGGACACATAGGCTCATATACAGCGCAATCCTATCCATGTTTACTCAGAAGTAAATCCCATTGTTTTCAAAGGGGCTTACTCTCCGGTAACCTTGTATTGTATAGGAGTGCAGTCTTAGAATTTTATGCCTATATAGAGTTGAATTTTCAGCCAATGAAAGGTGCTATAGTCTGTATATGAAGTAGCAATTATTTGCAAAAAATCAGTGCAGCTAACTCCATAGATAAATATACCTCCAAGTAGTCCTTTAAATGCATCAACAATAGTACAATAGTGACATCTACTGAACAGTTATTGGCGCTATTCCCTACTTGCAAAATTAGAATGAAATTTCAAAAATAAATTTCACAGATGTTAAAACATACTTTTGACGTTTCGCACACGTAACATTCGTGGCATCATCAGAAATTCGTGGAAATTCATCAGAAATTTTCTGATGATGCCACGAATGTTACGTGTGCGAAACGTCAAAAGTATGTTTTAACATCTGTGAAATTTATTTTTGAAATAAATGTTTATATCTATAACGACGGAGTTTCCCGGCAACATGCAGATTTTTAATTCAAGGATATGGTCGCGTCGTGAAAATCTACAAAAATATCTCTTAGAATGAAATGTTTACATATTAACTAATTTTTCATATAAGTCTTGAGCCAGTGCTGCTGTGATTCAGGGTCTGTTGTTATGTAAATGGAAAACTTTGATGCTTAGAGTAATGATGCAGTGCAAGATTAAAGTACAGAGGCCAACACTTAACCATATTCTCGGCCCTACATATCTCTGGTCTACATGACGCATTTGCTTTTTTGCCACACTTCTTCAGAAATCTAGGCAGGCACATTCACAGATCTATTCTTTTCATCAGGTGTTGGCATATGTGTGTGAAATGCCCACCACAATATTTTAATGCATCCACTGTAGACAAGGCCTCCCTTTAGCAATGTATAGACCTATGCAAATGTTGCTAATTACATAGATTTAAACCAATATGAAGAACCGTTTTTGGTATGAAAAGACTTTTCTCAAGATTGACAACCCAATCCTAAACCACCATCCCTGCCGATGCAGCTGTGCCAATGGAGCATGTGCTGCATCCTATAGTTCTCCTTATAGTAAAGGAACTTTTGTTCCCTTACCCTGAGGCAAGTCTCCGCTGCCTGAACGGGTCTCCTCGGATCTGCGCCAGCCATTTTGCTGGTGTAGATCCAAAGAGAGTAAGGGAGAGGGAAGAGGAGAGGGAAGGTGAATAGGATCCTGGCGCATGCTGGTGCCACCAGGATCCACCCCATCCCTCCCCATTCCGCTTCCCATCTGCCTCCCTGTTCCTCCCTCTCCCGGCCCTGTTCCTCCCACTGATATGGTGCAAATAAATGCAATTAAATATTTAGCAATTGGAATTGCAAATGTGGTGGATTTTTTTGCACTTTCAAGATTCTCCTGGCAGATGCATTTTTTTAAAAAAGCAGTAAGATGTGGGGAACAGGATAATGAAGGTGGTGAGGTTCATATCGGGGGAGATGTGGTGTGCACTGTGGTGGTGGTGATGATGCGTGCACAATGTGCATGTAGGGAGTGGTGTTGTGCATGTGATAGCACATGGGATACATGTTGGGATAGGGGATGGGCAGCAAAAAAATTTTGGGGGGGAGGTGACAGAATTGGGAGGTGAGTTTGGGCTGCCCCTGATACTTCCTCAGAACAAAATCCTACAAAGTTCAGTGGGGATCAGCGTCAAGTAAGTGCACATATGCCTGCAGCTTCAGCCAAAAGGTTGTCTTGCTAATATGCTCGCAGTGGCATCACTGGAGGGGGGGGGCAGAGCTCTAAGTTCCGCTGAGATCGGAGCCTCCGTTACACGGAGGAACGAAGTGACCCCGCCCCCTCACCTTCGGAGCCTTTCAGGGAAGCGAAAGCAACATGCATCCCTGCGCGTTGCTTTCGCTTCCCTGAAAGACTCCGAAGGCGAGGGGGCGGGGCTGCTTTGTTCCTCCGTGTAACGGAGGCTCCGATCTCAGCAGAACTTAGAGCTCCGCCCCCCTGCAGTGACGCCACTGTATGCTAGATTGTAATGGAACTAAATTAACACACACTCAAAATAGTGATCAAAGCTATTCATGATTTCCCATAAGCACAGCATTATGAATTTGTACCCAGACCTCTGTGCCATCAGATCAGGATGTTTGAGCTCGTGGCCCAGAATCAATGCTCTATTAAAATTGTACTTTAGTGTTCCACAGCATCAACCATATGTTATGTTCCTTCTTCATCAGGTCCGTTTCTCCTGCTGGAGCTGTGAGGCTCTCAGTCTCCACCTCACCGATTCGGCCTGTGAAATCCCCAATATTGGTCCGTAAAACACAGGCATCGGCATTGGTGGGTACTGAGGTGCTTCCTCCCTGGAGGCAGGAAGGCTATGTAGCTACATCTGAAATGAAAATGCAAGACACCAGAGTAACTACGAGCACTACCCAGCTAAGGACTGAAGAAAGATGGGAAGGGAGGTATGCTGCTCAAGAACAGGTCACCATTAGTGGCGCTGCTGCTGCGGCGGCTGCCGTTGGAGTTGGTGCAGCTGCAGCTGCAGAGGTAAGACCGTTTATGTACATTTTTAAAGAACATTGCTCACACTGGCGTCACTGCAGGGGGGGCGTAGCTCTAAGTTCCTCCGTGATCCGAGCCTCCGGAACGAAGCGCCCCGCCCCCGAGCCTTCTGAACCAGTCAAAGCAGTGAAAACAACGCACAGGAGACTCCTGCGCGTTGTTTTCACTGCTTTGACTGGTTCGGAAGGCTCGGGGGCGGGGCGCTTCGTTTCTCCATGTAACGGAGGCTCGGATCACGGAGGAACTTAGAGCTCCGCCCCCCCTGCAGTGATGCCAGTGATTGCTCATTTGCTCCATGTCTTGAAGCTTTGCCAATCAATGGGTCTCTTCAAGTGGAATTTCAAAGGCTGTGTGTCACTATTTGCTTACACAGCTATTTAGACAATCGTCCTAGAAATGTCTAAATAGAACTAAGTGGTAATCCATCTGCTTGTCTTGTGCCTACTCTTCATGTTGTTATGTTTTATCCCTATGGGGGGGAAAAAGAGATGTCTTTTCATGTGACTAATTTGGGCCCTACAGGACACTGGGAAAACAGCAGCTGTTGCTACTGTAGTTGCTGCTGTTGACATGGCCAGAGTGAGAGAACCTCCTGCTCCAAGTGCTGTAGAACAGACTGCCAAAAGGACAGCAATGACTGCAGTACACATTCAACCTGTCCAGGAGCAGGTAGAAGTACAACAAAGCTGTTTATATATAACACCCTCCCCCTTGCCATTCTTTACACAGAGCCAATGCATGCATTAGCAAACAGTTAACAAAATACTAGCAAGCATTCCATATAAGCATGCATTAATGATTTGAAAGCAGTTGAATTGATGCCAGGGTCAGTGGAGTCATCTAATCTACTGATCCATTAATGGCAGGAATTAGCTAACAGTTTTAAAACCATTTATATAGAGATGGCTTAGATCCCGTTTTAATAGCCCCAATAAAAATGATCAATAAGATATCTAGATGGTTTGTTTGGTTAAACTAAAATTATTTTTATTATACTAAGATGTTCCTAACACTTAATTTCACCCCTCCCCCCGCTGAGCTTACAATAACTCTTTCCCAAGCACATTTTCCTACATTTGGCATAATGTTTTTTGTTTTTAAGTATCCATTTGTTAAAGCAAATTTTATGGCTTGGTTTTCTTTTGTTTCTGCCACAAAAATCAGATTAAGAAGGAAGCTACCATAGTAGTTACCACAGGTAAAGCCAGAGAACAAGAGCTAATATCAAGAACTAGAGAAGGAATTGCAACTAAACAAGAACAAATACACATCACTCAGGAAAAGGTGAATAGTACCCATTTACCCATGGGAAAATCATTTCTGTCTTCTTTCATTTGCAACCTTCATGCTTCATTGTCAGTGATAACACAACCCCACACATTTTGGTGCCTTAAATGTTAGACCTATTCTTGGGTATATTTGGGGCACTGATTCCAAAAATAGCATCACTTGCCCTATGAGCTCTAGTTTTGGAGATACATCATAGCCACCTTATATGCTGATTCAAGAACTGCCTCATTAGGAAGCTGCTTGAATCAGCATATAAGGTAGCTATGCCGTATCTCCAAACCTAGAGTTCATAGGGCAAATCTGATGCCATTTTTGGAATATGTGCCCTCAGGATACCCAAGAATAGGTTTAACTTCTGAAGCACCAGAAAAAATAAACTTTTTTTGTTGGGTTGTGTAATAGTGGACTTGTATCCATTTCCATTTTTGCCTTGCTTATTATGACATTTTGGCTCCATCATCAATTTTATGATTGAGTCTATTGTGATATCACTCATTGAAGCCCTAATTCATTGATTACATTTGTTATTGCTAACACTCGTAGAAGTCTTTCTTGATTGCTACCAATCTGTCTATGTATTTTGATTAGACGGGGCTGATAACACCCATATAGCACACTTCTTTTGAAACGGAGGGAAGTTTCCAAAGCAGCTTGTAACGTGGTATGGGGATTGACTGTGCAAAGGGAAAAAAGCACGTTTGGACCCCTGGACTACTTGCAAGTCCATTGCATGAGCCTAAGTAGCTCTTGTTGCTTCAACTGTTTCCTAACCATCTGACTGAGAGGGCTGGGCTATAAAATATCCACCCTGCCAGAAAACCTTCCCCAGAGATAGTTCTGGGGTGCCTGCTCCTCACTCAGTCTGTATGAGTTAAGTATTCTGATGTCATACCATTGTCCCATCCATTACGAATTATTGTAAAGATCATAAAGATTCTCTGAATCTATGGTGGTTATATGTGAGCATGTGGAAATGTCATGCTTGCTTTCACTGTGCAGCTTAATAGAAATCATTTTGCATCTCTGAAACAACTTAGAACAACAACCTGGATATTTTCAGGATATATTCCTGCTTTTAGATATTGTTCTTCAAATTGTAGAAGAAGGAATTGTGAAGAATTATAATAAAATTAAATTGTTAAAAAAAGGTTGCAGGCCTTGTTATGAGCAGACTTACAAACTTTGGGTATAGGCATGTTTAGGATTGTGCTGATTGCAAAAATCTTGGGTAGAAGTATAATCATTTAGAGCTAATTATGATAATATATATATTTTCTTATCCCAAATTTTAAAGTTTTTTTAAGAAAAGGTGCGCAAGAAGGAAACATGCTAGAAAATCTGGTGTGATGAAAAATTAATGGGGATTCTTACTCCCCTCTTACTCCCCATCAATTTTTAATCATATAATATTTTGCAGCAAATGTACTCCCTAAGGATATTTTTTATTTATAGTTACATCAGCCACCAGTAAGTTCAGGACTGCAGCAATAGGAGTTAATAATTGTCAATCAAAACTCCATAACTATTGAGGTACAGAATGTAAAAACCACAAATTTTATGGAGACTTGTGAGCCACAATTTAGTAGAAATTTAATTGCACTCTAGTATCTGTGTGTTATTGAATAAAATCATGTGGTTTGTTTGTGAGATCAAATATAGCTTAAATCTTTTTTTTCTCCTGTTATTGTAAACATCAGATAAAAAAGGAACCGGTGAAAGTTGCTGTACCCAAGGTAATAATTGCCACCGAACAAGAACAGATTTCAAGAGCTAGAGAAGATGTTTCTGTCAAACGAGAACAAATTCACATCACTCATCATGAAAAGGTGAATATAACTGTTAAAAATGTGAAATTCAGCAACCTGCCCCTATCTCAGTTGCAAATTTCATTATTTGCCAGTTGCTTTTAACTTCCTTTTATTTTCTTTCAAACTGTATGTTGCAACAATACACACATATAAATATTTTGATTATTATGATTACTACTACTACTACTAATAAAAACTTCTAGAAAAGAAGTTGCTTTTCTTTAAATGGAAACCAGCTATTCACTCCTAATCAACATTCTAATGATTTCAAGAGGAATTCTGCATATTAGAGTTTGCAAGACTGGACCCTTAAATGTAGGACTTTTATGGATTATGGTTTTTCTTATTAACATGCTCATCATTTCCACTAGGTAATTACTGACATTTTTCAGGTTGCTTTTTTTTATTGCAGAAACCAAGTAGGAAACAAACACAAAAATTAGTAGAATCCATTGATTGTCCAGTGAAATTCACTAATTTTGCTCAGTTCAAAGGTCCTGTCGGTTTCAATGCTATTACTGGGCTTTGTTTTGCTGAAGTTCAGCATGGAAAAATGAGTCACGGGAAGGGTCTGTTGTACTGAACTCTCAAACTCAAAACTTGCTTTTGGGAACTTATGTCGGCCTGAAATTCTAACCAACGTTAGATCTTTTCCACAACTTGTTCCACATGGATTTCAATCATGAATTGATTATACAAAGTCACCTTGTGGTGATAAAACATTCTTTTGGGAATCTAGTTGTGCCTGTGTGCACTCTTGTTGATTGATGGGTCACTGAATATGAAGGCCATTTAGGTATGCAAGGAAACAAGTCCATGATTTCTTTAAATTTAATTAATAAATTGCCAAATCACCCCACTTCCAGTAGAATTCAGTTCTACTGACTTTTACAAGGATGCTAACCCGTGATGCTAATTCTAGGGTGTGCATAGATCTTTTATCGTTTTTGCTGCTTCTTATTCCCTTGTGCTTTACTGATCCTTCCCTGCTTTACCCAGGTGTCCATGTAAACATTTTTTGCAACACCATATATAATAAAACCTCTCTTTTTACTATAAAAATCAGATTAGGAAAGAAGTTGTGAAGCCTGTGAAACCTTCTGTACCTAAAGTAGTAATTACCACTGATAAACCAAAAGTGCCAGCCACAATAGTAAAAACTACAGAAGGAATTGCTACCAAACAAGAACAAGTCCACCACCACCTTGTCCAAGAAAAGGTGAATTGAATCGTTGGTAACATGATAGTCATTCTCATATCCCATCTTCCCTTTGACATTCTTATAAGTTTTCTGATAAATATACTACTAACTGTTCAATACCCTTTTCATGTTACATTGCTCAAGAGAATTAGAAAGCGGTCTTTGTGCCACATGGCATGCCCTAATATGTTTACAGCTTCTCCATGTAAAAATACATGCTAAAATACCAGCTAAAATATCAGCTATAACCTTTAGGGTTTTAAAAATTCATGTACTAAATGGCATTTTACTTTTCCTCTATTTAACAAGCCAGCCCAGATAACAACCAAGCATCATTATCAATCCAGTACAGGCACTGGGACTGGGACATTCTGCAGTGGACAAAACCTTAAACCCTTTTAACCCTGTTAACCTTTTCCCTGTCCATGCATTCCAGCATCATCTCATTTTCATATATTTTTCTGTTTATTATGTAACTTAAGACTTCTGTTCTTGCTATAATGTTCAGATCAGAAAGGAAGCTGAGAAAACGACCATAGTTCCGACAGTCATTGCTGTTGACAAACGCAGGGAGCAAGAGAAAATATCAAGAACTAGAGAAGAAGTTGCTGTCAAAAGAGAACAAATCCAAGTAGTTCATGATCAGGTGAATAGACCTCTCTCAGAGACGTGAAATGCACTGCTGAAAGTTTATTTTAACATCCACATCAGCAGAATGCCACTGGTGTTGTTACGACTTGTGACATTGTTCTAGCATATTAATGTCCCTTTCAACATTATTATAGACAGGTGTGCATTTAAAAAAAATACAATTATTATTTCAAATGTGTTTTTTTCATTATTTGTATGCATTCACAGTTGTGTACTAGGATGCTGAAGAAACAGCAATTCACTTTCTTCCCCTAGTCTTCGTTAGACATGACAAAACCTATTGTCTTGGTTAGACAAAATAGTTCTAAATTAATCATCTAAATATAAAACAGTTACAATAGGTATCATCCCAACTAGAAGCTGCACCAGCTGGAGCTGTCTCCAGCAACAGAGGAAGTGTTCTGCTTGCACAAGGGGCCCTTCAGGGCTCCCAAAGGCAGAAGTGCCCAGTTGTGATGCTCCCCAATTCTGTGCAAAAATAAATAAATAATCAGTTTAAATTTTACATCACTGGGGGTTGGGCTGCATGTTGAAAGGGGGCATAGTGAGGCTGAGGCAAATATCAAATTACATTCCTATAATAATATAACTAGGAGCCCACACAGAAAGCTAAGTTACCCTGGAGGTACAGTCTTTCACAATAGCTTGATCATCTGTGTCATTGGCCCGGGAGAATTTAATCTCACATCAAGTGCAGATATATGCTGACACGGTTGTTCGTAACCATCTGTGGTTTTTTTTGAAATGTGTGTTGCAAAATTCTGTGTACCACGCTCTGAAAAGTGTTCGTGTCACAGTGTGTGTGTGTGTGTGTGTGCGCAGTAGCATAGCCAGAGGGGGGTGGCGGTGGTGCAGTAAGTGCTGCACAGTGTTACACGGCGGTGCAAAGTGGCCCCTCCCACTCGTGTCAGAGTCAGTCTGGCAGCGAAGGCAGAGTAATCCATGTAATGCTGTTCAGCACTTACTGCTACACCCCCCCCCCTCTGGCTGTGCTACTCTGTGTGTTTGTGTGTGCCTATAAATCCTAGAATGCACTGTACACATAGTAGAGTTCAGAAAATGCTGCATGTTCCATATACATGTAAATATGTGTAAGTGCATCATAGGGATAGACATTCAGAGTAAAAGAAATACTCATATCTACCTTCAGCAGGGCCTCTGAGAGGGGGGTTAAGGGGGTACAATCATACCCGGGCCCAGGGCCAAAAATGGGTCAAAAAGGGAGGGGCCAGGAGCCAAATTCACATAAAGGGAAGGGACCCAAAAGAAACTTTGTACCCCCTGATAAAATTCCTCTGAGTGGCCCTGACCTTCAGTATATTCAATGCAGTATTCAAACATTTTATATGAGATATACTGTATTTCTGCATTATCTGTCTGCAATTGTATACAGTGAAATCTTTCTCCCTCCATATCTGGATACTTCAAAGTGACATTCAATTTGTCTTTAAAAAAAACAAGCTCCAGAATAAATGGAGACATAAAATGTGTCCGTACAATAGCAATGAGGAGACATAAAATATGAATATGGCATAAGAAAGTATCTGGATTAGAGGTCTGGATAAGCAAGGTGTTCACGTGCAAGTCCTCTGTGCTAGCCATTCTGTGTCATTAACGTGCATATGTGTCCATGTTCTACAAATGTTATCTTTAGATTGGTGTTGGCAAAAAAGCTGAAGCTGTAGCCACAGTTGTCCATGCAGTTGATCAAGCACGCATTAGAGAACCAAGAGAGCCAGATTATGCTGAAGAAGCTTATTCTGAACAGGCAGCTCGGGAGTACGAATATAAAGAGCATGCTTTAGCAAGACGTGTTGTTGAGCTACCACCAGAGCATCATATTGTCACCAAACCTGTGAAAACCAAGGAGGTTCACGTTCCTCCTGAGACACACATTGCCGCTGTTGAAAAAACGGGAATTGCCGTATCAACACAGGTTAGGCTCAAGTTTAACTATGCAGTTATTTCCAATGGATGTTGAACATCTTTGGTTTGGGTGTTTTTTTCCTTCTTGGCAGACATTGCCACATTCTCAACAAACGTTTTATTGGTTAATGTAGATTAAAAGAACTGCAGAAACTTCAGTCGAAAAATCAATCCATGTGGAACACACTCGTCCCCGTACAGCAAGCCCTCATTTTACAGTTTCAAAAATTACAGTTCCTAAACCAGATCATACTTATGAGGTAAGAAGAGGAGGAATGGTATGCCAGGCAAACAGCTGTGTAGTCTGAAACAATCAGTATATTGTCTATATGTAGGCTCATGTACTTGTGGAAATGGCAGGGCTCTTACAGAACCCATTCAAAGACTCCCTCCCCATTCTAATGTTGCAATAATACAGGGAGAGATATGGCTTTTTTAATATTATATTATATTATTAAAGTGTTCTCTGTTACATTCTCATGAATATAATTTATTTATCCGTACAAGTGATTTGTAAAACTTACCTGAGAAGTTCCATTTTTATTGATCATGGAATTAAAAAAATTCTCATCCAGAAAAGAATGGATGGGACAGAAATACTGAGTTAAAAGTTACATGCCTGGCATACTCCTTTCCTCTCTTGAAGGGTAGAAAACTCTCCATGCTCACCCCACGCATTAATCAAATAATTCATAATATTGTAGCATTTGTTCTTTCCTCCTCAGTAGTTCTACTGCATACTAAATCAATTTAGGAATTAACATACTGTACATACATAATCCACACCATTTTATATGCCTCTATTAGAGCGACTGCTTTTGTGTAACTTTCATGTTACCATTTCACTATTTTTCTACTTGACATTTAATGATCTCCTTCACAGGTCTCATCATCTAACGACCCAATCTAATCCATTTTTAGAATGCAGATTTGTACTATCTTTCATTTTTATAATAAGAATGCACCCTTTTTAACCCTCAAGTACATGTAAATAATGCAAAGAATGTTATGGCAATTACCTTAATTTTGTTTCTAAATAATGTTTCTTCTTAAAAAAAACCGCTTTTAGGTATTGTCTGACTCTTTTGCCTAATATAACAGTTAAGACATTTTAAATGGAAGTGAATTAGTTCTCTCTTGCATCTTATATTTGCATATTTACCATGATATCATATGGACTGTATAATTTGAATTCCTCTCTAAAATGTCTAGAAGTCATATGACCCTTATGAGACTTTTTGCTGCTTAACAGCAAATAGACTACAGTAATTTCAATTTTTTATTTCAATAATGTTAAGTTATTAAAACATTATTTTTAATCATTTCAAAAATCAGAGAATCATTTTTAAAATGTGCATTGTAAGATCCTTGCTAATTGGTGAAAGAAAGAAAATTAACTAATTTTGTTCTTTCAAAAACTAATGGCACTCGCCAAAAAAGAAGTGGTGCGCTATCTACCTTTTTACATGTATTTGTTTGGCTAATATATAGTGCATCTTTTAAAATGTAGCAAAGCGGTAACTCTTTTTCTCTTGGGTTGGTTAGGTTTCAATAGCAGGATCTGCTATAGCTACTCTACAAAAGGAGTTGTCAACAACTTCTGTTCCAAAGATCACCAAACCTGTGAGGCCTCCTCTTGCAAAGTCACCTGAACCCAGAGTGATGGCAGAAAAAGTAGTCTCCCCGCAGTTTCCTTTCGTGGAGACAGCTGACACCTATCAGAGGCGTTATGGTACTGAAATGAAAAGAGACATAGGTGTGAGCGTGACAGGTGGTGTGGTGCGGGAAGAACGCATTGAATTAATGCAAGAAGGTGAACCAGAGGTTTGTCGTTAAATTACAATCATCTCAACTTACATCCAGAGTAACCTGGCGTGTTTACATCTTTCCTTCATTACCAACCTCTTTTCCCCTTTAAAATATCTCTCCCTACTGACATTTGTGTACCATGTGTTGTGATTTTTGTTTTGTATACACACCTCTAAGATCCTAACATCACTTTGTCATAGCCAACAGCGGAGGACTCTCAGCAAGGAGCCATTGTCATCTTACCTCTATTCTTGCATGCTGCCATTTACTACCTCAACTTTGTGTGACTCATACTAACTCTGCTTCAAATATCCCTAGGTGATTGAAGTTGCTAGAGTTCCTGAACCTGCAGAAGTTCCTGCTACACCCCCATCCATAGTCCAAGTAAGTAATAGATGTCTAGCCAATGTAGTACTTGCACATTTCCTCCTGCAATCTGTTTTCTTTTTTTAATGCTGTGATCAAAATATGATGCAGCTCTGGCACCATCTAGTGTACATAGTAGGTAGGAGGATGCAAAGGAAAATAAATTCTCAGTTTTTGCAGGCAGTCAGTCAGTTAAATATCAAACATACACTCACAGTGGCGTTCTTACGCCGGGGGCGCTGGTGTGCTGCGCCCCAGGCGCGGAGTGGGCACGGTGCTTCCGGGGGGGTGCTTCCCACGGTGCTTCCCAGGCGTAGAGTGGGCACGGTGCTTCCGGGGGGGTGCTTCCCACGGTGCTTCCCAGGCGTAGAGTGGGCACGGTGCTTCCGGGGGGGTGCTTCCCACGGTGCTTCCCAGGCGTAGAGTGGGCACGGTGCTTCACGGTGCTGCCGAGCCCCCGGGAAGCAGCGCGCCCACTCGGCGCGTCACCGGCTTCCGGAAGCTCCGCTCCGAAGCTGGGACAAGCCCTCCTCCTTGTGACCGCCCAGTTCGGCGGTCGAGGGCTTTGTGAGCCGGCCGAACGCGTCGCAGGCTTTTATTTGGGCTTTCTGCACATGCGCAGAACCTTTCTGAGGGCAAACGGGCAGCCCGTTTGCCCTCAGAAAGGTTCTGCGCATGTGTAGAAAACCCAAATAAAAGCCGGCGACGCGTTCGGCCGGCTCACAAAGCCCTCGACCGCCGAACTGGGCGGTCGCAAGGAGGAGGGCTTCCCGGCTTCGGAGCAAAGTGTCTCCGGAAGCCGGTGACGGGCCGCTTCTGGGGGGGGCAGCCGCGCTCTGACGCGACGGGGCGCTCCAGCCCTTGCCCCCCCGGGCGCCGGAAGGCGTTAAAACGCCACTGTACACTCATTGACCAAATCCAAGCCCACATGGACCAGCTGTGTGCAATTCAAGGGGGGGGGGAACAGATCCAAAGTGCAGAGGACTGCATCCATGGATCTGGGCTCTCCGTTGAAGGGAATGATAGAGGCTCTGCATGCCAAACTCTATCCATATTGGTGGATAATCGCTGGGTTATGATGACTTAGAAAGGAGTAATTGAATTTACTTGTGTTTTGTGGTGAGTCAAGGTTAGAATGGATTCATTGCAATTGCAGTTTCACCTTTGTCTTTCATTGCAATATTTTTTCAACACAATCTGCTGCGATCAAGGGGATCAGATAATGGGCCAACATGAGTTCAGGAAATCTACCTGGAGAAAGTTGTGAGAATCCACCTCTATTATGCTAGTGACTATTGTTAATAATCATTGTAGGACTGGAAGGCTCCTGAAATCAGAAATGAATCAGAATTTGCAACACAGCCCAATCCAGTGCAACATCCGCCGCAGGACACAAACCACGCTGTGCCAGATCCTGCATGGCTTCAGGGCCATGCTGGTGGAGCTGGGGGACACCTCAGGGGAAAGGGACGTTTGTCCCTCTCCCCTGCTGTCACCGCTAGCGCCCACAAAAGGCCTCCTTGGATGTGCGCCGGCAAAATGGCTGTGTAAGGCCACCCTGGCCCGGAAAGGGGATTGGGATATCGGCGGAGTGTGCCGCTGATTTCCCCTCTTCCGGGCCTGGTGGTCCAATCACCCCTCCTCCGCCACCCTGGCCCACCCTCCCTATGTCCTCCTGCCACCCGGCACATGACCTACCTGTGTCCAGCATCTGGGTCCGACGGCGTAGTGAGCGGTGCCGGCGCTACTTACACCCCAGGTGCCGCGAAAGTGCCTTATGCCAATTTTGCAACATCCTGCGCCAGTGAAGTACTCACTCCGTCGAGGCCAACTTGCGCCTGCCTGCGCTATCAGTGTGGACATATTTAGAAAATTAACAGCCCAATCCTGTCTAGGACCACCGCAGCATGCAAAAGTATGCTGCGCTGGATCCTATCCAGGATTGGGCCAGCACAGGTGGAGGCCTCCTTGGGGTAAAGGGACATTTGTCCCTTTACTCCGAGTAACGGCCCACCCGCTCCAATGGGTCTCCTCAGATGTGGGCCCGCAAAATGGCCGGCGCAAATCCTGGAGGCCTGTGTAACGCTGGCCAGGCCCAAGAAGGGGGATAGGATTCTGCGGAGCGTGCCACTGAAGATCCCTCCCCCTTTTCGGGCCTGGCCACCCAATCCCCCCTCCCGTTCCTGTCAGTTCTCTGAAATAACCTATCACAGTGGTTCTCAAACTGTGGGTCACAACACACCATCGAGAACCTAAGCTGCGGGGGCGGGGACAGCATGGTGGCGTCAATCTGGGAGATTGCCACCGCTGCCAAATTGCCCTAAACCGCCATTGCGACACTTACTGGGGCTTGGGGGAGCTTTGGGGAGGCCTGCGTGACCCTCTGCAGGCCTCCCTGATCTTCGGATTGCTGCAAAACAGCGATCTTCGTGCACTTCCAGTTTTTGCAAAAACCAGAAGCGCCCAAAGACCACTGTTTTGCAGCGATCCAAAGATCGGGGAGGCCTGCAGAGGGTTGCGCAGGCCTCCCCAAAGCTCCCCCAAACCCCGGTAAGAGCCGCAATGGTGGTTTCGGCGGCGGTTTTGTTGGCGGCGGTGGCGATCCTCTGGTGCTGGCTCCGCACCCGCAAACACTCAAAGTTCTCCCCGCCTTGCGGGGAGAACTTTGAGAAATGCTGACCTATCATATTGTTGTGCACATTCTGTGTCCACCTTGGAGAAACACTTCCTACCACACTAATAGAATGCTATCTCTGGACTAACTGATCCCAGTGCACATAGAAGTTCAGACAAATCAAGGGGAATTTGGGCAACCAATCCATATGCAGGATTGCCTGACCAGTTCTGTCTTGTTGTGAACTGAAACAGGAAACTATCTGAGAAAGTCTTTGCTCTGAGGAGCTAAAGGCCTCCTTCAGCTAGAATTTGTTATGATCACCAAGTGTTGAGTGCTGATTGGTTTGGACTATGCTGTCTGCTGGTTTGACAAGACTGAGAATCAGCTCTGAACAGCAGTTCAGATCATAATCATGGGCACATTGATTTTCATTCGGTTTCAATGCAGTGATCTTAGTTGGAGTAGGAATCTTAATTTAAGTATGCTTCTAAACTAGAAGGTGACTTCCTGGGCTTTTAAAATCTTTTATTATGAGTGAGGAGATTATATGACTGTTCTGAACATCTCTCTCTCTCTCTCTCTCTCTCTCTCTGCTCCCTAGGCTCTGAAAAATGTGACTGTTATGGAGGGGGAGTCTGTCACCCTGGAGTGCCGTATCTCTGCCTATCCAGCCCCAACGGTGGCCTGGTACAGGGAAGACTATCGCATTGAGAATTCCATAGATTTTCAGATTACCTTTGAGGCAAGAGTTGCACGTCTTGTGATTCGAGAAGCTTTTGCAGAAGACAGTGGAAAATTTACTTGCACAGCTACCAATGAGGCAGGAAGCGTCAGCACTTCGTGCTACCTCACCGTACAAGGCAAGTACATAATCAACAATGTGAGACGTAATTACAAGGTGGACAGCACATTCATTAGCATCTATGTACTTTAGTACAGGGGTTCTCAAAGTCGTGGGTCGCGACCCACCATGCCTGGAGGAAGCTGGTGCTGCTCCTTTAAGGGGCATTGTGATTCCCAATGGCAGTGGCGGCGATCCCGGGATCGCGCTGCTGCCGGGGACAAAAGAGGCATTGTTAGACTTACCGAGGATTGCACCACCCTCCGAATGGTGCGGGGGTGTGTGTTTAGTCCTCCCCAGCGGGCCACCCCAATCCTCTGAACGGCTCCTGGAGGCAATTAAAGCCCACATCTGGTTTTCGGGGAAACCAGGAAGTAATACGGAAGTGGGCTTTAATCGCCTCCAGGAGCTGTTTGGAGGCTTGGGGAGCCGTGGCCCACCCACACCCTCCAGAGGGTGGTGCGACCCCTGGTAAGTCTAAAACTACCCCTTTTGTCCCGGGATCGCTGCTGCCTCCATCGCCCCACCCCCGCAAGCACTCAGAGTTCTCTCCATGAATAGGGGAGTTCTCCCAAAGTTCTCCCCATGAATGCTGCTTTAGTAGATGGTTGAGAAAATTGTGCAGAAGCAAACGCCATATCTGAGTCTGCCCCTAGCATCCACTATAATTACTAGAATTCCTGTTGCCAAAATCCTAAACTCACAAATCTCAGGTCAAAAATATCCCTACCTCCCATCTCCTAGCACACACAACTTAACACACAGTAGGAACTTCAGCATGCGTTTATTCATGCTAGGCGGCTTTGTATCCCACACTTCCCCTCCACAAAAGAGATGTTCAAAGCAGGTAACAAAATGAACCATAAAGCAAACACATACACAGAACAGACTAAAACAAAACCTAAACAGCAGAAAGATGCTTGTTAGTACAACAGAGTTTTGAGACAACAGAACACTGGAAATGTGGAAGAAAGCCATGTCTCCTGGGACAGGGTGTCATATCCTGGGTGCCACTATGGAAGATGCTGTCTCATGTTGACTCAATTCCATTTAGTCCTGAAGCTCATTGGGCAGATAGACAGACAGAATATCTTTCATCCTGAAGATGAACTCAACTGTTGTACATTGTGGCATTGATCGCTACATATTTATAAAAATAATGTACATATTTATAAAAATTTATAAAAATAATGTAAATGTTCCTCATAACCCTGAATGTTTAAAATCTCATCCTCTACCACTGACCATCCAGAAGCTGTCTGTAATAATTCCAATGCTTCACTGAAGTAATAAAAACAGTTCAAATCATCATGGTTCCGGATCAGAAAAGGGCCCATGGACGTTGACCCTTATTCTGTTGTCCTAATGACAAGGAACTCTTTATGTGGCAGCTGATTTCTCCGTCTTGGAAAATATTTTGATGTTAATTAATACTGTACTTTCTTTTAATAGTTTCAGAGGAGTTTGAGAGCAAAGAAGCAGTTTCTGCAAAAGTGGTCGCAGAAGAGAAACGGTAATAATTTTTTTAACTGCTTGAACTATGGTCACTACCTTCATATTTATTGCCTATTGGATGATTACGTTTACCTTTGTGTTTACTGGGATTGCTCTTCTAGCTACATGGAATCAAGAGATGTAGTAATGACTGAGATCACTGCCGCTGCAGAAGAAGTATCTGGAGAAGCTGCAGCTCCATTCTTTATAAGGAAACCTGTTGTACAGAAGTTAATTGAAGGTGGATGTGTCATTTTTGAGTGCCAAGTTGGGGGCAACCCAAAGCCACATGTTTACTGGAAGAAAGCTGGTTTTCCTCTTACAACTGGCTACAGGTACAATATCAATTTTCCAGTTTCAATATCTTCATGGTATAACTCAACACATATGACTATATAATGCTAATCAAATGGTGCAAAATGTAATTAATAATGATGAACAATAAAAATTTGTCTGTGCTTTCGGTCTCTTGCAGTGAACTGCAATAGTTCAGAAACAAACTGTGATAATATGAGCTCCATGTTTCAGACTTGAATCGAATATTTTAAAAAGGTACATGAACTGTACCACTTCAGAAGGCGTGTTGAAGGATCACATCTTTAAATGCTTCCTTCTGAACATGCTAGCTTTCCACATAAAGGGAGCTTTAGATATGGGGGCTCATGCAAAACTCAGTCTGCATTCTAAAAGGTTATAATCTTGGAAGCACTTTCTGAACTGTTAAATTGGTTATTAGCATGTACATTGGAGTTTCTTATTAATTATGCCTTCGTAACTCTTCCTTCTTATGCGAGTTCATTTTTATGTTCTAAAGGTACAAAGTAATGCACAAAAAAGAAACTGGGGAATGCAGACTTGAAATTTCTATGACTTTTGCTGATGATGCCGGAGAATACACTATTGTTGTTCGCAACAAACATGGGGAAGTTTCTGCATCAGCTTCCTTACTAGAAGAAGGTATGTGAGCAGGAAACTGATGATAATTTTATTACAGTAGTTAATTAACAACCCGATCCTATCCTTCCCCGGTGTGGACTGTGCAGTGTGTGCTGCACAGACCATGCTGTATCCTATCCGGGGAAGGAGGCGGCTGGAGGCCTACTCGGGGTAAGTGGACATTTGTTCGCTTACTCCGAGTAAACCTTCCCAGGCTTGCCACACCCTCCCCCAGCCCCTGCGCGGCCCCCCTGGATTTAGCGCTGGCGGGACGGCACAGCACAGGCCTTCCTGCTGGCACTCGCTGCTCAAGGGTTTTTCAACACGCTTTATGGTGTGTTTGCAACACCCTAAGCCGGCGCAGCACATGCTGCAGCGGCCTACATGGGGCATAGGATTGTGCTGTAAATGTCTTGTATAAGGGTTTACAATTCACGGAAGTTCAGTTTCACTGACTGGATTAAAACGGAAGGCAGAATCAATAGCAGAAAAGAAGCCAAATTTTCTAAGCGATTGCTGAATATAGTAAGGAAGGCTAACATGGATAGAGAAAAAGAGAGATGTTCACTAATCTTCGATGTTGACAATATCCTACCTTTTAGAAACACATTAAAAAACTTTTAGGAATAGAGCAAACTAAGGGAGATTTGTATATGCTTAATTTCTACAAGTCCAACCCACCCAATTCTCTAGACTCCATCTTTCAGGTACCATAATGTTTTCCCAACACCCAGTGCAATTAGCCTTGCACTATCACGGGTACCACCACACAGCTCTACTTATGAGTCCCAACAAATCATTTGGGAATCACCATTTTTAGAATGTTCATAAAAATGCATTGCAATTATAGTGCAAGGAAACATAGAAGTAGTGCTCTCAACCCAGGGGACTGGACCATGTTGTATCGTTAGAACTATCACTCAGAGTACATATATAGGTAATTAGCTTCTACCAATATGATAGCACTTTATTCAAACTAGTCTGATTTTATCTTTTAGCTGATTATGAGGTCTACCTTAAATCCCAACAAGAAATAATGTATCAAACTCAAATGACTACATATGTCCAAGAACCAAAAGTGGCTGCGGTAGCCCCACCTACTTTGTATGCTGACTATGAAAAAGAATATGAAAAAGAGCAAGCTCTAATTAGGAAGAAAATGGCAAAAGATACTACGTTGATTAGAACTTTTGCAGAAGAACAGGTAAAAATAGTCATTTATTAACTTCTAACAAGACATTGCAATTCTTTTTCCCCCTTTCTTTGCTTCACCAATTGTCCAACAAAGTGGAATATATGAACATTTCTTTTCTGTGTGTGTGTGTGTGTGTGTGTGTGTGTGTGTGTGTGTGTGTGTGTGTGTGTGTGTGTGTGTGTGTGTGTGTGTGTAGGAGTTCCACATTTCTTCCTTTGAAGAAAGACTTATCAAAGAAATTGAATTCAGAATTATTAAGACCACCCTTGAAGAACTCCTTGAAGAAGATGGAGAAGAGATGGTTGTGGACATCTCTGAATCCGAAACAGTTGAATCAGGATTTGAACTGAGATTAAAGAATTACAGAATCCTTGAGGGAAGCGGCGTTACTTTTCATTGCAAGATGACTGGATATCCTTTGCCTAAGGTATGCATATATATGCCTTACAGTAGAACAGGGGTTCTCAACCTCTTCCCGTCTGAGTACAACCTCCGGTGCTACTCTCATTGCTGTGTACCACCGGAAGTGACTATTGATGATATCGCCAGAGTTACTTCTGGGTTTTCAGGTTTTTGGAGGCCAGAAAACATAGGTAGGAGGCTCTGGGCAGGTAGGAGGGCCCTTCTCAGCATTCCCAAGAGGCTCAGCCAAAGGCAGGAGCCTCTCGGGAGCGAAAACACACTGCTGAAAGAGCTGCATCAGAGTGGTCCAGTGGTCCGGTGGTCTGAGTACCACCAGCAGTCAGCCGAAGTACCACAGGTGGTACTAGTACCACTGGTTGAGAACCCCTGCAGTAGAATGATCACTACCCTGGGTTGCATCCCTTTCCCTTCCTCCTAAGCAAGCATTCGTCCACTGGACCAAGTACTGTTCCTCCAGAGCAAGGAACATGTGGATGCTACTCACTGCTAGTATCCTTTTCCTCTTCCTCCTAAATTGTGTTCAGATTTATCTAAGAGTCATTTCTTCATCTTCTTGACTGTAACAAGCCACAACAAATCTGATACATGTGTTGTCATCTAACTGTGGCTTCTTTTGAGCACTGTCTGCAGCAGTCAGATGAAAACTGGTGCAATTTTAGGGTGATGAAACGCAATTTATTTTCAAAGTTGGAAGTGCCTACGTGAATTGGTTGAAACAGACAAATCAGTAATCATGTCTGTAAATGACCATTATATCAGGACCTAGGAGAAAACTGGCTTGATCTGTTAATTAAATATGCAAATACATAGTCGGCAAACAAAAATTGTGCTGTTTGTTTAGCATGATTCCACTTTATATGCATGAATTGGAGAAAGTATCACATAGATATAGCTGGTTCTTATCTTTTGATCACCTTACTGTATATTGGGTGGAAATTTTATTCAAAACGTTTGCTCATAGTAAGACTTTTTTTTGCATTTTTTAAAATAAAGCTGTAAATAAAGAAAGAAAAATAGGAATAGGATATTTCTTTTTAATCCCTTGTGCATGCTAATAACAGAGAAAAAAATGTTTATTTCAGATGAAATTGTTTGACAACTAAAATAAGTCCTATATTCTTATGTTACTGTAACTGGGGATGGAAGCATGTCAGCAAGCCCCATCCTCAGTGCACCATTCTCTGCAGATTCATCCCCTTTTACCCCCAGGTATAGCATTGGTTTGCAAAGGCAAATGCTGTATATAGGGAGTGATCCTCTCCATGATTTATTTTAGAAGATTGAGTGCCTAGCATTCCATATCTCCCCAGGCGCAGTGTTTGCCTCTGCAGACAGACATTAACCCTGGGGTGGGGGAGACAGAACTACAAAATATGCCACACTGGGGGCTTGCTGGCATGCTTCAATGCCCTCTGTAACAACACACATAGTCCGTGAGTACAGTAACATGCAAATAGGTCTATAGTCTGACCATCAATGAAGTATACAGTGGGAAACCCCAAGTTACTTATATGGAACTGTTCTCACCGTTTACGTGATTTTGTAATTTGTGTGTGTGTGTATGTGCAGATTGCCTGGTACAAAGATGGCAGGCGTATCAAGCATGGAGACCGCTACCACATGGAGGTCCTAGAAGACGGCAGGGCCAGTTTGCGTTTACCTGTTGTCTTGCCTGAAGATGAAGGAATTTATACTGTCTTTGCCAGTAATGTAAAAGGAAATGCCATATGCTCTGCAAAATTATATGTCGAGCCTGTGGGACCAACTGGGTCTCCAAGTTATATCCCATCACCTGAAATGATAAGAAGATATCGGTAAGAATAAGACAGAGCTTAGAACTATGTACTACCAGGATCCGTGGTAATACTTTCTTTGCAGTCACATGGAAGCAGAATTTTGTGAACCGGGGATTTGTTGCTCAGCAATGGGAGAAGTATGGAAATCATAGAAATTTACTGAAATTGGACCACCTCTATATTTAAAGTCATAGACAAACAGTAACAGTAGCTGCCTTCTTGCATCAGCAATGATTTAAGCACAGGCACTTACCTGCAGTAGGATCTGCACCAAGGCCTGACCTTGCACCTGTCCACACACATAGAATCATAGATTTGGAAGTTCATCTAGTCCAACTCCCTGCATGTAGCAGGAAATCCTCCTACAGCATCTGCAGCAGGTGCCTGTCAAGCCTCTTAAAGATCTCCAGTGAGGGAGATTCCACCACTGCCCTCAGCAATCTGTTCCACTGCCAAACTGCCCTTACCATTAAGAATTTCTTCCTGGTATTCAACCAGAATCTCCTCTCTTGCAGTTTGAACCCATTTGATCTAGTTCTACTCTCAGAGGCAGTTGAGAACAGATTTGCTCCTTCTTCCATATGACAGCCCTTTGAAGAGCGCTATCTTATCCCCTCTCAACCTTCTCCAGGCTAAACATACCCAGTTCCTTCAACCTTTCCTTGTAGGACTTGTTCTCCTGTCCTCTGATTATCCCTGTCACTCTTCTCTGAACCTGCTCCAGAGAAGCATCTTTGGCTGCATCTTTCCTAAAGTGTGGTGTCCAGAATTGGACACAGTACTCCTAACAGATGGGAGAGAAAAGGATGATGAAGGAGCAAGCAGAAAGTGTTATGCGATAAGCCTGTGGGGTCAAGGGGAAGAGACAGCTGGTGTCCTGCTAGTGCCAGTTGCTGGGGAGGGGGGCTGTGGTGCCCCTGTCTGCCCTCTGATGGCACATTGAGCACAACCACTGCTGCCCACAGTTCAGGGGTGAGCCTGGCCTGGTGGACCCTTCGATACGCATAGTTCCTTGGCCAGTGCCCAATCTAACTGACCCCTGATGTCATCATCCCTGTGTCCTGCTCTCTGTCTTCTCTCAAACGTTCAATGCAGTGGTGTGCTGAACAGCTAATGGTCAAAAAGCATAGAGGGCTCTGATTCGTCCATGTATTTTCCATGCCTCTCTTCTCCTTCAGCTGACTTTCTTACCCCCAAGTTCTCCCCCGCACCGATACACACACCTGGCAACAGCTCCTAAGTATCCCTTGGTTATAGCTGTCAGCTGAAAAAATCCAGCAAACGCATAAATAAGATAACTGTGAAAATCCTACACACACACACACACACACACACACACACAGAGATATATAAGCTATCAGGTTCTTGCATAGAGTTGGACACTTCACATGGTTATAGATATTATATCTAGGTTTTAATTTAATGCTTGTTCATTGTCACATATGGCACAGGTGAAAAAAATTAGCACTGTTTAATTTTGAAATTATTGTGTAGTATACTACCTGTTGCTTTTAGTGACAGAGGCAACTGCGTTTTCATAGAATTGACCAGTATCATGTACAGTGTATTGATATTTAGTCCATATATAAATGTCTCATCATTGTCTCCCACAAAGTTCCCACATCATAGCACATGCTATGATTCCATGCTCCAATATCCAATTCCATGCTCGGGATAATTAAAAAAGGGATTGAGAATAAAACGGCCAATATCATTATGCCTTTGTACAAATCGATGGTAAGGCCACATCTGGAGTATTGTGTCCAGTTCTGGTCACCACACCTCAAAAAGGATATAGTTGAATTGGAAAAGGTGCAGAAAAGAGCGACCAGAATGATTCGTGGGCTGGAGCACCTCCCTTATGAGGAAAGGCTACAGCGTCTGGGGCTTTTCAGTCTAGAAAAAAGGCGCCTGAGGGGGACATGATTGAGACGTATAAAATTATGCATGGGATGGAGAGTGTGGATAGAGGGAAATTCTTCTCCCTCTCGCACAACACCAGAACCAGGGGACATGCACTAAAATTGAGTGGAGGGAGAGTTAGAACATAGAAAAGAAAATATTTCTTTACCCAGCGTGTAATTCATCTGTGGAACTCCTTGCCACAGGATGTGGTGATGGCACCTGGCCTAGATGCCTTTAAAAGGGGTTTGGACAGATTCATGGAGGAAAAGACCATCACAGGTTACAAGCCATAAGCAACCTCCTGGTTTTAGAAGTGGGTTTTCTCTGTGCCAGGTGCAAGGGAGTGTCAACGGGAAACAGGTTATCTTGTTGTCTTGTGCTCCCTGAGGCATCTGATGGGGCCACTGTGTGATACAGGAAGCTGGACTAGATGGGCTTTTGGCCTGATCCAGCAGGGCTCTTCTTATGTTCTTATGTTCTTATGCTTTTAAGTGACATATACATGACAATACACAATTCTTCCCTTGCTGAGGCAATCTGATTAATTATAGTTGCTACTACAATGTTACATTTCCTTTATGATAAATCATACGTTACTACAATGATAAACTTCCATTACAATAAAATGGAAGTGTTTTGTATATTGATACATTTCAAGTACTACTACCTCAATGACTCAGACAGTGGAAGGTATTTCTTCTGCTGCCTTAGGTACCATTGTTCATGTGTGATTTTATTGGATGTTATATTATCTTTTCAGATCTCTCTCTCCGCGATCCCCAAGCCGGTCCCCTGCACGCAGTTCGCCTTCACGCTCTCCTGCGCGTAGACTGGATGAGACAGATGAAGGACAGCTGGAGAGATTGTACAAGCCATTGTTTGTCTTGAAGCCCACATCATTTAAATGTGCGGAAGGGCAGACAGCAAGATTTGACCTCAAAGTTGTGGGCAGACCCATGCCAGAAACATACTGGTTTCACAATGGTATGGCAATTCACCACTCATCATCTCATTCTCTATAAAAGCAAAGGCTCACATGAAGTAAAATGGTGCTCAGTGTGAAATAATGTCTATGTTTACTTTTTTTCTATAGGGCAACAAGTTCTTAATGATTACACCCACAAAATCGTGATTAAGGAAGACGGGACACAATCACTGATTATTATACCAGCTATGCCTGCTGATTCTGGAGAATGGGTTGTCATTGCTCAGAACAGGGCAGGCAAAACATCCATCTCAATGACCCTGACAGTGGAAGGTATTTATTCTGCCTGTTTCAGAAGTAGGTGTTTGATTAGAGTGGTCTGTCTTAATGTCTCCCTCTGATCACCTGTCAACTTGTTATTTTTTAGCTAAAGAACACTTAGTGAGACCCTTGTTTGTGGAAAAGCTGAGGAACATGAGTGTGAAGGAAGGAGACAAGCTGGAAATGAATGTGAAGGCCAGGGGTAACCCCAACCCTGACATTGTGTGGCTAAAGAACAGTGACATCATTGTAGCACATAAATATCCAAATATACAGTAAGTGTTTTATTTATTTAGCTAGTTGAGAAATAGATAATTACCTTATTCCATTTGTAATAGAGTGAAACAAAATGCATTTTCAATAAAAATGTAATTCCAATTTTTTTAAATAGTCTGCACTATAACCTAATGCTTTAATAAGAACATTAATTAAGTTAATTTTAAAAAAAATGAGTTTTGTGCTCAGCCAGTACAAGAATTTCCATCAACAGTAACAGGTAAGATACTGATAGTGCAATCCTATACATGTTTATGCAACAGTAAGTCCTATTGTGTCCAGTGAGGCTTATTCACAGGTAAGTGTGTACAGGATTGCAGCCGAAGGTCTTTACTTTTAATGCAGAGTTCAGTGACGTTCTTCAACAGCATTTGTGATGCTCTTTCCAATCTTTTGGCTTTACTGTTAACCATTACAGTATGCTTTCCTTGATTAAAAAAAAAGCCTTTATAGAGTAAAGCGTTAACATTCATACACTGTATTTCAGAATTGAGGGAACAAAAGGAGAAGCTGCCCTGAAAATTGAGTCCACTGTCAGACATGATGCTGCATGGTATACTGCAACTGCAATCAATAAAGCTGGACGTGACACTACACGATGTAAAGTGAATGTCGAAGTTGAGTTCACTGAACCTGAACCAGAAAGGAAATTGATCATTCCAAAGGGGACGTACAAAGCAAAAGAAATCGCTGCACCAGAACTGGAGCCGCTTCACTTGCGTTATGGCCAAGAGCAATGGGAGGAGGGTGATCTTTATGACAAAGAAAAACAACAGAAACCGTTTTTCAAGAAGAAGCTCACTTCCCTGAGGCTCAAGCGCTTTGGGCCAGCTCATTTTGAATGTAGACTTACGCCAATTGGTGACCCAACCATGGTTGTGGAATGGCTACATGACGGCAAGCCTTTGGAGGCAGCCAACAGACTTAGAATGATTAATGAATTTGGGTATTGCAGCCTTGACTATGAAGTATCCTATCCCAGGGATAGTGGGGTGATTACATGCAGGGCTACAAACAAATATGGCACTGATCACACATCAGCAACACTCATTGTTAAGGATGAGAAAAGCCTTGTGGAGGAATCTCAGCTGCCAGAAGGCAGGAAAGGACTGCAACGAATTGAGGAACTCGAAAGAATGGCTCATGAAGGTGCTCTTATTGGAGTTACCGAAGATCAAAAAGTGAAACAAAAGCCAGAAATAGTTTTGTTTCCAGAGCCTGCAAGGGTTGTTGAAGGTGAAATTGCACGTTTCCGCTGCCGGGTGACTGGTTATCCACAGCCCAAAGTTAATTGGTATCTCAATGGCCAACTCATTCGTAAAAGCAAAAGGTTTAGACTTCGTTATGATGGTATTTATTACCTGGATATTGTGGACTGCAAATCATATGACACAGGTGAAGTAAAAGTAACTGCAGAAAACCCTGAAGGTGTAACAGAACACAAGGTGAAAATTGAGATTCAGCAACGGGAAGATTTCAGATCTGTGCTTCGCCGGGCACCTGAGCACAAGCATGAGGCTCCAACAACAGAGCCTGGCAAACTTTTATTTGAAGTTCAGAAAGTTGACAAGCCAGTTGAGAAAACTACCAAAGAGGTGGTGAAGCTCAAAAAGGCAGAAAAAGTCAGCCATGAGAAAGTATCGGAAGAATCTGAAGAACTCCGCAGTAAATTCAAACGTAGAACTGAGGAGGGCTATTATGAAGCCATCACTGCTGTGGAACTTAAATCTCGTAAGAAGGATGAGGCATATGAAGAGCTGCTTAAGAAGACAAAAGACGAACTTCTTCACTGGACCAAAGAGTTAACAGAGGAAGAAAAGAAGGCGCTTGAGGCTGAAGGCAAAATCACTATTCCAACGATAAAGCCTGAAAAGGTTCAGCTCAGTCCAAGCATGGAGGCTCCTAAGATATTAGAACGTATACAAAGTCAAACAGTGGGCCTAGGAAACGACGCACATTTCCGTGTCCGTGTGGTAGGCAAACCTGATCCAGAATGTCAGTGGTTCAAAAACGGTGTGCAGATTGAGAGATCTGACCGTGTGTATTGGTTTTGGCCAGAAGACAATGTTTGCGAATTAGTCATCAGAGACGTCACAGCGGAGGACTCTGCCAGCATCATGGTGAAAGCTGCTAACATAGCTGGCGAAACCTCAAGTCATGCCTTCCTGTTAGTACAAGGTAATGTAAATTGCTTGTCCCTTTTCAAAGGGCATTTGTTTTTTATGCTGTAAGTCTTGAATAATCCTGACTCTTCACTCTCTCTGTGTGTGTTTTGTTTCCAGCCAAACAACTTATAACTTTCACACAGACTTTACAAGATGTCACTGCTAAGGAAAAAGATTCAATGGCAACCTTTGAGTGTGAAACCTCAGAGCCTTTTGTCAAAGTACAATGGTACAAGAATGGTGTGGAGATTTATTCTGGAGACAAATACAGAACTCATTCTGATAGGAAGGCTCACTTCCTTTCAGTGCTAATGATCGACAAGTCTGATGCAGAGGACTATAGCTGTGTCCTGGTGGAAGATGAATCTATAAAAACAACAGCTCAACTAATTGTAGAGGGTAAGAACAAACGTTACTTTAGCACACTGTATTTTTAAAATTGTTCTTCATTAGCATAGAAATGAAATGTAGGCAATGGTCTATTATATGGGGCTTCCACTGCCATGCTTGGTTGGTTTGATTTATATCCTGCTTACAGCAAACGGCTTTCCCCCCCCCCTCAATGGTCAACTCACACAACCATTCTAGCCTTCTAACAGTGCAATCCTGTGCATGTTTACTCAGAAGGAAATACCAATGCGTTCTATGGGCTTAGTTAAGTGTGCATAGGATTGTAGTTTAAAGTTGTAGATTAGTTGCACCCCAGGAGAGCTCATCCTAAATACCTAAGGATTCCAGCTCCGATATCTACATAATACTTATTCATATTGAACCACCCCCACCCCCAGTATGTTTAATGCTTACCTCATCATAGCTCCTCTGTGCTGCTGCACTGGAATGCAGCCTAACTCCCTCAGGGATATTGCTTTATTAGTGGTTCCGTCTCAATCGGTGTAAAGTTTCCACCGAAGTGGTTCCTCTCACATCAGGTTAAATATACCAGGAAAGTGATGCCCAGTCCCCTTGGGAGGAGTAGCTCTTGCATGGTATGCTAAACATACCATTAGAGGAACCATGGGGATGGAAACTTTTATTTGGACATGGACAACATGAGCTCAATCTTGGAGGAAACAGCAATCATTCTAGTCAAAGAACATGTAAAGATGATCTCAGATATAATTATATACACAGTTTTAGACACGGTAGTTTCCTGGGTCTTATGGGAGAGAGTAAGGTTATACAGACCTTGTGTGTGTGTGTGTGTGTGTGTGTGTGTGTGTGTGTGTGTGTGTGTGTGTGTGTAAAATAGCTATAAATATAATCTATAAAATATATATTTTGTAATATATAAACACATATTTATATATTTTTAAAAGATTTAAACATTTTAAAACAGGTATCCTTTTTCATGCAGTCTCTAAGAAATAATTAAATGACTAATACACCACTTATTGAGATGTTTATATATAAATGCAGGTGCTGTTATTGAGTTTATTAAAGAACTGGAGGACATTGAAGTCCCAGAATCTGGATCAGGTGAATTGGAATGTGAAGTTTCCCCTGAAGATGTGGAAGGAACATGGTATCATAATGACGTTGAGCTTCAACCCAGTAATAAATATCTGATAACTTCACGTCGAGGTCGCCAAATTCTCACCATTAAGGATGTTGCTAAAGAAGACCAAGGAGAATATAGTTTTGTGACAGATGGGAAAAAGACCTCTTGTAAACTGAAGATGAGGCGTAAGTCATTCCAGCTAAGCAGTCCCTGATTTCTTAGGGTTTCATAATAGAAACTCCTGATTTTAGTTATTAACTTGCTTCTTTTCTTTCATATTCCATAGCACGGCCTGTCACTGTCCTTCAAGGTCTTGCTGATCAGAAAGTCTGTGAGGGGGACATTGTGCAGCTTGAAGTGAAACTTTCTCTTGAAAATGTTGAAGGCGTCTGGATGAAAGATGGTGTTGAAATTCAACCGAGTGACCGTGTCCACATAGTCATAGACAAGCAGTCCCATATGTTGTTAGTTGAAGATGTAACAAAGGAAGACAGTGGAGCATACTCCTTTAACATCCCCAGTCTGCTTCTTTCAACTACTGGTCGTGTTACTGTCTACAGTAAGTGCACATTTTCATGCAAGAAAACACGATGATGGCTATAATTTTAAAAAAGGAATCAGACAAATTCACTGAGGATGGGGATGTCAACCCTTATTAGCCAAGAGAGCTAACTAAAACCTGCATATCAAACGCTTGGGACAAACAATAGGGAATAGCTATCGTGCATATTCTGCACATGAATTTACAGAGTTATCTAGCTATAGTATGTACTACTAAAAACATTAGGCTGGATCCATCAAGGCTGGATCCATATGCTTCCGTTCTTAAATGCTTCCTTTTTGACCACAACACACACACCCCCCGGCAACTTACCTAGAGCAGTAGAGCCTCCGGGAGCTGCTGCTGCGCATGCTACGCCTCTGCCCATTTGTGGTAGCTGCCTGGAAGCGCACAATGATGGCCAGGCTTTTGTGCCACCTCAAAGGGCCCTGCACTGCTGGAACTTGAGTTCTGGCAGCACAAGGCTCAGATAGAATTGGGCCTTTAGAAGAATTCTAAATGGATGTTGTTGAATGTAACCTCCTTACTATGGCTATTTTCTCTGCTTTGCAGGTGTGGATATAGTAGTACCTCTAAAAGACGTCCATGCTATTGAAGGTACAAAAGCCATCCTTGAAAGCAAAATTTCAGTCCCTGATGTATCTTCATCTAAATGGTACATAAATGATGAACAGATAAAGCCTGACGACCGTGTTCAAGCAGTCTCTAAAGGCACAAAACAACGGCTTGTGATTACCAGGACATATGCATCTGATGAAGGACACTGTAAACTGGCAGTTGGCAAAGTTGAAACCAGCTGCAATCTCACAATTGAAGGTACGTATATATATTTTTTCAAATATACAAGCATTACTCAAACACAATCTACTCATAATATACAGCTGTATTAATAATGTTATAATAATGCAATTTGTTTGGCAGAAATTCAGATCATTAAAGGTCTTCATGATATCACCTGCACTGAAACTCAGAATGTAACCTTTGAAGTTGAGCTATCCCATGCAGGGATCGATGTTTTGTGGCATTTTAAGGACCAAGAACTCAAAGCCAGTCCTAAGTACAAGATAGAGGCACATGGCACAATATATAAACTGACTGTTGTGAATATGATGAAAGACGATGAAGGGGAGTACACATTTTATGCTGGAGAGAAGAAAACATCTGGGAAGCTGGTTGTAGCAGGTTAGTTATTTAGATTTAGATTATACAAATTTGCTTGGTTTTTAAATAAAAGGGGTAAAATTTCAGTTTTTTTCCGGCGGGTAGCATCAGCATGGGGGCATAATATCTCTCCCTCCCAGACCCTGGGGCAGGCAGACACAGGAGTGTATGTGCAAAGCCTTGTGAAAGAGCAGCATGAGGTGGACATATGGAGGAACAGTCCATTGTTCCACAGTCTGTTGTTCTGTTCTTGAGTGGGATGCAGCAGCGTGTGGACATAGTGTCCACCACCACCATCATTGAAATAGGCAGCAGCAGTCAAGGAGAAGAGCAGAGCTGGAAAAAAAGGCACACCAGCTATTTCATTTGGTCTCCATGAAGATATGGGTTGGGCGGGGGGGGAGAGCATTAGGTCTTCCTAGTCTGCGAGTTTAATGCAGCTACAATTCATTCTCATTTTGTGGCCGCCTCTTAGTCTAGCCCATGCTGGTGCTGATTGTGGGAACGGACTAGAGGTTAATGATTGGAAAACTTTGGTGCTCATCATCCTCATTCAATCGTCTCTGCTTATACGAGCAGATTCTTGTTCACATGAGCAGCAGGTACCATTCCTTGGAAGATCATAAAAATGGCCTCTTAATACAGGCAATAAAGGTAAAGGTGACCCCTGACAATTAAGTCCAGTCGTGTCCGACTCTAAGGTGTGGTGCTCATCCCCATTTCAAAGCCGAAGAGCCAGCGTTGTCCGAAGACGCCTCCATGGTCATGTGGCCGGCATGACTCTCCTTGCCGCAGCGCGTAGCATGCGGCTGGAACACGGAGCGCTGTTTAAAGGTATCCCCTGACAATTAAGTCCAGTCGTGTCCGACTCTAGGGTGTGGTGCTCATCCCCATTTCAAAGCCGAAGAGCCAGCGTTGTCTGAAGACGCCTCCGTGGTCATGTGGCCGGCATGACTCTCCTTGCCGCAGCGTGTAGCATGCAGCTGGAACACAGAGCGCTGTTTACCTTCCCGCAAGCGGTACCTATTTATCTACTCGCATTGACATGCTTTGGAACTGCTAGGTTGGCAGGAGCTGGCCAAGCAACGAGAGCTCACCCTGTCGCGGGAATCGAACTGCCGACCTTTCGATCGACAGCTTATGGTTCAGCGGTTTAGCCCACTGCGCCACCCGCTGGCAATAGACAACCTCTAATCTGACACAGTACAACAGATAGAAGTTTTTACTTTGCTCTTCCCGCAGGTGGTGCCATTTCAAAGCCCCTCACTGACCTAACAGTGGCTGAATCCCAGAAAGCTGTTTTTGAATGTGAAGTCACCAATCCAGATTCCCAAGGCCAGTGGCTAAAGGATGGCAAACCACTTTCTATGACGGATCGCTGTAAGAGTGAATCAGATGGTATCAAGAGGAGACTTAATATTCCAATCAGCAAACTAGATGATGTTGGTGAATATACCTTTCAAGTGGCATCTTCAAAAACATCTGCTAAGCTGAAAGTTGAAAGTGAGTAATCACTGAAAAATTATCTCCGTGCCAGAGTAGCTCAATTGAAGGCTCATTTAAAATGCCACTGTGGATGCTCTAGTGATGAATTTTGTAAAATATATTTGGAAAAATTTATAAATAGAAAATAAGATACAGGTTGAATATAACCACTATGTTAGATGGAATCTGCTAGACTGAGTTTAATTGCAGATTTTAGCAGTACAATTTGAAGTCATGCTCTACCAATTTTTTTTAAGATCCCAAATTTTGGGTTTGACTTGATTTTTCTGAATTCGCCTGAAAACGTAGGACCAAACTAGACATGATCTTAAACATGTCATTTGGTCCTGTATGTTGTTTGTTTTAAATAGAAACTACGAATGCCTCTGATCTAAATTGGGACTATGATATAGGGAAGGCGGATTATGCTTTTACAGTTGTCCCAATCCTGGACTGGGACTCCCCACAGCTGCTATTTTCAAAAGGAAAAGCAGGGAGAGCCAGACAACATGTTTAATGTCATGCTTACCTTAGGCAAAGATGGATTTGTTTTAATTTTCTTTTTCTGTGTACAGAAAAAAAATCTTAATTTTGGATACCACTGTGTCATGAGATTAGAGCACAATATGTTTGCAATATGTAGAGCACAATATGTTTTATGGTTTTTAGTGTTTTAATGTTTTTAAATTTATATCTGTTAATTTGTTAATTTAACAAATTTGTTAATTTAACAATTATAATCTGTTAATTTAATTTTGTAAGCCACCTTGAGTGCCCTGAGTGTGGGAGAAAGACGAGGTATAAATTCTTTAAATAAATAAGCAAATAAATGTGTGGATAAGATTACAATTGCCTATCTTTGTAACATTAACATATTTTTGTTTGCTTTTTCTGTGTAATTTTTTTTTGAAACAGCTGTTAAGATTAAGAAGACTCTGAAGAATCTGACAGTAACAGAAACACAAAATGCCGTATTCTCAGTGGAGCTTACTCATCCTGATGTGAAAGGAGCTCAGTGGATTAAAAATGGAGTTGAGCTACAATCCAGTGACAAATATGAGATCAAGGTGGAGGGAACAGTTCACACACTGACAGTCAAGAATTGTGCTGTAGTCGATGAGTCAGTTTACAGCTTTAAACTGGGAAGGATAGGAGCCAATGCCAGACTTCATGTTGAGAGTAAGTCAATCTCTACTTAGTAACCAGGACTGGAAAGCAGTTGAAGGTTGTATGATGGATGCATTATTCTCCATATAGTTTCACGCTCATTCATTTTGCCCCCCTGTCATTTCTACTCAAAGTTTTGGATGGTTTTGAAGCAAACAAAACAAGTGAACAGAGATGGTAGTAGTGTGTGCGCATGCGCGCACATGCGCATCACTGGAATTGATGCCGCTGTCATACCCCTTTTGATGCTGAAACGACTATTATCTATCTCCATAGTTTAACAATTGTGAAGTCAAGTCAAACAACTAAACTTTTGTTAACTTTTTTTTCCCTGAAGCTGTCAAGATAATCAAAAAACCAAAGGATGTGACTGCGCTGGAAAATGCTGTTGTTTCCTTTGAAGTGAGCGTGTCCCATGATACTGTCCCAGTCAAGTGGTTCCATAAAAATGTCGAGCTCAAGCCCAGTGACAAATATAGACTGAGCTCTCAAAGGAAAGTTCACAAACTGACACTGCAAAATATATCTCCTTCTGATGCTGGAGAATACACAGCGGTAGTAGGACAACTTGAATGCAAAGCAAAACTATTTGTGGAAAGTAAGTTCCTTTAGACTATCTCTTTAGTATCAACCACTACCGTCATCAGGGTTCACAGTGAAAGTCCTCATTATATTTATATCATTGGCGCAAGGATAATCTAATCATGTTTTAAAATAAATTATTTTCCACAGCTGTACACATTACAAAAACCATGAAAAATATTGAGGTTGCTGAGACCAAAACTGCCTCTTTTGAGTGTGAAGTGTCTCATTTCAACGTACCTGCTGTGTGGCTGAAAAACGGAGTAGAAATTGAAATGAGTGAGAAGTTTAAAATAGTAGTTCAGGGAAAACTCCACCAGCTCAACATCGTGAACACCAGCAGTGAAGATTCTGCAGAGTACACCTTTATCTGTGGAAATGACAAAGTCAGCGCAACCCTGACAGTGAAACGTAAGCTAAACTGAACAATGGTGTGGCATGCTTCTTGAAGACAAAGCATTTTTTTATGGGCCAAACAACACCTTACAGCACAATGCTATATATGCAGCCATATATAAGGGTAGCCCACCTGTCCTTTTTCTGTTACAAAGTAGCCTTGGGAGATGCATTGTGCAATGGAGAAGGGCAGGGAAAGGAGCATTTAATCCTTTCTCCTAGCAGTCCCTTCCCCCCTCAATCCGCCCACTGGTAAGTGTTTTTACTTCCTACCAGCATTCTGGACATGTTTTTAACTCACACAAATGGGTCCAGAACTCATGGGTATCCCAGTCTAATACGTTTTTTTTAAAAAAAATTTCAACATGTGTATAATTAAGCACTCCTTTCTAATGTCAGTAGAGGTATTCCCTGTTCCTCAATCCCCATTGTAAAGTGAAGTGAATATTCATTGCCACCTAGGGGGTTAATGCTGTATAGCGCCTATAGTAAAGAATACAGAGCTTTAGAATTGCCAGGCAAGGCATTCTGGGGCAATAAAGGTAATTGACTACCGTAGTGTAATTGACTAGCTCTAAACTAGCTGCAGGAGAGGTGTGAAATGGCTGCCAAGAGCTTCAGAGAGCTGGAGAATTGAGCTAGCTAATGTCAGGTTAGCTTAGCTTAAAGTTATTTGTAACAGTTACTAAGAATTTTTCAGCTACAGTAATGTTATTGGATCACCATTTGTATATCCAATTAAGTGAACCATCATTAAGCGGGGTATATCTGTATAAGATCCTCTTCTCTTTCATAGATACATGCAATTTCATTAATATTATCAATGCCTAATTAGTTTGTTTCAATACAGTAGACATTTTGGGGTGAAATCCAAAGAGTAACTTTTAGACAAGCCTGGTTATCTCATAGCCTGGTTGGGAAGCTAATAAAATGCCACTGAGTGGCTGGGCTACTTTGTGCTGTGGGACTGGATAAAATGTAACAAAAAATAAGCTAGGCTGGCGGGGAGGGGAGGGGAGGGGGAAGGAGTTGAGTTAGAAAGGCTTTTTGTCCTAACTAACCATTCACTTACTTTTTCTCTTTAAATAGCTGTCTTGATTACATCCATGCTGAAAGACATCAATGCTGAAGAGAAAGACACAATAACCTTTGAAGTAACTGTTAATTATGAAGGCATCACATACAAATGGTTAAAGAATGGAGTGGAAATAAAATCAACAGACCGGTGCCAGATTAGAACTAAGAAGCTTACACATTCACTTTCTATAAGGAACGTACATTTTGGAGATGCTGCAGAATATAGTTTTGTTGCTGGGAAAGTTGCTTCATCAGCAACTTTATATGTGGAAGGTATTTGTTTATATCTATTTTAACTTTATGGTGTATTCACATCAATGTCACAGTTCATGGAAGCTGCAACAAGGCAGCCAGCATTGAACTCGAGCTTCATCAGCCCATGCTGAGCCAGCTGAATGCATGCAGTAGCCACCATGCGCTGAATCCGGTCCAAATCAGCTTTCGACTTACTATCACAAATGTAGCCTTTTCTGGTGGTTTGCCAAGTCTAACATAGGGTAACATTATGCACCTGACCTGATTGGTATTGCTTGATGCTGCTGCAGTTATCAAAGGCTAAGATGGTTATGTGACTAGGTCCTTAATTCAATGTGTACTTAATTCAGCCAGATTCATTTATCTAGTGATCCTTCTGGTACACAAGGGTACCATATTGACAATATACATGATGTTCTTCTAGCTCGTCACATTGAATTTAGAAAACACATCAAAGACATTAAAGTCGTAGAGAAGAAAAGAGCTATTTTTGAATGTGAAATCTCAGAACCTGATGTTTCCGTTCAGTGGATGAAAGACGGGCAAGAGCTACAACTTGGAGAAAGGTAATTTGTGTGTCTGTGTCTTTAATTTTTAAAAGCGGAGTTAAAAGTTTGACAGGAGAGCTTGTGCACTACTAATGACAAGCATGCAGGTCACAGGTTATGAGAATCATTATTTCAAATGTTGGTAGGCCAGTCTGTCTAATCCTAGTTATCATTTCTGCAATAATCTGTGTCTCAGATGACTCTCTGGGGACTGAGAAGTCACTCTCTGCTTCACTCTCTTTCCTCTTACATCACCAGTCTTCATGAGATTCAGGGTCAGTGCATGATGCACATGCTCTGCGTGGGGTGGTTTCGTCTCCTTGCGTTCTGGGCATCTTTCTCCTTGTTACAATGAATTGAATGGCTAATTGTGCGCCAGCACTGATCACCGGATCAATGTAACTGCTATCTCTGCTCATACTGAATTATTCTGATGACTGGCGGCCATAAGCAGAGAGCTGCCACAGCCTGAGGAAGAAAAAAATGACCTCCATCAGCAGGGTGGTCTTGTGTGTCAGCCTCTACTGGATAATGGAAGAGTAAATAGGCTTCCCTCCCCTAGGTAGCCACTTGAGTAATCTGCTGCTGTTGTGCCCCCATGCTCAGGATGGAGTGGAATCCACAGTGCTGGATCCTGTGATAAAGATGTGTCAGTAATTCCTGGCCACAGAATAGCAGCACCACTATTGCTCTTTTGTCTGTGTGCCATAAAAAAGTAATGCACTGCAACTATAAGCTGTAATGGAGATATGAAACCTACTGTTTAATACTTCACTGAACGTTTCATACGCAGACCACTTGAGATTGTATACTGTAGAAAAAGATACAAAAGATTTTACTGTTAGAATGCCACACCATACAAATGATTCTTTCTGATGATTTCTTTTATTCTGATTCTTTTTAGAATAAAAGTTCAGAGGGAGAGATTTGTTCATCGTCTCCTGATTACTTCCACAAAGATGTCTGATTCCGGGAAGTACACAGTAGTGGCAGGAGGAAATATGTCCAATGCTAATTTGGTTGTGGAAGGGCGTGATGTTCGCATCAGAAGCATCAAAAAGGAAGTTCAGGTATAGTGGACTGGTTGGCAACTGTGAGAGACAGGCTGTTGGGCTAGAAGGGCCTTGGGCCCAATCCAGTAAGGCTCATGTTCTGAGTGCCTTCTACTGCTTCGATAAGAAATACAATAGACTTGCCTCTGAAAACAGAAATGTCCATTTTACAATAAAAATAAATAAAATAAAATAAAACAATTTGTGTGGAGAAACTCCTTCACCCACTATAAGAAATAACTGATTTGGCAGCACAATCCGGCTTAGCTTTTGTGCTGGTTTAACCAGCGGTGCAGCAAGAACGGGAGGCCCCAGAACGGAAAAGGGATTCAAATCCCCTCCAAAAGAGGAATTCAAAGGGGATTTGAATCCCTTTTCTGTTCTGGGGCCACCTGTTCTCGCTGTGCTGCTGGTTACACCGGCACAAGTCGGATTGCGCTGTGGGGCATATGTGCAAAGAGTCTGAACAGAGTGAGATGGGTCAAACTGACCTTGGCAGGAGTATGGGAACCAGTCCCTCAGAAATCACCAGATGGGAAAGTTGGGGAAAAACACATTAATCATGATGTTTATGTAACTGTTGTAACTGTTGGTTTCATAACCTCTGCCTATATAATGTGAGACCATCCTAATGGTGGTTGTGCAGACATGTGGACTGGAAAGTCCCTGTTGTACCCTCGAGCGCTCGAGCAATAAAACCTCTCTGCGAGCAGATTGCTGTCGTGTCATCTTTGCCGCCTTCCCTCAAGCAAAGAGCTCTGAAAGGGGGAGACTCAATTCTCGCCCTGACACTTTTAACATGGCTTTAGGACCCGAAAGACTTTGTGTAAGATAGTAGTCATGATATAATAGTTACTCTGTTCTGGTAACTGATAGGTCATTGAAAGACAAAGAGCCGTGGTGGAATTTGAGGTCAATGAAGATGATATTGATGCTCGCTGGTATAAAGACGGAATTGAGATCAACTTCCAGATTGAGGAAAGATATCATTATGTGGTGGAAAGAAGAGTCCATCGGATGACCATCACTGAAACCAGATACACAGATGCCGGAGAATATACCTTTTTAGCAGGAAGAAACAGGAGCTCCATTATTCTCCATGTGAATGGTATAATGTATAGATTTATTATGCTTCTTATTGTATTTGTAACCCATATTCTCTGTGTGGAAAACGTATTATCATGATCATGCATGGGCAGCCCAATCCAATGCAACACCCTCAGTACCAATGCAGCCGCACCAATGTGGTGTGCGCTGCATCCTGTGAATGAGTTTTGAGCTGCGAAGACCTCCTCAAGGTAGGGGAACATCATCCCTTGCTCTGGTGTCAGCTTTCACTGCCCCACTTGGTCTACTTGGACCAATTGTAATGGCGCAAGTCCAGGTGGACCCTGGTAGGTGGATCGAGGCAGGGAAAAGGGATAGGATATTGGTGGAGCTGCTGCCGCTGATACCGCCCCATTCCTGGCCTCGACACCCCCTTCCCCCTCACCTCCCTGTTTCTCCTGCCCACCCACTGCTCCAAATTACCTTCTCCAGAGGGGCTTCTCCAGAGGTTTCTTGCAGCAGCGGCAGCCAGGCTGCGCAGAATGGCGGGTAGCATTTTGCAACTGCCATAAATCACACTGTGACTCAATAGGATTGGAGACACTTGGACCTCATTGACACATAGGTAATTATTAAGGTCATTATTGATGAACTAGAGCCCTGATATTTGGCATGCCAAATAGTCCAAGTCATGCTTATTAGTAGAAAAATTTGAAAATGGAAATTTTGTATACAAGAGAGGACTCAAATTTCACCCCCACACGGGTTAAGGTACTTCTGGGTCACAGAGGGCGCAATCCAAACCTACTTAGGCCACCGTTGTAACCAGCGGCCCAGCGAAAACGGGAGGCCCCAGAACGGAAAGGGGATTCAAATCCCCTTTGAATTCCCCTTTTGGAGGGGATTTGAATCCCCTTTCCTTTCTGGGGTCTCTCGTTTTTGCTGGGCCGCTGGTTACAACGGTGGCCTAAGTAGGTTTGGATTGCGCCCAGAGACAGCTGAAATTATTTTCTGTTCTTTTCACCCCGCCCAAGGCTACTCAATAAGCTTTGTTTGCTGAATTGCATGTTCAGACCCAGTTCCTGTAGCACCACATCACGCTGGGCATAGATCCTTAACTACCTGTGAAAAATGTTTTTAGTACAGAAGGAGAGAAATGGAATGGCATTTTGCTGGGAAATATTTAGATTTTTTTATTATTAATTTGCAGCTCCAGAACCACCCCAGATTCTCAAAGAGCTTCAGGCAGCCACTGTGGATTCTGGGAAACCTGCTCGTTTCTGTGCTGTGGTCTCAGGCATTCCTCAGCCCAAGATCTCGTGGTACAAAGATGAGCAGCCTCTTTCTCCAGGGTTTAAGGTCAAGTTTCTTCATGACGCCCAAGAATACACTCTGTTGCTGATTGAGACGTTCCCCGAAGATGCTGCTGTTTACACCATTGAAGCAAAGAATGACTACGGAGTTGCTACCTCTTCAGCCTCACTGTCGGTGGAAGGCAAGCTCTCCCAGCCCCCTAAAGCATTTTTGAAATGGCATTGTCAATATTTTGTCATGTGTGCTCTTCCATGGAGACTAATAATCACTCTTTGGTCTTTTTCTTTAGTCCCAGAAGTTGTTTCTCCTGATGTAGAAGTGCCAATTTACCCACCTACCATTATTACACCACTCCGTGATGCTATTACTTCTGAGGGACAGTCTGCTTGCTTTCAGTGCAGAATTACAGGGACAGGTTAGTTTAACAAGATCATATAAAACTTTGTACTCCTTGTTCAGTTGGTGCACATCAGAAAAACAATAGCATAGTTATTGAAGCCTGGCTTTCCCATAACTGAATAAATTCAATTGCATATAGTGTTGGCCATTTGAAACTGTGTTAGAGAGAAAATAACTTGAGTAGCACTATAGCTAGCCAATAAGCCCCATCATCAAGGACTTCTTTCTATAATGTTCAGCATTATGAAGGTTTTCCCCTTTTTAATTCAGTGGCATGTTGCCATGCTTTCCTAAGTGCTAGCTAGATCTCAGGATTTAAAAATGTGTTAATGCGGTGACATGTCAACAGCTCCGAAGAACTGGATATAATGAGGGTGTGAGCATTATATTAAACGAGCATGAAAAATGAACAAAGCCTCTGGTACCGCATAACACAACATTGCCCTGAAGATAAAAAGGTAAAGGTATCCCCTTACAATTAAGTCCAGTCGTGTCCGACTCTAGGGTGTGGTGCTCATCCCCATTTCAAAGCCGAAGAGCCAGCGTTGTCCAAAGACGCCTCCGTGGTCATGTGGCCGGCATGACTCTCCTTGCCGCAGCGCGTAGCATGCGGATGGAACACGGAGTGCTGTTTACCTTCCCGCAAGCGGTACCTATTTATCTACTCGCATTGACATGCTTTGGAACTGCAAGATAGTTACATTCAATTAGCCTTTTCTCTGTTGTTTCTGAAAAGTCCATTTCCCTCCTGGACAGTTTTTTCATGTAGATTAGGTAAATATATAAAAAAATATTATAGAAACTGATGAAAATCCAAATAGAAAATTAACTTTTAAATTATGTAAATCCAGAAATGTGGTAGAAATGGCTACTTTTTGCACTCTTATAAATACAATTTTGAACTATTTGTGCACGATCCATTTGCACCAGAGGTGCAGCAGCCACAAGTTGAGGATCCTGATAGGGCTCAATAGAGCCCTGTATCCCCCCAACCCTGCTTACATCCCTGTGCAGGCAACTTGGGCAGGTGGCAGGACAAGGCATCCTTTACAAGTTACTCATGCTGCAGGCACAGGTAACTTGCATTGTGCAGAGAGAGGGCTGAGTGGGAATATGGGAGGTTTGTGCACAAACCTTTAATTTCCCTCTAGTGTCCCATCGTACTGAAGGCACATGTATTCATGTATGTGTGTTAGGCGAGAGGAAGGTGAAAAAACACACAGGAGGCACGAGTGGATTATGCCCCTAAATGACTCCAGGAAAAATTCTGATAAAGCTAAAAAAAGCCAATGACAAAAGCATGTAGGAGTTTACACTGAAAATATTGGCACAGTATTCATTACAGCTATGCAAAGCATGTCACCATAATGTTGGTGTATATATACTCGTACAGGTATATATACCATTTTGATGTGCATGTTGATGGCTGAAATATATATTTGTAGAACAGAGCATGTGGAGTTGTTCTTTGAAACTCCCACTCTTTTTGTATGGTTCATGAGTGTATGTGCATATTCTTCAGATACAGCATGAAATTATTATTATTTTAGCTTAGCACTATTTTATTGGAATGGCAAGGTGTGTATTTACATGTCCATCTTCCATTACTGTTTACAGGTACATGTAAGTTTTGAAAATCAATTTTGCACCCTATCAGATGATCCATAGATACACTACATTTTTTTTAAAATCTAGGTATTATCCAAGCAAGAAAAACACAGTACCAATAACTTCAAACTTATAATATGAATCCCTATCTAAACCAAAATGAAACCTAGCCCAACCCCATACTGGGCCCAACTATACTCCAACCAAGCTATTATGGGTTAGTGCAAATGTAATGTTACTGCTCCCTTCTTGCACACTTCCACACCGCAGCCTCTCTCCTCCTCCTGATGTAGAAATTCCCCCGCTTTCCCCCATCTGCCTCAACTAAGGGTTATGTTGGTACAGAAACCTTAACTATTGTTAATCCTACACTGAATTCGTTTTTAATCAGTATTTGATAACAATGTTTAGCGCTAGTTTGGTACAAGTCTGTTTTTATGACTGGAATTTCCTTCCAATTAATGACTGGGATTTCAGTATGCTGGAATTCCCTCGGAACACCTACTCCTTTATCTTACTTTTTACATGTGCCATAGTCCAATGGCTCCACTGTACGTGCAAGAGCTCCAGCTGAGTTTTTCCTAATGGTAAAAGTATGAAGGAGCCCCTGTTCATATGGATTTGGATCAAGATGTCTATGGCTTGTTAATGACCAGCCCCTGTGCTTCTCTGCTGTCTCAAATGTCTAAAACTATCAGTCTTCAGAGTGGAGGCATTCTTCATGAAAATACCACAAATCCTAGAAAAGTTCATTTTTCATGCTCACTGAAATTCTGCTTTCCTAACGTTTTAGTTCAGACGAAGTAATGGAAGGAAGACAAGCAACAAACTCTTGGGTTGAGTAGCCTACGCAAAGGGCAGAACTACATGTGATGCTCAACATGGGGCTGTTACCAACAATGACAACCCCGTGTTGAATTCCCCCCAATAACATTTTAGCCAGCTATTTCATTTCCCCGCCTCCCACTCCACACCATTGACTGCTGCTAGCAGGGGGTGGGAGAGCACAATGAAACAATATGAGTTATTCTGACAAAATGTTATGGTGAGAAGGGGGAGAATTCAATGTGTGGTTGCTGTGTCAAGTATTTTAATTTTGATCTGAGAAACAGGTTGATTCATCAATTAACATTATGAAACTTAATGCCTTTTTCATTTTGTTTGTCTTCACTTGAGCAGATCTCAAAATAGCTTGGTACAGCAAAGACAAAGAGATCAAGCCATCCCGCTTTTTTAGGATGACTCAGTTTGAGGACACCTTCCAACTGGAGATTGCGGAAGCGTACCCAGAAGATGAAGGAATTTACACCTTTGTCGCCAGTAATTCTGTAGGCCAAGTGTCAAGTACAGCTGCTCTGAAGCTGGAAGGTACAGTGTACTGGCTAAACAGAAACTGTGCGAACAGCATGTGTTTTAATATTAATATTAATTTCTAACACCTACACGTAATAGTCCGTCATGTCAGTGTCTTTTAACTCAAATAATCAACCCTACTGTCTGATGTCCATTTGGTCTCCAAAGTATAAAATCTTCACAACATCATTTCACATTGTTCCAATGTTTCATAGCTTTCACCTTTCCATTTTGTTTCCAGTTAGCATATTCAGCATGCAGTAAAAAGAAACAAAAATCCCCTCTAACATGAATGAATTTCCATAATTTATTTATTTTTAACTCCTTCAGAGCATATTTTATTGAAAGAAGGCAAGGGCACGGATCCAAAGAACTGTGACACTAGTTCAGTATGCCCAAGGGGTGGCTGGGCTTATCTTTTCTCGAACTGCCACACATACACACATGCTCCATGCTGTTTTTGAGACCGAGGACAGAACTATATGGTATGGCCCATAGGTAGCTGCCATGAAAGCAGCAGCCCAGGATCTCCTTCTCTTCTGTCTCCCATAACATCTAGTAAGACAAAACCTGTGACATCATTGCATTGTGAGTTCTTCCATTTGAAAGTGGGAGGCTCACAAAACGATGACATCACATTATGACTTCTCTATTACTAGATGTTGCATGAGAGAAAAGAAGAAATGTTGGTCTGCTTTTAGTGGCGGCCACGTGTGCTGCAATGTCTAGTTCTGTCCTGAGTGCAATCTTTAAAAAGCAGTTTGTGATATGAAGGAATCTACTGTTCAAATAAAACCAGTTCAGATGTCTCCACCGACCAGGCTCCAGCCATTGAACTTGTCTAAAGTAACTCTTTGGATCCCAGCCAAAAATATCTCCTCTATATTGAAACATAAAATAATTAGGCATTGTTAATACTGATGAAATTACATTTACCTATGAATGAAAGAGAAGAAGATCCTACACTGAATTAGAAAGAATTACACAATTGTACAAACATGTAAAAATACATTTAACATCCCAACATATTTCAAAATGCAAAGGAAGGTCCAGGGTTAGTTGTACAGTATGTGTGTGGAAAAAAAAAATCAGGTTTGAGGCATGAGTTGAAAAACAGAATTCATTTAAACTCAGGTTGTATCCAAATGATTTGTTTTCTATTCTATTTGCAGCAGAGCTTAAACATTGTCACTAAGGAAAGGAATAGTGTCATACTGTAAAAACTGTTAGTTAACAAAACAAAAAAATGTAGGCAAGCAAGAGAACGTTGATTGGTGTACAGGGCAAGAAATTAAAAGTTGGCGTGCTTCTTTTCAGGGTTTAAGGTTGAAGAAGTTACCTCACTTTCCCAAAGGCACATTTCTTCATCTGTTTCCATTAAGAAGGAACCTGTTGGCCAAAGGCCCACCTTTATCCAGCCTATTTCAAGCTGTAGAGTATGCAGCGGGGAAACAGTCAGATTTCAAGCCAGGGTTTCTGCCATGCCGAAACCAGAAATCCTCTGGTTTCATAATCAACAGCTAATGTTGCCAACAAAAGACATAGTTTTCCATTTTGATGAGTCTACAGGCACAGCCATATTGCTAATAGTAGATGCTTTCCCAGAACATGCCGGGCAGTACTCTTGCAAAGCAAGAAATAGTGCTGGAGATGCAACTTGTACAGCTATACTTACAGTGACTGCTGAAGGTAAAGCCCCCTTTTTGTTACTAGGGATTCAGTTTGTTGCATAAGCCACACTTTCTACACTGTGACTAATGACTTTCTCTTCCTCATTTCACACGTTTCTTTAGAATTACCAGTACCATTACTAATGTTGATAGTCCTAGCTGTAACCAAATAAATCACCCTTGTTTCCTGTACTTTCACGTTTCATAGCATTTAGAATTTGCATCCTAGCTATGTAGCTCAGGTACTACAGATGTTTTGGTAGACTAAGCACATGCAAACATTAAGCCAGTGAACTGATAGCAGTTGGTAGCATTCTCTGAAGTTTGCTCTACTCGGTTTTAAAGGGGGGGGGGGGAAAGATCCTGACAGACGTAGCAAATGTTCTATCAGGGTATACAAACACCTTCAAATTGCCATGGATTACTGCAGTGAAAAGAAGACAAGTATCTGCCTCACATTCACAGCGTTAGCGTACTTCATTTTTCATCCATCATTGTGGCTGAATTTTCTATGTGTATTATGCTGCCCTACGGGGGGGGGCACCATTAATGAATGCACCCGGCATGCTAGGCTTTCAAAGGAAGATGACATTTTTAATTTTCATCATCTATGACATATTTTGTTTTTAACTTGGCCCATTGTAGTGCATTAGATATTAATCATATCTTTTGTTACTTGATTACACAGTGCAAGCCTTAGATAGTCAAAGCTCTGGGAAAGATGTAAGAGAGTCTATCCAGGCAAAGTCAGAAGTGCATATTGCTTCCCCTTTTGCAAAGAAGGAAACCAAAGCTTATGTAAAAGGATTTAAATCCATGCAAGAGCCATCACAGGAAATGGTTGTGCAATCCTTTGAATATATTTCTGGTTCTTCAACTGTGAAAACGACAGTTGGGAAAGAAGTAGAAACTCTCCATGCCGCAGGCGTTACACAGAAGTCAGAAAGTTCCAAGATATCTACAACCGCCATCCTTGTGCTCGAAGAGACTCCTCCGAAGATTCTTCTGAAACTTCACGATCTTACTGTGAGATGTGGCGACGACGCTCAATTTATTTGTGCATTGGAAAGTGAGAACGTTTCAATCATTTTGTGGACCCATGAAGGAGAAGCAATACAAGAATCTGAACGAATGAGGCTATCGCAAAATGGAAGCGTCCTTTTTCTCACCATTGTTAATGTCCAACTTTTAGATCAAGGACTATATAGCTGTACTGTTCGTAACGACTATGGAGAAGTAACAACAACAGCTATACTAACTGTAGAAGGTGGTTATTTTTTTTTTTTAACATTGTGTGTTTTATCTCATTTCATTCTCATCACCACCACCTATGGCTTTTGTGTTCGCTTTTAATTTAGAGACATAATTTTCAGTCCCATTTTCCCCTACCTTCTACATTTAGGGCTCTATTCATAAATGACTTCTGTGCACAGGTATTATGTAACTTGCTTGAAAAGTGGGTGTCATGCCTCATTCCAGCAAGTTTTAGAGCAGGGGTGGCCAACCTTTTAACATGAATGCTCCTGGTCCTTTAATGGCTGTATAGCTGAGGGCATTTCAGCTGGTGCAGCTGCTTAAGCAGCACCATCGGCACTTGCAGCTGCCAAGTTTTCTACACAACTCTTAAGAACGCAGAGGCCCTGATGGTGGAAGGTTGGCCACCCCTAAGTCATTGTTTCAAGAGCAGTTGTTTTCCTCAGGCAAGGGGAGGAGGTTTCCTCCCTTCCTGCTACTGCCCCCGTGCAACATGCCATCCTGATCTGGAAGGTCCTCAGCTCTCAGGAGCAGATAAAAGGGGGGCACAAGATGCTACAGAGGGAGAGAGTGGTCTGTGAAAGACACCCCTTCCACCTTGCATGCAAAAAATAACTCGTTCACAGTACAACAATTTACGGCCCAATCCTAACAAGGGCCTGCGCTGGTAGAATGCACGTTCTGCCAGCACATGCTGTTACAAAAGCGCCACAAAGCTTTTCTTCATCATCATCATCTGACTAATCTCATCCTTAATCTTCTAGGGCAGCTGTGGGGAACCTCCGGCCCCAGCGCCGGATCAGGCCCCCGAGGCCATCCGGTCCGGCCCCCGGAGAGATTGCCGGGAGGCCGCCCAACCGGCCCCTGGAGGCTCCGCCGGGTCCGCGCGTCACCTCCGGAGGCCGGGAGAGGGCCTTTTCATGTCCTCCCCGGCCGCCACCTCGACCCCTTCTCACCAGGCCGTTGGCCATTTCGCACATGCGTACCACGCCGATGAGGGCAAGCTCTTGCCCTCATCGGCATGGTATGCCGGAGGTGACGTGCGGACCCGGCGGCGGCTTCGGACGGTGAGCGTGGAGCCTCCGGAGGCTGATGGGGGGCGGGGGCAAAAATTAATTAAATAAATAAAAATGGCGCCCGGCCTTACGGCCTGCCCTCAAGCAAATTTCTAATATTTATAATGGCCCTCACCAGGGAAAAGGTTCCCCGCCCCTGTTCTAGGGGCTGCTCCAGTTTGCAGAGGCCCTATGCAGATACTGACTGCCATTAACACAAGGGTGTTTTTTTTCCTGAACTATATAAACACTTTTTTTGTTTCAATGCCTATACTTTTTTTTCTCAAAATCAGAATTTTACATTTTGTTTGTTCTTTTTTTCAATTTACCATAACATTTTGTTATGCTTAGCATAAGAAAAATTCTCACTTGCTAGTTGCTTTACCTTTCAACTCTATTCTACATAAGATGACAGTACTACAGAGTTTGCGCCATGACTCATTTTTGTCATGACTCCATTCCCTTTCTGTACTTTTAGCAACTGGAAACAAAGGAAAATGTCTGCTCCTATGGTACTTCTTTCTCTCTGAACACTGATTTCCTCTTTTCCTGAAGACTGAGAATAAAAAGTGTCATGGCACTGTTTTGGTTTCAAGTTGATATTCCCACTCTTCTGAGTATAATACAGTACTGCAGCTATTTTCATGCTATGACAAATAGGAAGAGAACCACAAAGCCATTTGTCCAATTTACAAATGGATGGATTTCATTTATTTTCTACCAATGGATGAAAACAGCATTGCATCTGGAGCTGCATTCTGTGCTTTGAGGAAGAAGCTTTGATTTAAAGCTGAAGATGTGTTTGTAATAATTAATATGGACCAATTCCAGATCCCACTGGTGTCAGTGGCACAAATCCCGTGGATCTAATTGCGAACAGCATTTACAGCGCAATCCTATCCAACTTACACCATCGGTGTAACCAGTGGGGGAAGGCAGAGTGGGAGGCTTTGGAAGGGAGGGGAGATTTAAATCCCCTTTGAATCCCCCTTTGGAGGGGATTTGAATCCCCTATCCGTTTTGGGGCCTCTCGTTCTCACTGCACCGCTGGTTACACCGGTGGTGTAAGTTGGATAAGATTGTGCTGTTAGCCTGGCATGAATAGAGCCCTTAAATGTGGAACACAATACAAAAATACTTAATATTCTATCATTTTTGCACTAACATGCTGACCATTCTTTTTACCATACTAATGGCTTTCTATATTTTTTTCTAAGTATAGATTTTTATTGCTGCAAAACATCTAATCGTATCCTAACTTTATTCTTACCTAGCTAAAGAAGCACAAGCCAGAACAGTAACAAAAATTACACTTGAATCAGATACTAAAAGCATTAAAACAGTGAAAGAGTCTCAGATTAAAACAAGCTATGAATATAAACAAGAGTCTTCCACGGAGACATCAAGCATGACAATATCTTCAACTAAAAGAATACAAGAAGCCGAGAAACAAAGGAGCAGAGACTACTACCCCGATGTTGTGCCATGTGAAGACATCGTCGAAACTGGTGCCACAGTACCAGTCTTCCTCGAAACTATGCCCCCAGAAACCTTTGTAAAAGAAGGAAATGATGTCTCACTTTTCTGTGTAATCAAGGGTGTGCCTACACCTTGTGTCATCTGGTTGTATAATCAGCTAATAGTTGAGGAATCTGCATTATGCTCTTTAAGGCACGATGGCCCTCTGTGCTGTTTAAAATTACTGAAAGTTAATGAGAATCAGAGGGGTATATACAAGTGCAGAATAGTTAATTCTGCAGGACAAGCCGAGTGCAGCACACATCTGAGAGTGACAGGTTGGCAACTGCATGTTCCTTCCATATACAACTTCCTCCTTCATACCATCATTGCACTGAAATTCGTTTGATCCACAGTATGAGATAATTGAAGCAACCGTGGATTGCTGGATATTTTCCTCACAGTGTTAAAGGCATGTTAAAGGCATGTTGAATTACATAGAAGAAGCTCTTTTAAAATGTTGTGGAAAACTAGACAATACTTTTATCATCCTCCCACTATTTCTTTCAGACTTATCAGGCATTTCCTGGCATGTATGTGTATGTATGTTTGTGTGAGTTTTTCTATCAGTGCATCATTAACTAGAGCTTTGTTCTTCCAGAATATAGAACTTTCCATCCATTAATCATCGTTTTATTCTTATTACAGCGCTGGAAAAAGTTCAGTTTCTCCAGGAGAAGATAGAACAACAGATTGAAATGGAAGTTAAAGGTACAGTCACAAATGACTCTTACAGTGCAGCAAATATTTAGCATAAAGAAACAGTAACCACTTTGAGAAGCTTGTATGTATGATGACGAAAGCAAAACGTAATCTGAAGCATACCTGAATATGCTGCATGTTTTGTTTAATATGCTAAGGGTAACCTGCATTACAAAAGAATACAAGTTTTAAAGTTCATTTAAAACTTTTGATCTTCAGATTTTCCATCATACTTTTCACTTTTATTCATGCTTTGCAGCTGATTGCAAAAAAATTATCTCTTATATTCTTCTTTCTTTCTTATACAATGCATGGGACACTTGATTTGCTTAAAATGTTTTCAAAACACTTTAGTAGTCTAACATTAATTGTTTAGTTTAAAAATTTTGGGTGGCATATGTTAAGAAGTGTTATTATGCAAGATGGGAAACTGATCTATTTCCATTGTGCCCTCCCATTTCAAGAACCGGAGATTAATTCTCCTTTATTCTCTCTCTTACACTGGCTTGCAGATAGCGTAGTTGGTCCATGTTGCTTGCTTTTTTTTTTTTTTGCATTACATTGTGAAGTTAGCAGCTGTATTAGTTCGAATAAACGCCTTCTCATTTCATTTTAGAAAATTACTTACAGTTTACATTTTTTTCATATCTTTGAAAAATCATCCCAAATGTTTAACCATTTTAACCCACAATCAAAGCGATCAGAAAGGGCGTTTATTCTACTGTCTGCAAGTCAGGTAAGATTCCCCTTTCCCCTTCTTTGCAAACAAAATGCAAAAAAAAAGTTTTGGGGCAGTAAAACATGCACTCACAGGAACATGTCCTTTTGAGATTCATTTTTGCTTGTTGATGAAGACATTTCCACAGTTGGAAGAAAGAACAGACAACGAACGATTTTCGTGTCAGAATCTTTAAAACAGAGCAAGGCGTTGCGTTTATTCGAACAAATATGGTGAGTGAATTTTTTTTATGGATTTGTGATGAATCTGAAGCATGCTCATTATTTAATTTCATTTATTCCTTTTTTTGCAAATAGATGATGGAAAGAGCAGAGTACACTGTAATGTAATGATATTCTCTTACAGAACTATTCTTTGGTGAAGAGGCAGAATATACAGAAAGCCCAGCTGGCATACAAGATGGTTTCTCCAACTCCAAAGATCATCTAGACCAAGAATCTCTGTCTAATCAGAAGTGTGCAAGTAGAACCTCAGCTATCCATTCCTGGCCTGAGAAAGCGAAACCTTCTTTCACACAAAAGTTGAAGTATAGGTCTGTTTTGGTAGGAGAACCAGTTGTTTTCCAGTGCAAATTAAGTGCCGTTCCAATACCCCAAATAACATGGTTTCATAACAACAGGCAAATCCCCCAAAGTCTCCGAAGAGTAATAAAGACTGAGAGCTGCATGGATATGCACAGCTCAAGTCTAGAGGTTAAAGAAGTTCAGGAAAGGGACTCGGGGAGCTATAAGATTTTTGCTATAAACAGTGAGGGTTCAGCTGAGTCCACAGCATCGTTGCTGGTAGCACATGGCGAGGGACAAAATGCCAAATATCTAGAGTTTTTGAGAAAGTCAGAGCGTACCCGTGAACATATTGAACGTCTTGTGCAGAAGAGGAGGGATGATAGACTAAAGGTTGACCTGAGATGTATTGGTTCTCCATTTGATAAAAGGCAGGAACCTGAGACAGTATTGATAACTTTGTCCCCTACCAAAGGGATGGTAAGGACCATAAGCTTTGAAAATATCCCCACCCTAAGACAAGAATTTGGTTATGATCAGGATGGGGTAAGAAACAAGCATTCGGTTAAGGGGAAATGTGAAGGAGAGGTTTTGCTGGATGAGGAAATTAAACTAAAGTTGCAGCGCCTTCGTGAGGCAAAGAAGGCAATGCTAGAGAAGAAGAAAGTGTGTCTGTCACAGGGATCAGCTGAAGTACAGCTTACATCTGTGAGGACTGTAGACTTTAGGGATAACAAAAGCCTATCAGTTCATCCAACAAATCGGTTCATCCAGGATAAACAATCAGTTCATCCCGTTCATCCATCCACATCTGTAGACTTTAGGGATAACAAAAGCCTGTCAGCAACTCCACCAGAGAGAAAGGGACCTGTTTTCCAAACAATAGAGCAAATCAATGAAAAGTCCACATTCCCTGCCATAGCAGGCACTGAAGAAATGACCATGAGAAGTTCTAACAGAGGGCTTGAGAAAAAGTCAGAGGAATTTCAGATTAGAATGGAACGAATCCTGGGCCTTCCTGAGCCTTCTCAGACTCTCCAGGAGTTAGCTGATAGAAGCACTAAGGAAGAAATATCCCATGCAAAAAAAGTAACAGCTTTTAAAGGGGCAAAGGAAAAACAAGTTTCAGAGATCACAGGCAACTCAAGGCTGATGGACTATACTTATGCTCAAGAAAAACCAGTAGAAATGAGAATGGATACCACAGTACAGGAACATGGTGAAGACTTCAGGTTTGCAAAAGTGAGTAAGAAAACCCCCTCACCTCTCGTCTATGTACTTTTGACCGATGATGTCAGTGAGAAAAGAAAACCCGAAATGGTGATGTCTGATACCATTACATTTAACATTAATGAACCTACAGCTATTGAACCTACAGCTATTTTTGAGAACGAGGAAAGGAGCCACAGTGTAGAAACTGCAGCACCAGTACAAGAGTACTCTCTTGAAACAAAAGAGGAGCTATTGGCTGAAATCCCTGAATTCAAAACTGAAATAACTGAAACTCCAGTCAAAGTTGAGAGTCCTATCCCAAAATATGCAGAGCCATGCCCTCCTTCATTTCTTCATGAAATTGAATCTCAGGTGGTAGATGAAGGGGAGAGCTGTGTTTTTTATTGTGATTTCCAAGGCTGTCCACATATCACTGCCACTTGGTATAATAATGACAAACCACTGCTACCTAAACAAGACTGCACCATTAAAACCACGGAAAATTATTCTGCTCTGACATTCTCCACAGTTGCCCGTGATCTGGAAGGGTCCATTACCTGTGTGATATTTAACCAACATGGAACTGCTTCAACTTCAGGCATATTGAAAGTGAAAGTAAAAGAGAAGCCTGAAGCAGAACCAATTCATATCTGTAAAGTTGAGTTATTGCCAGACTTTGAAGAAGAGGAAGAAGAACTTAGTATGGCATTTGACAGTGCGAAAGAAGATGAAGCCATTTTAAACACTAGTGGTAGAAGCACCCTCCTGCTTCCACCAGTTAACCTGCCCAAAGCTTGCGTTTTAGATTCAGACCTGCTTTCTCTTCCAGTGGAAATCAAAATAACTGCTCCAACCCCAACTCCGGAACAAGACGAAGAATTTAAAGAAGTAATTCAACCTGTTGAGCTTATACGTGAAGAACCTCCTTCTCCTGGAGAAGAGCAAACTTCTCCAGGAGTAAAGCATAAATTTAAATTTTCATTTGATGTGGTTCATGAACCCCCCCACATTATAAAAGAAATGCAGCAATATATTAGGTGTAGAGAAGGGGATTCAGTTGTACTTGAATGCATGATATCTGCCAAACCTCTGACAACTGTAACATGGCTTCAGAATGATGGAGCTTTGATTCCCACTGAACATTTTTGCTTTGAGGAGAGAGATGGTATTTATAGGTTACATGTTGACAAAGTTTCCATGTCTGATGCTGGCACATACAAGTGTGTTGCTGAAAACAAAGCTGGTATAGTAGAAACTGTTTGCGATCTTTCAGTAGAACCCACTGTGGAAATAGGTTATAGCAGTGTAGAGCACACTGATCTCAAAAGTGTCCAAAACCAGATTGAAGGGGTCCAGGAAAAAATGGCAAAAGAACATCTGGACAATTATTTTGAATCTTCACTGGGTCCAGTGAAAACCAACTTTAGTAATAATGAGTATTCTGTGAGCCAGCAGTTCCACAGTGTTAGTAAAACAGAGTTCATAGAGGAAACAACATGTATTAAATCCAAAGAAATGGAATCCCAGTTACCTACTTATCTAAATGATATAATGAAGTCCCTACTTGCTGATGAAAGTGAAAGCACAGATTTTCAGATCCAGGATGAAAAACAAATGTGTAAAGAAACTGAGTCAAAGGTAGAAGAACAAAAAATCGCCATTGTTTCAGGAATTTTATCTGACGCTGATGAGTTAAGAGATATATCTGTTCAGCAAGACCAAGTTAAAATGGAAAGCACATTTACATGTGCAGCTACAGAAATCACACCAAACAGCCAACTTGAAATGGTTGTAGAGAGTCATAAAGGAGATACAATGGTTACTGCAGAAGACACTTCTGTAAATCATGATCTAGACTATGGAGCAAATAATGTAAACGATCAAGTCACTGAATTTGAGAAAACGCAAAAGATTCCTAAAGAACATGGTTTTACTGAACTGATTTCCATAACCAACCAAAGTGAATCAAGCATACTTTCTGGAAAGGAAATTTCTGTAGAACCTGAGGTTCAAGCATTCCCACTAGAACATCTGGAACCAGAGTTGGAAAGTGTTCAGTATGTAATGACACAAGGTACATCACATGAAGAAATGCCTTCAAGTGATTTCATAACACAGTTTAAAGAGGAAGTATTTAGAAGCTCTATTTCTGATAGAGAGGAAGATGTTTTGATCCATGAGGAAAAAAGCTCTAGCTATGATGAGGAAGCAGAGAGAGGAAAATATTGTGGTAAAGAATTGGTAGGAGAAGCAGATATGCTTGAATTTGTATTTGATTTAAAACATATCCTTCCTGTTGAAGATAACCTAGATAATAATATTCAAGAACAAAGTGAAACTCAGCAGTCCATGCATCAGTATCCAATCGCTGACACACTTGATATCTCTCCTGATGAAAAAACAACTAGTTCAAATATAGAATATGTCAAAGAACAAGACAGCCTACAATCAGAGGAAGTATATGTCAAAGAGCAATATTTTGTTTCTAAAATAATGGAAGCGGATACAAGCAAAATAACAGAAACAGCACTACTAACCACATCCACTCTTGGGCAAGACATGCATTGTAGTCAAGGTGTTTCTAATGAGAGTGAACTTATAAAGGAAGTATATTGTGACCAAGAAAATATATTATGTCTAGGAAAGAAAGAATTTGATTTACAAGCTTCCTTAGACACTGATATTGTTGTTGAAAAACAGGTGGAAATTGTCGTCAAAGATCCTTCGGATCTTGAAGGAAAGGACACCAATACAGACAAAATAACAGAAAATGAGGAAATAGACAATCAGGGCATTTGCAAAGACAGTGAACCAACAGAAGAAGTCATATTTGAGTTAAAACAACTTTCCCCATTCATTGAAAGTGTTGGTCAAAACCAGGAAGATATAATTGCTAAAGATCTATATTCTGGTTCTGAAGATATGGAACCAGATATAGACAAAACCTTGGGCATTTTTCAAGAAACCACATCATTTCAAGAACAAGAAATAGTTTCTAATCAAGAATTTTCCCAAGACAATGAACCAGTGAAGGCAGAATATAATATTGATGAAGATATATTATCCCTGAAGGAAGAATTTTTGCTAAAACACTCTAATCTTAATGTAGACAATGTTATTCAAGAAGATGCTACTCTTCAACATGAGCAAATATATGTAAAAGATGCTTCGGTTCATTTTGTCCCAGAAATCATTGATGAAAAATATGTTAATGATGAATATTCAATTTTTGGAGGTCTGAAAACTAATATAACAGAAAATACACAAAAAAGTGTATCTGTTTTTGAAGAAATTGTTTATCCTGATCAGGAGTCTTCCACAGTGATTGATCCTGTAAAGGAAGAAAGTAATGCAAGCCAACCTTCATTACCCCAAGAAATTGATATATTTGACTTAAAGCAAGTTTACTCAGATGTAGAAAATAAAAGTCAACCAGAATACACAGTGCAACCAGAGGAAATATATTTCAAAAACCTTCTCTCTACTTCTGAAGGAATGCAAGTCAATGTACAGAGTATCACAGAAAATGCACGGAACAATGCGGATCAGATAATCCATCCCAGTCAAAATGATCCACTCATTTTGGAGATGGAAAAAGAAAATGTTCAGGAATATGCATCCCCAGAAAATGAAAACATTAATTTAAAATTAGCGTTTCTGAATATAGAAAATGTTGACCAACAACAGGAAGAGAAGTTGTTGCAAGAGGAAAAGTCTCTTAAATTTCTGTATTCTGGTTCTGAGGAACTGGAAGCTTTTCAAGGGCAAAAATTGATTTCCACTCAAGAGATTTCTAATGACAGCAATGTTCTAAATAAAACTACTGGCTACAAAGAAGGCACTTTCTCCCCAGAAAAAACACCACAAACACAAGAACAAACATTTGATTTAAGAGCACATGCTGCTTCTTTATCAGAAAAGTTGAAAGAGGTTGAAACAGTACAAAAAGAAGAAGTTTACTCCTTTAATCTGAAGTCCGCTTTTGAAATGATGGGTAAAGAAACAGAAAGTTTCATAAAACAGTTACAGAACAGAAATGTATTGGAAGAAGGACTTTCTTTAAGTGAAGAGCTTCGTCAGCGTTATAAGGTGCAGATGGAAGGAGAGAATTCCCCAGAACAGAAACCACAAACAGAAACAGAGTTGTCTATAACTCAGATACTGAAGAGGGCCTTAGAAAGCGCCAGTCTTTCCACTGAACAGGAGGCTGATGCAAAAGAGCATCACAGACATGAGGGAAGGTTTTCTGAGGAGGAAGTGCTTAGGACGCCAGATGAAGCCTTTATATGGGGACAGCCAGAATTCACTCCTCTCAGTCAGTATTTGCAAAATCTAGTGGAACAAACTGACATGTCCCAGCACAGTGACCCTCAGAGTATAGTTCAAGAAGTTGACAGCTTCATATCTGATTTGAAGAAAGCTGCACAGGAAAAAATATATCAATGTGTACATAAAGTAGAGGAAGAAATAACACATGCGACTCAAGACATCAAGGAAATGAGAAGCTCTTCATCTGAGGGCAGTGATACTGAGAGACTATTTTATACCCCAATAGTGCCCGAGGAACAACATTCTTCTCTTCAGGGATCATCAGACACTCCAGACAAGGAACTTTCTTTCGTTCAGTTCCTCCTTTCTTTAAAAAATACGTCACCAGCAAGCCAGGAAGGGAAAACAGAAGATATAAGTAGTCTTACAGTGCAAGAGCATAGCGCACAAGACCAACTTGAAAAAGAAAGACAATGTGAGACTACTGACTTAGTAAATTCTCCTATAGGAAACCTAAATGAACGGAATATTGGAGAAACTACTCTTCATACTAATGAAGTGTCAGTTCTTCCTCAAGGAGAAACAGATAGTTCTCTTGCAAAATATTTGCTTGCAGTTGGAGAACAGGAGACCCCTGATGTCAGAGACATCTCATTCAGGACTCTGACACGGGAGGGATCTATCACTTCTCTAGAGGTTGAAGATGTAACGTTCAGCACTGTTTATGATTATTACAACCAACAGCAAGAACTGAGCCGCCCTTTTTCTCCTGAGTCAGAAATGTCTATTGATATTGATAGTGTCAGTGGAGATGAAATGCTGGAGTCTGAGGGATTCTACACACCACCATCATCAGTGGAACGTTTTGAATCACCTATGTCTTTTGATTCTTACCATACACCAATAGGCAGCCCAGAGCGGTACTCTACACCAGTAGGCAGCCCAGAGCAGTACTCTACACCAGTAGGCAGCCCAGAGCGGTACTCTACACCAGTAGGCAGCCCAGAGCGGTACTCTACACCAGTAGGCAGCCCAGAGCGATATTCTACACCTTCAGAGGAGCCAAATAGAAATTCAAGAATGACTTCCTCAGATATGGCAAGGCCAATTACACCACCAGAGCGTTATCAAACACCCACTGGCTCTCCTTTGCAACAAAGGAAGTCATCTCCTGAAGAACTACGTGCTGAAATGTTTGGCACCCCTTGTGAAGCATTAGAGCCAAAGGGAAATGAAATGCCTCCTGCATTTATTAAAGCATTGACTAAACGGAAGATCTATGAAAACAGCACATTGAAGTTTATTGCAGAAGTCATAGGCTCTCCTGTACCTGATGTGAAATGGTATAGAAATAAGTCGTTGCTCGAACAAGATCAAAATGTCAAAATACAAAAAGAGGGTGATATATGTATTTTGGAAATTCGCAATGTTCAAACAACAGGAGGAGGAGAATATATGTGCCATGCAGTAAATATCATAGGGGAAGCTAAAAGCATTACACAAGTAGAAGTGTTGCCCCATGATGGGAGAGCTTTAGCTCTTCCTCCTCCAGTAACTCATCAACATGTTATAGAATTTGATATAGATCAAGGTTCAGCATCACGGACACCTTCACCTCAGGAAATACTTCTGGAAGTAGAGTTGGATGAAAATGAGATTAAGGAATGCGAGAAGCAAGTGAAAATAGTCACTATTCCGGAGCAAGTGTCTGATAATCAAAGTATGATTGTATCTCTTGATGTTCTCCCTTTCTCTCTGGTGGAACACACAATGGCGTCACCTGGGAAAGACAGTGAAGATGTCAAAATTGACTTTCAAGTCACGGAGATGCCCCCACGTTTCACAACTCCCGTTTTTGACACAGAGGTTCCAAAAGCGTCTGACGCATTGTTTCACTGTACAGTCTCAGGTTCTCCTACTCCAGTAGTGCAGTGGTTTAAGGAAAATAAGTGCATCACTCCAGATGTTTCAAAGTATGCTGTTATTAATGAGAATGGAAGTCACAGTCTTAAAATTCAGAATGTAGGGCAATCTGATAGTGGTATGTATTTGTGTAAGGCAGTTAATACCGTTGGAGAAGCTATATGCAGATGCTCCTTAGTTGTAACAAAGTGCCAGAAGGTTCTTGCAGTTGCAAATGAGGAAAGTGAGACAGATGCAGGTTTGGATAGCAGTCGTGATAGGCCTCAAAAGATTGATTTGCTTGTTGACAATACTATTCAAAATGGCAGCCAAACGGAAATAGAACTGGAGTTTGAGTTTGAACGTGAAACTGATGATTCTCAGAAATCTGTTAAGCTTGTAGCTGTTACAGAACAGGAGCAGGAAGAGGAAGGAGAGTCATGTGTAAACATTAATTTTGATGTGTTTGCTGAGCCATCCAAAGAAGAGCAAATTGAATTTAAAGCAGAGAGTACAGACAGCTGCAGCTTTGAATTCCAAGTCACAGAAGCACCTCCAAAGTTTATGCAGCCGATTTCTAATTGTGCTTCTTTCATAGGTACTTCTGCATGTTTTCAGTGCCTAGTAGTTGGTTCTCCAAAGCCAGCTATCAGTTGGTTCAAGAATGGGACATTGATTCTTGGAGACAGATACTGCGTGGAGGAATGTCAGGTGGGGTGTCACAGCTTACTTATAAGAAATCTAGTCAAAAATGATGAAGGGGAGTACAAGTGTGTAGCAACAAACAAAGCAGGGACTGCCTACACTACTGCTTTATTAACCATCTGCTAAGTACTCTGGTTTCAAAATCTAGTTTTTGACTAAAAGATCAGAGATCTGTGCAAATAAACTACAGTATGTAGCAGTAATGTCAAATGCTTCCTGTTTTTGGAAGCAGCCTTATAAATAGAATTCCCTGACCTTAGAAATGACCTTCACCCTTGTGAGCTACTGTGGGGCGCTTTACTCAGTAAGACCTTACTTACGTAGATACTTACTCAGTATCTTAGACTTTACTTAGACCTTACTCAATAAGGTAGCGCTTAGACCTTACTCATGGCTACAACACAAGGCACGTTTCAAAGTGAGTTCTGTTGATCCTGACCCCTTTATTCATCCTTGTAATGATATTGTAATTGTCACCCACATGTGTACGCCATCTTCGTCTGATACATGTAAATATTCTTGTGTTATTTAAAAGGTGCATTTGCATTTTTGTTAAAAGGGTCTTGAAATATTTGTTACCCCCTTTTCTCTTGCAACGGGATCGTATGGAATTGTACTTTATATGCACACTGCATTTTCAATATAGTTCTGTGAAAGAACTGAGATGAGGATTTCTCCCTCACAATGTTGTATCAGAAAATAACATTCTCTCTTTGAATAGATCCTGAATCATTATGTTGTTTCTCTCCTGACAAAACTCCCACTAAAGTAACTGAGACTTATATTGATCTCATTCCAATGTAAATCAAGAGTAGCATGAAGCCAGTCAAAATACCCTCATTCAAAGTTAATAGGAGACCAAATTGGCCCCCTGTGAGAATGTTGTCACACTAAGGACTTTATATTAAAAAAAATCAGGATTTATTTCTCTTTTGCCAAGTTTTAAGCACCTGAAACCTAGAGGAAAAACAATGTAAATCAGACAAACATGTTAATGTGAAGCTAAAACGTTTGATCTTAGATTTACTAGAGATTGTTAAACCTAAACTGAAGCAATGAACTCTGGTCCATAGATGGGGGAAAAATAGGACACAACTCAAAACCTAGGTCAAGACATAATATCCAGTAATTATTGTAATATTTCTCTATCCAGATATGGTTAAATATCAAGTAGACCAGGAGTTAAAACTATGCATTTCATTTTTTCAATATAGAAACAGAAATAGTACCTTCCAGTGTACAGTTTGATCAAATCAATTAATTTAGGCTTCAGTTCTATGCATGCATATCTGGGAGTAGGACCTATAGAAGTCAGTGGATTTCCTGAGAAAAGATGCATAGAATTGGAGTGTTAGCGTATTAAATAAGAAAAAAAAAATTACATCAAGACATAGGCTCGTGATCTCTATAAATTACACCTTATCCATTCGAGCATAATTAAGCAAACTGATAAATGAAAATAACCTAAGGTACACAAAAAATAATGCATAGATGGAGAAGAACATGACACATTAAATTCTTTATATTGACCTCAGACAGCTTTATACTCTTGAGAGTTAAGGCTGCTTGTTTTGATTTTCAAAACATATGTTTTAGAGGAAGCATGATTATTTATACTTAAAGTAGTGCATTTATATACTCAGTTATGTATATGCATGTTCTTATTTCTATATTTTATGCTCAATATATCATCAAATGCGTATGGCTTTAGTTACCATATAATCTCAAACTTGACTCTGTACTAATAGGGATCTCTGATGTACCCATAAAGATTAGAATTACTCTTGAAAATACAGAGTAACTCTTGTAAACATGAATTTACACCATGAAATTTGTCTTCCGTTATCACAGCATATTATTTATGTGATGTTCCTACAGAAGCCTGAAGGTTTTGGTTGGAAACACTTTTGTATGCTTATAAAGAAAACAGACCAAAGAGATTATTGTCTGAGGACTCCAGAGAAGTTTGTAAAGTTTGTAAAGCATCAGCTTGACCATATGTGTGGAGACAAACCTTCATGCCTCTCTTCTAACAGAATCACGAGAGATTATATAAATTTCCCCACTGATCTCAGAGTAATTTGAGGCATACACCTAATTTGGTAGGTCAGGTCCAACTGTTTTGGATAAACTAAATGTTAGCCACCTGGAGTGCCCTTTGGGGAGAAAGGCAGGATACAAATAAAGTAAGTAAATAAATAAATGATTGTCGTAGATTGAAAAACGTTTTCCCCTACTTATTTCTTTATTTCATGAACCCATGTCTTTGCTATATACAGATTAGACTAGAGAGTGATGTGATAAAAATATGGGGGGGGGGGAGAGGTTGTTCTGGCAAATGGTGAAAATCATTTAAATCCTACAAGAAGTTTTCTTCTGCTGAAGTTTCCAGTCTAACATTTTAGTCTCAGGTAGCTAGAATGGGTACTTATCCAAATCAAATTTGCAAACGACTTAGATGCATACAGTAAAATATTAATATATGTGGAAAATCTGAGGTGAAAAGAAAAGAGACTTTTATTTTTTATCTCTTAGTTGCACTGTACTAATGCAATGGATATACAGGGTTTTTCAGCGCTTTTAAAGCGCAATTCTATGCACATCTACTCAGAAGTAAGTCCCATTGAGTTTAATGGGATTTACTATCAGGTAAATGTGTATAGGATTGCAGCCTTAATTACCACTACATCAATGATAATAGACATTAAAATAATTTCCATAGTAGCTGAAATTAATACATATTTAGTAAAATAACAAAGCATAAATGTTAAGTGCTGAGGTATAAGAGAAATGAGAGTGTCTGATCCAACATTGAAGTGGGTAGAAATTGAATGTGTCCATTGTCATTCCCTATACAGTTGACTAGCAGTTTTTGAGTTAGCAAAGTGCAGCTATCTCTGCATATTAGAGAATATGCACTGAATGTATTGTACTGTCTGAAATCACAAACCCAAAACAGTTCCACTTCAGGGAAGTTGAGAGCCAGATCTGACTTCCCATGCTCATGTTCAGCTCCAAGTATCTTTGCTTACAAATACGCAGCCGAAACAGTACCTGCAGGTCTGCTGTGCTGGGGCACACAACACGCTGCTGTGGGTAATATTGCAATCAGCTGTGAGGCAGGATAAAAGTAAAAGCTGCTCTGATTCAGCCCTCGCACCTCTCCCCCACCCCCAACCTCATCAGCACTGTGAGATCCTTCACTCAAAGGTCTCTCATAAGACAATTCTCCAAACTATCCTCCTCTTATTCCAGTCCTGCCTGTGTGAGGGCTGATCTGGGCTGAGAATAGGTTCTGCTCCTCAGTCTCCACTGCTCTTTGGAACCACAGATGTAACAGTAGGTGTGTAGCTTTTGGCAATGCGTCCATCCCTCTGGATCAGGGTCATAGAATTTTTTTAGTTCTCAATTAAACTTCATGGCTCACGGCTGGCGGGAAAATCAAAGCTAAACAGTATTGCCAGCAGAGATTGTTGATTCAGGGGTAAATCCCAAATCACTGTTGGTTTTGGTAAAATTGTTGCTAAATAGCCCTGATGAAAGCAAAGTTTGGCAGCTGGACCTATATCTTCCAAAAACTAGCATTTAAGCTATACGTTTTTTCCAATGTCAACTCAAATGTCTGTTTTTCAGAGTTACAAAGCACCATAAAAAAGTGTCTAAAGAGCTTTATTTGTTCATATTTCATGTTACATTTAAAAATACAATGTATATATTGTTTTAATAAAAATAGAAAACAGAATACTGCTCTTGTTTTTGTTTATTGAAATGCTTTAATAAATTGATTGACCTTTTAAGACAATCTTTCTTGCACATGATAGAATGTATACAAAGGTCATTACCTTTCTTCACGACACTTTCAAAGGTTTAAAAGCAAAATACTTGTGCAGGGGAATGAAGCTAGAAAATACTTCAGTTTTCTCCAGTGGTATGGGGAGCAGGAAGCTGGAAACATTCTCTGACAGCCCAATCCTATGCTGGCCTCTGCTGGCCTGACTAGACTCTGTGCCATCGCAACTGTGCCATAAAGCTTGTTGCACCGGTGTGGAGGCCAGTTGTGCTGGCGTGGAGGCCAGTGCCGGTAGGCCTCCGCTGGTGCAGCAGCAGCGGATGCCGGAGGCAGGTAAGCTCCACACTGGATGGTGGGGAGGGCAAAAAGGAGGTGGGGGTGTTCTGGGGTGAGGGAGGGCAGGAAGGAGGGCGGAACAGGCCCAGGAGGGGGGTAGGCTCAGCAGAAGCCTCCGCCAAATCCTATCCCCTTTCCCGGGTTTGGAAGCCTGACATGGGGCTGCTCAGATTTGTGCTGGCATTTAGGTAGCGCACATCTGAGTAGCCCCATAGCGTCTGCTGGGGCTCGACACGGGGCAAGGGTTGAGGAGGCCTCCAGTCCCATGCTGAATACTGCAGATCCTGCCCCGGCACTGCCACATCCCAGCATGGGGCTTTGGATAGGATTGGTCTGTTAGTAATTGTAAAAGAAAGCTCTTACCTAAAATGTTTAATAAAAAACAAAAACAATAATATCAAAGTGACTACTCATGTACTCAGCTAATAATCAATAATAAGTACAAAGTTCAGGACCTAATAGAGATACTGTTGGGGAAAATGTATAAAGATGAAGTGTACTGTTAGATGTTTGCAGTCTAGAGCTCCATAGAGCTCTTCAGAACTCTGAAGGTGCATAGGATTCCCACTCTTTGCTCTGAGAAAGGACAAGGGTATAATGTGCAAGCAGAGATCCTGCATTTGCAGAGTTCCCAGTTGTTCAGACAGAACCTATGCATGTACAGTTTGTACATCATAAGGTCTGTGCAGACGTAATACTGAATGCAAATAGGAGACAGGGACAACAAGCACGATCCCAATCCATCTCATTCTATGCACATTCATTCTACACAGATGTAACTTTTACACTGTTCTTTTCACATTATCTTTTCTTACAAGGATATTAATTGCCATTTAGCAAAGGATATGTGAACAATAGCAAGAGTTTTCCTCCCTGGCTACATGGATTAGAAGGCCTGTTTAATGCAACTATGGGAAAAATAACTTACCATACATAAGCTCACACACACAATCTCTTTGCAAAAAAAAAGGGGGGAGGTAAAACTTAAAAGTGCAGCCCAGTCATAGGATTGGGCTGTAAGGTGTGCTTGAATCCATCTGAAACAAATGAAACTGACTTTAATCAATATTAGTTTCAACAATTATAGTGGGACTTTAAGCACTACCAATTTTTCCAGATCAGGGCCCCATCAATCACGAAGGTGCTATAGATGCATATATTATAATCTTCCAACCATCCGAGAGCATATTCCTTTTTCAAATAAAACAGCTAAAGAAAGCATACATTGAATTAATGTGAAGGGTCACATTATATTCATAAAATCAGTAAAGCTGTAGACCTATACACACTTACCAAGAAGTATCATTGAACTCAGTACTTCTCAGTAGACATGTATAGAATTGTGCTATATGTGTACTGACTTGGCCATGAAATCAGGGAATTAATAGGTGGGTTTTTTTTTTCTCAGTTACCAAACAATTAGTGCAGGTTCCTGCAACTCCTATATTTAACAGGAATATATGTGATTTTATTCTTCCTATATTTAGGAGCAACTCCTATATTTAACAGGAATCAATGTAATTAAAAAGACCGGTAAATAACTAAGGCAGAGTCCTTAATTTAAATGCCAACTCTAGCTTTTCTTGCTTAAGCAAGCTTCTATAAATATTTTTTATTCACTTTTATGCATCTGTTTCTTTTATTTTGCTTTTTGGGTATTCATAGAAAATTGAAAATTTGGCTCTGTTAATACATAACTATTATCAACATTTCAAAAAAAGATGGTTACATACTTGGGCTATGTTTTGTTTTCGGTTTGCATGTAAATATTCCCTAATACTCATGCACTGATTTAAATTGAAAATTCTCAGTATAAATGCAATTGCAAGATATGGTCTCCTATTTGATGCAAAGGTGATTTCATATGAATGTTTTAATTACTTTGCAGCCTTGCTACTACTACAGCATGTATAGAAAATGTTGCCCTAACATGTTCAATAGTTGATATTATCTGGTAGTTACTACTTGCTACTTTTCATGAAAACATTATAGTAAAATGTAAATAATTTTTTTCCCCACACAGAAATTTCTAGTTCAATTATTTTGTCTGCTGAGGAAGAAAGAACCGAGAGTTACATCAGCGACCTCCAGTTGTCTGATAAAGATGTAACACTTGAACTCATGCCTGAAAATTCAGTTTATTCTAGCAAACTAGAGATGAAAAAAGCGAAAAGCGATATTCCTGTCTTCCTCAAGCATGTGTCAAATGTTGAGATAAGTTTAGGAGATACAGCTAAACTCTCTGTTATTGTTACTGGGAATCCAAAACCTCAGATACAATGGTTTTTCAATAGTGTTATACTGACATCATCTACAGATTATAAACTTGTATTTGATGATGACAACTATAGCCTCATCATTCTTTCCACAAAATTTGATCATGAGGGAGAATATACTTGCATTGCTAGCAATATCCATGGAGAGACTGCATGCAGTGCTTATCTGAAGGTGAATCCTAAGGGAGATAACAGGGAATTGGTGGCAGAATTAGCCAATGAGACTCCCACAGAAAAGAAAGGAAGCCCTCAACCTCCATTTTTCATTGAGAAACTAGATCCTGTTCAGTGTGTGCAGGGTGCTCCAGCTGTGTTTAAGTATAAAGTGACTGGTGAGCCATCTCCTGAAATTTACTGGTTTAGGGAAAGTGTCCAGATTTTCTCCAGCATGCATTGTACCATCATTCATAATCCAGATGGTTCTGGGTCACTTACAGTGAATAAGTGTCAGAGAGAAGATGGCGGCTTATACATCTGTAAAGGAATAAATCCCTTCGGTGAAGCCACTAGTAGTGCAGAACTTCTTATTCTTCTAGACCTCTCTAGTGATCTTCCATATAATGAACAGAAAGCTATGCAGAAAAAACGAACCAAGACATATAAAGAAACTGTAAGTGAGCAGGCCACTGAGTCCAGGTTATATGCAGTTAAACTGCCTGGTGATGTCAGGCAAGATGGGCAGCAAATGTTGTATACAATTGGAGTAGAAGACAGACACTCACTCCATAGTGAAGAGGTGGATGCTTTATGTGTGACTTCTTACTCAACAGCTACTATACAGCAGGAAGCCCTTCTTACTCAGCAAACAGCCTTGCTTGAGTCTCAAAAGGTTGAGGAAATTGTAGGTGCATCTGCTCAGGCCACGAAAACGGTGGCTCCTACAGCTTTTACTGCAAGTGAGGTGAAGGAACACCCTGGCTTCCTAGAGCAACACTCTGAGCCAATTCAAAGCCCACCGGTAGCTGAGTTGCCTGGTTCCCTACTCCACCAAGTTTCTGATATCTGTTTACCTGTTGTGGAGGAAGTAAACCAAGAATACAAAGAAAAAGAATTGCAAATCAAGCAGCCAGGGATGGTTAAGCCAAAGTCTGCAAAAGAAGAAATATCTCCTTTTGCCTCTGTTATTTCTGAGGAGAACTATACAGTCTGCCCAGGTGAATTTGTTGCACTGTCAGTTCCAGGAGCTGGAGAAGTTACTCCAACCAGCGAACCCAAGAAAATTGTGAGTGTTCCTAGGATTGAGGGTATCCAAGAATTGTCTAAGGAAAGTGCTTTGGAAGCCCAAACACACAAGTGTGAGAAGGGCACACTAGTGCAAGAAGAAGGCAATTTTTTCCAATCCGTTGTAGCAGCAGAACAACGTAAGATCAGTGAAGCTCATACTCAGGCAATTGATTATGTTGATTCACCTGAAGAAGTTCATTCAACCCAAGAAACATCAAATCTATTACATGTGCCCATGATTGCCTCCAACCAAATGTTTCCAAAAGAGTCCACCTTTGATAAAACAGTTGCAGAGCAGCAAAGGGGTTCTCTGATAAAAGACAATCTTGTCAAAATGGCCTTGATTGCAGAAGAAAAACAGGAGCTCTCAGATGAAAAAACAGAGGATATTCCTAGAATAGATAGCACTGTAATAGTGGAAATGCAAAGAGAGGGTGAAAAGCCACTACAATTGCCCATTGTACATGGGCAAATCATCCTACCTAGGGAAGAGCATTTTAGCTCTGAGGTGCCACCAGAAGCTGAAGCATTGTCTAGGAAAAGTCCAAATTTGCTACAGTGCTCAATAACAGAAGAACATATGTCCACCTCTTGTGAAGATGCTAAACAGTTTTCTGCTCTGACTGAGACACTTAGCATTCAATCCACCAAAGAGCCTAGTTCCATTTTGCACCTGCATATGAGCCAAATGGAGCAAGTGTTGCCGAAGGAGGGCATCTTGACTTTACAAAAACCTGAACGTCAAACTGCTTTACAGAAAGCTGAAATCCTGCTTAAGCGTGCTGTGACTTCTGAAGAAAAGAGCCAGGTCACCGCAGAAACCCTGGAGACCTTTCAGAGCAGTATTGCAGGAGAAAACTCAGTGGCAATAGCTGAGCCTCAGCTGCATAAGTGGCTGACCACAGTGGCTGAGGAGATATTGCTGCCCAAAGAGCAAATTGTCCCTGAAGTGGGGAAAGAACAAAAAGCTGCCTTGAGAAAGGAAGACTTTCAAACAGTTATGCAGATATCAACTGTGACTGAAGAGAGGCCCTTGACTTTAGGACACACAGAGCCTTTTAAGGATATTCAGGCCGTGAGTTGCGAAGTGAAGGCTGAGCCCAAATTACCTTCAGAATCCATCTGCATTGAGGAACAGGGTGTCCCCATAGAGAATACAGATGTGCTAGAAGCCACAGAGCGAGATTTTGCAGCACGAATCCAAGAAGGACAGTCAGTCAGGCTTCCACTAATATTGGAAGAAAAACAACCCTTCAAAGAAGAACACCTAGACAAATTCACAAGGCCAGAAGCTGAAACTCTAGAGGCACAGATGCAACGAAGCGTGATAATGAACGTTCCTGAAACTCAAGAAAACAAAGTCCTTCCAAGAGAAAACCCGTTTGTAGCTGAGATTCCAATACGTTGTAGTTTAGACATGAAGGCTAAGATAAGAAGCACCCTGAAAGCAGCTCTGACAAGTGAACAACGCCTATTTTTTTCTGACTCGATACACAATATAGAAAACGTTCACTTACAAACTGTAAAGATAACTAAAGAACCTAAACTTACAAGATGCACCTGTCTTATTACTACAGGAAGCTCCAACCCTGTAGAAATAACTCTCTCCTTTGAAGGTGTATATGCTCATGCAGCTGACTTAAAAACTGAAGTGCAAGCTGCGTTCTATTCTATTGTTTTTGAAGAAAAACACATTCTGATGGCCGAGGAAGCCAGCACTATATCAAGACCTGAACATCATACCTTGCTTATTAGTAGCTCACCTCTTCGAGAAATGCATTCAGTTACTATCGCTGATATTACTCCTATACAGCAGCAATCAGTTAGTAAGATTATTGGTTCACCTGAGCCTCTATATGCTGAAATGAATACTGAATCAAAAATACAGCTGGAGCAGCTTGTATCTGTTCATGAAGTCAAAATTGTTACTCCGAAGGAACAGATTAAAGATGTAGGCACAACCTCGCTCACCCTAGACATTCCTTCAGCAGCTGCCCCCGTTGAGAAACCAATAGATGCTCTACATGTGAAAGAAAGGAAGGAAGAACTTTTTGAGGAAATTGAAGAGGAGACATGTATAGTTAAGGCTAGGGAACAAGCAGACAGGGTAGTGGGTGAGAATTTTCCCATCATGCATCAACATTTTGTAGACACTGTTGTTGAGGAAGGTGATAGTGTAAAACTTACATCAATTATAACTAATGTTAAAGTCGTGAATTGGTATTTTGAGGGTAAACTGGTATCTTCAGGTCGTGAGTTCAAGTGTTTTCAAGAACATGACACATACACACTAGTAATCAACCAAGCACTGATGGAAGTACATCAAGGAGAATATGCCTGTGAGGCACTGAATGAAGGTGGAAAAACAACAACATCTGCGAAACTCACAGTTGTAAAAAGAGGTTGGACTATGGGGATAAAATATTGCTTTCATTTTCACTCATTGTCTAACAAAGTAGAACTATACATATCTGTATCACTATTATCATTGTGTGGATACAGATATAAGAAGTATATAGTACATCACTAAACTAATCACAGATTCTCCCCCTTTTTATTTCTTCATTAGTACTCTATCTTGATATTTCTCAAGCTACTCACTCACGTGTTCCCCTCTAGCTTTTGAAATAATTAGCACTTTTCACTCTGCAGTAGTGTATGATTTGTTTCATGAATGGTGATCATTAAACAAACTTCACTTGTAATTATGGATTTGTAAAGGCGTGCATGTCTCAGCACATTCATCCCCATATTCATAGAACAGAATATTCACTCTTACTTTTCATGGTTACAATAAGTCTTGAACACCATTGCACCGTTTTAGCAGAATGTCACACGTTTCATTTTGCTACTGTTTCAGTACAACCTGGTATAATTCAATATATCACGTTGTTCGCATGACTTCAGAATACTGGATTGCCACGATGCCTTGCAACATAGTCCTTGGGTAGACTGACTGAGCACTGCTTACAGTTTGCTTTCACTCCTGACAACCATTTTCCTTTACAGCCACTTTCCTTGGATTGTTCATGAAAATCATCCATCTCATTTCTGTTGGTCACTTTATTAACAGCGATTTGGAATGTAGCCTTATGCGCACCATCTAATTAGTATTCACATGCATGTGGATGGTTATATAACCATATTACTTTATGCTTTTGTTTTTAGTTGCACCAATACTGAGAAGAAGATTGGAATCCCAGGAAGTAGCTGTGAACCACGTTGCCAAGTTCACTTGTGAGATCGAGATGGCACCAAACGTACGATTTCAGTGGTATAGAGCTGGGCGGGAAATCTATGATGGTGACAAGTACACCATACATACAGCTAATTATACATCTACTCTTGAAATCCCGAGACCTCAAGTGGTTGACTGTGGTGAATATAGTTGCAAAGCCTCAAATCAATATGGCAGTGTCAGCAGCACCGCAGCCTTGAAGGTGACTGGTAAGTACAGTACATACGTGAGTCCTTTATTGCTCTTGTTCACTATGTGAGCACGTCTATTGTGTTATCAGTGGTTCTGTATCCCATAAACTCGTTTTAGGATTAATTTCATTGTGCTTATTTAATACAACACAGCTTGGGTCTTCATTTGCCTTATAGAAATAGAAGAAAATGCTCAGCATTATTTTTTTACCCCAGGTTCATCATTCTTATCCAGGAACAAAATTACATGTCTGTTGGAAACTGGTTGTGAGAAGAATGGGATAGGATATGGTCAAGTTAACAAATGTGTTATTTTATGATGAGATTCTTTTGGAGCACTTTTAAGTCCCAAGGAGACTATGCGCAAGTTATAAAGGGACGGATCCACACACCATTAGGCGCATACTTACACACATGCAAACACAATTCTTAACTCATGGAAAGATTGCGGGGGAAGGAGTTTGGCAGCAGGAAACTCTCCCCCCACACACACACACACAAACAGAACAGTACACATGGAATGGGGTGCAGTAGATGTGGCAAGTGAACAGATTACCCCCACAGTCTTTGTAAAAAATGCTTTCTATTTCCATCATATTCTCCTATAAACATTCCTGTTATTCAGACATAAACATCTTTAGCACCTTGAAAGAATAATATTTTTAAGTCATTCAGTCTGATCATAAATGCATGGATGCAGTTGATTTGATTTACAGTTTGTATATGGGGTGATCCATCCTTACGAAGTGTTTGGTGGTGACAGGAGCCACCTTGAAGTAAATAAAAGATGCATGGTAATGTTTTGGTATTTCTCTCTTGTTAAAAAATCTATATAGGCATTTTGAAGCAATATGCTTATTGCACATCTTTATTTTGCTACTGTAAAATTGAATGCATCTTTTCTCTAATAGAATCTACTGTATATTACTGCTTCATTCATGATACGCGCTCAGAATAATCTTCCAATTTGGTAACTTAAATCACTCTTGTTAGCTGAACTTTTAACTCTTATATTTACACATCATGTCAGGTGATCCTAATGACAATGATTATAAATATTTTGACAGCAGGGTATCTTCATTTCATAGTATTTTTAGCTAATTTAATGCATGAGATAGCATTTCTGCCTCCTTGCTTTTGTGCTGATAGTTAGCCAGACCGATGTCAACTCTGCACTGTTTCTTTTGCAGAAGCGTTTCCTCCAACCTTTCTAACCAGGCCTGAATCTATTACTACTTTTGTGGGTAAGAGTGCCAGGTTCCTCTGTACGGTGTCAGGCACCCCTGTCATAGACACGGTATGGCAGAAAGACGGCGCCACCATTTCTTCTACAGAACACTACAGGATTTCCGCTTCAGATCAGAAGCACAGTTTAGACATTGCACATCTTACAATCAATGATAGGGGGGTATACAGTTGTAAAGCCTCAAACAAGTTTGGAGCAGACATCTGCCAGGCAGAACTTGCCATTATTGATAAGCCCCGTTTCATTAAGGAACTGCAATCTGTGCAGACTGCCATCAATAAAAAGATACATCTTGAATGCCAAGTAGATGAAGACCGGAAAGTAAAGGTATCCTGGAGTAAGGACGGGAACAAAATACCTCCAGGCAAAGATTACAAGATTTACTTTGAAGACAAAATGGCATCACTTGAAATACCTCTGTCTAAACTTAAAGATTCTGGAACATATACATGCACTGCTTCTAATGAGGCTGGAAGCAGCTCTTCTTCTGCAACCGTAACAATCAGAGGTAAGAAAATGGTTGATCTACTTAACTGTTTATTGTTTGAACTCTCTCGTTGATAGTAGCAACTCATTCCAAATACCATTAAGTCAGAATCATTTCACAGTTTCTTCAACTTTGACGTGCCATTTCTGTGTTCAAAATATGATGTAAATCTTTTACAGTCGTCTCCGTGTCTACTGAAGCTTATCGTCTGCCTTACTCAAGTGTGCATACTCACTCTTCCAGTGCTGACTAAAATATATCATTTAAATTTTTTTTAATCTCCTAGGCTGTTGTTTAGATGAATCCAAGTTACCTTTTTTAAAAGTAGGTTTCGGAGCAATAACAAGAATCTCAGCTTAAGTCCGAAGTTGATTGCAATAATGTGCTTCTAAATCGTGTGTTGCATAATCCTCATATCAAATCGATCTTCCAAGGCATTATATTTCAGGATTCTTTCTTTCTGAACTCTTTCTTTAGAGCCACCATCGTTTTTGAAGAAAGTGGACCCCTCTTATTTGTTGACTCCGGGAGAGTCAGCTCATCTTCAGTGCAAAATCAAAGGGTCTCCTGAGATCCAGGTGACATGGTTCAAAAATAACAAAGAAATTAGAGAGAGTGATACTCACAGGATGTCCTTTGCCAACAATGTGGCTATGTTAGATATTTCCAATGTGAAGGTTGACGACAGTGGAAGTTACTCATGCGAAGCTGTTAATGATGCTGGCAGCGACAGCTGCAGCACTGAGATTGTTGTCAAAGGTTTGTTGCTTAACCCACGGGTGGTTTTCTTTTAGAGGTGCTCTGTTCTGCATGGATACCATCCGTCACTAATTCTTTCTTGGTGCTTTGATGACTTTATAGAACCTCCTACCTTCATCAAAACTCTTGAGCCGGCCGAAATAGTGCGAGGAATAAATGCTACTCTTCACTGTGAGGTTTCTGGTACTGGACCATTTGAAATCAGTTGGTTTAAAGACAAGAAGCAAATTCGCAGTAGTAAAAAGTACAGGTTGACATCTCAAAAGTCTCTTATCTCTCTGGAGATTTCGTCATTTAATAGCGCGGATGTTGGTGAATATGAATGTGCAATAGCGAATGAAGTTGGAAAATGCATTTGCAGTGCAACATACATACTGAAAGGTTAGTGAGCCAAACCAAAAACCATCTCTTAATGTATTGCAAATGCAGAAAATACAAACCACTCTTAAATAGATTTTTCTTGTTTAGTCATCTTTTCCTTGCCATCTCCTTCTATACCTTGCTACTCTGCTAGTGTCTACCATTGTGTTTCTGAAGCAAAGAAGAGACCAGATTTCACTAAAATGAACTCCAAAGGAAAGAGTGCTTACAAACATACCACTTTAAAGAGATTCTTGCTTCAGACAGTTTGTGATGTAAATGTAAATTTTTTGTTGACAAGAATTGATTTGCATTACAAATGACTCTTTTCAGCATTCTTTTCTATAGTATCAGCACATTTTCACATAAGTAGCCAAGACAGACTCAAATATTATTTATCTATGCAAATAAATACTGTTATACTATAGCTGATTCTATGCATGTTTACTCAGAAGTAAGTCCCACTGAGTTCAGTAGTGTTTTCTCCTAAGTAAGTGTGCATAGGATTGCAGTGTTCCATTGATAAGAAGAATGATACGCAAATCAGATCAGGTATAGTGGGAAATTTATTCATTTATGGCCCAGTTTTATGGGCTATTTACGACAATGGATCTGTTGATCAACTGTTGTGAATGGCCGGTGGCAGCACAAATGTCACACCACCATTCATGCAGAAATAGCCAGCAGCTCAGCACACACACCAGATTTGCCCAGACGCTCTGCCGGCCCAGTTAAGGTGGCGATTCAGGGGACATTTGGGGCAGGAAGAGCAGGGAGCAGGCTGGAGGGGGTGGATTTTGGTGGCAAAGACGCACACTGGATCCTATCCCCGATTTTTCAACCTGCCTTACCCCCTTCCTCTTCTTGGACATATGCCAGCAAAATAGCTGGCACAGGTCTGAGGAGACCCATAGGCAATCAGGCTGCCTACTAGGAAGAAAGTAAAAAAAATATTCTTACTTACCTCTTGCTGCTCATCTGATTGCCCCCCCCCACCATAGCTCTGTGAGCACTGCATGGCAGAAGGTGGTGGGGGATAGGATTGGGCTATTAGATATACAGTATATCCAAAAGTGCTGGGTGGATAACATTATTTTACAATGAGGAATTTCCTGGTTAAAAAGTGTTCAAATTAGAATAACTTTGGCCAGAACACGTTTGCCAGAAAGTTCTGACACCCACTTTGACTGTTTAGAGGAGGAAATACTCTTCTTTTATAATTGAACTATCCACAGTTTCTCAACCCTTCTGACCTCCTCTAATATGGATCCAATAAAGCACCATCAATTTTTCTCCTACTCCTACCTCTTGGACAGAGGAATTCCAAAATTAACCACAAATATTGGAAAGGCAAAATCTTCAACCCAATTTCTGTTCCCCACCTCCTTCTGAGAAGGAAATATGTTCCTCAGTACATTGATCCTTTATGCTCCCAATCCCCACATAGATTAATTCTGCAAAATGCCTGTTGAATAGCTTTTGTACTGTATATTGCTCATGAAGTATTGTGCCCTCTGCACCCAGCTTGAAAGTGGAATCCTCTTCCTAGCCTCCTCCTGCAAGCAACTATGCACAAAGGATGTTGACACTGTATCTTGGAGAATCAATTAATTTTCTTTAAAAACTCTGAATTGCAGCACTTAACATAATAGGATGCAGTAATGATAGAGAAGCTTATTTCTTTTTTCAAATTAGAACCTCCATCTTTTATTAAGAAAATTGAAGATGTTACTACACTCTCTGGAGATGCAGTTACCTTACAGGCAGTTGTGAGAGGCTCAGCTCCTATTTCTGTCACTTGGATGAAGGGGACAGATATTATTAAAGAAGATAACAAAGTCAAAGTGACCTTTGAAGATGGAATTGCAACTTTGCAAATCTCAGATGTCCAAATTAGTTCTGGTGGTAAATATACATGTCTGGCTGAGAATGATGCAGGAAGTCAAACATGTTTTGGACAATTAGCAATTAAAGGTCAGTGTAGGAGCATTTTGACATCACACAGTACTTCATATATCCAAGGGGTGTTTGCATTTGCTCTGTAATGACTGCTATTTAACTCTGTTATAGAGCCTGCCACAATTGTTGAGAGAGCGGAGTTCATTCAGGTGACTGCCGGAGATCCAGCCACTTTGGAATACACTGTCGCAGGCACCCCAGAGTTGAAAACGAAATGGTTCAAAGATGGGAAACCTTTAGTTTCTAACAAAAAATACAGAATCAGTTTCAAGAACAATGTGGCTCAATTAAAATTTTATACTGCCGAATTGCATGATAGCGGTGAAATCACCTTTGAAGTTGTGAATGATGTTGGACGCAGCTCTTGTACCACTACGTTTACTGTGTTAGGTTAGTAGTCTTTTGGTTAAAGACAGCACAACTCCAATTTAGAACATAGAAAGGTTTCTTTCAAAGGTCTTGAGCCACTCTTTCTAACATATAGTGGGTTTTTTCCTTTGTTTTGCCTTGGAACAGATCGTGCCATTCCTCCGTTCTTTACTAAGCCCCTGCGGAACGCTGACAGTGTAGTTGGAGGCTTGTGCCATCTTGACTGCAGAGTCTCAGGTTCTCTTCCAATAAAGGTTTCTTGGTTTAAGCATGACAAAGAGATCACTACCAGCAACAAATACACAGTACGTTATGAAGAAGGGGCTGCTTCCCTGGAAATCAAGCATCTGGATACCAATGATGTAGGGGTGTATTCCTGTAGAGCCACAAACTCTGCAGGGAGTAAAGAAACCAGTAGCTCCTTAACTGTAAAAGGTTTGACATCTTATTTGTGTTCTCTTCTTGACATTTCATTTTTTTTTTAATTTTAAATCCCACCATGTTGATCACATTACTTAAATCTTTTAAACTATTTCTTTCAAACAACGTCTAGAGCCACCTAGCTTCATAACAGAGCCAGAGTCTCAACAAATGGTGCCGGGGTCAACAGTGCGCTTGAAGAGTACATTTAAAGGAACTGCACCACTCTCTGTACAGTGGTTTAAGGGTGATGCTGAGCTGACGACTGGTGGAGCTTGCTACATCATGACTGAAGCTTTGTCGAGTTATATGGAACTCTACGCAGTAAAACCTGCTGATTCAGGGGTCTACTCTTGCAAAGTCAGCAACGTAGCTGGTTCAGTTGCATGCAGTGCAAACTTATTTGTGAAAGGTTTGCATTTTCTTTTTCTTACTGTGAAATCTTTTGGTGATCTGAAATTCCTTCTTATTTTTCTTTAACCTCTTCCTTCAACTCTTGGTAATAATATTTCTTAATTCCACAGAACCTGCTACCTTTGTGGAAAGGCTTGAGCTATCGCAGTTGATTAAGAAAGGAGAATATGCCCAATTAGAATGTAAAGTGACGGGCACCCCTGAAATTAAAATCTCTTGGTTCAAAGATGACAGGGAAATTAAAGACAGTGCCAAATACAAGATGTCTTTGGTGGGCTCCACAGCAGTACTCAGACTGATGGATGTCACCGTTGAAGACAGTGGCGAATATATGTGTGAGGCTAAAAATGATGCTGGCAAAGATACCTGCAGTAGTGTTGTGGCAGTGAAAGGTTTGTGTTAAACTGCCCCTCCAATTTTCTCAGCCTGTTGTGCCTTTAAAAGGTTCCAGAAATAATTAACAAGTCCCACTTCTTTTTTCTCTTGTGCTATAGAGTCACCTTATTTTATCAAGGAATTTGAACCCAGAGAAGTGTTAAAAGATTCAGATGTTATCCTGGAGTGTGAGGTGTTAGGTACGCCTCCATTTGAGGTTTATTGGTTAAAGGACAACAAGCCTGTGAGAAGCAGTAGAAAACACAGAATAACCATTGAGAATTCCCTGATTAGCCTCCAAGTTTTCAAGTTTGACTCTTCAGATGTGGGTGAATACCAATGCAGAGTAACAAATGATGTAGGAAGCTGTGTGTGTAGCTCTGAGGTGGCCCTGAAAGGTTAGTACAACTTAGAATAGCTCGCTATATTCTTTAGTTTAAAATTTCACCGAGGCCAATACTCACCAGGCATCTATTTTTTCAATAGAACCTCCACAATTTGTGAAGAGGATTGAAAACATTAGCTCTCTTAGAGGTGGCACAATTGTGTTTCAAGCAACTGTCAAAGGCTCTGCACCGATCACAATTTCTTGGTTGAAAGATAACGATGATATTGTTGAAGATGAAAACACAAAAATGACTTATGTGAACAACGTGGCTACTCTCATGATCAGGGCTATCGAAGTGAAACATGATGGAAAATATTTTTGTCAGGCTAAAAATGATGCCGGAATCCAAAGGTGTTCTGCTTTACTAACAGTAAAAGGTTGGTTTAGCCTCCTTCCACCTCTAGCATATATACAATATATTTGTTCAGGACATTTTACATGTCAAGTCACAAAACTCATATGTATTCCTGTATTTATCGCAGAGCCAGCTACCATCACTGATAAAGCTGTATCCATTGATGTCACAGAGGGCGACCCAGCCACCTTGCAGTGTAGATTTTCAGGAACGAAAGACATTACTGCAAAGTGGTTCAAAGATGGGAAGGAGTTGTCTTTGGGACCCAAATATAAAATCAGTGTTACTGATACAGTCTCTGTGCTAAAGATTGTTTCTACAGAAAAGAAAGATGGTGGAGAATACACATTTGAGGTTTCAAATGATGTCGGAAGCAGCAGCTGTAAAGCTAGCATGAATGTGTTAGGTTTGTACTATGCACCCCTCTTATTTTGGAATCGGCTGGGTGGGCCCTGGCTGCAAGGTCTTATTTTGCTTATTCCAAAAAACGAGCATAGAGGCAGCTTAATCTAATATTTTGATTTTTGCTCTGTCCTGGGTAGATCTTCTCATACCACCTAAATTCACCAAAAAGCTAAAGAAAATGGACAGCATTAAGGGCTCTTTCGTCCACCTTGAGTGTATAGTGTCTGGTTCACATCCCATAAGTATCCAGTGGTACAAGGATGGCCAAGAGATAACTGCTAGTGAAAAGCACAAATATTCTTTCCATGATAACACGGCATTCCTGGAGATCAACAAGCTTGAAGGTGCAGATAGTGGATCTTACACCTGCGGGGCAACCAATAAAGCAGGCAGCAACCAGTGCAGTGCACATTTAACAGTCAAAGGTTTGGACGTCTTGTTCTTTTCTTCTAGGCAGTGAGTGCATTTGGTGTTTCTCTTTATTCTGAATTCTTTAAAATTTTGAAATGAGTGATTTTCTTCTTTTCCCTCTTCTTTTCCCCACTCTTTGTAGAACCCCCGTGTTTTGTTGAAAAACCACAATCACAAGATGTTATACCCGCTGCTAGAGTCCAGCTCAAAGCCCTTGTGAGCGGCACTCCTCCGTTACAAATAAAATGGTTCAAAGATAGCAAAGAACTCCTTTCAGGAGCCTCTCGCTCAGTTTACAAGGATGACACTTCCAGTGTGCTGGAACTCTTTTCAGCCAAGACATCTGATTCAGGGAATTATATCTGCCAAATAAGTAATGATGTTGGGTCAACAACCTGCAAAGCGACTCTTTTTGTGAAAGGTCTGAAAGGGTGTTTTTTTTTACATTTTTTTGCACTTTTTATTTTTTTTTAAACCACGAATTACTGGGTTTTTAAATAAATCATTCTTTGCTTTCTCTCTACTCTTATTTTAGAGCCCCCCAAGTTTATTCAGAAGCCCAGGCCAGTAGTAATTTTGAGACAAGGACAATCTACCACGTTTGAATGCCAGATAGCTGGTACACCTGATATCCATGTTACTTGGTACCGTGATGGGCATGAAGTGTCGGACCTTGCTAAGTATGGAGTTTCATTTGCAGACAACGTAGCTACTTTTAAAGTGACCAGTGCTAGGGTGGAGGACAGCGGGACATACGTTTGCGAAGCTCACAATGATGCAGGCAGTGAGAGTTGCATCATTGAATTGAAAGTGAAAGGTTAGTTGTGGGAATTCTTTTGCAGTTCACTCAGCCATTCGATTAGACTTTTTTTTCCCAGTCTCCTGAGGTTGTTTTTTTCCCCTTCTTCTAATGCAGAACCTCCCACCTTCATAAGGGAGCTGAAACCTGTGGAAGTAGTGAAAAGTTACGATGCTGTGTTAGAGTGTGAAGTCACAGGTACTCCTCCATATGAAGTAACTTGGCTGAAGGACAACAAAGAGATTCGAAGCAGCAAAAAATATACCATGGCTGATAAACAATCTGTATTTGCCCTTTACATAATGAACTGTGACTTTCAAGATGCTGGTGAATACCAGTGTATTATATCAAATGAAGGGGGCAGTTGTTCCTGTAGCACAAGGGTCACCTTGAAAGGTCAGTTTGGGAACCACAGTAGGAAAAATCTTCAAAATATTCACTTTCTTCTCTCCACTGTAACGAATGTTAAACCTGGCTTCATTTTGGCTTCTTTTTAAAACACAGAACCCCCATCTTTCATCAAGAAGATAGAAAACATCCATGCAGTTTTGAAAAGCTCTGCTGTGTTTCAGTGCACAGTGGCTGGTTCTCAGCCTTTAACAGTGTCTTGGATAAAAGATGAAAGAATTCTTGAAAACGACGAGACCTTCCACATGACATTTGAAAACCATGTGGCAAGGCTAAAGATTCAGAACGTTGACCTCAGTCACAGTGGGAGATACACTTGTCAGGCAATGAATGAGTCGGGTGTTGAGAAGTGTTTTGCTTTACTTTTAATCCAAGGTTGGTGAGGTTTGGATTTCTACCTTAACCTACAGCTCTTCCGTATTACCCACAGGGAAGTCAGCAATATATTTGAAATCTTACATTCGATATATTTGATTTTTATTGCAGAACCTGCTCAGATTATAGAAAAGGCTAAATCGGTTAAAGTAACTGAAAGAGACCCAGTGACTCTGGAATGTACTGTGGCTGGAACACCAGAGCTTCACGTAAAATGGTTCAAAGATGGCAAACAGCTCATGCCCAGTAGATATTACACCATGAGCTTCGATAATAACGTGGCCAGTTTCAGGATTGAATCCGTTATGAAGAATGACAGTGGTGCATACACTTTTAGGGTTGAAAACGATTTTGGAAGCAGCACCTGTGAGGCTGTTTTGACAGTACTAGGTTTGTATTTTGTTGCACCCAAATTCACACTTTGTACCATTATTTTAGGTGTTTTCATGAAGAAAGTTAAAGCAAGGAATCTGAAACTACTTGCCTTTTTTTTTTTTTTTCCTTTTTGGGCAGATCAATCAATCCCTCCGTCATTTACCAAAAAATTAACCAAAATGAATAAAATCCTGGGATCATCTATTCATATGGAGTGTAAAGTTTCTGGTTCCCTCCCAATTACTGCCAAATGGTATAAGGATGGAAAAGAGATACCTGACAGTGCAAAATATAGGAGTCTGTCCCATGAGAATACTGTATCCCTAGAGGTGAACAACCTATCATTGACAGATTCTGGAAATTATTCTTGTAATGCAACGAACGTTGCAGGAAGTGACTCGTGTAGCGCCGTCTTAACAGTGAAAGGTTTGCATTTCTTTCTGTCTTTCTGTACTCTTCAGTGTAAGAAATATATGAAAAATCTTTTTCAACTTTACAATCGCTGTCTTAATATCTTTTTACAACTATAATTTGACCTTACTTGCATACCACTTTTATTTTCTTATTAAGATCTTTCCCACTTTTTAAACTTTTCTTTATTGTTGATTATTCCTGGCTATAATTCTTGCGCCAAAAACATAATTCATTTTTCTGTTTCTTAAAACTTTTAGAACCACCAAGCTTCCTAGTAAAACCAGAAAGCCAACAAGCTGTACCTGATTCAACAGTGGAATTTAAGGCTACTTTAAAGGGAACACCACCCTTTAAAATAAAGTGGTTTAAAGAAGATTTAGAACTTGTGTCTGGACCTAACTGTTTGTTTGGGACCGAAGGGTCAACTGGTTTCTTAAATCTTTACTCAGTGGATATTTCAAAAAGTGGGAACTATACTTGCCAAGTTTCCAATGATGTTGGCAGTGATTCTTGTACAACAACACTGAGCATAACAGGTGTGCTAATTTGTTTGTTTTATGTTGCTCTTTTCTTATTTGTCTAACTTTCTTTTTGTAAATGTTTCTAGGTTACTTTTCTTTGTGCACTTCTAAATGTAAAAGTTGTTGACACAAGTGGATTACCCACTAGATTTATCTTTCTCTCCCTTTTATTCTGCATAAATTTAGACATGATCCGTTTTCTTCCTATCTTGCTAAAACTAAATATTTTATTTATTCCCTAGAACCTCCTAAGTTTGTTAAGAGGCTAGAAGCATCCAAAGTCATAAAACAGGGTGATTCTACACGACTTGAATGTAAAATCAGTGGATCTCCAGAAATCAAAGTTGTATGGTACAGAAATGACACTGAACTCCATGCTAATGAAAAATTCCAGATGTCATTCATAGATTCTGTGGCAGTAATTGAAATGAGGCATCTTGATGCTGAAGATAGTGGAGATTACATATGTGAAGCTCAGAATCCTGCCGGCAGGGCAAGCTGTAGTACAAAACTTCTTGTAAAAGGTTAGAAAACTTTATACTACAGGCTTCCCGCTCTTCTGCTGTTAAATATTTATCCCCCAAATGGTTGAGGGTACCGCATTCCTATATCCATAAACGAACAGTTATGAGACCACGGCTACAATCATGTGCACACTTTCCTGAGAGTAAGCCCCATTGAACACAATGGGACTTACTTCTGAGTAGACATGCATAGGATTGTGCTGCATATCTCTATTTGTTCAGTCAGGTCAGGATCCTGATTCTCATCCTGCAAGGCCCGTGTTTAAATCAAGCAAGTATTTTCTCATCTCTGGCCTTTGCTGTATCCGTTGAGAACTGTACATTGTAATGTATTACGGTACTTAACGATGAGCTAGTGGTGATGAAGAAGAAAATGATGAAGCCTCAGGCAATGATTATGATTAGCACAACATCAGGACTGGGATGGCAGAAGTGTTTCTGGCAAAACTGGGCTGCTTTGTTCCTAAGGCCACTGCGCTTGCCTTTTGCCAAGATTCTGACGTCTGAAGAATCTGCTGCCTGCCCTTTGGTGAAGTTGCTCAGATATATATGAGAGAGGAGCATTGTCGGCAGAAGGGCTTGTGCACAGAGGGGTCAGCTAGTCAGGGTCCTGAGAAAGGAGTAGGCCAAGCAAAGCAGGGGGCTGCGAAAACAATGAACAGATCAGGAGAAGGGTAGAGACTGACATATGAACGGGAAAGGAAAACGGAGAGAATGAGAAGTATATAAGAAGACCAGGAACTGCAGCAGTGAGAAAGGTTCACATATTTGTAGCGATTTCGGAATTGCGGGTAAAATAGCCATGTAGTAGCTAACAGGACAGCCAGAATAAAAACAAAAATCAATTCTGCTTGTGTCTTCCGTTGCTGGGGCTCACAAGACAGCCAGAAAATTTGTGAGCCCCAGCAACAGAAGACACAAGCAGAATTGATTTTTGTTTTTATTCTGGCTGTCCTGTTAGCTACTACATGGCTATTTTACCCGTAATTCCGAAATCGCTACAAGTAATCGCTGGCCATGAAAGTTTTCGATCGAAGTTCACATATTTATTTGAAATAACCAGCCACAACTTTAGCTGCAGGTTTCTAGTAGAAGACTGGATGGAAATTGATTTTGGCCCACAATGTTTCCCATAAGTCCCCCAAAAGCTCCCAGAATAAGTCCCCCCCCCCAAGCTCACCTTTTCTGTACTAGTTCACTGCTGTTCACAGCCCAGATCAACTGTAGCTTAGGTAGGAAGATTATCATGCAGCCAATCAGACTTGACTACATGATGATGTCACTCGGGGCATATGAAGTTAGTGCACAGCAAGGTCAAATATGGGCCGCATGTGTAACACGTTACCTGAAAAGAGGTACATTTGGCGGGGGGGGGGGGGAATGACAATGTTCATGAAACACACCCTTTGTTTTGACTCAGCATCATGGCAGATGCTTATCTATTTCTCTAATTGAGACATGCATTTTGAAAAGAAAAGCAATTTCAGTGTAATGCATGCCTTGGCACTGAAATAGAAACACATCTGGCAATTCTCACATTACAGTACAGTACAGTATATTTACATTAGTCGAGCAATATGCATTTTATCACAGCTATTTTTTTTAAGTTACAAATACGTACCCAAGACATTTCTCAAAGTGGCAGCTACTTCTTCTCTTTTTCTTCCTAGAACCTCCTATATTTAGCAGGAAGCCATCTCCAGTAGATACACTCAAAGGTACAGAAGTTAGCCTTGAGTGTGAAATTTCTGGGACACCACCATTTGATGTTACATGGTATAAGGATAAGAGACAAATCCGCAGCAGTAAAAAATACAAGGTCACATCCAAAAATTACCATGCAAGCGTTCACATTCTTAATGTTGAAGCTTCTGACATTGGCGAATACCAGTGCAAAGCTCAGAATGATGTTGGAAGTGACACTTGCATTTGTACTGTAAAACTCAAAGGTAAGCAATGTTGGTATGTATATGCAGTAGTGTGAAATCTTTTTTCTTCTTAAGATTTAGAGAACACTTCTTATTAGAAATCTTGACACCTAACGCCTCTATCCTCTTCAGAACCACCAAAATTTGTGACCAAAATAAACAACCTTACTGTTGTGGTGGGTGAACCGGTAGAATTACAAGCGACACTGGAAGGCTCTCAGCCAATTTCCGTTATGTGGCTCAAGGACAAAGAAGAGGTCATTCGAGAAAGTGAAAACACAGCGATAACCTTTGTGGAAAACACTGCCACATTACAACTTGCCAAGGCAGAACCAGCAAGTGCTGGAAAATATATTTGTCAAATCAGCAATGATGCTGGAACCCGGGAATGTATGGCCACTTTAACAGTTCTAGGTTGGTAATAACAAACTTACCTTTAAAAACAAAACAAAACAAATTATTTTAAAAGTTGAGAATACTAGATAGTTTGCAGGATCTTGAGACAGTTTAGACTTCTGTCTTTTATAGTGTTTTACAAAATGTTTGTCATCTATTCAAGTAGGTTATAAGATTCACTTTCGCCCAATTCATAATTCTTGTTCAGTTCAAGAAAACATCATAAATGATCTTTCTTGATAAGAAATAAAGATGCACTGAGAAATGTAATTGGGCCTGCATCTGTGGAACTCCTTATCTGCATAATACTGTAAATACTTTTTGATGTTCTGATGATTGCAGTGTAGTAGAACTTAGAGTTGCTAACTGGGATGTGACCATTATAATGTTACATATTGTTGATATATGGTGACAAAATCTTGTTTGTATCTATATGCCAAGAAAAGAGTGCAATTAATACATCCATAGGCCTCCACTCCAAAGCAAAAACATGTAGCTTTATAGCAATGATTTCTTAATTGTAATATTAAAGCAATATTAAATATTTAATTTAAGCATTAAATATTAAAGAATATTAAATTCTTAAAGCAAATATTAAAGCAATATTAAAGCATAGATATAAAATGTATCTAACATGTCAAAGTTATTTGCAAATGGGCATTGCTTGTCTCTTTCCAGAGCCAGCTGTCATTATAGAGAAGGCAGAACCAATGAAAGTCACTGTAGGAGATATTTGTACGTTAGAGTGCAAAGTGGGTGGAACACCCGAACTTTCAATAGGGTGGTTTAAGGATGGAAAAGAACTGACAAGTAGCCACAAACACAAAATTACCTTCTACAACAAAGTGTCTACACTCAAAATTCTTGATTCAGAAAGTGAAGACAGTGGCTTATATACCTTTGAGGTACAGAACAATGTTGGCAAAAGCAGCTGCACAGCCTCCGTTGATGTTCTAGGTTAGTTCTGTTGCTTCTCTTCATAAGATTTTTCACGAGGCCATAGTTCTCCGTTTTTGTAAACTTCTTGAGATCCTTACTTTTTTTTGGTTTACTTGCTCTTGCACAGATCGGATGCTTCCACCTTCTTTCACAAGGAAACTTAAAGAAACTCATGGTGTACTGGCTTCCTCTGTGGTTCTTGAGTGTAAAGTGGCTGGATCCACACCAATTACAGTGGCTTGGTTTCAAAATGGACATAAAATCACTAGTGGTGAAAAACATCAAATCAGTTTTTCAGACAATGTCTGTGGTTTGCAGATCAATTCACTGAATTCATCTGATTCAGGAACTTACACGTGTAAAGCTGCTAATGCAGCAGGCTCTGATGAGACCAGAGCTCTTTTGACTGTACAAGGTCAGTATTTGATGACTGAATAGGTCTTTCTTTACAGAAATCTTCCATAATAATAATAATAATAATCTTTAATTCTTGCAAAATTATTTGATTATATAATTTGGGGGATATGTATATTTGCATTTCATGCTTCCATAATTATCTACTGATCTTAATTTTTTTTTTGTGCTTGAATAGAACCACCTTCTTTTGTGAAGAAGCCTGAATCTGTGGACATTTTACCGGGCAAAAGTGTTACATTTTCTGCTGTTATTAGAGGAACACCACCATTTAAGGTGAACTGGTTTAGAGGGGTCAACGAACTTGTACCAGGCGATAAATGTAACATCTATTTGGAAGATTCAGTCACAGAGCTGGAACTGTTTGACGTAGATCCACTCCAGAGTGGAGAGTATACTTGTGTAGTGATGAATGATGCTGGCAAGGTGTCTTGTACAACACATCTTTCTGTAAAAGGTTTGTACGTATTGGAATTTCTTGCTCTAAACTATTGAAATGTTTGCAGAATACCGATACTCAGTGCTTGATTCTTATTGCACATTAGAACCAGCTGTTTTTGTGAAGAAACTAAGTGACCATTGTGTGGAGCCAGGCAAGTCCATCATTCTAGAGAGCAGGTACACTGGCAGCCTCCCAATTTCAGTGACATGGAAGAAGAATGGTGTTACTTTAAGTCAATCTGAAAAGTGCAGCATCACCACAACAGAGAGGTCATGCATTCTGGAGATTCTTAATAGCACTACGGATGACCAAGGAGAATACGTCTGCATGGTGGAGAATGAAGCTGGAGAAGATGTTTGTGAAGCAATGGTATCTGCTTTAGGTCTGTCTTGGTGTTATTTTAAGTCCTTCTCAATCAAGTTTGTAGTTCCAAGGCTCAGGTGTAGTTATCTTAATGCTGATATTGACTCCTTGTGTTCTCAGAACCACCTTCTTTCGTCACACATTTGGGACCTCTTGAGGTATCAGTTGGAGACTATACAACATTGCAATGCCAAGTTGTCGGAACTCCAGAAATCATAATATCTTGGTACAAAGGAGATACAAAATTAAGATCTACTCCAGAGTATAAGATGTACTTCAAGGACAATGTTGCCACAATGATATTTAACAAAGTGGATATAAGTGACAGTGGGGAATATATTTGCAAAGCAGAAAACAGTGTAGGAACTGCCTCTTCAAAGGGTGTCTTGACAGTTCAAGGTGATTATTTTATTTTGAATTTGTTAAATAACTATTCTTTACAGCTTTTTCACTCTTTTAGGAGTGTTTAATCTGGTTCAGAGGCCGCAGGAACCCTATAGTTACTATTTATTGCATGCCTGCTTTTTTTTCAGAGCGAAAACGTCCACCTTCTTTTGCAAGGAAATTAAAGGACACCGAGCAAACTGTTGGCTATCCTATCAAGTTTGTTTGCCGCCTAAATGGGTCAGAACCTATCAGTGTTACTTGGTATAAAGATGGTGTACCTTTAAGAGATGACTTTGATGTGCAAGCCTCTTACATAGATAATGTGGCAACTCTTCAACTGTTGAAAACTGAGATGAGCCACACAGGACAGTACTCTTGCACAGCTACCAATTCTGTTGGCACTGCTACCTCTAGTGCTAGACTTACAGTCTCAGGTACCAACTCTTTGATTTTCATCTTTTGTTTTATCTGTTTCTTTCTTCTTCAGTAGTTGCGTATATATTTATAGAAACAAAAGGGGGAAAGTCAATAAGCATTCTCCTCTTCCTTTTAATTCCCAGAACCTAAACAAGCACCCTTGTTTGATATTACACCCGAGTCCATCGATGTTCCTGTTGGACAAAGTGCTGACCTTGAGTGTCATGTTACTGGAGCCCAACCAATACATGTTACCTGGGCAAAAGATGGCCGAGAGATCCGTACAGGAGGAAACTATGCAATTACCTTTGTAGCAAATACAGCCCACTTAAGGATTCTGAGAGTAGGCAAAGGAGACTCTGGACAGTATACCTGCCAAGCTAGCAATGATGTTGGAAAAGACTTTTGTTCAGCCCAGCTTAATGTGAAAGGTATTGGAATTTTAGGTTACAGTAGGACTTTCTTGGGGTGTCTTTTTCAGTCAATTCTTTGCTTCTAAATGTTTGAAGTTAAAATAGAACAGACCTCTTTCAGACTAAAAATTTATTCTAGATCTCAATCTGTTTGTATCAAATACCTGAAATTTGTTCTCTTACTTCTTCTTGAAAATCCAAGAGAGCAGAGGAAAAACAGTTAACCTTGTGGAGCTATAATTTATTTTTCTGACAAGTGATACATATTAGCTATTCTTTCCTTACATTCATGTTAAATGTAATTCAATGGAATGTTTGTCTGTTTCTGTGAGAGCCTTACCTCATACACTTCTCAAAATATTGATCTGTTATTGAAGGCATGGGGAAAGGGTCTTCTAGAGTGAGTATATGTGCCTCTTTTACTATAATATTCCAGCCTGTCATCTGACTGGGGCTGAGTGAGGTTTCTGCTCCACTAATCTGAGTAATGCTTGAGGGGAGCAGAGGGCATATGGCATTCTGCTGTGCCTGCCATTTGGTGGATTGGGACCATATTGGTAAACAAAACTCAGGATTTGTTTTAATAATTAAATAAAACTGAATTTTCCATACACTTTTGGGATAGCTGACATTTATATGGAAATATTCATACTAAATTAGTGATCAGTTTTTGTAACAATAAGAAATAATTATTTATACAAGAGTGTATATGGAAATGTAGAATGCATATAGAAGTCTTGAACAAACTATGGACATAGCATATCTTTGAATATGGACATAGCATATCTTTCAAGCATATCTTTCAAACTATGGACATAGCGTATCTTTCAAACTATGGACATAGCATATGACATAGCAAACATAGCATATCTTTCAAACTATGGACATAGAATATATCTTTGAATGCTCTTTGAACATTTTCCCCCTCTCAAGCTTAATGTTGGGTTCTTGTAATTGAATTTACCATTGTGTATCATTTCCAAGGTGAAAGTCATATGTTCTCAGTAGTTTTTATTCATCCCATAGTACAGTATTGAATGTTATTTTCCTTCTGGCTTCTTAGAACCTCCTAAATTTGTAAAGAAACTAGAAGCAGCAACGATGGTGAAACAGGGTGATTCATGTCAACTTGAATGTAAGATCAGTGGTTCCCCAGAAATTAAAATTGTATGGTACAAGAATGAACAAGAAATACATCCTAGTGGCAAGCACCACATGACATTCAGTGACTCCACAGCAGTCCTAATCATCGTTGAAGCCAACCTTGAAGACAGTGGAGATTACATTTGTGAAGCACTCAATTCTGCTGGCACTGCAAGCTGCAATACAACTGTCACAGTAAAAGGTTAGAAGTCAACCTCCCTCCCCTGCCTTGCCGTATTCTCTAATCTTAAAGGCCTAGAAAAATGGGAGTTGGACACAAATTGTCAAAAGTACTGAAGGATTGAGATGTGTAATTAGATGACCCCCCCCCCCCCAGCTAAACTTGTATGGGAAATTGTCAAGGTGCTGATGATTATAGCCCATGTACACATATAGTAAAAGAATCTTGAAAAATTTAAGAGCAGAAGGAACAGCCTTATTTATAGAAGACCCAACATGGAAATGTAAATTGTATATAGAAATCTTGGACAAACTCTTTGAACCCTTTTTGAACACTTTTCCCCTCTCAAGACTCAAGGATCAAGACTAATGGGCCTTCTAGTCTTAATTGTCATTGGCCTGTCCCAGAAGTTGCAGAATTATACAGTACCACAGGACAATAAAGGGTATAATCCATTTCCTGTAATCCAGTCTGTGGCCATTTAAGGTCTAAAGACACCCTGTACTTCAGGATATACTTCTTGAGCATATAACTAATGGCTAGGAAGTTGAAGACAAGCGATGACAGGTGAATGGATCAAAGAAGTGGGTGATAATGCAAGATATGAGGTTACGGTAGTAGGAGGACCAGCTTTCTGTTATCTGTGCCAGCTGCAGAGCCTGCTAGATGCTTGTCAGTTACCTCCTGGCAATGCTCTATAGTTAGAGAAGACATTAGATGTGAACAGGAATTATAAGGGGGAAAGAATCACAGGTGTCTTTTTTAATTTACAGCTCTCATAGGGATAGGGAGGAAGCCAGTAAGAATATATGTAAGATATAGAAGAGTCTGAGTAAGGCCTAGGGAGTATCAGATCAAGGATAATAGATCTAACTGGGGGTGTGGCAAAATCATGGCATGCATTCTGTGTAGGCGCACACCCTTTCTTATTAACTGCATTTATTTGGAAAATCCAGTCCTACGTGTGAAAAGAATTTGTGGAGAGATGCCAAACTTTCAAGCAGGACTTTACAACTTTGGATATAGAAATGACCTCAAAATGAACTGCTATGGGCTCAGCACTTTTGAAAGCTAGAGGACGACCTAGGCACCTAAATAGGGATTTACAAGCATAGCTTCTGGCTTCTGTTTCTGAATGGCTTGCCTCTTCTCCTGTTAGCAAGAAACCTCTTCCAGGAATCCGGTTACATGTTCTCATATTCTTTTTTTATAGAACCTCCTGTTTTTAGCAAGAAACCTACCCCCGTAGATACACTTAAGGGCTCTGATGTCATCCTTCAGTGTGAAATTGCAGGCACACCACCATTTGAAGTTGTCTGGTTCAAGGACAGAAAGCAAGTCAGAAGCAGTAAGAAGTTCAAAGTTACAACTAAGAACTTCAATGCCAGCGTTCACATTCTTAACCTTGAAGCGGCGGACACTGGGGAATATCAGTGCAAAGCGACCAATGAGGTGGGAAGTGACACTTGTGCTTGCAGTGTAAAATTCAAAGGTTAGTATTTCTATAAATCGGTTCTCCTGTGGCATCTTTTTCTTACTTTTCTTTCACGTTTGCTTGCAATTTTCTTTTTTCTGACCATGAGTAATTCTCTTCTGTGCCAGAACCACCGCGGTTTGTTAAGAAGCTGAGTGACACCTTCACCTACGGCGGGGAACCCACGGCACTGCGGGCTGTAGTAGAAGGCTCCCAGCCTATTTCTGTTGTATGGCTTAAGGACAAGGGTGAAATAATACGGGAAAGTGAAAACCTCAAGATTTCCTTTTCGGATAACATTGCAACTCTTCAGATTGCAAGTGCCGAAGCCACCAACAGTGGGAAGTACATCTGCCAAATTAAAAATGATGCTGGAATGCGAGAATGCGCAGGACATTTACAAGTTCTAGGTTGGTACTGGCTTCCATTCCCTTCTAAAGAATGAAATCTTGACTGCCTTTGCAGTCTCCGCACTAGTGCAATTTGGGTCTTGGTCTCAGTTTTGCAACTCAGTTTTGTGGATTGTCTCCCTCATTCCAGAACCGGCTGTGATTCTAGAGAAGCCTGAACCAATGGTGGTGACAGCTGGCAATGCTTTTACTCTGGAGTGTACTGTGGGTGGGACACCAGAGCTAATTGCCAAGTGGCTTAAGGACGGAAGGGTACTCGCCAACAGTCGCAAGCACCAGATTAGCTTTTCCAACAAAGTTGCAACCCTAAAGGTTCTTTCTGCGGACATGAATGACAGGGGGCTGTACACTTTCGAAGTACAGAACGAAGTGGGGAAAAGCAGCTGCACGGCCTCGGTCGAGGTTTCAGGTTAGCTAGAGATCTTTCTTCTCAATTACTACTTTCTTTACCTTTTTGCCTGTATCTGTCTCCTCTTTAAACATTGGCTTTTTGTTGCCTTTCCCCACAGACCATGTTGTCCCTCCTTCTTTTATAAAAAGATTAAAAGAAACTTTTGGTGTCCTGGGCTCCTCAGTTGTTTTGGAATGCAAAATTGCTGGGTCACCACCTATTTCAGTCACTTGGTTTCATGGAGGAAATGAGATTTTCAGTGGAGACAAATATGAAACGACCTTTTCAGATAATGTCTGTGCTTTGAAGGTGAATGCTCTGGACACGTCCGATACCGGGCCGTACACCTGTGCTGCTGCAAATGTAGCTGGCTCGGATGAATGCAGTGCCTTTTTGACGGTGCAAGGTCAGTACAGGATAAAGGCACCCTATATAACCCTACTATATGTTTATTTTCTTCTGGCTGTTCATTTTATATGGATTTCAAGTATTTAGTACATCGATTAACATTTAGTCTAAACTTTGTGTCTGTACAAATCTAGAACCTCCCTCTTTTGCAAAAACACCTGATCCACTGGAGGTTTTACCTGGAATGAGCGTAACATTCAGAAGTCTGATAAGAGGCACTCCTCCATTCAAAGTTAACTGGTTTAAAGGAAGTCGAGAACTCATGCCAGGGAAAACATGCAACATCATCCTGGCAGATTCAACTGCAGAGCTGGAATTGTTTGAAGTAGGACCACTCCAGACTGGAGATTATACCTGCCTTGCCACTAATGATGCTGGCAGTGCGTCTTGTACCACACATCTTTTTGTGAAAGGTTGGTCCAAATGCATCCCACATACTTATTATGGCATGTGAGCAAGTATATAGGTGTGCGTGTGTGTGTGTAGGTACACATACATACGCATATGGTACGGGTTTTGGGTTGATCTGTTCTTTCATATGATTTTACCCCAGAGCCAGCTGTGTTTGTGAAGAAGCTAAGCGATTTCAGTGTGGAGCACAGCAAACCCATTGTTCTTGAAAGTACATTCAGTGGGACACCTCCGCTTACAGTTACGTGGAAGAAGAATGGCTTAAATATCACACAGTCTCCAAAATGTAATATAACAACAACAGAAAAATCAGGCATACTGGAAATTCCTAACAGTACCAGAGAAGATGAAGGAGAATACACATGTGAAGTTGCAAATGATGCTGGAGAAGATGTATGCCATGCCTTGGTATCAATCTTAGGTGCGTTACTGTCTTAAATGGGTTGACAATTCTTGTATTAATTGCCATCCTACTATATGATTTGGGTTGATTGGGGGTACTAACTATACTAATTTCTGCTTCAGAACCGCCATATTTTGTTAAACACTTGGAACGTGTGGAGGTGACAGTTGGAGAGCCTGCAACTTTACAATGCCAAGTGGCTGGAACCCCAGAAATTAAAGTGTCATGGTACAAAGGAGATACCAAACTACGGTCAACTCAAGCTTATAAAATGCACTTCAAGAACAATGTAGCTTCACTTACTTTCAGTCAGGTGGAGAATACTGACATCGGTGAATACATCTGCAAAGCAGAAAACAGTGTTGGATTTGTTTCTACAACAGCAATGCTCACTGTCAAAGGTGATGGTTCCTTTTTAAATAATTGAGTCTTGTCATTTCAAAGCTGTGAATTTAAATACTTTGTGTGCAATATCTTAAAGGCATGATTCACTTGCCCTGTGGGTACAATGCTCATGTGTGAGTTGAGGTTACTAAAGCCTTGTTCCCCTTAATGCTCCATTGCTGTCTGTATACACACATAGGGAGGACAAGCAGGTTTTCATCCGCAGTGCAAATGGATCATGACCTTAATTTTCTTTTGAGCTTTATAGAATACATTGTTACATGCTACAATTTGTTTTTGCAGACCGCAAACTTCCTCCCTCATTTACAAGAAAGCTGAAAGATATCCAGGAGACTGTTGGTTCTTCGATTGCTTTTGATTGCCGTATAATTGGTTCTGAACCTCTTCAAGTGTCTTGGCATAAGGATGGGGTGTTGTTGAGCGATGATAATAACATTCAAACCACATTCTTAAACAATATAGCAACTCTTCAGATCTTGCAGACCAGCACAGCTCACTCTGGCCAGTATACGTGCTCAGCAAATAATGCTCTTGGAAGTGCATCTTCTAGCGCCAAACTCCAACTCACAGGTTCGTAACCTATTAAATCCAACTTGGTCACACATTGTTTTGGTTCTAATGAAGATGAACCAATCACAGAAATACTGTCTAAAACAGTCTGTGAACTAGGGCCATTTTGAAGAAAAGGCAGCACTGCAGCAAGGGTTATGTTGTCTCTTTTCACTTCTTTTTTTAGAGCACCTGAAACCTCCATTCTTTGACGTGAAACCTTTGCCCATTGATGTTGCTCTTGGGGAAAGTGGTTCTTTCAAGTGCCATGTCACAGGATCAGGGCCAATGAAAGTCACCTGGGCAAAAGATAATAGAGAAATCCGCCCTGGTGGCAATTACAAGATCACACTGGTAGAAAACACAGCAACACTGACCGTTCTTAAAGTAGGCAAAGGCGATGCTGGACTGTACACCTGTTACGCAAGCAACAGTGCGGGGAAGGATTCTTGTGGTGCTCAGCTGGGTTTCAAAGGTAATTTATGAAAAGTGCTATTTTTTCTTCAGTTTTGCAAAGCACGTAGCTTAAAGACATTTATGGCTCTTCTGGCCTTTGAAGTGGCCACAGTTGGAGGGCATTCATGATCAAGAGTAGTAGCTGATAAAAAAAATGTTCTTGGGATTTTAACATGAAGTTATTTTTATGTGACAGTTAATACCATGCAGTGCTTCATATTTATTGCTTACAAGATTGTTTAAACTTAGCAGCATGTGGAAATACACCAAGCCATAAATGGGGTGAACATAGAATGTCCTTTTAATATGTGACATTTGAGTGAGGTGTCATATTTTTATGTGAAAATAGTTATTTTTTCACCCAGTGTGATTAAGCTGTGGAAGTCTGTGGTTCCGAATAAGAAGGGAAATAGTTGGCAAGTTCAGCCATCTCTTCTACATACACTCAGTGAGATACAGGCAGAGGAAGCATCCGGAGTGCTTTCTTTTTCTCTTTTTTTGTGGCGGACACCTGATCACATATTCTTCCCCCCTCCCCCAGAATTAAGTTCCTGTAGCTAAAAGAAGACAGGCAGTTGTCATCAGTGCTGGATTTGTGGGAAAACAGTGCAGCACTAATGGCGGTTGTCCGTTCTGACTGTGACCTATGATCTAGGAGCAGGGGGAGGAGTACTAGGATGGAAGGTGGGAAAACATTGCTGGGGCACTGGGCAAGAATGACAAGTTCCCTGACTGCTTCCTCCCTGTCATCTGAAGAATCTGAGTAGAAACCAAAACAGGAGGCAGAGGAGTGGAGCATGGGGAAAGGGAGCTTGACGGCGCAATCCTATTATCTTGCTAGACAGGCATAATGCGTGCTGCGCTGGCCTAGTGTGTTGCAAACATGCTGTAAAGCACATTGCGACACCCAGAAAGGCGGGAGTGCCAGTGGGAAGGCCAGCACCATTCCATAGGCACTGAAGCCAGATGCCTGTGCGCCGGAGCAGGTAGGAGCTGCTTCAAGCGACTTGGCGGCGTGGGGGAGGGCAGGGAGGGGACGTAACTGGGCAGGAGAGGGCAGAGAGGGGCAGTTCAGGCCCAAGAGGGGGGGCAGGGTCAGCGGCACTGACGCACACCAAATCCTATGCTCCCTCCTGGGCTTGGAAGCCTGACACGAGGCTTCTCAGTTCTTCACCAGCAAATTAGCAGGCACAGATCTGAGTAGCTCCATTGCTCAGGCTGGGGCTTTCCCCGGGTTAAGGGGACAAATGTCTTCTTACCCTAAGGAGACCTCCAGCCTGCTCCTTCCCAGCGCTGGATACAGCATGGGCTGTTTGGCCCCACAGCTCCAGCACTGGATAAGATTGGGCTGTCAGACAAGTAAATCTGTGAATGGGTGGCCACCTCCTGATATCCAGTTTGCAAGGATTGGATTGCAGTATCCAATTATTACTACATTATTTATCTCTGTATGGCAGCAAACAATTCAGGTTTTACACGTAGTTGAGATAATAAAAAATCCCGTGGCTGCAATCCTATCCGCACGTTCCTGGGAGTAAGCTCGATTGGCTATAATGGCACTTACGTCTGATTAGACTTGCATAAGATTGGGCTCTGTGCTTCCGTGTGTGTGTGTATGTTCTGTGTCTATTAAAAGACTATTGCAATATATGTGCACAGCTTTACACCAAAGTCCTCTTAAGGTGGATATTGTACCTGGGTACTCCACAGCTTGACTTCTGAGGGATTCATGGACCTTTGGCTGACAGAAATGGCTTTTGCCAATACACTTTGATATTTTGTACACATATCATTGGAATTCGTAAAAATCTAACACAGCCCCTCCTTCTCTTTCTTTCATAGAGCCACCAAGGTTTATTAAGAAGTTAGATTCCTCCCGGATTGTGAAGGAATATGATTCAACTAGATATGAATGCAAGATAGGTGGTTCTCCAGAAATTAACATTGTGTGGTACAAGGATGAAATTCAGATTCATCCCAGTAACAAATATACAATGTCCTTCGTTGATTCTGTGGCAGTGATTGAAATGCATAATCTGAGCGTCGAAGATAGTGGGGACTACACTTGTGAAGCCCAAAATGCAGCTGGTAGCGCCAGCAGCAGTACCTCATTGAAAGTGAAAGGTCAGAAGCTGCTCTTCTTTATTTTCTCTCCTCTTCCTGCTCTAGAAGGTTGCTAGGGCTTGCTCTCTTTCACTAAGCAAGCCAATAATATTTTCCACTAAAGACCAACCTTTCACATACCAGGTCTTTACAGTTTGGAATTGAAACTTTTTCTCGCATGTCATGTCCTAATTCAACCAATGACAACGTAAACGTTTTAAACGTTCTTGTTTTAATGACAACATAGTTGTAAACATTCATAATAGCACATTCTTCTCTTTGACTTTGGTCCTTTCCGTTTAACAAAAATGCAAACCTCCTCTTTTATAGCTCCTCCTGTTTTCCGCAAAAAGCCTCGGCCAGTAGAAACTCTGAAGGGTTTTGATATCCACCTTGAATGTGAGCTTCAAGGCACTTCTCCTTTCCAAATCTCGTGGTATAAAGACAAAAGGGAAATTAGAAGTAGCAAGAAGTACAAGATTTTGTCTGAGAATTATCTTGCTAGCATTCACATTCTCAATGTTGATGCCGCAGACGTTGGCGAATATCATTGTAAAGCAGTCAATGATGTGGGCAGTGACTCTTGCGTTTGCTCTGTGATGCTGAAAGGTTTGTAAAAGTCTTTCTAGGACTGTCTTTTTCAGTAGTTCTGCATTTTTTTTATCTCATTCATCCCTTATATATTTTCTGTCTACTCATCAGCACCCCCAAGGTTTGTGAAGAAACTAAATGATATCACTGCTGTAGTTGGGGAGCCAGCAGAACTGCAAGCTACAGTAGAAGGTTCTGAGCCCATTTCTGTACTGTGGCTGAAAGACAAAGGTGAAATCATCCGAGAAAGTGAAAATGTTTGGATGTCATATTCAGACAAAGTTGCCGTTCTTCAAGTTGTAAATGCAGAACCAACCAACACTGGGAAATATACCTGCCAGATTAAAAATGATGCTGGAAGTCAGGAATGTTTTGCTACTTTATCAGTACTAGGTCAGTATTGCAAAAAAAAAAAAAATTACATACTGCGGAATAATATGTTCACTTATTGCAGTATCTTATTTTCAAATACGACTGTGTTTTGCATCTCATTCCAGAGCCAGCAACTATTGTAGAGAAACCAGGCCCAATGAAAGTCACAACTGGAGATTCTTGTACCTTAGAGTGTACAGTAGCTGGGACACCAGAGCTCACAGCTCGGTGGTTCAAAAATGGAAATGAGCTTTCTACTGACCACAAATACAAAATCACTTTCTTCAACAAAGTATCTGGGCTTAAGATTCTGAATGCAGGAGTACAGGACAGTGGAGAATATACATTTGAGGTGAAAAACAAAGTTGGCCAAAGCAGTTGCAAAGCTTCAGTACAGGTTTCAGGTTAGTTGAATAACTTAGGTGTTGTCAATTCTGCATTCCTTCTGCATCAGGAGATAGAGGGAACCTGGTGCCTTCGGAATCATCTTAAAGAGCTGTAACTTGGGAAAAATTTGGTGTGATGTGAGAAATCCACGTGTCATCTCGTCTGGGGATGTTCCTTTGGAAACCTAATCATCTTGAAGTGACATGTGGAAATGGGTCACTCTTATGAATGGATCCATGTACATATTCTTTTGCCCAAGTGGTGCAATGTCATTGTTTTACCTCTAATGACAATTGAAATATTAAGAGCATGAACATGCCTTTCCAAGATGAAAAGAGAATGCATTCAAGACCTCAAGTGATGCTACTGAGGTTCTCCCTCATGCCAATGATACTATTAATTAAACACCTGGAAATCTATTAAGAAAATGCCTATGAAAACGTGCTATAATGTATCTGTCCCTACTTTATATTCCACAGATCGCATTATACCACCTTCATTCACAAAGACGCTGAAAGAAACACATGGTCTACTGGGTTCATCTGGTGTCCTTGAGTGCAAAGTAATTGGGTCACCTCCTATCTCTGTTTCCTGGTACCGTGATGGACATGAGATCACTAGTGGAGAAAAATATCAGGCAACGCTTACAGATAATACTTGTTGTCTGAGAGTGAATGATCTTCAAGAGTCAGATACTGGAAATTATTCTTGCATAGCAACTAACGTAGCTGGATCTGATGAATGTGAAGCGGATTTCATAGTTAGAGGTAAATATTGAACAAAAGGTAGAAAGTATAAACAGAACATAAAAATAAAATAAAATCCAGTCTCTCTTTATACTTTTTTCTTGTCTAAGTTCAGGTGTTTGCATTTTGAACATATATATATTTAATCAACCTCTTTTTATGTGTGTCTAGAACCCCCATCTTTTGTGAAGAAACCTGAATCTCTTCAAGTTTTGTCTGGGGCAAATATAACCTTCACAAGTATTCTTAAAGGAACCCCTCCCCTTGATGTGAAATGGTTTAGGGGGAGCGTTGAACTAGTTCCAGGACATAGATGTAACATCTCTCTGGAAGAATCCGTTGCTGAACTGGAGTTGTTTGATGTTCACCCAGTCCAAAGTGGAGATTATACATGTCTTGTTAGTAATGAAGCTGGCAAAATTTCTTGTACAACTCATCTCTTTGTCAAAGGTTTGTCTTCTTCAGTGTTGCTGCTTCATACACTTATACAAGGAATGCACTCACAAATCTTAGATCATTATCTTTAACTTTGGCTCTCTTATTCTTAATAGAACCAGCCAAATTTGTGAAGAAATTGAATGATGTTAATGTAGAGAAAGGAAAACAGTTCATCCTGGAGTGCACTTTCACTGGCACACCTCCCATTGGAGTTTTTTGGAGGAAAAATGGAATAAATGTATCTCAATCAGAAAAATGTCATATTACTACTACAGAAACATCTGCCATACTGGAGATCTCTAGTAGCAAACTGGATGATGCTGGACTGTACTCTTGTCACATAGAAAATGATTCAGGACAAGATAATTCTCAGGCTACAGTCTCAATATTAGGTTTGTAGCTTATTTCAAAAGTGGAGGGGTTGCTAAGGACTGTTGTGAGGTTTTTGTAAAAAGATGATGGGTGACTGATTTTGTAAATGTGTGTTTATTCTTTAGAACCACCTTACTTTGTCAGAAATCTGGACCCTGTTCAGGTGACAGTTGGAGATTCTGCATCCTTACAGTGCCAAATTGCTGGAACACCAGAAATCGTTGTATCTTGGTTCAAAGGAGACACAAAACTAAGACCAACAGCTACCTCTAAAATGCACTTTAAAAACCAAGTTGCCACTCTAGTGTTCAACCAAGTGGATAGCAATGATAGCGGGGAGTATATCTGCAAAGCGGAAAATAGTGTTGGAGAAGCTGTTTCTTCAGCGCTACTGTCTGTTCAAGGTGACTATTGCAATATGCTTTCAAAAGCCTAAGAGATTATTATTGCTCTTCCATAATGTGTCCAGCTTTATTATTATTATTAAAGCAAGCTGAGATGTTCCAACAGAATGCTATGGAGCCAAACTATGCAATGTTACTTGCCAGAGCTTCTCTATAAAGACACTTCTCAGTCATAGGATTGAGTCAATCTCTTTGCTGTTGCTATTAAAAATGAACATTCCTTACACTAAAAATAAATTCCTCTTTCTATGTTGTCCACTATTACTCTGATGGAAATTTTTGCAAAATAATTCCGAAGACAATGGCCTCAGTTCAGCTAACAGTTGGAATAAGTTGGTCACATCCAAATTAAGTCCTATTGATTTCAGTAACTTTAGTGGGATAAGGGTGTATTTTATTTCTGTGAAGAGTTTTGTGCAGAAGTATACTATAATAACTGAATCATCCAATCAATAATCCTTCATTGTACAATATTTGTTTCCTTGCAGAGCTTAAACTTCCTCCTTCATTTTCCCGAAAGTTAAGAGATATTCATGAAACTGTTGGCTTACCAATTACATTTGATTGTGGCATTACTGGCTCTGAACCTATTGAAATAACCTGGTATAAAGATGGTGCACAAATAAGAGACGGCTATAATGTGCAAACATCATATTCAAATAATGTTGCAACACTACAGATCTCACAAACTGACATGAGTCTTGCTGGACAATATACTTGCACAGCTTCCAATGCTATTGGAACTGCTTCTTCCAGTGCCAGACTCATCCTTACAGGTTTGTCAAGAACTAAATATATATATATATATATATATATATATTTTCTTAGATACCACCAACTGATACTTTTATGGAATGTCCCAATCCAAAACCCACTTAGGTGAATGTACTTTGACTTAGGCCTTGTCCTAATTTTTCCATGTTTTACTTATTTGATGATATAATACTTACACTTTAAGATGTAAAAAGTTACATATTAGTTCTTCTTCCAAACTTTAGAAGGGAAGACTCCTCCCCTATTTGACATCCCAATTGCACCTGTTGACGCAGTTGCTGGTGACAGTGCTGACTTTGAATGCCACATTTCTGGAACACGTCCAATTAAGGTTACATGGTCAAAGGATAACAGAGAATTACGAACTGGAGGGAACTACCAGATCAGTTATGTTGAAAATATAGCCCACTTGACAATTCTGAAAGTTGACAAAGGAGATGCTGGGAAGTATTCATGTCATGCAAGCAATGAAGTTGGAAAGGAATCTTGCACAGCTCAACTTAATATTAAAGGTATTGGGTATTTCATCTATAGGATTAGAACTGGATGCCATGAAATGCAAAAGAAATACGTATTGGCTTGTATCCAAAGAACCAAAAGCAGAGTTTCATTCTTGTTCCGGGACTTTCCCACCACCCTCATACCTGCCAAAAGCCACTCCTGAGTGTCAAGAAAATTTCTTGAATGGCATATACTGGGAGAGAGACCACATGCTGTCTGGCAGGGTTGGTGGAAATCAGAGACCCCCTTCCACTGAAACATCTTATATTTTGAAAATACTTTATATATCTAAATCTAAGAATTCTTCAGAGCAAATATGGAAAATGAAAAAAAAGTTGTTGAGAGGGTGACTAGCTGCACAATCCTTTGTGTGTTTACTCAGAAGTAAGTCCCACTTATTTCAATAGGACTTACTCCCAGGTGTTTCTAGGATTGTAGCATATATTCCTAAATCCATTCTCCTTTGAATCTATGCTCTGTTGACATCTTTTTATTTATAAAACGTTTATTTGGTATTTCTTTTAAAATTATTAGATAAAAGCAATGCATTATGCAAAACCAGCATTATCAATACAACCAAATTCAAAATATGGAGCATGTTGTCTTATTGTGTGATGCTGAAGAAAGCCCCAAGGGGTTACTAGCCTGATACTCTTTAAACATATTTCTTGAAAAATCAGTGTCGGTATTCTATTTTAAGTTTTGTATTCAGACCTTGAGATTCACTTCCTTTCCAACAGAACGAAAGACTCCACCTTCTTTCACAAAAAAACTGTCTGAAATGGTAGAAGAAACGGAAGGAAACACATTTCAGCTTGAGGGCCGTGTTTCAGGTTCTCAGCCTCTAACTGTTGCCTGGTACAAGAATAACCAGGAGATCTATGAAAGTCCTAACTGTGAAATATCATTCAGAAACAACACCATTCTTCTTCAAGTTAAGAGTGCAGGCCAAGTTGATGCAGGCTTATATACCTGCAAAGTATCCAATGAAGCTGGGAGTGCATTGTGTACTTCTTCCGTTGTTATTAAAGGTTAGTTCATCTCACAGTAGCCTGCTTTATAGTTAACTTTTCTTTGTCAGTTCATAAGCTGTCGTTTTTCATTACTGTCTAACTGAACTCTATACTTAAATTCTTCATTATTTGAGATGTTTGTTACTAAAATGTACTGCTGTTAACCAGCATATTTAAAAATCAGTTCTGTGCATGTTTGAAGAGGCTAAGCACCGATTACAACTGAAACAGATTTCCTTTAGATGTTTTTCTTATAGTAAGAAGCATCTTAAAAAGTTACATAATCTTTGCTTCATCTTTTTTAATGCTTATATTGTTCATGTATAATGCTTATTTTTTGTTAAAAACTTTAATTTGTTTTAACACAGTACATAATAATTTCAGTCATGAACAGAAAATGTACAGAAAATATTTGCAAGGAAATAGCCAGAAATGTGGCTTGCGTGCTTTTTCGTAATATTAAATGCATCAAAAGTGTAAGTTTTCTATTGGCTTGAAAAATCAATTTGTGCCAGTCCTTCTAATTGGAAAACCTTGGTAGTTTGTGCTGAAAATACTGAGATTTGGAATTGCAAGAACGGAGGGTGACAATACAGTATTGCACAGCAAATTCTTTTAAAAACTCTTATATTTCTTTCGCTCTTGTTTATGGTTGTTTTTTGCGCAAAATAACAGCTTTATACAGTACATCACTTTAAAAGCAGACACATTTTATACTTCCATTCGGATAAGATAGACTGCTCTTTTTTAAAAAAGGAAGCTCTTTTTTCTACACAGTGTTGCTTTTACTGTTCAGACATTGTACTGGGAAATGGAATTCGCCATTCTTTAGTATACAAGAATGTTGTACATCATTCTTTAGTGTACGTTGGAAAACCTGAATCTTACCTGGATCTGTATCTTGTTGCTGCAGTCACATTGGCACCTAACTACTTTTCTTCCTTTCCTTTCTTAATTTCATCCTTTGGATTGGCATTTCAGAACCCAAAAAGCCACCAGTATTTGATCAACCTCTTAAACCAGTGACAATAGATGAAGGCAAAATCTTACAGCTCAGTTGCCACGTCCGGGGATCACAGCCAATCAAAATCCAGTGGCTAAAAGCTGGGAAAGAACTGAGATCGTCTGATAAATGCAGCTTTAGCTTTGCTAATGGAAATGCTCTTTTGGAACTCCAGGCAGTTACTAAAACTGATTCTGGCGAGTACGTGTGCAAAGCTTCAAACATGGCTGGAAGTGATACTTGCAAGTCAAAAGTGACAGTTAAAGGTACTGTGAAATGAATGTTTAAGTAATTTCATGGAAATTCAAAATGCAATGCCAGTCCCTTCATCATCTTCCTGTTATGGCAACTAAGGTTGGCTTCACCTGTGTTAACAGGATGAATTTGCTTTTTTGCTGGGGGTAATGCCACAGAATGTGGTATGATTTGCATGTCCACATGCTTCATGGTATGGTATCGTCTGAGGATGCCATGCCATCAAGAAACATTTGTTTCATTGCCTTACAGCGCAATCCTGTGTAACTTTGCACCGATGTAACAGTAGATGCACCGGGGTAAGTGCACTTATGCCGTTGTAAATGCACTTACACTGATACATCTGCTGTTACACCGGTGCAAGGTTACACAGGATTGCGCTGTTGAAGAAAACTACCTTATATTATTTAACATAGTTAAAGATATTAATATTAATATTAATAATTGCATTTCTATCCCGCCTTTCTCGCCCATAGGGAACACCTCTTATACTGATATATACAAATGAATATATACAAATGAATCTTATATATACGCTGGGCAAAGTATTTACAACAGTTTTATTAATATCTACGACGTGGTAGTTGTGTACTTTTAGCCTGCTTAATTTGTGCCCCACAGTTTAAATCCTTCAATTTACTTTCCAGAAAAACCAGCAGCTGCACCAGCGGCTAAGAAAGCACCGACTGATGGGAAGCTTTACTTTGTCTCAGAGCCCCAAAGTATCACTGTAGTTGAAAGTAAGTCCAGCTTCCAAAAGGCTATGGTCTTTCAGATTTGTTGCACTTGACACAAAACGTTGACTTCTGGTTTCCTTAAACATGTGTGACACATATTTTCTTTATTATATTTTTCTCACCCAGAGAGTGTAGCAACGTTTATTGCTAAAGTTGGTGGTGATCCAATCCCCAATGTGAAGTGGATGAAGGGAAAATGGAGGCAGCTCAACCAAGCAGGTCGCATTGTTATTCAGCAAAAAGGAGATGAAGCCAAACTGGAAATAAAGGATGCAACAAAAACGGATTCTGGGCAGTACAGATGTGTGGCTTTCAACAAACATGGCGAAATTGAAAGCAGTGCCAACCTACAAGTTGAGGAAAGGAGACAAGAAGTAATTGAAGGTGACCTCAGGGCAAAACTAAAGAAGTACGTACTATAATCTTTCCCAGAATGCAGTTTTATACTTTAGGAAAAGTAGATTACTTTGAAACTTGGTATTAGGAAATATAACCCACTCAGGCCGCAATAGTAAACGAGTTTCTGCTTTCATTTGTTTGGTTGTTTTTTAGTTTTCAGTTGGTTTTTCAATTTTTTATTATTTTGTTTTTGTAGTTATTATTGCTTATTATTTTTTGTTATTATTGTGTGTGTTTAAAAAAATCTTAATGTAAGCTGCGTTGAGGTTTTCTTCAGGGGCAGGAAGAAAAGGCAAGTTCATTTATTTATGTGGGTATTTTTTAAAAACGGGTATCCCCCCCTCTTCTCAAGAAGACCCAAGGTAGCTAACAAGCATTTAAAAATACATAGACATAATTAAAAATACAAAAACAATAAAACAAATTTTATATATATATATATATATATATATATATATATATATATATATATATATATATATATATATATATATATATATATATATGAGAGAGAGAGTGTTTGCTCTCTCTCTCATATATATATATGAGAGAGAGAGCAAACACATTATTATTATTATTATGAGATTATTAAATATTATTATGAGAAAGGGAAAATGTGTTATCTGTTTGTTTAACAAATGAAATGGCTGTTTGTATAGGACTCCAACCAAAAGGAAGGAAGATGAGGAAGAAAAGGCCATTGATATAATGGAACTTCTAAAAAATGTAGATCCTAAAGAATATGAGAAATACGCTCGAATGTATGGAATTACAGATTTCCGAGGCCTCCTCCAAGCCTTTGAGTTGCTAAAACAAAGCCAAGAAGAAGAAACCCATAGACTGGTAAATGCTGATTTCATAGTAGATTTTCCATGTTTATTTCAACCTAGTTTTAAAAATATTTTTAAAATATCAAATAATTTTAAATATACAATCTGCTCAATATGTCAAGTGTACAGTTATTAGCTGCAAAGAATTCATATTTTACTTTGGGACTGATTTGTTAACCCTGACTTCCAGTAGACTCAAGTCCTAAATGGTTTCTCCTCAGCATTTAACAATAGCATCTTCCCCATTACCCAGATCTTGCAAATCCAGTATTTATTTGATCTGCAAATAGCCTAATCCTATTGGGCGCTTATGGGGGCAGATCTCACAATCTGCGACCCTAAGTGCTGGTGCAGTGCTGCAAAAGGTGTGACAAATGACTGGAGCCCCTGTGTTTATGCCAACGACCCACCCAGGCTGCACTGGAGCAAATAAGGTGGCAGTAGGGATGGGTCATGGGCAGTTTGGGGAGGATAAGGGTGGGGAGCAGGCCAAGCAAGGAGGTTCAGGGGTAGGAGGGGGTGGATCTCAGCAGCAGTCACGCATGCCAGGATCCTATCCATTTTTCCTGGGCTGGACCTGCCCCTGAGGCTCTTTGGATTTCTACCGGCTAAATAGCTGGCATTGGTCTAAGATTTTTACTTACCTCTTCCAGGCTTCTTGGTCCTCCCCACCACTACCAAAGGATGCACTGCTGCATCGCATAAACTGGTGGGGGATGGGATTGGGACCTAAGTAAATTCTACCCAATGTTCCTTCTCTGAAGGATTTGAATCAGAGATATCCATATGAAATGTATAAATCAAAAGTTTATTTAGGGACATCAGAGAAAGAAGTAGATAACCTGCTAGCTTTCACTGTGCTAACTTCTGTTACCCTTGGCTAATCTGTGGAGTTTCAGAAAGACTGGAGCATAGCTATCTTATAAGTAAGCTGTTAAATTGCAGTAGGTACACATAACTACTTCAGGTAGATAGTATTTTGAGAAAAGGGAATAGAAAAGGGGGGAAAGCTTTATTTTATGTTAAATCATGGTCTTTTCTTCAACAGGAGATTGAAGTAACAGAGAGATCTAGAAGGGAAGAGCAAGAATTTGATGAACTAGTCTCATTTATTCAGCAAAGACTTACACAGACAGAGGTGATTAATGCTGTATATTACTAGACAACACTATTTGTTAGTTTATAGTAATATTATTATTACGTAGCATGTCCTGAGCTTTGAAGCAGAAATTGAACCATCATTACTGTTTTTCAGCCTGTGACTCTGATCAGAGACATTGAAGATCTGACTATATTAACAGATGAAGATGCTGTGTTCGAATGTGAGATTAAAATTAATTATCCAGAAATCAAACTTTCCTGGTACAAAGGCACAGAAAAATTGGACTCTAACAAGAAGTATGACATAAAAATTGATGGTGACCGACACATACTTAAAATTAGGAATTGTCAGCTTGAAGATCAGGGAAATTACAGAGTGGTCTGTGGACCACATATCGCCAGTGCTAAGCTTACTGTAATTGGTACGTGCAAACACTGTATTTAAAACTAGATTAAGGTTTGATGTAGTTTTTGCATTATATCTCCTAAAATATGCACTTTATCTTGCTGACAGAACCTGCAATTGAACGGCCATTGCGTGATACGTCACTCAAGGAGGGCTTTACATGCTCTATGGTTTGTCAGTTCTCTGTTCCAAATGCAAAATCCCAGTGGCTCAGAAATGGAAAGGCCATTAAAATAGGAGGCAGATATTCAACAGAAGTCTCAGAGAAGATGCATAGGCTCATTATCAAGGATGTAAGAACAGAAGACCAGGGGCGGTATACCTGCAGGTTTGACCATCATCTAGAAACATCAGCAGACCTGACAATTGAAGGTTTGTGGACAGATGCATATCTTTATTATAGTAAATAGGTCTGAGTTAATCTTAATGAATAAGGTAAAAAGCCAGGAAAAACGAAGGAAAACCCTCTGATTTGAGCAAATTCTCTCTCTCTCTCTCTCTCTCTCTCTCTCTCTCTCTCTCTCTCTCTCTCTCTCTCTGTGTCATCATACTTTTAAACTTTTTCTTACAAAATTCTTATAAAATGACGATGCCGGGCTTTTTGCCCGGCGTCTCCCCCTACATGGCCGCGCCCCCTACATGGCCGCTGTGGCACAATTTTGCAAGCCCCTGATTGGCTGGGGCTAGGCTCGCGGCTGGGCACGTGACTGAGGGAGAGCGTTTTTTGTGCTTCCCTCAGATGAGCTCACTGCCCCTGGAATGCTCATTCCTTTGATTCCTTTTTGACAGTCCTGCATGTATGTAAAACTGTATATGATCCAGAAAAAAAAATTAATTGCAGGAAGGAGTAACTGTTATATTTTTCATTTATGTCTAAAACAGCGGAACCAATTCAGTTTACAAAAACCATTCAGAATATAGTGGTGAGCGAATACCAGTCTGCAACGTTTGAGTGCGAGGTATCTTTTGATGATGCCGTTGTCACGTGGTACAAAGGCAAAATTGAACTGAGGGAGAGTCATAAGTACAGCTTTAGAAGTGAAGGCCGCTGCCATTATATGACTATCCACAATGTTACTGCAGATGATGAAGGTAAAGTTACAGCAGTTTCTTTCTCTGCCCTTTCTTGTTAATTTCCATGTAACTACAACATCATATCAAATTACCCTTTTGATTCCAGGCGTGTATTCTGTTATTGCTCGTCTTGAGCCAAGAGGTGAAGCTAGAAGCACTGCTGAACTTTACCTCACAACTAAAGGTCAGTACAGGCTTTTTCATGTTTAAAAAAAAATTAGTTACACCATGTAAGAACTGAAAGAATGTATGTGAGGTCTAAATCATGTCAAATAAAAAAAACATTCATCTTTTCTCTTGCAGAGATCAAACTGGAAGTGAAGCCTCCAGGTAAAACAAAAAACAAAAAAACATGAATGCCATGCATATCAAGCTTTATTTTTGTATCTGGACACACTCAGGCTAGGATCAAAGAACCTTGTGCATGTTCTTGAAGGGACAGATATACAAGTTCCCTGTAGATTTTCCTTTACCCCAATTAGATGCCATTGTAGAGTCATTCTGAAGTTCAGGAATAGTCTTTGAGGGGATGGGGCTGCTGTGTGGGGAGGAGGGGTCTAAAAACAACATTGTTTGCCCAAAAACATGTTCTTGACCCACTAAATCCCTGCTTCAACACTAAAGTTGGATTTATTGACCATAATATAAATGTTCTTAAGTGTTTTGAATAGCACAATTAAAGATCTGTATTTAGGAAGATTTTTCACAAGGAGAAACCTGCCAACTGTACCTTTTCTATAGTTTTGTTTGTGTGGCCTCAGAGAGGCCTCCCAATTCGACCGGAAGTGACTTCCGAAGGCCTTCTGAGGCCTCCGGAGGCCATCCAGGGCCATGAGCAGCTGCAGGAGGTGAGTTGCGACCTGGGTGTGGCCTCAAGTTGCTTCTGTTTGGCTCCAATTTGGAGCCAGAGTCAAAGCTGGGTGGGAGGGCCCAACTCACGACCCACCTCCGCATCAGGCTGTGATCCACCAAGTGGGTCACAACCCACAGTTTGAGAAGTCCTTCTCTACAGAGATTAATCTGTTTAGGAAAAATATGTGCATTGTAACGTATCAACTATGCTGCATGGGGACTACATAGACTGAGCATCTCTAAATTGGGTTATGAACAGGCTGTGATAAGGCCACTGGTAAAGCAACAACTTCTCAGGGTTGACACTGAAAATGAATGTTGAAACAAGCAAAAGGCATTGGGAGCACACTCTTCCCAGAGAAATAATTTGCATTATATAATCATAAAATCAAATCTGAAAGATTAATATGATCACCCCTTTCCTCAATCATTTGACTTTCCAGATGTTCCAGATGCTCGAGTTGCTGTTCCAGTTGAAGTTCCAGCTGAAGGTAAAATTTATTTATTTCGTTGCAGTGTTTGGCTGTTAAAGTTGGTAGGAAGAGATTTTGGAATTGTGTGCTATGTTTATGTATTTTAATGAAAATATTCCTTACATTTCTAAGAAATTCCTGCTCTTCCCATCTTCCTTCCAATGCCAGAAGAGAAGAAAAAGGAAAAAGGTATTACAGCTTTGTAACACAGAACTTTTACAACTAATCTTTGTATATACTTTTCTTTGCTGGTATCCTTTTAAGTACTTAATGCATATTTTAACTTTTTTTTTTAAAGTGGTTAAAGTATCCAAAAAAGTATCCAAAAAAGTGGTTCCAAAACCTCCAGAGGAAGTTGCGCCTCCTAAAGGTAGTGTAAGAATGTTTATTCAATCACTAATCTGATCTATACAGAAAAAAATATTGAAAAATGCATTAAGGCAAAAAGAGCTTGTTCCTCTAGTTCATGGTCTCAGACTCTTCACACATGAGGATCAGTGCACATAACTTCTGTAAACGCCTAACGTATGCAAACTGTATGCATGTAGGCTCTAGATTCATGATTGGGGATCCAGCCATTATATTATTGGGAATTAATCTGTTTCAACTAGGCAATTGTGTTGCTTCCATAATGGCTCCAATTTGAAGCCAAAAGGAGGATGAGTGTGGGCGGGAGGGCCAAACTTCGCTCCACTCGCCACTCCAACTGCTTGGAGTGGCGAGTGCTGCACACACACCCGTCTTGGATCCCGGGGCAGTGGGCTCCACCGCCCGCCTCCAGCTATGCCACGTCAGAAGTTATCCCATGCATATATCAAAGCTAAAACATTTTTTATATGTGTATGTCATAAGGGTTCTGATAACTTCAAATATTCACGCAAACATTATCTCTTTATTAAAGTTCCTGCAAAGAAACCTGAAGAGGTCAAAGTAACTACTGTAGCTAAAAAGAAAGAAGCAGTTTATGAGAAAAAGGAAGAGATCCATGAGGTTCATAAAGAAGTGTATGAAGAATGGGAAGAGGGTTATGAAGAGCAACATGAATATTATGAAAGGGAAGAAGGTTATGACGAAGGGGAGGAGGAATGGGAATATGGAAGAAGAGAAATAACTTACGAGAAAAAAGAGGTTTCTCATGAAGAAGGTACATTTAATTTTTTTAATACGTTTATTTCACTGTCTTTTTCTTGATTCTTTTCCCTAAATAGTTCACTTGCAGTATCTCTTGTTTTGCTCATTTTCTTGAGAAAAACACTTCCATAGTTTTAGAAAAGCTGTTCTTTTTCTAACAAGTTTTACTTTTGCACGGCATTCAACTGTCTAAAAATACTAAGTATGAGTATTCAGCCAATCTAGTACACAGTCTTTAGTCTTGTACACTGTGGTGGTGTACAGTCTTTCTAAACTCTGTACACAGAATTCTGCCTAAGATGACCATATAAAATAGAACATATTTGTTGAAGTGCTGCTGTCATACAATGGCGCTACAGCATTTAAGCCAATAGTGGTCAATATTAAATCAGATTCAGACCCGGAATGTTTGTTTTCACTGCACTTATCATTGACTTTGCTCCGATGATATGGCCTTTGAAGGTTAAGCATAAACCAAAAGTAGTAATTTTAATTTCTGTATTTTATATAGATATTTAATTGGCCATGCTTATTTTTATTGTGCTTTTTAAATTATTGTTAAACACCTTGGGCAGAGGCGGGGAAGAAACTGAAATAAATGAGATAAGGTCACTTAGCATTGGTCTATACAGACAAGTCCGAAATATTAAAATAATGTGCACTATGGTCAAGCAGTATCTCCACGTATTCCTTATTTAACTTTATTGTACATATTACAGTGGTTCAGGTTCCAAAAAAGCCAGTGCCTGAGCAGAAGAAACCACCAACAATTTCAGCAAAGAAGGAAGAAAAGAAAGAAGTCATTGTAAAGAAAGGTATGGACTTTAGAATCATAGGATCAAAGGTTACCCATTGCAACGTATCACATTTCACATTTTTACACTTTTTTTTAGAAGTGCATATTTACTAATAAGTCTGGCTTTATATACATTTAGTAGAACAAGTAGAAAAAGCTATCACCAGCTACTTGTCATTGTCAGCAGGTGCTCATCTCATACACGTGGTCTTTTAAGCATTATCCTTCAAGAAGCACCCTCCTCGTCTCTGAAAAGTCCCCTCCCTAGGTCAATAGTATAAGACCCAAGGGGCTGTCACTGGAAGACTTTTTTGCTCCTCCCCTATGCAAATGGAAGCACTGTCTGTTTGCGCATGAGGGAAGTGGTCATTTTATGCTAGAGTCAAATACCTGAAGCCATATACAAAGCATTTTTTCCACTTGCCCTAGTCTGAACACCTGAGTCACATTCTGTTTCATTTCAGTCACTGGACTGAAACGTTTACCCCAGTTCTTTTGCCCATTGCATGAAGGAACAAACAAAAATATTCACAGACATGTTAACATTACCCCTTTTTCCTCTTCCTCACCCAGTCCCAAAAAGGGATGCAGAGAAATGGTGCCCAGGCCAGTTAGGGGATAGATACCGGTATGTCTCTCTCAAGAATTTTAAAGACCGAAACCCGAATTCTAATCCCAGCATAGTTTAAAATTTCAACGTTCCATTACATGCTAAAGAGCAAGTCAACTTTTTACTTGTGTAAATAATCGATTTCAAGCTAATATGAGATGCCTAAAATCTCCTGCAGTTACTCGAAAACCTGTAACTGAAGAAATTGAAAAAAGTGCTCAGAAACTCGAGGAAGAACACTTCAAACGGCCTAGAGGTATGACCAAAGATAATGTAAATGACCAAAGATAATGTAAATTACAATTAACAGTGAATGATGCTATTCATACATTTGCTTTCCTTTAACGTCAATGAAACCATGAAGGGAAGGATTATCCGTAGTTCTAAATATCTAAGTGTAGTCATGATAAAAGAACAAAAAATACTTGGGGGGGGGGGGGGGAAATGATAAGCATGAGTATTTTTTAAAATTTGGTTTATTCATTGAATTATAGCTTGCCATAGCTCAAGGGCTCCCAGTGGAGAGCATAGTTTTGTATAATTCGTATAATTTTATGTGAAAAATATTACCAATGATTCCGTAGCAATTAAAAAGCTTACAGTCTAAACATACAGTCGGACCTTACTATCAGCAGATCCGGCATCCGTGGATTTCTCAGATCCCGGACCGGCGGGGGTCCACTTTAAAAATGCTGTTAAAAAGGTTAAAAATGTGGGGTTTTTTAACATTTTAGAAGCACAGCATGCCGTTTTGAAGCCTCTGCAGGGCTTCTGCGTGCTTAACAACCCACGTCCGGGTCGCTCGAAGGCTCTTAACCCCTCCCAGCCTTGCCCCAGGATGCATTATGGGACAAGGCTGGGAGGGGGAAAGAACCTTGGTGCAACCCAGAAGTGAGCCATTAAGCTTGCAGAAGCCCTGTAGAGGCTTGAAAACGACGTGGTTTGCTTCTAAAAGGTAAAAGAAATTATCAATTTTTTACCTTTTTTTCTTTAAACAGCGTTTTTAAAGTGGACCCCAGTATCCGTGGATCCTCTCTATCCCTGGGGGTGGGGGGTCCAGAATGGATCCCCCGCAGATAGTGAGGTCCAACTGTATGAAGTTTGATGGTTGACAGTAAATAGCTTTGGGGTGGCATTTCCCACAAGTTGTGTTTTGAAAGGAAAACATTGTATTTCATCAATAGCAAAGTCATACTGCTAATAGTTTTAGTTTTGAACTCATCAAGCCAAACAGAATAAGCCTCTCTTGTACAGCGCAATCCTATCCAGCTTCCCCACCGGTGCAACCAGCGGAGGAGGGCAGAACAGGAGGCCCCAGAATGGAAAGGGGATTCAAATCCCCTCCAAAGTGGGATTCAAAGGGAATTTATATCCCCCTCCCCTCCAAAGGCTCCCGTTGGCTGCACTGGTGGGGGAGCTGGATAGGATTGTGCTGGTAGTCATTATACTCAATTATGTAATAGGGAAAGCTTAGCAGGATATTAATAACTTCACACATGTCTTCTAAAATTCTAAAGTTCCCTTAGAAAGTAGCTTAAGGGAGATGTCAAATTATTATTATCATTATAAAATGTATACTACTAAAGTTCTCTTTAATCCAAAGTTAGCCAAAGTGGTTCTATTTATGTAGCTTGCCATGGTTCCAAATATGCGAGTCAAAAATGCAAAACCTGTATAAATGTCATGTTTCATTTTATCTTTAATTATGAGTACAGAGGCTTTCCTGTTTGGAACTAACTATTTTTATCCTTAAAGAACCAGAAGCTCCACCTAAAAAACCTGCACGGAAGTTTGTCCATGAGGAAATTACAGAAAAGAAAGGTAAGAAACATTATATATCGCTTTTCTCAACCTTGTGTAATACGTGCTCCAAATAGTAATTGTGTGTGTGTGTGTGTGTGTGTGTGTGTGTGTGTGTGTGAGAGAGAGAGAGAGAGAGAGAGAGAGAGAATATATGTATTCTCATGCTTTTTTATGCTGCCCTGCAGTAGCCACTCTTTTCCCAACCTTTATTTTAATGTTTTATTAAATTTATTTTACCCTCCTTTCCCTAGTAAAAACAAGGCAGGTTACAATAAAACACTTCCTATTAAAAAAAACCCCAACAAAACACAATAAGCACGAAACGTCAGTACAAAAGCAGCAGTCTAAAACATGTCATAGCTTCACTGGTTGAAAAGATTTTTTCAAAGACCTTGCAAAAAATATAGGCCTTCAACTGCCATTTGAAAACAGCAGAGCTTCCCTGGGGAGTGAATTCCACAGATGTGGCACTGCTACTAGGGCCCTGTGTCTGGTGCCCACCAAATATATTCAAATTAAAAGCAAATTAGTCAGCCTGAGCTCCGAAGCCAATCTAAGGGTTTGAGCAGGTTCATATGGAAGGTGGAGGATCTTGAGATAACCTGATCCCAAAATATTTAGAGCCACAGGACCACTTTTAGGGCCATTTCCATTATGAAAGTGGGATACAACATAATCCTTCTGCATGCAGGCACAGCAACCATGCATTGAGAGATCCCCAAACCCCTGTGGAGTTTAACAGAGGTCAGTTTCCTTCCCTCTTTTCTGTGCACGTGAATAGGCACATGCAGAAGCGTTGCAACAGACCATTAAGGGGAATGGAAGGTTCCATTCCCTGTTGTGTGTATATATGCCTTACGTGGGGGAAAGGAAAAACTGAGCGTTGTCAAGCCCTATGGGATTCTTCCATATGTGAGTGCTGAGCCCACATGGGGAAGAATTGTGTCCATAGGTTTTCTGATTTGTGTCTTACCTCTTTAGCATTCCCTATATGGCCTAGTGCAGCGATTTTCAACCTTTTTCATCTCAAGGTACACTGACAAGGTGCTGAAATTGTCAAGGCACACGATCATTTTTTTGACAATTGACAAGGCACACCCACACTGCCAGTGGGAGGCTCACATCCCCCAATGGCCCTACTAATAAATGACCCTCCCCCAAACTCTTGTGGCACATCTGCGGATGCACACCAATGTGCCATGGCACAGTGATTGAAAATCGCTGGCCTAGTGTATGAGGTATACTACAAGATAATAGATCTTGTCCTGTATACTTACAAGTATATGTGTATCCTCCACAGTGTTCCTGTTCTGTAGAAAGTTCATTGCAAATAAAAATTTTGTGTGTCCTCCTGTAATATTTGCATAGAAAGATGTGATGGTTCAGCATGTTTAAAAATATTGTTTATGCTATCTGACCTTGAATAATTATCATCTATTGTGATTTTATTCCATAAAATGGTTAATGCTATAGCCCATCAGTCCTAACACTGTAATCTGAGTCCTTGTGCATAATATGCTAGGTGTAGCATGTGCAATTGTACCAATTTAACAAGGGAAAACTCATTGTCTACCAACATTTTAATCTAAAAGTACTAAGCTGGATTCTTACTTTTAAAGTACCAGCAGAGCAGAAGTGGACTATTTCAGAAGAAAAGATGTCCGTTTCTTATCACAAAGAAGAAGAGTATAGATATGAATATGGTTCAGGTACTATAAACCTCTTTCATTTTTAAATCTCTTTCCTATCTTGTTTTGTGTGAAAACTGCGGTCTTTCAAAAAAGTTGTCTTGATTCAAATATTTCTACACTCACAACAGCTGTCTCATTCTTTCTGCTAGAGGAAATAGATACCAGCAAGCATTCCTTTGCATGTATTTGCTCCATGTACTGAAATGCACACGAGAGCTTTATGAGCACGAGCTGGACTCTGCATTGAGACACTAGTATATGTCTATTACTATTGCAGATATTAGTTATTGTTTTATGTACCATTTCAGTATTATCTAAGATCACGTGAATGCAATTTTTCAATCTTACAATTCTCTTTAAAGAACCAGAAGAGTATGAAGAAGAGAGCTTCTATGTGGAATATCCAACTGAAGGTAGATCCCATCTTAGTGTGATATTGTTCTATGTTGCTTCATCTAAACTCTTAATTGTTGAAAGGTTGATCAGTGTAATTGTGTTCGTGCACCTTTGCCCATCCTGCCCCCAAGTTTCTGAACATCTTTAGCGCTATCCAAGGAATACATGAAATGGTGGGGGTTAGGGTCACTCCTGCTGTCCTTGCTCTTGCAGTTGTATTATGCAGAGATCCAGTTCATTGCAGAGAGAGCCTTGCCATGTACAGTACAGATGCACACATCTGTACAGGCTCTGTACAGAAGATCAGATGGACATGTGCATTTTTGCGGGTGAGGGAAGCAGGAGCAATTCCTCTCCCTCCTCTTCTACACAAACTTGAATAAGATTTGCATGTACTATGTAGAATTGTCATGTAAATACAACTTTTCAATCTTACAATTTCCTTTAAAGAACCAGACGAGTATGAATATGAAGAATATGAGGAAGCTCCTGAAGTTCCACCACCTAAAGGTAGATTTTCAAACCAGTTAAATATACCTTTTAGTATGTGAGTTTATCTAAACTCTTAGCCATAAAAACTAAGAGTACAGTATAGCATTGTTGATCCTGCTCCAAGTTTCCTTATATCTTTATGTTTGCATGTGTTAAAAATTAGCAAAGCCCACATGCGTTTAAATGTAACAAGGTATCATGAGAAATGTTCTAAAATCTAATAAATCTAAATTAATATTTTTAAAGTTCCTGAGGTACACAAGAGAGCAGAAGAAAAAGTTCCAGTTGCTGTTCCCAAAAAAGTGGAAGCTCCACCAGCAAAAGGTGAATAATATCTGCAAAATAATAATCATTGTCATCTTATACCAGACTCACTGTCTCCCAGTCTACATATCATATTCTTCTAAGTGACTGGGAAAACCCACCCAAAATATGACTGTCGGAGCAATCCTATCCAACTTACACCACTGGTGCAGCCAGCGGTGCAGCGAGAACGGGAGGCCCCAGAACGGAAAGGGGATTCAAATCCCCTCCAAAGGGGGATTCAATGGGGATTTAAATCTCCCCTCCCCTCCAAAGCCTCCCGCCGTGCCCTCCCCCACTGGTTACACCAGTGATGTAAGTTGGATAGGATTGTGTTGTGTGACTATTACAAAAACATGGCCCCATCACTAACATCCTTCATACTAATTGCATATGTTATTGGTTAAAACATTGATAACTGAAACTGGCTTTAAAGTATATAAAATTCATAAATGGTTTTAAATCCATCTTGAAATGTTGAACATTTTCTTCACTGATATAAGTGGCTTAAGGTCTTCAGCACTTTCCTAAACTTTTATACCTGTGTATCTTTAAAGTGCCTGAGAAACCAGTCCCAGAAAAGAAAAAACCTGCTCCACCGCCAAAAGTGGAGGCCCCACCAGCTAAAGGTACAGCAGTTGTGACCAGAAAAACTAAATCCTTTCATCTTGCTTACCTTAATTCTTTTGTGTTCTCCAAACGATATCTGTTAAATGGCTTTGTTGTCTTTTTTACGTACGTGCGTGCGTGTGCTACGACGTTGGGGTAAATAATCTCTTCATGATACATTTTGCTTTATAACAGAATTGATCATACCTTCTACGTGCATGAAATTATTGTTGTTATAGTCACATACTCTACGGTGTGTACAGCATTTACTAATAAAGGCTGGGTTGAAATCGGTGAAATGCATTTACAGCATTTGCAGCTGTGATCATGACTGTAGCTTTCGAAAACACTTACCAGTATTTATTAACACAGAAGATGTAGTGCAATGCTTTCATTGGTCTTCTCTGTGTTTTATGGAATCTTTGAATATTTGACTAAATAAGAGTTTCAAATACTAAAATTATTTTTTTTAAACAATCACAAAGTGCCAGAAAAACCAAAGAAACCTACACCAGAAGAAAGAAAGCCAGTGGCCGTTCCCAAGAAAGAAGTGGCACCACCGGCTAAAGGTACATAATTTGAAATGATGGAGCTTCCAAAAAGAACCTGAATCCCCCTTGTGTTTTGCTTTTGTAAATTCAAAAGCAATCCCATTTATGTGAGCTTCCAGAATTGGTGTACGTTGCTGTTTTTCTTTGTTTGGTTACTGGGGCAAATGTGGACTCTTGTATTTATGCATGCCTATGATGGCTGGGGTACTTCTTGGAGATGGGCTGGATCAGTCCTTCCAGAGCCACTCGTTCTTCTTTCATGTTTATGTGTAATCGTCACAAAGCATGTGAGGTCACAGATCTCCTGTTAAGAATCCTGATAATTTTCGGTAGGGTTACTTAAGGCTGCTTTTAATATCTTTAAAGTGCCTGAAGTGCCTAAAAAACCAGTCCCTGAAGAAAAAGTGCCTGTTCCTGTTCCTAAAAAAGTAGAACCACCTGCTAAAGGTATGATATTATCACTGATACACAACTCTTTTCATTGTTGAAAATGTCACTTATATGGAATGTGTTGTGAACAGTGCTGAGATTCCTTAACAGCTACTGTTTGTGTGTCATAACTGTTATTTTTCTTATTATATTGCTCATTGCTAAATAGCATCCTTGTGAATTGTTACTTGTCAGTTAAATGCAAGTCTGAAAATACGCAGTGGTGTATTCCCACAGTTTTACCACTTCACACACACATTTTAAATTCAGTAATTAAACATTTCCTCCCAGCCCACAGGTGTACACATTTAATTCCTGTTGTGTATATACACCCTTGGGTAAAAATGCCTTAATGGCGCAAGTAGTTTCCAATTCCATCCTTACCTTAGTGTTCTTACAAATGGATAACTGCAGACTCTACTTCACTTTATAATCATCATAGATATTAGATTTCAGTATTCTGAAATGTCATGTTCTTTAAAGTGCCTGAGGTACCCAAGAAAGCAGAAGAGAAAGTTGAAGTTGCTGTGCCCAAGAAAAAAGTGCCCCCTCCAGCCAAAGGTACAGGAGTCAGAACTGCATATTAAAAAAAATTATCTTTCTTAATCTCTTTGTTCTTCTGTGTGTATTTTCCTCTTAATTGTATGTGTGTTCATTCGTGCCACAGTTAATCTGGATGTATCCAGTGTATGTTTTGTTTATGGTTGTTGATAATATTTGTCATAGTTGTGTTTTCAGGCTCCATCTGTTCTTACATATGCTTCTTTTTAATATGATTAAAAGTGCCCGAGGCACCCAAGGAAGTGGTTCCTGAAGAAAAAGTCCCCCGCATACGCAAAAGAGAAGAGGCTCCTCCCGCTAAAGGTAGACTGTCTTAAAACACAACAGAGAGATCATCATATTTGTCCTGAGTTGTTGTGAGTCTGTCCTTGATGATGATCTCTTCAGACCATCACAGGTTACAAGCCATAAGCAACCTCCTGGTTTTTAGAAGTGGGTTTTCTCTGTGCCAGGTGCAAGGGAGTGACAACGGGAAACAGGTTATCGTGTTGTCTTGTGCTCCCTGAGGCATCTGGTGGGGCCACTGTGTGACACAGGAAGCTGGACTAGATGGGCCTTTGGCCTGATCCAGCAGGGCTCTTCTTATGTTCTTATGTTCTTCTTTACATGTGAAGTCTGTACTTTTATTATCATTCCTGTCACTTGGGAAACTCTAAACCTAAATGATCTCTTTAAAGTGCCTGAAGTCCCAAAGAAAGTTGTCCCTGAAGAAAAAGTACGCGTTGCTGTTCCCAAAAGAGTGGAAGCTCCTCCAGCTAGAGGTATACTTTTGGACAGAGTTACAATCATCTTTCCCTCAATACAATACAATAATTGTAATAGGCAGCAAGTAATAGGGCCTTCTCAGCAGTGGCACCGACCTTATGGAATTCCCTCCCTCTAAACTTACGAACTGCTCCCTCCTTGGAGGCCTTCCAGCAGGGCCTAAAGACAGTCCTTTTTAAACAAGCCCTCTGAGTTAGCTCCTCCAGCTAGAGGTATGCTTTTGGACAGAGTTATAATAATCTTTCCCTCAATACAATACAATAATTGGAATATACAATCAATATTCCCTCTAAAAGAGCTTTTGCCTCCCTCTTGCTGACAGGCATTGTGTTTTATACCATGTCATTTTTGCTAGTGTGTTGAAGACATTCTTGTATTGATGGGAGGGGGGAGGAAGGAAGGGGTTGTCTATGTGTTTGTTTTTGCAGTACCATGTTAGCTTAACTTTGTACGTTGCACATTGCAGGGCAGTGTGTAGTTTTTATTTGTCTCTTTTGCACATTTTAGTTGTATTAATGCTCAGATAAACATCTTCCAAATACTAGTCACAGACTTCAGTCAGGAATCTACCTCGTCCAATTAAAACTTCATAAATTTAATATCTTTCAAAGTGCCTGAGGTGCCTAAGAGAGCTGTTGTAGAAGAGAAAATGTTTGTTTCAGAAGAAAAAGTATCTTTTGCCATTTCCAAAAGAGTGGAAGCTCCTTCGCCTGAAGGTATATTGCAAATAATTGGAACTGTGAGAAATGTAACCATTTTAGGTGCACTGTGTTGTCATGAAAATAAATGTCTGTTTGTTCTGCTCTTCACTGCTTCCTGTTAACACCAGTTGTTACCGTTTTGTGTTTGTGTACATATTAGAACATTTTGTAGCTCGGTAAGATCTTCAGAGAAAGTGTCTTTTCTTGAGTCTTGTTCCACGACCCAATATGTAAACAGTAACAAGCTCAACTCATTTGACAGAATGAAATCTTAAATGATTTCTCACTCAAATTGAGGGCACCAGGCTGTGTAGCCAAGGATAACATCCTACATTCATCCCACACTACCATAGTAGTGAGATCTATTGTATTGCTTGCTTAGAATGGGTAAGCCACATATTCTACAGAGCAGTACAGAGGGGCTGGGGAGACAGATTGAAACAGCACATAAATGAACCCTATGATTATTCAGTGCAGCATGCATTCGCTACTTTGCTATATGCACATTATTTTCTGCTCATGAAAGCCGATCCACTATCCCAGTGTTTCTCTTTTTCAATATATATTTATTTTATTAATAAACTACTAAACAAAACAAAACAATAAAACAAAACAATACAACATACTACGAAAGATTACAGCAAGCGTGAAGCAGTAAATCCTACTTGTATACTATTATATATTTTCTACTTAAAGTATCTAACTATTCCAGTGTTTCTCAAACTGTGGGTCGGGACCCACTTGGTGGGTCGCGACCTGATTTCTGGTGGGTCCCAGGTGATGGAAAGATCAGAGAAGTAATTTCTACAAGCCCTGAGACTATTCAAAAATTAGATAGCTACTAATTGCCCTTCAAAGAGCTGAGCTCCTGCAGTTTGCAAGATAGCTGCTAATTACCCTGCAAGCAGCTGAGCTCTTTACTTGTAAATAAATATATTTATTTATTTCTAGATCACCTTTTTTTAGTCTCGTAAAGCTAGGTGGGTCCCGATAGAGTGTCATTTTAAAAAGTGGTTCCCGGTGTTAAAAGGTTTCAGAACCACTGCACTATCCCATCAGAGACTGATCTTTTGTAGAAATAGGAAACAATGAACTGCTGTTCTATCAGTGACCTGTATCTCTGCTACTTAGTGGAAGAAGAGGAAGGGCAAGCAAGGCCCTTCCCAGCCATCACCCACTCCTTCCTTTCTCAGACCCCAATTAGACACCATGAGGGAGATTATCAGCATTTGGATCTCCTGTGATTTTCAAAAATAATAACAGCCCATAAGGAGGTGAATCGGATGAGGGCCATAGCACTGAGGGAGGGTGGGTTTAACTCTTTCCTCATTAAAATAGTGTCCTAAAACTGCTCCTCAGGGACAAAATTACAGATATCATACTGGTACCTGTATGTTTTCTCTACTGGGGCAAATAGTAGGAGGTGGAGGGGCATAATTTACATTGAGAAAACAGTGCAGGGTGAAAGGATTAAAAAGCATTGCTGCCAGCAACAAGGTCCTGATCCAATTCAGAGGTCATCATGGCTACGTTTTAGTTAGAGATAGAAGATGCAATCACAAATCTTCAAATCGTCATCTACTTTGATCCATTAGCAGCCAGCCACTTTGCAAGAAAGGAAAAGAGAGATTAGACTGCCAGTTAGACTGGCCAAACTGGCTGCCACACACCCCTTCATTCTCAGAGACCAACACCTTCAAGTTTTTTCTGTTGAAAAAGAACAATGAGCTATAAATATAGTAATAATTATAGACTGAAACTTACCTAAGTTAACTAAAAGCATCTTTTCATACTTCCATGCTGCATAAGAGGAAGCCGAAATGATGTAGGGTAAGACTAGGGTAAGACTATGGGCCGCAGTGGCTTAGTGGTTAAGATGCTGAACTGCAGACCGGAAGGTTGGTAGGACAGCAGTTTGAGACCCGCGTGCCGTGTGACGGAGTGAGCTCCTGTCTCCTGTCCCAGCTTCTGCCAACCTAGCAGTTTGAAAGCAAAAAATTGCAAGTAGATAAATAGGTACTGCCTTGGTGGGAAGGTGACAGCATTCCATGCACTTCGGCGTTGAGTCATGCCAGCCACATGACCACGGAAGCATCTTCGGACAGTCCATTTGGCCTTAGAAATGGAGATGAGCACCGCACCCTAGAGTCAACACGACTGGCTTTTGAACAGGGGATACCTTTACCTAAGACTATGTAAGGTTCTTGTGCTCTGTCTAGTGCACCAAGATTTTTTCTACATAAATGTTCCACCCCATTCTCTGGAAGGACAACCAGCCTGTGGTGGAGTCACCACATTACAATAGTGCAGGATTCCACACATCGGGGAGAAAGCCTTGGCAGAACAGATGCACTAATTAAGTCAATTTGCTCTTGATTCTCTTTATATCAGTTTGTAGTGCAAACACTCTGATATTAGTGGAACTACAGCTGATACTAAACTGTTTGTATGTTTGTGTTTTTGTTTATACAGTACAAGTACATGCTCATGTCCTATGTATGCATGCCTTTAGCAAGTACATTGATCTAACAAGAATGATTGTATGACACCCTACTTCACATCAGTATTAAAAATAAACCCATCTTTAAAATATCAACAGTTGAAAAATGGACTGAAGAAGAGGAGGAAGAAGTAGAGGAGGAGGAAGAAGAAGAAACATTCATTTCATATGAGAGAGAAGAGGAGATTTCAGAAGTGTCAGGTATACCATGATTCAAACACAAAAAATGTCAGTGCTGTAAAATTAAATCCATCATCCACTTCTTGCGATATGCTTTTTTACCTCATTCAGAGGTGGCTAGTTTAGAGTAAATTTAAGAGTCTTTAAAAACTTTAAAAGAATCTTTAAAACATTTCTTAAGAAGCTCAGCTTCTAAGTCTTTCTTATTCTACTCAATTGGAATTATATTCTTGATCATCTCTTTCTTTTTGTAATTTGTATGGCTCAGAAAGCTTGTAGGCCTTCCAAAACACTATCTATGCTTTGAATGTCCGGAAACTGTTCAACTAATGCAAAGTTGAAAAACATCACAAAAACAACGCTATCCTCTAAAAATATATTAATCACCCAGACGTCAACATCTAAAGTCATTGCTTCAGTAGGTCAGACACCTATAAAATCATAGGGTATTATCTAGTACCCAGTATATTCAATTTGAATCACTGAGGACCCAATCCTAACTAAATGGAGCACATGGAGCCAATGGAGCGTGTGCTGTATCCTGCAGGAAGGGGCAATCACAGAGGTCTCCTCAAGGTAAGGGAACTTTCATTCCCTTACCTCAGAGCCAGCCTCTGCTACCCCAATGTGTCTCCTTGGATGTGTGCCAAATCTGAGGAAAGTAAAGGAGAGGGAAGTGGACAGGGAATGGGGTTGGGATCTGGTGCCTGCTGTTGCTGACGAGATCAACTACTCCCTCTCCCGTTTTGCCTCCCACCTGCCCCCTCCTTGCCCAGAGACTCCCCCATTCCTTCCCCTTTCCCATCTACTACCTATTCCTCCTATCAAGCATTCCCATTCTTACTCAAAACTGTAGATCTTCAGAAGCCAACCTAAGCTTATTGCCACCAACCCCTGTAAGGGGTCAAGGAAGATTTGAATTGCATAACCCTCCCAAGCCAATCGGACTTTGAAGTTGACTTTGCAGTCCTTGCCCAAGATGGTCCCAGATAACATCTCTGAGATGAGCGGCCTCTGGAGATTAGTTCTGGCCCCACATTTACCAATCCACGTAGGGTGCATACAATCCCTTTTCATAATCCCTGTTCCACACTATATGTTCCAGTTGTGACTGATCTGACAAAGCATTACAAATAGTCTGGAATAGGTGAAAAAAATCCCACCACCACCAGCTGATCAAGTGAAGAGCAAAAAATTCTATTTGGCTCCAATTGAGGTGGTGAACTAACCTCAAACTATTCTACTGAATGGATAAGCACAGCCGCTTTCCTGCTGAACACACACTGAATGCCAATCTGAGCCATACCCCTAATATCTGCCATGACACCTCTTCTTCTGTCTCCCTGGCTAATAATTCTCACCTTTCCTTGTGCATGGGGAAAGGGGCAAAGTCACCTTCCATCAATGCCTTGGGGGATGGACATATTCTATGAGATAAGCAAATAAGTGCACATGTCTTTGGCCAGTGAGATCCAAGTGAACATGTGTACAAGCTGGTAGCATCTTTCCACTTTTCATGTAACTTCCACCTTCTTTGGGATGGAAGGGGTAAAAGTCACATGGTCTGGTGAGCAAAATTCATTTGCTCAGGTCTCACTTTATTTACTATGCATGGCAGCAGGTGCATATTCCCAAGAACCACACTGCACACTTTTCCTGAGCTTGTCAACCTGTATTCTGAACTAGAACTGGGCTAAAATTTCCGTAAAAGTAGATCATCATTTTTGTAAGCCATGAGTGTTCGTAACAATTGCTTTTCTGTCTTGTTTTGTTGATTGAATTGACGTTCTTATGTCAGTTATTTCAATCATACATTCTTTACCATATCTTTACATTGACAGAAGAGGCCTACTACACTGAGGAGACAGTGCATGTTACTGTTCCTGAGGAAGTACCACCAGCTAAAGGTATACCAGCAACTCTTCAGTATAAACGATTGATTAACTATCTGTCTCATAGTTCAGTTATTATTGTATTTGTGTTCATTTTTGTTGATGTGCTTAATGTATTGCAAACTTCATTTTTGACTAACAAAAGGACCTGCTCACAAATTTCTGTGCGTTTCTCATTTTTTTAAAAGACATACTGCTATATTTTGAACTGCCTCAGATTAGTCAAAGGTGTAATCCTTTGGTCAAAATGACTCGTGTTGCTTTTTTATATAACACTACGTACTGTAAATGTTTTCATGACTTTGTCTAGACTTGAGCTTAGTGTCTTAATGCATACATGTTATTATCACATAGTTCAATACATTGGGTGGAGTAATTGTTTCATGTCTTGATTCTGTAATACGGTTTTGAATGGAAATGTATGACATTGCATATAATATACACAAAGGACATTCCCTATTCTTAAATATTCCTCCTGAAGTGCCTGAGGTGCGGAAGAAACCGGAACCAGAAAAGAAAGTTCCAGTTGCAGTTCCTAAGAAAGTAGAAGCTCCCCCAGCCAAAGGTATCTATGCATACACTGCTTCTTGTCTCTTAAGAAAAAAGATTTTCCATTGTTTGTCATCTAATCTTTTTTTTTGGGGGGGGGGAGGGAATCGATAATTGAGCTGGGATTAATCTCTTTTGCATTAAGTGTGAACAACTGCCTGTCTCTAGGCAATCTAGCTGTGTGTTTTCTCTGTGAAGTAAGTGTGTGTGTGTGTGTGTGTGTGTGTGTGTGTGTGTGTGTGTGTGTGTGTGTGTGTGTGTGTGTGTGTGTGTGTTATTCTCAATGCCTTTTTTTCTTCTTCTCATGGTATTGAAATTGTTCCAACATCCTAAAACTATGTACTATTTTTAAGTGCCCAAGAAAGTTCCACCTGAAGAACGGGTACCCCCTGTTGCTCCTAAAGTAAAGGAACCTCCACCAACTAAAGGTAAACAGGAAAAATCTTCTCAGTAATGTGTTTAGTCTAGATAGTATTGTACATTTTTTGTTGTTCAGTTTCCAATGGGAACTATTTTTGTTTTATGAACAATAATCTCTTGAGGAATCGTCATCATGTCTGCCAATAGTGTTGTCAGTTCCTCAGTTTATTTTACTGTCTCATATGTATTTTGTATATGACCAAAAATTCATGTGAAGAAACTAATTCAGTTCTAAATATACTTCTTCTGCTATTTGAGATAAAATTGCATGCTGCGTTCTTACACGGCTGTGTTCCTACCTTTGTTGTTTTTAAAGTGACTGAAGTCCACAAGAAAAAATTATCATTGCAGAAAAAGTCTCTCACCAAAAGGAAGCCCCCCCCCCCCCAAGCCTCCATCATCAAGTTATAAGCTTAACAGAAGATGTCTGTCTCTAATTTTGGCTGGGAAATTAACAACAACTATGCAATTAGTTCCATGCACACAAGGGGGAGCTATAGGCTTCAGTTTCTTGAAAAATAGCAAACCACGTCTGAAATTGAGGGGGACATTCAAAAGTACTTTGTGATATCACATTGAGGGTGGGGACAGCTCTTCAGAGAGACAGCTTTTCAAAAAGCAAATACTCAAAACTCAAAAAAGTGAAAAATCCTGTATCTAAGCCTTTGAGAGCATGCCCAAGTAGCTCTTTTAATTCCACCCTTTGTCCTGGTAGTGTCTAATTATGTAAATTTAGTCTTTGTTGTTGCCTTACAATGGCTATGTCTTTGTATCTCAAATATTTTTGCTTACCTAAGTGTATTTGTTGCCTGTGAGTATTTCAAATCACTGAAAACAAATATCTTTAAAGTGCCAGCTGTGCCAAAGAAAGCTGTGCCAGCGGAGAAAGTCCCTGTTCCTGTTCCTAAGAAAGAGGTGGCTCCACCCGCTAAAGGTACATGAATGATCTTGAGCAGGACAAAAAGCTTTTGCATATCAGGATCAGGCACCCACAGAAATTGTGAGCTGGCAATTCCTGGGGAAAAAATCTTTTTAAAAGTGGCTCAGCTTTCTTAGAAATGTTCTCTTCTGCCTTTAACCAAATACAAAATATTAGTTTATACTGGTATGCCAACAAGTACTTTTGTGCTATACCACTATTTTTAGGGCTGTAAACTTGATTTAGTTTGATCAATATGAATCAATTACTGTACATTATTAGTTGTTAATTAGTAGGGGCCAATTTTAAGCAGTAAAAGTCAAATTATTATTATTTTAATATTTAATTACCACTTTTCAACAAAAGTGAAGAAAGTAGTTAATGTAACAAAATAAATGAAAAGATGATTTGTGGGACTGAAACTTAAAGACACACTTGTCTTGTTTGTGGAGCAGCTCTTGCTGTGTTGTTGGGAATGAAATAAAAATAGCAAAGATTGCCTTTGCCTATAATGATGCATTGATAAACTGTAAGATCTCACATTTCCTCTATATTTAGATTTGATTGAAATTTATTCAAATGTAATTGGTTAAAAGGCAATGATTAATCAATTAAAAATCCAGTTATTATTATTATTATAATCCATTTATTATTTTCAATAGCCACTTTGGGCACATATTTCAAACAACTGGCCTTTGCCGATATGCAGCAGCTCATTGTACTCAAATCTTTAATAAGTATTGATTTTGTGGTATGTAATATTTTCTGCAATGTAATTTGTGTCAGTAAAACTGTCATACCTTTTAGATCTCCTCTTATGTGTCCTTTCCTTTGTAAAGACTACATTGCTATTCCAGTGATGAAAAATTCTATCTTGAGTCAAAATATCTGTCTTTTATGTTTTTCTTATGTTGTGTGTGTGTTGTGCTTTGTCATGATTTCATCAGTGTTACTGTATTTCTGTTCAATATTATTTAAGTACAAAAAGCTATGCCTGTGCTTAAAGAGCAAATTCCATAACCAAAAAGCTTGTAAATTGATAACGTAAAATGTAAGCTAAGCTTTTCATTTCTATTACCTGTATGTCAGCTTAAAATGTATGTTTTCCTTACTTAGAAAAAAGTGTTCATGTAGCAAATATGTGTGTGTGTGTACTTCTTTGTTCATAACCCTCTTATATGACCATCAACAACACATCACCAAAAGAGGTTGACATTTTGGTTTTTTCAAAATTGCTATCTTTCAAGTACCAGAAGTTCCAAAGAGAGTTGTTTCAGAAGAGAAAGTATCCATTGCTGTCCCGAAAAGAAAACCAGCTCCTCCAGAAAAAGGTACTCAAGATTCAGAAAAAATCAAAATACAGATTTTTTTTTTCTTGTAGCAATTTTCATGGCCCGCTATTACATACAAATGTCTCACAGTTACGGGTCTTGACGCCATGTAGAAAAGACTCAAACAGTTTAAAATCACTTTCCAACACGCCGCGGGTTTCCCGATGGGGCAGCCGCTTGCGCGGTAAAAGCAAATCAAATTATCCGAGGCAAAAAGAAGGTCCCAACGTTTCGTTCTATTCGTAGAACATCTTCCAAGGGAAACAATCCATGATGCTTTTTTTTAAAACAATAATACCAATCAGAAGTACTTAACCTTTAGTACGACATGCACCCCCAGGCAAATTTCACTATTTGTGCACCCCCAAACATTTATTAATGCATTTTTTTCCAATTATTATTATTTGGTATTTTCCTGAAATCGCATTGAAGAAACATGGCAAAAGTAGAACTTCAAAAACAAAATGTAAATTTCAATCATAGAAAAATAATCTGTTCACTTCATAGAATTTGAAAAATCAAAACACTCATGAGGAAAATCAATGAGAAGGCCAAAGCCAATAAGTATTGTGAGCAATAAGAAAATATTTGTATATAATATATGGCTATGTCATTATATATACTGTATTACAATGGCTATGTCATTGTATATATTATTGGCTTTTGTCAGTCCATTGTACTGTATATATTTGTACTGTATATATATGGGCTTTTGTCAGTCCATCAGTAGTAAAATCCTTGTCTAGTTAAAAAATAATGTGCATCAAGGCAAAAATGTTTCTAAATTCTGGGAGAATCTCATGCATTCTGTGGGGGCCCCTTCGTGCACCCCCTAGGTCAGTGTTTCCGAAACCTTTTCAATCTGCGGCTCCCTTGACCATTGGCGACCATTGGCTGCAGCTCCCCGTTACATTATGTTGATGCCTGCCAATTGGCATTCCACATTTTTCTGAGAGGATTCTGTGACACTCCACGGCTCCCCTGGGTGGTTTCTGTGGCTCCCCTGGGAGCTGCGCCTCCCCTGGGAGCTGCGCCTCCCAACCACTGCTCTAGGGGTATAGGCCCCACAGGTTAGGAATCCCTGTTATAGAAACTCTTACAGTTTGACTCAAATAGTATTGCCCATAAGAAATACTAAAGCTAACCTCTGTCTTTAATAACAGTTGTAGAAGAGCACTGGGGGTATTCAGAGGAAGTGTCTGTTTCTCTTCATACAGAGGAGGAGGTTTCATATACAGGTATGAAGTCAACTGAAAGAAAATTAGAAACCCTAATGAAAGGCACAGTATATCAGTCCAAACTTGTCACTTCAGTTTGAAATCTTATATAAAGAAAAATGTATACAGTACTGTATTTCTCTTACAATTGTTAGTTCTCAAGAACAAATGCTTGGCTGGCCCCATTCTGTTTTTATAACAACGAAGAAACTGTAAGCTGCTTGATTCCATTGATGTAAAGTAGAGGCACAGGGTGGTCTCCAGTAAGAAAAGCTGAGAATGCTCCACATGAGGACCTTTATTAACGAACAGCAAGATGACCACAGTTTGTTGGCCTAAGCAAGAACAATTGTCAGCTCTTGCTTGTCTCTGAATTTTTCACAAAAATAGTAGATTAACAATTAGAAAAGGTAGCCATAGCACAACATGCAAGCATTAATTTTTACCCTTTTCATTTTTGGCTGGAAAGACTATGACAGTCCATCACACAAAAACTGAAGTCAGTCCTCCCTAAAAACAGAAAAAAAAATGTTCAGAATAGCATACAGCAGCGGTTCTCAAAGTTCTCCCCGTGAGGTGGGGAGAACTTTGAGTGTTTGCGGGGGCGGAGCCAGCAGCAGCAGCGATCAGGGGGATCGCCACTGCCGCTGCTGAAACTGCCCCCGAAATTGCCTCTGCTGCACTTACTGGGGCTTGGGGGAGCTTCGGGGAGGCCTACGCGACCCTCTGCAGGCCTCCCCAATCTTCAGATCACTGTTTTGCGGCGATCTCCGAGCGCTTCCGGTTTTCACGGAAAACTGAGCGCTTCCAATTTTTGTTTGAAGAAATATAAAATGTGTCCAACTTTGGACACCCGGTAGACTCCATGATTTCATATATCTTGCTAATCCTAGAAAAATATCTAGTCACTACTCCTATGAAAAGGATCATGTATGAAGAAAACTCTTGAAAACTATACATGAGCTGTGTAGTTTTCTTTCTTGTCCAAATGTAGTTTATTTTGTCTGACAACAAAGTGTGTGTGTGTGTGTGTGTGTGTGTGTGTGTGTGTGTGTGTGTGTGTGTGTGTGTGTGTGTGTGAAATGTCTTGCTTCTTTCTATGGGCTTCTGTATATTGGTATATTGGCTCTTAAATATAAATATACTGTATCTTTAAAGTTCCTGAAGCACCTGTGAGAATTACTGCAGAAGAAAGGGTACCAATATCTATTTCCAAAAAAGTGAAGAAACCTCCAGCTAAAGGTACATTTGCTGTTGACTCAGTGTGTGTTTTTATGTGCTGTAAATGTATACTGTATCTATTTTGTTTATTTTTGAATGTTCTTACCATATTTTGTTTTAATTCTTACATTGCAATGAATTTTTGTTCTTCGTATGGATGAATATTTTAGCTAAGACTCTTATAAATTCATATCTTTAAAGTGCCTGAAGTTCGTAAGACTGTTGTTCAAAAGGAAGTGGTCCATGTTGAAGTTCCCCAATATGAAGAGGAGGAAGAGGCCCCTCAGTATGAAGAGGAAGAAGAGGCACTCCGATATGAAGAGGAAGAAGTCACACATTATGAAGAAGAGGAAGTCTCTCGATATGAAGAAGTAACTCACTATGAAGAGATTAGCCATTATGAGGAGGAAGTCACTCACTATGAGGAGGAAGTACCACAATATGAAGAAGAGGAAGAAGTTCCTCACTATGAAGAAGAGGAAGTTCCTCAATTCGAAGAAGAGGCTCCTCCTCCTCCACCTCCTCCACCTAAAGGTAAAATTCAGTTTTCAAATGCATTGAGAAAAAAGAATCTTTGTTTCATTTGCTCTTATGACAATTTTTTTCTTTTGATTTCAGTTCTTTAGTTCTGTTTGTCATTAATGTTTTAATGATGTTTAAAAAGGATGTGCATTGTGCAGGTCATGTTGCATACAGAAATAGCTCTATGTGAAGTAAGTGAATATTTCAAAAAAAATTAGACTTGTCTATAGTTTAGGCAGTCTTCAGTTCTTATGCAAGACTCACAATAATAGATTTCATCTGCACCCAAAGTTCTCCCAGTTGAATACAGTTTTGAATTAGCAAGTCAGCTCTGAAAAACGTGATATATGAAATATAACTGCTGCACCGGCCTAGGGTGTCACAAACGTGCCATAAATCAGTGGAATTTATGCAACAGCATTACATGGGAAGGTGCATGTGTTGATAGGTCCAGCTCCCACCTATGTCAGTTGTTGCTCATCTCACTAATCAATATTCAATAAAGGGAATCTTTTAACCCACCTCCTCCCACAGTGATCATCAAACTAAGCAGCTGATATTATCTAATAAATCCTGTATCATACACCCAACTTCAGTGCTCATTTACAGCCCAATCCTATCTAACTCTCCGCACAGTGATGCAGCGGCGCTGGCACGGCCTCCACTGCGTCCTGCAGGGGAGTTTCAGCCTCCAGAGGCCTCCTTGGGATAAGGGAACATTTGTTTGCCCCGGGGTAAGCTCCTGCGAGCCCAGTGGGTCAGATCAGACCTGCGCCAACTCAGTAGCTGGCGCATGTCTGAGTTGATCCATGAAGGCAGAACAGGCTCTGGAAGGGGGTTAGAATTCAGCATGTGTTGTTGCCACCAAACCCGCCCCCTCCCCATCACCGCCCTATTCTGCCCACCCCCTCCCCTGTTCCACCCTCCCCCACCCCGTTCCACCCCCTGCATGGTCTTACCTCCTCCTGCGGGCATCCCTGGACTGTCAGAGAGTGGACCCAGCTGCTCTCCACTTGCAGCAATAGTCAGGCCCCACACACTGGCCTGGTCACATTTGCAACGGCTGTAAAGAAGTTTATGCTGGTGGAACATGTATTCCACCAGCATAAACCTTTGTTAGGATTGGACCGATATTCAAACCATGTCATTGTGCAACAAACGTTGTATACATACAACCAACAACCATAAACTAAACCAAACCAACTTAAAATCAGTATACTTATTCATTCAGCTTTGTCATATAGGCTTCCATTCAATTAAGATAACACAAACTTGATTCACCTAGTGTAATTGATTTGTGGGAGATGACAAAAATAGACCAATTATTAGTTTGTTTCTAGCTTGTATTGGGGCTCTGTGTTGGATATACAGTATACTCTTACAATACAGCTGCATTCTTGTAGTGCATGGTACTCTTATTTGGGGTGTCCATTCTTCTAAACAAAATGCTATCTTTAAAGTGCCCGAGGTACCCAAGAAACCTGTCCCTGAGAAAAAAGTTCCTGTACCAAAGAAAAAGGAGGCTCCTCCCATGAAAGGTACACAATCTCTTCATTGACATTCTCAAGCTCTTTTTTTTTTTTAATTAAGTTTCTTGATCCTAAAACATTAGTCAGGGAGAAGGGGGACAATCTTAGAAATGTTTCTATCCGTGTCTTTTGTTGTCTCTCTCTGTTAATGTGCTTTGGATTGGTGTCCAAAACAATCTCAAACCCTATCTTTAAAGTGCCCGAGGTGCCAAAGAAACCTGTCCCAGAAGAAAAGGTGCCAGTGCCTAAACGAAAAGAAGTTCCGCCAGCTAAAGGTAAAGCAGTTTGAGATTTTCAGCGTGCACAATAAGCCTGACAGGCCTTACTCCTCTTTCTGTGGTTAAGTGTAACATGTTGAGAAAGATTATTTTTCTTCTTTTAGCGTCTCCTTTGTATTTGTGCTGTGTCATACTCCTCTGTCTTACATTGTCACAAAATTACGTGCTCAGTGTGCTGTATCTTTAAATTTAAGTGCCCGAGGCGCCCAAGAAGGCTGTCCCTGAAGAGAAAGTGCCTGTTCCAATACCTAAAAAAGTGGAAGCTCCTCCTGCTAAAGGTACACCACCAGCTTGTTCTCATTGTGAGCAACCACCCTGATATATTAAATCAGTACAAAAAGTCTGATGATTTCAGAATAAGCAGACGCTTGAGTCCCCCAATCTGTCAGTGGTTGTGCTATTCTGCTTTTGACGCTTGTGTTCGATTTTTGTTGTATTTCAACACTGGAAGAAAGGCAAAGAATAAAAAATGATTTGTAAATTCATGTTTTTTGAAGTGCCAGCAGTGCCCAAAAAAGCCGTGCCAGAAGAGAAAGTACCTGTCGCAGTTCCTAAAAAACCAGAGCCCGCTCCACCTAAAGGTACTTGAACCAGTACTAAACATAAATATAGATTGTGTGCCTTACCCATGTGTAACATGCAAATATATGCTAAATAACCTACAGTGCAATATTAACCATCCCAAAGCAACAAGAACATTTAGATGTACAATCATAGTTCCCTACATGTGGATAGCTTGCATGTTTGTCGTCTGCTACATGAGTAGATGATCTTCTCTGTCTTAATTCATGTGCATACAAAGTTGGTTTCTTAATATCTTTAAAAGTGCCTGAGATACCCAAGAAGGCTGTGTCTGAAGCCAAAGTTCCTCTTGCTGTGCCTAAAAAGCCAGAACCCCCTCCAGCTAAAGGTAGATCAACTCAGTCTTCTTGCTCCCATGCCTTTGTTTAAATGATCGTACATTTCAGTGCTTTTGTATGTCAAATATGATTGTTGTTCCTCGTTTGTCAACTCTTTCTATTAACGTGTTCTTGTTTGCTACAATGCACTCACAAATCATTTTCTAAAAATTGCATCTTTAAAGTGCCACATGTACCCAAGGAGCCTGTCCCAGAAGCACCTGTTTTTGAACCTGAAGAAGAGGAAGCGATACCTGCAAAAGGTACATCAGCTCATCATTTACCTTATGAAATGCCTCTTTCAAAATCATGGCAGTAATAGGGTATTATTTGCTTTAAATTCCGTATTGACCACGCATCATCTACACATTTACTCAGGAGTAAATCCCACTGAGTCCAATGGGACTCACTCCCAAGTAAGGGGACATAAGACTGTAGACTTAATTGTAATTTCAACCTAAAATATCCTTCTTCCTCTAAGGTACTCAGAAAATGATTTCAAAATGTTTTTTCTAAAGGAAAAATAAAATATTTATATTATCAGAACTGTGTCAAAGACATCGGTGACTATTCTTAAAGTAAGGACTAAAACCGAAACTGTAGCCAGAATTGAAACAATTGTGAAGCTAGTTCTGTTAACCAGAGCGGGCTTTAGATTTATTAACAACCCCATACACCTCATAATAACCTGCTTTTGAATCTGAATGGACTTTCAAAAGTGGTATGAGACATGCCAGTGGTGTGGTGTGGTGGGATGCTGTGTGAAAAAAAAAAGGTCACAAATCCCACAAGGATAGCACAAGCCCTTGTGCAGATCTAAGCAGCCCATTGGAACTTGTGGTTGAGCATGCCAGTACTCCTTCTGATCTATATTATATGTCTCTTTCTAAAATTCATTATACACACAATTCTTAATCTGAAATAAATGTGTTTAAAGTCCCAGAAGTACCAAAGAAAGTTGTACCAGAAAAGAAAATTCCTGTAGCTGTTCCCAAAAAAGTGGAGCCGCCTCCTCCTCCTCCAAAAGGTACATTCATTACTATATACAAGAATGAACATCTCAGCATTGCATTATCGCTTCTGCACTAGTCCAAATGACTTGACCTGGACTTCTAAAAACAACAGGCTTCTTGCCACCAGATTCAGTAGACCTAGAATGATAACATACAGGAAATATGTCAGAATTGTGTTGCATGACATAGTATTCTTTTGTGAGTTCTGTCTGTTTTGCACTGTAGGAAAAATATTTGTGATTCTTACCATGGAATATTTTCCGCTTAGTTCTTGACTTGCTAAGAGTCTTCTTTCTTATCCAATTTTGCTACTTTCTTGCTTTCATCATACAGTTCTTATGCTTCTTCTTGTTTGTTAGCATTGTGTTAGCAGCACAGCTTAAACTCATATTCTTAAAACACTATAATGTCTTTAAAGTGCCTGAGGTTCCTAAACCTGTCCCGGAAGAGAAAGTGCCTGTTCCCAAAAAGGTGCCGGCTCCTCCAGCAAAAGGTACATCCATATATATACATAAGTTTATGCCAATAAAGGTTTCATTCATTCATTCATTCATTCATTCATTCATATATACATAAGAACATTCAGTATGTCACTGACATTCTGTTATGCCACTGAGTTGTGAACTCAAGTAATTAAACAGTTGAAGCTATTTGTATCATCTTGTATGTCTGTGCATTGTTTGTATTCTCGTATTTGAGTAACTTCGTAAAAGAAACAGTGCTAAAGTGGTGTCATGTCTTTAAAGTGCCTGAGGTGCCCAAGAAAGTTGTCCCTGAAAAGAAGGTGCCTACTGCTCCTCCTAAAAAAGTAGAGGCTCCACCTGTACCAGGTACATCTAATCTTATCTGAAAGCTCTGTGTTAAAATGTTCTTCCATATTACCAGCGCTTGTATTTTGACTTATAGTCTGTCAAATATATGTGTGTTATTTATTTCATGGGTTTCTGTTGTTGTTTTCATGAATTCATGGTGTGGTTTTTATGTTGGTCTCTTATTCGTACTTTGTAAACCATCTTTAAATGTCTACCTACTTTAATGATGAAATTTCTTTTAAGTCCCTGAGGTACATAAGAGAGTGGTTCCTGAGGAAAAAGTACCCGTTGCTAAACCAAAGGAAATTCCTCCAGCTAAAGGTACTTATTCCTGTGCTTCTCTGATATCTTGCACAGATTATTTCTTCTCAGGCTCTTCTAACATCTTCCAGTCTTTTAGAGCTGACTGGTAGTTCTACAGGTTTTCTTTGTTTAAAATAACTTTTTGTAATGGTTTGATATCTGTGGGTGATTTTCTTCTTGTTTAGTTTTGTATGTTTTTATGTGCCAGCGAGTCTTCTGAAATAATTAAACATTGGAAATTATTTTTAAAGTTCCTGTGGTACGTAAGAAACCTGTCCCAGAGGAAAAAGTCACTATTCCTGCTCCCACTATGGAAAAATATGTTTATGAAGAATATGAAAAATATGAGACCTATGAGAAGATTGAGGAGTATGAGCAGGTAGAAGAAGCTGAAGAATATGAGGAAGCTCCAGAACCTGAGGAATATGAAGAAGCTCCAGAACCTGAAGAAGAGCAGTATGAGGAAGCTCCAGAACCAGAGGTGGTTGAGCAGTATGAGGAAACAGAACAAGAAATACATGAGTATTATGAAGAGGTTAAGGAGACTGAAGAATATGAAGAGGTGTATGAGGTTCCAGCAGCAATAGGTATATCAACTTGCCATTTATTTGTTGTCTCTTGCCACCAAACCGAACCCTCTTTTGCATGCTCAGGCCTTGGATTCTTGTGTCCTTTGCTTCTTTATCTACAAGAATATACACTGAAATCTTTTCTTTCAGATAAGCCATTTTTAAATTGTGACTAACCATGCAGTTGTTATTAAGGATTTTTTAAAAAAAATGTGATGAGAGCCATTTAGGCAATGTACAAATAGTAACGTATTCCATATTCACGACAGATAATCCAGCATTATATGTTCTTGGAGATCAATTTATCGCTATATTTTCAAGAGAGTAGTTAGAACTATTTTTGCGTTATTGATTAAATCTGTAATTCTTGAGGTAAACATGATGATTAGGAAAGTGCACTAACAGTGGGTTGTATCCTACGTTATCCTTTATTTTGTGTAAGGGTACTTCTCCACATAGAAGTAAGATTCTTGCGTGCAGAAATGCAAGTGGAATCCTTACTTTACTTTTGCATACATGCGCAACATTATTCAACACATTGGACAACATGTTGCACAAGATGTTACACACAATACTGTTGTGCAATTTGTTCTGCATGCATTTGTGCAACTGCACACAGAACACCTTATTTCTAAATGCACTCCTTAGGATACAACCCAGTGATGATTATCTGGGCCACATGCTGCTTTTTTTAAAAAAAGTAGCTTCATAAACATTTATGAGAATTTTGAGAAATCCAGCTTTGCAGAAACATGTATGAAGATGGGATGGCAAAACCTTCCTATCTTCTCCTCAGTGCTGACTGTCCCCCTTCCTCTATACCAAGTCTCATGTTCTAAATTTGGTAAATTTGCAAGTAATCAAAAACTCCTTAATAAAATATTTTTCAAGTGCCTGAGGTGCGTAAGAAGGCCATTCCTGAAGAAAAAGTGCCTATTGCTGTACCCAAAAAGGAGGAAGTTCCACCAGCCAAAGGTACATAACCTGCTAATCCTATTCCTTTCTGTACCCTGAAAGACCATATTCCCTCTAAAGTGACCATAACCCTTATATTTCAGATAGGACACAGACAGAATAATAAATAAATAACATGCATTTTAGTAACTGAGTATCATAAGCTACATACCATTTCTTGTAGCTGTTTCTTATTGCAGTTCAGGTTGACAATGCAATCCTGTGTAAATAAGCGTCAGGGGAACATGCACTTGAATGTACGCCAGCTTCAGAGCTGTCGTACATTCGAGTAAGCCCATAGGGCCTCAGGCTGCTTGTACCGAGGGAAGGGGACGATCATCCCTTTCCGTCGAGGTGCACCCAGCCTGCCCTGGGGCAGCCCGGGACCAGGATAGAATGCGGCAGCCGGCCCTTTAGTCCGGCCATCGCATCTTACACAGGATTGGGCTGTAAATTAGTATCAGGTTTGACTGTAAAGGCAAGGTAAAGGCAAAGCTAGAGATACAGAAAGTGAGCCTGTGAAGGCAAATTAGGGGATGTTTTATGTATTAAATTAGCATGTGTGTGTTTTTTTTCCAGCTTATTGTTAAGATTTAAAGCCTAACCCGATATCCACTTATTCATATTTATTTACACTTAGTCCAAAATAATGAATTTTAACTTTGGGGCCTGAGAATGCAGACTTTTTTTAGGAAAAGGGGAAAAAAATCACACTAAGCTAAGTGTCCCTGAATACTGGAGACTTGGATCCAGAGATCCAGGATTTGAAAGTACTTCATGGCATAGCAGAGTTTGCTGATTTTTTTCCTCCATCTACAGTAGGGGTGACCACCCTTCCACCATTAGGCCCACTGTGTTCTTAAGAGTTGCGTAAAAGACAGAATCGTAGCAGCTACAAATTGGTGAGGGTGCTGCTAAAGCAGCTGCACCTGCTGAAATGCCCTCACCTAGACAACCATTAAAGGGCCAGGAACATTCATGTTGAAAGGTTGGCCACCCCTGATGTACAGTATTGCCCCTACACACCCCTGAAAACTTCTGAAAGTCAAGGATCTCCAGAATAGCATTTCATGGGCTGGGGTAGGGGCTGCAGATGGGGGAGAATTGGATCTTGGAAGTTGTTTGCTTAGGCTGCAGTCCTATGCACACTTTCCTGAGAGTAAACCCAATTGAAGTCAATGGGACTTACTTCTGAGTAGACAAGCATAGGCTTGTGTTCTTAAAGATATATACAGTATTTGAGAATATAACCTTAACCTTGAAAACAGAGACAGGACAGTATAGCTGACTAGGTGGGAGAGAGGCATTCTATTTATTTTAGGGTTGGACTTGATTAATGTTGTCTGTAATGAGTATGTGTCTTTCCTCCTGTGATTGTGTGACATTTTGTTTAGTTTATTGTTGCACTGAATAGTGAAATGTTCTTAAAAGAAATCAATGTCTTTAAAGTGCCTGCAGTGCGAAAGAAACCCATCCCAGAAGAAAAGGTACCTATTGCTGTTCCTAAAAAAGAAGCGGCTCCCCCAGCTAAAGGTACATTTCCTCTTCATTATTGTTATAAGAACCATAAATTCTTTCTTGATTCTTTTGTCTTCTGTCTCTATATTTTGTATAAATATGTTACGTATCTGCATTTGTACGTTAGTCACCTGTGTGTATGTCTTCACTCTGTGTGTTCTTGTGCTTTATGTTCTCTTCTTTAATAATTATAAAATAACGTTCTTCAACGTTTTCTAAATAATTGAATCGCTAAAAAGAAGTACTATGTCTTTAAAGTGCCTGAAGTGCCTAAGAAAGCTGTCGCTGAAGATAAAATGCCTAAGGCTGTTCCAAAAAGAAAGGAGCCTTCGCCACCTAAAGGTAGAGTCAATATGAAGGGAAAAGCTATATTATAGTATTATTAATAGTTATATACCACTTTTTAAGAAAGAGTAGTTCACAAAGCCGTTTACACAGACGCATCACTACAGGGGGGGCGGTACTGTAGGTTCCGCACCGTTCTACTTCACGTTACGAGGTGGCCTCGCTGTTAGAGCCATTCAGAGCGGTGATGGCAATGCTCCTTCGTTGTCTCCTGCGCGTTTGCCTTCACGCGAGTCTCCTGCACGTTGCCTTTGCCGCTCTGAATGGCTCCGGCGGCAAGGCCACCTCGTAACGCAAAGTAGAACGGTGCAGAACTTACAATACCACCACCACCACCCCCGGAGCGACGCCTCTGTGTTTACATAGCAAAATAAATTACAAAATGGTTCCCTATCCCCAAAGGGCTCACACTCTAAAAAGAGATGCAGAAGAGACAATAGCTACTGCTACTGGAAAAGACACCATGCTGGGGTGAAGCAGGAGAGTTGCTCTCTCCCTGCTAAATACCACATTAAAAGCTGCCTCTTTGCCCAGTTAGCAGGGCAAAATATCACATATTACAATTGGTATATTCTCATATCATCAGGGTTAGCAATAATGCCCTAAACAAGATCTTTTATCAATGTGCACATTATTGTAGAGGTGTGTCTTTTTGCAAATAACTCTTGAGTACACCCTAAGTTTGTTTAAAGTATCTTATATTCCCAAGACAACTGTCCCTGATGATAATAGCTATCACTGCCCATGATTTAGAAATAGAGGAACCTACACCATGCAATTATTGAATAGGCAAGACCAAAAAAATGCACCTGCCCTACAGAGGATTCTAACACACATTTATAAAAATTGCAATCAGTATAGTAGAACCACAGCTAAGAAGTAATGGCATAAATTAACCAGAAATCCTTTAAAGCCGTAGAAACCTGCCAGTAACATTTCAGTTTATAAAAGTATTTACTTTTCAGTTCAGGGTGGTGGATATGGCTCCTCTCCCCACTCCTTTTATCTTCACAGCAACCCTGTGGGGTAGGTAAGCCTGAAAGAGAATGACTGGCCCAAGGTCACCCAGGAAGCCTTATAGCTGAGCAGGGATTTGGATCCCAGTCTTCCTTGTCCAAATTCAAAACTCTAACCACTACACCACACTGCACTTTTGATTTGTTCTAGTACCGTAAAAAGCTACACAGTTAAATATTGGAAGATGTTCTATTAACTGATGGCATTTGCTCTGCAGAAAGGAAAGGGACATAGCAGAAGCTTGGCTACATTTTTTTTTAAGTTCAACCAGGCTACACCACCCTATTCAGTTTTAATAACACACTTGTTCCCTAGATAGGACGCTCTTGAAATGTAATTCTTCTCAATAATACAGGTGCTAAAAATGGAAGGCTGAGGCTGCAATCTTGTACAAACTTACCTGAATGACCTATTGAATACAGTGGGAGTTACATTTTAGTAGAGATGCATAGGATTGCACTGTAAATTTTTGTAGTTAGTCTTTTCTCTGTGTAACTAACTTTTGTCTAAATTTTTTATAACTAAAATATCTAAGAGAAAACTAATATCTTTAAAGCTCCTGAAGTTCATGAGAGAATTGTCTTGGAAGAAAAAGTTCCTCATATTATTCCCAGAAAAAAGGAAGCTCCTCCCATTGAAGGTACATCAGTCTTGTATTGAATTTACAAAAATAAGTTCAGAAAATTAGTCAGTTTCATGCTTTAGTTTGCACTCAACATAGTGAAAGGGACATTTTCAAGTTGTCTGATATGTAGAATTTATTCTAGAAGTTGTGCTTGTATTTTTAAAATATTTGTCCATGCCTTTTCATTTAAGTCAAGACAAAATGCACTGCAACGAGGCAGCAGCTCATGTGATCCAATCTTAGGGACCTTGCAGCAGTGCACAAGCCCTTGCTCATTATCCTATCAGACCTTCTGGCCTAAAGGAGCTGTAAAGCCTGGCTCAACAAATATAGACATAAGGGAAAGAGGTTTGGTCTCACAGTAAGCAGAGAACTGGCTGGCTCTGTGTCAGGAAGAAATAAACCAGGGCTGGCCAACCTTCCACCTCTGTGTTCTTAAGAGTTGTGTAGAAGACAGAATCTTGGCAGCTGCCAATGCTGATGGTGCTGCAGAAGCAGCTGCAGCTGCTGAAATGCCCTCACCTAGACAACCATTAAAGGGCCAGGAGCATTCATGTTGAAAGGTTGGCCACCTCTGAAATAAACAATTCAGATGCAGTAGCAAAAACCAGTACTTATGCTGTTAGTGTTAGCCATTTCATTTCTAAAAGCCAAGAAAAACAACCCAGACACCAGAGTGCAAATCATACAAGAATTGTGTTTTAGTGTCTTTTTAGTTTCAGCATTTTCTCATTTTTGTTTCAATTGTTTTTGTTTATCATCGCCATATGCAGCCTTCCTAACCTGTCTTTTGCAAGTCCTGTTCACGTTTCTTTCTAATATACTAATATCTTTAAAGCGCTTCACTTGGAAGAGAAAGCTCCCCCTGAAGAAAAGGTCCTTGTTGGCATTCCCAAAACACAGGAAGCCCCACCAGCTCAAGGTACATCACCTCTTTCACAAATTTCCAAAGCAGTTAACTGCCCGGCCTTAAACCACTGTAAAGTTGTTTCAGCTCTTTGCTGGCTTGTCCTCTTTCCCTTTTGTCCCGTTGACTTTTTGTCATTTGTATTTTATACTTGTTATTGTGCTCAAAAAGAAACTAATATCTTTAAAGTGCCTCCAATGACAAAGAGAGCTGTACCAGCCAAGAAGAAACCCACTCCTGCCCTGATAGACGAAGCACCACTTGTGGAAGGTAATACAGCTCTAGCTGCCACTGAAATGAAACAGGGTGTATTCTTCATTCTCCAGTGTCTTTGAGGCCTGAATGTTATGTGCAAGGTAGACTTATTAATTGCAAGATTAATTGTGAATAACTGAATATGATAAAATGCCCGTCAGTATTGAGTATCTGAGGTCTCTTTCACCTGGACATGTATAATGAAAAATGTTTCTCAATACATTGCTCTCAGTTTAATGTCAAACTTGGAATTAAGAAACCTTATTCTCCCAGTGCCATATATAGAGAAAAAACACTTAGAATACTATTTCAAGCATGCCGCAAGAATGTGGAACATATTGACTGTAGGTAGAAAGTTGTGTGTTACCATTGTAATTCTGGAATGGAGGAAGCTGTAAGTATAAACTTACGTAGAGAAGATGAAAAGTGTGTGTGTGTGTGTGTGTGTGTGTGTGTGTGTGTGTGTGTGTGTGTGTCCTTTGTTTTGTCTTAACCTCTTATTTAAAATTCTAAAAAAAGACTAATATCTTTAAAGCACCCGAGGTTCAAGAGAAGATCGTTCCTCCACGAAAAAGAGTGGAAACTGCAGCAGCTAAAGGTACATCAGCTCTTCATTGAAAGTGATTACTGTATATAAATGAACACATTTCCAAGCATTCAAGCAAGCCAGTGTCACAGCTAATTGTCACAAATTTCTGAGTGTCATGTACTAACGTCATAAATTGTTTCTTTTGTTTGTCTGTTTGTATTTTATTTATTCAAATTTCCTGAAACAAACTAATATCTTTAAAGTGCCTGTGATACCAAAGAAAGTCATCACAGAGGAACAAGTATTCATTCCAGCATCATGGAAAGAAGCTGCAGCCTTTGAAGGTACATGCACCTTTAAATGGAATGTTAAGGAAATAATCTTCTGATCACCTATCAATACTCTGTGTTACTGAGTCCAAGTCCAAATTTTCAGGTATATTAGGGTCAAACTAGATGTATGCCTAGAAGCCCCGATAAGGGGCAGGCTTTATTTATAAACAGTGCAGGGAGGGTTCAAACTGCAGCAAAACCTCAGCATGGAAATAGGAGGCTTCAATACTTTGCCCGCCACTGTGGTTTTGATCCTGATTGTGCCCCTCTGTGTGCTATTGTTAGTTGGAAGCCATGGAGAAAAATGTGAGAACAAAGTAATGACAAAGTTGACTGGTAAATTTCAGAACATTTTTCAGAACATAGTTGATGGATATAATGGCTACAAACTAGAAACCACGTAAGATGTACTTAGATTTTTTAATTAGTTCAGCCCAGTTGGCTTCAGAGGGACAAAATTATACACTCCACGGAGGCCTGCTTCTGAAGCTGAATTTATTAAGATGTTTCTTAATAAATTAAAAAACAGACTGGGCTCTTAGTCTTTGGACAAGTCTTTTTGCCCTATGATTTTCTAAGTCTGATTTTGTATGTCTCAAAGAACATACAAGCAGAACATATATGGCAGAAGCACATGAGGAAACTCTTTTAGAAGAAATAGAAGAAATAGTTCCAGCCAGCGTTCCCAGGAAACAAGAAGTTCCTTCAACCAAAGGTACTTTATCTTTGCAAGGAACAAACAAACTTGTTATAAAGCAACCAACTCAGGAAAATGACCATCCTTCATTATTTAATTCTTGTTCAATTTGATGTGGCTATTTGCATTTCATGCATTCTTATGGAGAATTAATTTTATTTCAAGTGACCAAGGTGTCCAGAAAAGGAGTGGCAGAAGGGAAGATATCCACTATGACACTTGAAAAAACAGATCTAGTTTCTATACATAAAAAAGCAGAACCACCTGCTGTACCTAAAATAACACAACCTCAAGTGCCAGAAGAGAGAGTTGTTTCTAAACCCCCTATACCAGAAGAACCTATTGCTATATCAAGAGAGCCTCAAGTGCCAGAAAAGGTAGCCATTACTAAAGCTAAGAAACAAGAACCCATTGTATTGCCAGAGTCTGAATTTGTGGAAGAGAAGATCGCTATTGCCAAACCCAGAAAACTGGAACCTGTTGTAAAGCTTGAAACAGTAGAGGCTCGAGTGCCAGAAAAGAAGACAGCCATTGCTAAACCTAAAATTCCAGAGCCTATTGTGGTGTCTACAATAGTAGAGCCTCAAGTGCTGAAAGGAAAGATAGCTGTTGCCAAACCCAGACGACCAGAACCGGTTGTGTTGTCTGAAATGGCAGTGTCTGAATTCCTGGAAGAGAAAATTGCTATTGCTAAACCCAAGGAACCAGAACCTGTTGAGAAGTTTGAAACAGTAGAGGCACAAGTGCTGGAAAAGAAGGCAGCCATTGCTAAACCCAGAAAACCAAAACCTGTTGTGGTTCCTGAAACAGAAGAGCCTGAAGAGCTTGAAGAGAAGATAGCTATTGCCGAACTCAAGATGCTAGAATTGGTGCTTGAAACAGTAGAGGCCGAAGTGCCGGAAAAGAAGGTCACCGTTGCTAAAACCAGAAAATCCAAACCTATTGTGGTGTCTGAAACAGAAAAGCCTGATGTGCTAGAAGAGGAAATAGCTTTTCCCAAACCCAAGAAGCCAGAACGTGTGGTGACTGAAACAGTAGAGGCCCCGGTGCCAGAAAAGAAGGTCACCGTTGCTAAAACCAGAAAATCCAAACCTATTGCGGTGCCTGAAACAGAAGAGCCTGATGTGCTAGAAGAGGAAATAGCTTTTCCCAAACCCAAGAAGCCAGAACGTGTGGTGACTGAAACAGTAGAGGCCCAAGTGCTGGAAAAGAAGGTCACCGTTGCTAAAACCAGAAAATCCAAACCTATTGCGGTGCCTGAAACAGAAGAGCCTGGTGTGCTAGAAGAGGAAATAGCTATTCGCAAACCCAAGAAGCCAGAACGTGTGGTGACTGAAACAGTAGAGGCCCAAGTGCTGGAAAAGAAGGTTGCCACTGCTAAGCCTAAGAAACCAGAGCCTGTTTCACTACCTGAAACAGTAGAGCCTGAAGAGTTAGAAGAGAAGGTGATTGTTGCTAAACCTAAAAGGCCAGAATCTTATACTGTACCTGAAACTATAGAGCCTCCACCATTAAAAGGTAGATGTCGTCGGGGGGGGGGGGGGAACACTTCTGTCTTAAGAAATGTTTGTCTTGTTTTGCTTGGGAAAAATGTTTCGTTTGTGTAGGATCTGCTTTTGTTATTTGTATAGGCTCCTTGTCTTGTAATATGTCCATGTGTGTGTGTCAAAATAATGTCAAGTTTTAACGTCAAGTCATGTTGCACAAGTCTGTCTTCTTGATGTTATTATCTTTATCATTCTCTTCTTTAGTTCATACAATTAACACAACCTAATATCTTTTAAGCATCAGATGTACCCAAGAAACTTCTCCTAGAAGAGTAAGTAACTGTTAATGTGCCTAAACAAGCAGAAGCTCTGCTGAATACTTGAAAGAAAAAAAGTCTGTTTTTGTTTCTCCAGTAATCAACACTTCAAGCCAAAGCTTCCATGCTGTTTATCGCAGAAATATAAATCTACTGTAATTTACAATTTACTTCAGGTCTAGAGGCATCTGCATATTTCACTTTATCAAGAAATGTAACATAATGCATTATAAAACATGAGAACAGATACCAAGATGAAAGTGAGAAGTTAGTATTTAAGTAAACATTTAATAAAATTCTTAGCTAAATACGTTGCCTGTTACTTGAAAGATAACTCTTGGGCAGGGTCGTATTCATTGACAAACTCGAGACACTCATTCATGCTTCAACTATAAATATAGTGTGTTCAGGAAAGATGTGTGCAATGTAACAGGGAGATTCTTGAAACCTATTGAAACACGTCCATGTGATTTTACTGCCAATATTGCTAACGCCATTTCATGTCTTTGTGTCATGTCTGTTTGCTTGGAAGTACATTTGTTGGAAGTACATTTGTTATCTTTTTCTCTTCTTCATACTGTGCTATGAACCTTTTGAAATTCTTCAAAGTAAAACATACTAATATCTTTTAAGTTCCCGAGGTGCCCAAGAAAGCTGTACCGGAAGAGAAAATAACCGTCGCAGTGCCTAAAAAACCAGAACCTCCACTTGCTAAAGGTACTCCACAACCTTGGTGCCATTCTGGAGAATAATTACGTTGTAGGTTTCCCCCCTCTTGATTATTCTGCATTCTTTTTTTCACCTCAAAATCAGTTTCATTTATTAACTGGAAATGTTGGAATAAGTATTGGTCTCTATCCAAAGGGTTATGAAAGTTTAAGGCTGCAATCCTATAACCCTTTCCTGGGAGTAAGCCCCATTGAACACAGTGGAACTTACTTCTGGGTAGACATGCATAAGATTGTGCTCATTGGTTAAATGGGACTTCAGAATGCACAAGTGTGCCCTGGGCTGTGGTCACTGTGTGCGTGCATTTGCAAATACCACTAACCTTCCCGACATTCCTCTAAGGGTACATCTTAATTCTAAACACTTTTACCTACCTTTTAGCATTCTGAAATGTAACAGAAAGTAATGCTGTTTCTTTAAAGTGCCCGAGGTACCCAAGAAAGTAGTCCCAGAAGAGGTGCCAGCAGCTGTCCCAGAAGCACGTCGTCCAGCTAAAGGTATATCTCACTACAGATAAAATAGCTGTCAGTAATGGGTGGGCCAGGATCATCATGGTGTCTCTCTTGTTTTTATAAATGTATGTTAGCAATTTTATATTCTAGAGCAGGGGTTCCCAACCCCTTCCCGGCCGAGTACCACCTCTGACGCCACTCTCCTTCTGAGTACCTCCGGAAGTGACTGGCGATGACATCATCACAAGTTACTTCCAGGTTTTCATGTTTTCAGAGGCCAGAAAATGCAGGGAGGAGGCTCTGGGCAGGTGGGAGGGCCCTTCTCAGCATTCCCAAGAGGCTCGGCCAAAGGCAGGAGCTTCTTGGGAGCAAAAACGCACCACCAAAAGTGCTGCATCGGAGTGCGGTTCCAGCGGTCTGAGTTCCACCAGCAGTCGGACGAAGTACTACTGGTGGTACTAGTACCACAGGTTGGGAAGCCCTGGTCTGGAGTATCATGTGTAAGCCTTATGATTTGGTATCTCAACATCAATTTTTCTTCAAGTTCAGTAGACTTTAGTGTCAGTGATATTTGCATGTCAGAAACGTAGCAGTGATTCTTCAAGCTACAGTTAGAGGAGGTGCTGCTCAGTCCATATCTTATTTGCTCAGAAGCCAGCTCCACTGCATTTATGATAAATGTGATTTTTAAGAGGACTGACTTACCTCCTACAAAGTATGCTTGGAATTGCCCCTTCACTTTGGGTTATCGATTGTACTGTGCCTTCACTTTTGTTTTATTAAACATTGTGTGTGTGCTATGTGACGTTACTTTTCATCACCCACTTGACATTACCCAAAAGTAACCAAAAGTAATATTCTTCCTTTAATAGTGCCTGAGGTACCAAAGAAACCTGTTCCAGAGGAGAAACCAGTGCTTAAAAAACCAGAAGCTCCACCAGCTAAAGGTACATGTAATCTACCAATAAGATGCACTCTCATTGTGATCTGTAATATCTACACTTTGATTCAGTCTCAGACTCTCTAACCACTATGCCGAACCCGGGCCAGTAGCCCGGGGTTTGTACCTTGCCCCAGCCTCCACGTGAGCACAGGAGAGGAAAGGGGATGGGGCCCCCGTGGAGGGCCCACCTGGGTGTGGCCTGCAAGGGGGTGGGGCGTCTCAGGTTTTACCTGGTGCCCGGCTGCCTCGTGGCCCATTCTAGCTTCCGGTGAGCAGCTGACAACAACGAAGAGCTCCTGTGAGCAGCTGGGTGTGCAGCTGAGAGTAACTGAGAGCCCCTGTGAGCAGATTAGATCAGCTGAGAGCAACTGATCTGACAGACTCTCTAACCACTATGATTTTTCATACAAAACCATAACAGCTGCAGTACGTATTAGTCAAGCTATGTATACAATGAATGGGCAACCTTTGTCCAGGCAAGTTTCCTCTACCCAATTCCCCTTCCCCTGCAACACCCCATGCTACATACCATCCTGTTCTTGAGGGTTCCCCAACTCTCAGGAGCAGCGCTGGAGGTGAAGTCAGGGTGCTGCAGTGGGGAGGAGAGGTGGGAAAATGTCCTTTCTCAAGCTTCCTTCTGCTTGTTTGTATCCAACTCTAATGTCCAGTATTTAAAGGTAGGCATAATTGATGCAGGATTATACTCATCTGCTTCTTTTCTGTGTCAACATATGTAGTTTAAATGCTTAGAATAACGTAGCACTAACGTAGGCTATTTTTTTTAGTGCCTGAGGCCCCAAAGAAACCTGTCCCTGAAGAAAAGGCTCCAGTTGCCGTGCCAAAGAAGCCGGAACGTCCACCTGCTAAAGGTGTGTCTCTTTTTCTAAGAAAATCAAGCAGTATAACTTCACATATCAGAGTCCATCCAAGTCCACCATATTACATGTCCACAATAATAATAATAATAATAATAATAATAATAATAATAATAATAATAATTATTATTATTATTATTATTATTATTATTATTATTATTTATTTGTGAATGATAAACTTGAATGATTGAAATGTGGCTGATTTTCGTATTGACTGTGGCAACTGCTTTTTTATCCGTGTTTTAAGCTACTCGTAGTAAAAGAACATTAATATTTTTCTAAGTGCCTGAAGAGCCAAAGAAAGTTCCAGAAAAGAAAGTAGCTGCTGAAGTGCCTAAGAAACCAGAAGCTCCACCTGCTAAAGGTACGTATCACTAATAACCTAATGAAACAGCTTGTCGTGCTGTTTGGATTGATAGTTAACTCAACTTTCTTGAGGGGGGGGGACAGGGAAGTACCGATTTGTGTCTGTGTGTTTTACTATGTGGTATGTTTAAGGAAGAAGGGAGAGCCTCACCTCTGGCATTCTAACCATGCCACACTTTTGTTGGTTCTCTTCAGAAGAGTGAATTCGTTGAAAGAGAAAGTCTTGTTTTGTCCAGATTTATTAAGTTTCTGTGTACTTAATGTTTTATGCACACATTTAAAATATACACCTTTTTTAAAAAAAAAATCCTCTTTTTAAAGTTCCTGAGGTGCCCAAGAAAGTAGTGCCTGAAGAGAAAGTACAGGTTCCTGAGCCCAAAAAACCAGAGCCACCTCCTGCTAAAGGTATATTACTCATAAAGAAAACTATAAAGAACTTCTGGTTTGTTTTGTAAACATAGCACTAATTAGTCTTTTCATCACTTAACTAGATATTTACATATATAATACCTTCTTTTTTTTTCCTTGAGACTGTTGTCTGTAGATGTTAGTTTCCCCCTCCCTGATTTGCTTGTTCTTTTTAATACTTGACATACATCTTTGAGACCCAAGTTTTAAAACAATTTACTATCTTTGAAGTTCCTGAAGTGCCAAAGAAAATCACTCCAGAAGAAAAAGTAGCTGTGAAAAAGCCAGAACCTCCAGCGCCCAAAGGTATATGTCCGCACTTGGGAAAACATATGTGGTGTTGTCTTGCATGTTTAATTCTTGAACGTTCACCACTTCCTAAGATTTACTTGCATTGTTTTAGTGATATATTCTGTAAATAGGTCATGTCTAAGTAGCATCAGTTGAGTTTCTTGTATGAATGTGGCTTTTCCTTTGTTTTTCTTGATGTTTTGCTCATACCTTCTATATTCAAAAAAGTTAAAACTGACCTATGTGTTTTAAAGTGCCAGAAGTTCCCAAGAAAGTTATTCCAGAAAAGAAACCACCCGAACCAGAAGCGCCACCTGCGAAAGGTACGTGTCATCATCACTGTGATCACATGACAGCATCTTTTCTTATTCTGATGAACATATACTTTGTCCTTTTTGCTTTCTCCTATGACGTGCAAAATGACATCTCCTTCAGAAGACTTTGAGCTTGTTTTTTGTAAATCTTACACTCTTACATGGGGCCGATCATATGGTCAATGTGTGAGAGTAGGGCCTGCTGCCACTCTCCCACCACTCAACTCTTCTTGTGTGGATTGTACACAGATTTGAGCTGTCACATCTTTATGTCATCCGTTTGGCAGCTAGGATTAAATTTGTAGAAACATAACATGAAAAGGTCTTATAGTTATGGGGAAACTGAATGACTTTGCAACAGCTGAGCATCTACACCCTTCAACCATGTGACCATCAAGCATTTATTATGGTGATTTAATGAAGGCACTATGAAATGGGACGCATTTGAATTGCAGAACATTAGAGACATCAATATTTTTACAGAAAAAATAATCTGAAATTAAACAACATCTAAAAATACAGACTAGTATGGAATGAAATAAAAGACCTTACTGTGAAAAAAGAATGCTTCAATATTCTTGTTCGTGTCATTGAACTTGTGTTTTGTACTTATTGTTTTCAAATCTTTTATGTCTGAATAATCACAAATTGAAAACCAACTAATATCTTTTAAGTGCCTGAAGTGCCCAAGAAAATTATCCCAGAAGAAAAAGTACCTAAGAAACCAGAACCTCCCCCAGCTAAAGGTATTTGTCAATGTTGAAATACTTACATATTCAAAAACATTGGGTGCATTTGTGCTCACATAAAAATCAGTGTTACAACTCCCATAGATTTTAGTAGAACAGAATTCCAACATTTTCCTTGCTCCCATAAACTTAACATCTACCGTATTATATTTTGTCTGATGTCCCTGATGGGCCCCGAGATATGGCTAGAAGGCCACATTCAGCTTGATGGATCATAAACTCTGCAGCTCTGATCTAAATCTTTTTTTAAATGGGCAGCCCAATCCTACCTAATTTCCCACATGGCGACGCAGAGGTGCCAACATGGTGTCTGCTGCATCCGATGGGGGAGTTCAGCCTCAGGATGCCTCCTCGGAGTAAGGGAGCATTTGTTCCCTTGCCCTGGGGTAATCCCGTGCCCAGCATCCAGGTCTACTCGGACCTGCGCCAGTGATATCACTAGTGCAAGTCTCCATGAACTGGTGAAGGCAGATCAGACCCAGGAAGCAGGTCAGGATTCAGTGGGCACTGCTGCTGCCAAACCCGCCCCCCCCTCCTGGGCGTGATCCTCCCTCCTCCCCCCTGTCACTTTCCCATTCCCATGTACATTTGCATAAATTGTTGTTTTAATGAAAGACAAAGAGAATGGCTGAGACAAATCTTTAGCATTGTGTGTTAGGTAATGTTTTAGACCTTCATGTTTTATGTTTCTAAGGTTTTGTTAATATTTTATATATCTCACTGGTATTAGTAAAAGTAAAAAAAACACTAATATCTTTAAAGTGCCTGAAGTACCCAAGAAAGCTGTGCCTGAAGAGAAAGTTCCTACACCTAAACAGAAAGAACCACCAACAGCTAAAGGTACATGTCATCTTTGATATAATCATGATGGAAAGCCAATCTTTTTCTTCTCTTGATCAGTTATCTTTGGATTATGTTTTGGAGAATATGTCATGTATTGCTTTGAGTATAAGACAACTCCATTCTCATAGGTCAACTGGCATTAACCCAGTGAAGTCAATTGCAGCTGATGGTAGTTGTACTGGTACAGCATTTTAAGGATGGAAACATGTACGGGCTCACTTATATACCATTACTTATATGTTTTCAATACCTGTGTTTTATGTCACATTGTTCTTTCAAAATATAACAGTGAAAATAAAATATCTTTATGTGCCTGTGGCACTCGAAAAGATTGTCACTGAAGAGGATCAACTCCTGTGCTTAAAAAGAGTACCCAAAAAAACAGATTTGCCTTCTGCTAAAGGTACATCTCAGTAGCATAAAGAACATGTTTTATTTGTTTAGAAAATATATGTCTGAACATTTCTTGTCCTGTCTGTGCCCTGCTGCTTTAAATTTCTTTTTGTGATCAATATTATGGGCACAATCCAGTATGTTACAATGCTTAACTGTGCTTAACTGCATCAAGGTTCTCTGTGTGCTCTTTTATGAAAAAATGCTATTGCTGATTCTGTTTTACCTGTCAGTTGTGTTTCACCGTTTTTCTCCTCTTTATATTAGGTAAATATCTTTAACCATTCTTAAAGTAAAACTAATATCTTTTAACCATTCAAAGTACTTCAGAAAGCTATGCCAATAAAAAAGCAACTGTTGTTTTATCTAAAGTGCAAGAACGGTTTGCTGCGCCTGAAGAACCAGAACCAGTTGCCCTGTTTGAAGAACCAGAGCCCATCACTCTTCTCGAAGAACCAGAAGAGATTGTTTCACTTGAAGAACCTGAACCTGTTGCTGTTCCAGAAGAGCCGGAAATCACTGCTGTTCCAGAAGAACCTAAACCTGCTGTTGTGCCTAAAAAGCCAAAGCCTACCGCTGTACCTAAAAAGCCGGAACCTGTTGCGGTGCCTAAAAAGCCAGAACCTGTTGCGGTGCCTAAAAAACCCAAGGTTGTCCCTAAAAAACCAGAGCTCGCAGTACCAGCTAAGAAACCAGAAGTTGTGGCTAAAAAACCTGAACGCCCAGAACTTAAAGCTACCTTCCATCGTGAAGAAGAAAAAGAAGAGGAACGAGAAGTACAAACTGTTATTGGATTTAGAGAACGAAAACATGTTTCTGTTCATCAGGAAGTTGAGGTCCTAGCTGCATTTGAAGAACCTGAACGTGCTTCAGTTTTTGAAATACCAGAAGTCACTGATGAGTTTGAAAAAGCTGAGCTTGTGGAACCAGAAGAGATTGTTTCACCCGAAGAACCTGAACCTGTTGCTGTTCCAGAAGAGCCAGAAGTCACTGCTGTTCCAGAAGAACCTAAACCTGCTATTGTGCCTAAAAAGCCAAAGCCTACCGCTGTACCTAAAAAACCAGAACCTGTTGCAGTGCCTAAAAAACCAGAACCTGTTGCAGTGCCTAAAAAACCCAAAGTTGTCCCTAAAAAACCGGAGATCGCAGCACCAGCTAAGAAACCAGAAGTTGTGGCTAAAAAACCTGAACGCCCAGAACTTAAAGCTACCTTCCATCGTGAAGAAGAAGAAAAAGAAGAAGAACGAGAAGTACAAACTATTATTGGATTTAGAGAACGAAAACATGTTTCCGTTCATCAGGAAGTAGGGGTCTTGGCTGCATTTGAAGAACCTGAACGTGCTTCAGTTTTTGAAATACCAGAGGTCACTGATGAGTTTGAAAAAGCTGAGCTTGTGGAACCAGAAGAGATTGTTTCTCTTGAAGAACTTCAAGCTGTTGTTGAAGAACCTGAAGCCATTGCGGTTCCTGAAGAACCTAAAGAACCCACTGCTGTGCCTAAAAAACCAGCTAAAGGTACATGGCATAATGTGTTCTACAAGAAAGAGATTGTCTCTTCTATAATTGTATTTGACAGGTTTTGCCAACTTTCTGTTGAGCAATTTAAAAATTATTCTTGAAGAAGTATATATTTGGGGGAGGGTTGGGCACACGGTTGACAGAGGTAGAAAAAGTAAGGTTCTTTCTGATTCTGGAAAATAATTTACTTATACTTGAAGGATGTGAATAGTCCAATATTAATCACCCTACTAATAAATCAACAGTTTAATCCTGTATGGAAACAGGATTGAGAAGAATGCTTAATTTCAAGCTGAGTGAATCAATGTCTCATATGCCTGTGGTTTTATGAGGTTTTTTCCTATCTTTTAATAAACCAACTAATATCTTTAAAGTGCCTGAGGTGCCCAAGAAAGCTGTCCCAGAAAAGAAAGTACCAGTTCCTGTGCCTAAAAAAATCAAACCACCACCAGCGAAAGGTACATGTCAACGTGGATATACATGCCTAAAGAAGAAAAATTCTTTGTTCTTTCTTAAAATATCTTAAACTACTCTTCTGTATTGTTCGTTCTACGGTTCTGTTTTGCCTGAAATCCCTAGATGTAATTTTATAATCTAAAATGTGTATGTGCCCTATGTCTGTGTGTCTCTTTATATGTCTGTAGCATTAATCTTGTTTTTGACATATCTTTAATGAGCCATTGCCCTTCTTGATGTATGGCATCTTTTACTTCAATAATTCTCAAAGTAAAAATGAAAACATTATCTTTCAAGTGGCTGAGGAGCCCAAGAAAGCTGTTCCAGAAAAGAAAATGCCTGTTGTTGCACCTAAAAAACCTGAACTGCCACCTATGAAAGGTACTGAAACATAAAACATTCAGCTATGGAGAAAGCAATTGTCTTGCTTTTTTAGCATAGTTTCTCTATGTTAATTGTATTGTTGGGTTTGCAAATTTTACTAATGTGTGTAAATTGTACACTGCTAAGCATATCTGTGTGGGATAGTGGTATCAAAGATAATATCACTATCTTTGACGTCTCCAGTTCCATGTTTATGTGTTGCGTGCATCACTGATATCCATGAAAGTAAAACAAATTAAAATCTCTTGAAGTGCCTGAAGTTCCTAAGAAAGCTGAGCCAGAAGACAAAGTACCTTTTGCTGTGCCTAGAGAGCCAGAACTACTGCCAGCTGAAGGTATACATCCATTTTACTAACCAGCTAATTCTTCTCTATACCGTAATTGCTACGTATTTTGGTCTGACATTTTATGTGATTGTGCATGTAAATCTATAAGAGGGTAGGGATCGTGCACCCTGTCCTTTTTTAATGAAGTATTTTTGTTTGTCAGAACCAGCTAACAACTTGTCTGTAGTGTAAATTTTCAAGCCGCAACATTTACAGCGCAATCCTATCCAACTTACCGGTGTAACCAGCGGGGGAGGGCAGGGCGGGAGTCTTTGGAAGGGAGGGAAGATTTAAATCCCCTTTGGAGGGAATTTGAATCCCCTTTCCGTTCTGGGGCCTCCCGTTCTCGCTGCACCGCTGGTTACACTGATGGTGTAAGTTGGATAGGATTGCGCTGTCAATTACCATAAACAATTCTAAGCAGAAGGAAAAACTTTTTTTTTTTTAGAATATTATTATCTATTATTTTGAACTTTGGCTTTAAAAAAAAAATTCTCTGGCTGTCATACCTGGCCAAACGTCTTTTAAAAGCAAAAATTGCCCTCCTGCGCATCAATTAACTGTCTATCTGACTGCAATCACGTTGAAGCACTTAAATCCGGATGACAGGAAGACCTCCTTGCACTCAAACAAGCCCCGGAAACATCCTGGGGCCAGATGCATTTGCTGCCCGTGCTTCCATCCAGCTCCAGGGCCTGAACATGCACAATAACTGCACAGTAACATTGATGTCCTTGTCTTAGTATGCTAATATAATGTCCAAGCTGTTTCTTCTAATATGTCACAATTCTTCTTGCCATTCAGTCTTTTAAATGGCAATCTTATACTAATCTTATCTTATACTAATCAATATTCTTTAAAGAGCCAGAAGTTACAGAAGAAATTGAACCCGAAGAACCAATACCTGCTCCTATTCCAGAAAAAGAAGAGGAAATTCCAACAGAAGAAGGTATACACCCTACGTAGGAGAAAGTACATATTTTCTTTTTCACCATCTTCATCTTGCCGTGTAGGAATGATGTGTGCTCGTCGTTGAGAGTATGTGTACATCCCAGTATGTGTTGTGTATATTTGTTTTTAATTCTTGTTTGTATTTGTGTTATTGTTTACATGTCTTTTACATTATCCACATTATCTTTGTCACATTATCTTTGACCATGAAAACACTTATCTATAGAACTTTTTCCCATTTAAATTAACTTGAGGTTTACTAATCACTTTTAGAACCAGTTTCTTAAGTTGGGCATATGTTCTATTTTCATCAGTTATTTACTTTCACACTTACATAACTGGAGTTCTTCTAATGGCGTCGATAGAAGCAATTTCATTTCTTTGGTACATTAGATAGTTTCATCTTATAGTAATTATGTTTACACTGAATCTACCACAATATCATTTAAAGAACCAGAAAAGAAGATACCTGAAAAACCCAAACCCCGTTTCTCACCAAAAGAGGAAGTTAAGGAGGAAAAAGTTCAACTTAAAGGTATCGGAAGCAACCCAAAATAGTATTAACAGATTTACTTAATGCCCCTGTTATATAACTAATATATATTTACACATAATAGTGTTTCCTGGCAGTATAGTGCTTAATTTATTAACATTAGTCTAATGGAGTGTTATTTGAATGGTTTGGGGTCTAATGTTCCTACTCACTGACGGTTAATCTATTGGGAATATTCAACAATGCCTTGCTCTGTCATTTTGTATATTTTCATCTTTAAACAATTTTGTTTTACTATTTTTAAAATCTTCATCTCTATGCTGCTTTATAGTTATATTTAGGGTTCACAGTCTAAAAAATTAAGTGTGCTTCAGAGCTTGTGCATGCCCAGCAGGACTTTTTACTTAGTACAGCAGACCACCATGCCACATTACAAACTGCTCTTCAAACCATCCACAACTTCAAATGCGGTTTGGCGCATGGCATTGATTGCTTTTTGAGATTCACAAGTTTTATGATTTCATAGTAATCAAAGTTATTTGAATAAGCATGTGTCAGAATGTACATCATGTATCAGAACTACCAGTCCACTGCTGTCAGCGCTGCGATGGTGTCATAAAATGTGTGCCACTACTGTGTGCTTTGGGGTCACCAATTCAAATGGCTGGAGGCCCCATGTGTGCACAGCAGCGGATCCTGGACACTGCGCTAGAGCAGATAAGGTGGAGGAGGGGCAGTTCGATGGCAGAAGGGGAGGATCAGAGCCAGGTGGGCAGGGCACGTTTCAATGGTGGTTAGGGTGGATCCCAGTGGCAGCAGCACATGCCAGGATGCTATTCCCCTTTTCCTGGCTTGACAACCCCCGTGACACTCCTTGGACTTAAGCCAGCAAAGTAGCTGGTATAGGTCCGAGGAGACCTATTGATAGCCAGCAGAATTTTTTTTACTTACATCTCCTAGGCCATCTGGTCAGGGCCCCCTCCCACCATTATATGCAGCACATGCTCTGGCAGCACAGCTGCATGACAGAGGATGGTGTGGGATAGGATTGGCCTCTAAATTAACAGATTATCAGAATTAACAAATATATGTAGCACTGATTTCCATTCTGGTTTCAAGATTCTGGAATAGATAACTTGGTGTTATCTGACATTTTTGAGATGTTATCTTCTAATCTCATAGGGAAGCATGGGGGGAGGATTCAAATGTAGTTCAGTTCTTGAATGTCTGGCTCCTAAGTAATGGTCTCAACCTATAAGAATTACATCTGACTTTTACTAGATGATATTATTCTACCCCTTCTAGATAAATATGAGATCTATGTTATGAAAGGTTCAGATGATTTCTATTCAGGGTGGCTCATTGAAGGCCATCCTGCAATTTCTTAACACTTCTGCAGCTTACTGCTTTCTAGTAAATACAAATCTACTTATTAAGATTTATGGCCCAATCCTGCTGTCTCTCTGCATCGGCATACTGCACTGTGCCCATGCAAGCTGTCATGAAAGTGCTGTGAAGCACTTTACAATGGCACAGCAATTGGCCAGGCCAGTGCAAAGGGCCATGCCGGCACAGCCCAGAACAGGTAGGCTCCGCACCAAGTGGCGCGGAGGTGGAATGGGGCAGGGGGAAGGTGGGGGAGGGCAGGGAGGGTTGTAATGGGGCAGGGGAGGGCAGCAATGGGGGCGGGCGAATCGGGCCCAGGAGGGGGTGGGATTGGCATCAGCCGCACATGCTGCATCTTAACCCTGCTTCCTAGGCCCGATCACCCGACATGGGGCAATGTGGACTTGCGCCAGCTATTGAGCTCATGCAGATCTGAGTTGCCCCATTAGGGATGCTAGGGCGTACCCGGGACAAGGGAATGAATGTTCCCTTACCCCAAGAAGCCCGCCAGCTCAGGAAATCCATGCATAGGATGTAGCGTGGGCCCGCTGCATCGGTACAGAGGAGGGGGGTGGGTAGGATTGGTCTGTTAGTCTCCAGAGTTTTCTCCCTGTGCAAGATTTTTTTTGCTTTACTTATAATACTTTTACTGTGGGAGGTTTGTATAAAAACAAAATATATAAAAATATTAATTATCCTCATTAAATCTCAGGAGGCAAGGAGAAAAATTGTTCCTAAAAAGCTATCAAGGTTTCATAAAAGTGAAAAAGGGAAGCAAATTATGATAAAATATTCTAGAACAAAGTAGGCAATGTAAGACCCTCAGGATATATGCACTGCCAAGAAGGCTTTTCTCTAGCCCAGGAAGCCACTATGTGGTGATTTGCTCACAGGCTGATCATTTAAGAGGAATTGAAATAAAAGCTTCTCTGAGGGGAAAACCATGGTGGCCAGACACAACCTAAAGGACTTAAATTGCCTACACGTGTTTCAATAAGATGTGTCTCATGTGCTTTGATGTGCTTCGAAGGCATATAGCCATGAAGGGGGGGTGTTCATTGGGCAAATGAGAGAGAGGGAAAGTGTAAACCCTCATCACATAGGGCACTTCTATGTTGAACTGAGGCCCCTTGGGCTATTGAAGGATTTGAAAGGACCACTTCTGCTCCATTTCCTGCTTTAAACTCATCTGTTAATGATGAATTTAAGATAATCTGTAGTTTGGTCCTGTCTTTAGAGAGCACTATACTATAGTTCTTGGTATTTTATTTTTACCAGGTTACTAAATTTTTCTTTCAACGTGATACTTGTTGTTGTTGTTCTGTGTTTGACTTGTTTCAGTTTGTTTTTATGGAAGCACACTTTCATTTCAAATTGGGTGTCCTCTGGTTGCTGAGCATGAGAGTAAGATAATTTTTTTAAAGAGCAGAGTGCAGAAATGAGATGCTTACAAAAATCGGTTTTGAAAAAATATTTTAATAAAAAATCTTTTGAAAAAAATAATTTAGGAAACAGAGGAATCCAAACTAAGAGAATTGTAACTTTTTTCATGTCTTGTGGTGTTTGATCTCATAACAGGTTTATCTTATTTATCTTCTGATTGTCAGTCTTTGATGCTTCATTGAACATCAAGCATCTCATATATGTACAGTATATTGATAGTTTTATATGGCTATTATTATTGGTGGGCTTATTCTGAAATTAATGTTATTTTAAGCACCTGGACTGAAACCACGGAGACAAATTCCTGAAGTTGCCCCTCCACCTAAGGAAGAAATTGTTCTGAAAAAAGGTATCGTTATTTAGCCATGTCAATTTTTTTAAGCATAAGAACCCAATGTCCAAACTTAATGCTACCCATTCGCCACATTGTGAGATGGCACTACATCCAGCTAAGTCGTGGATCCAGCTATATCACCTCTCTTGAGAAACACACAACATCAAGCAAGTTATTAAAAAGCCCCAGCAACCTGACTGTAGTTCTGCTGGTTCTAAATAGAAAGATCTATTCGAAAACACAGAGAAATGGAAATTCGAGTCTCCATGTTATTCCCAATGTAAAAAGATGCAGTCAACGCTACTTTTTCCACTGGATATATAACAATAAATATTTTAACTTCATCCCACTTTCAAAGGGGACTTCTTTGTGGAAATCCATTGGAGATTACCAGCTCATGCTGATTGTATGTGACAAACAGCTCATTGAGAAAAAGAATTGTTATCCAAATACAAAAAATCGAGGCTATATAATCCAGACTAAACAAAATATAGTATGTCATTTGTGCAGATGTTACGTGGATACTTTATATTATTTTTGCCCATGTAATTTAAATCGCAATTTCTTATTAGTAAATTCTTCATCATTTCATCAAGTTGCTCTTTAAGTAAAATTCTTTCTCTTTCAAAGTCCAAAGAACAGTTAAGAAGCCTGAGGAGGAAGAAGTTAAACCAGAGAAAGAGCCTAAAGTTCCACCTAAGCCTCTTGAAAAGGTTAAGAAGCCTGAAGGTACAAGTCAAAATTAGGTTGCTATAATATTGAAGAAGGTTGTATGTAAACCCCACTTTTAAAAAATACTTTCCAGGTTTCAGGATCTGAACACAGTATATGACCAGAATTGTAAAGTAGCCATCAGGTCAATAGTATGTAATTCAAAGCCTTACCCAACTATTTGGAATATTTTAAATCTCTGGGACACCATCTAAATTTAACAACGTCCATCTTCCTTCCCCCTCCCCCACATGTGCTCTTGGTTTCTGAGTCATCACTTGATGTGGAAGAAGCCTTCTAGAAAGCTATATTTTACTCATATTCTGTACATTCTTGACCTTCCCTGTCTTCGCATTTATCTTGTGTTGAAATAGATACGTCAACTATTCCATCTTTGCCACAAATCCTGATCTTGAAAAAGTATAAACTCTCACTTAAACAAACAAACAAACAAACAAACAAACAAAAAGTCGCCCTCAGTATATATTTTTCCTCATAAAATTTATCAATCTGCCTAAGAAGTCAAAGTATTTAAATTCAGCTTCTACAATAAACTAATATTTTTTAAGTGCCAGAGGTTGAAAAGAAGAAAATGGAGATCCCACCAATCAAGAAAAAGGAAGAAAAAGAAAAGCCTGTGCCTGAACCAGCAAAAGGTATAAATATGTGGTGCTCTCATCTTTGCTGAAATAACTAAAACCGCATTTGCTCTTGAATTTTGATCTACAAACTAATCTTTAACACAAACCAGCCAAATGCTACCATCTTTGCACTCTTCTGGCTACTCTCTAATTCTTCAGTCTTCCATAATTTCTTCTTCATTTGGCTCCCCTTACATGGCTTCATACGTTTCAAGATGTGTTATTCGGTGTAGTTTACAAATGCTTTCTTTATGGTAAAAAATTAAAATGAAAGCCTCTGTCTTCTTTTGACTGTGCTGTGATGCCTGTTGCTCTGACAGCGTTTATATTTCTTGTTTGTTTTGCAATACTCCGTTTCAATATGTCACTAACCTATTCATTATCTTTGTGTTTAAAGTGCCAGAACCTAAACCAGCAGCAATTCCTGAACCAAAGCCTGCTACAGGTAGGAAGTCTTTAATACGCTGTTAGATATATTTCCTCATCGTCTTACCCTTAACTTGATGTTAAACATTTGTATCGGCATAGTTAGTGTAACAATGTAAAGTTTGTTAGTTAAAGGTACATTGAACAAATATTCCAGCTAATAGCACTTCAAGTCTAATTACTATTTGACTCAAATATTAAATGTGTATGAAATATCAATCAGAAACAAGTTTGATCAGTAATCAGATGAACAGGAAAAAAAATCAATTCTTTCCACAGCTCTAAAATCTCCCAAGCCTCCTGCAGAACCAGCTCCTGAGGCTGCTCCTTTGACAACTCCAGTGGTTGGGAAGAAAGCAGGTATGAATATTGACTCTGCAATACATCTGTTTATTTGCTTTACTATACTACAAACAATCGCAGGGACGGAGAACAGTGTCTACAGGCATTTGTTGGAGTTATAGTTTTCAAGAACCAATATTCACAGGATATGGAATCCAAAGATTTAAAATATTGATCATGACATTTACATCAGTATGCATATGCACAACTTATATCTGTGTGATATAAAAATCACACAAAGAAACAACACTTCAAACAAATAAATACAGTTTTAAGACTAGAGTACAGTATATTGCCCACGCACTCCCCATTAAACACGCAAGTCAGTAATATGGGTGAAAGGGCCACTTTTATTAATGTAAATAACAGGAAGAGAAAGGTTAGGAGACCAGCAGGAATTATGGCAAGGTTAAAGCAAACAGAAATGCAGGCTTGAAGGCTGGCAGGTGTTACCCAGACTCAAGGCCGCAGGAGAGCAGGCCTTTCCGTCAGCCCCTTGCAGGGACCAGGACAGCAAGACCGTTTAAGCCTGCGCAGAGCTGGATGGCATCTAGCGCTGGCTGCAAGGTTCGGGTCAAGGCCTGCCCCACACTGGTCACCGCGCCGGATGCTAGCTGTGGAGTGTTAATTTGGGGCATCCCTGCCCTTGCTGCCCTGGGGTGCACCCCAACATACTTACTCGAACCTTTATACCCGCTCTAACCTGCAACACAAAGTGACCGGTTAATATTGCAGAAAGAAACAGAAACAGGTAAGCCTGGGTCACCCCGCCTCCTTGTAGCCCAGCCCCCAGGTGGATCGTCATCCCCCTGCGCTCCCCCTTCTCCTTCCTCCTGTGTTTAGGTGAGGCTATTGCAAATTCCACACCTGGCGCTATGGCACCGGTCCGGGATACTTTTTGCTTGACTGGCTTAACTTCATACCTGCTAATACTTTTGCTGTTTTATGTCAGAGCCCAAAGCTGCACCGAAAGAGGAACCTGGCAAGGGTAAAAGTCCTATTAAAGGTAGGAAAAACAGCTCATACATTCAAACATAGGGGATGCATGTTTAAAGATCTAATAGTTCTAATCAGTAATCCTAGCTTTTATGCTATGAACTACCAAACATCTGATCTTTTAAAAATGAGTTTGCCAGCCATCTAACATTCTGAACAGCAAAGGCCTGAATAAGGTTGATATGACCTCGTCCCCATCCCTGGCAACATTTTCATAAGTCATATTTCATATTCTTTCAAAGTATTTTCATGAAATCATTTTCAAAAAGTGGAAAGGGTGCTTAAAATTGGTATGGAAAATTAACGTTGCTTGCTTTAGCATTCCTGAATAACAGGATCGCATCTGGAATTGGGAATATCAACATCTGTGTTTTTTTTTAAAAAAATTATAATACTCATAATTCTGTGTAGGGAGGATTTTTTTTCCTTGTTGTGAACAAATGTTGCAATCAAATGAAGAAAAGTGGAAGGATATGAATAGCTTCAGAGTCCTTTCCCTCCCCCTTTTCCCACCCTCCCTTGTATCACTTCATCTGGAGCAATACTTTGTCCCATGGAATTCAGTCGCCAAGTACTGAGGCTCCGTTTGTCAGCATAGTCCTGCCCTGCTTTCTGTTTCTTGGACATGTTAGAGTGTGTGATGGAATGTTCAGAGAGCTGTCCTTTACATAGATGGATAGATTTAGGTGTTCTAGGTGGGGAGGCTTGAACATGGGTGCTGCCTGCCACCTATGCCATGGCACTCTAAAAGAAAAAAGAGAGCCCCTTACCATGCTCCTAGTGCAGATTCCCCAATCCCAGTCTGGTTTTATTTAAAGGGGCCACGTGAATGAAGGCATGTCTTCCTTCTTGCAGTCCCTGTAAATAAAACCAGAAGTCCTGCACTTCTGGGTTTGAGGAACCCATGCAAGGAGCACCGTATGGAGATAGATGATCTAATTCTCACTTACCAATTGTCACTTACTTGAGCAAGAAGCGGCTCAATACAGCTTGCGTCTGTGGTGGGCTGGAAGGAGGTGGCAGCAGAGAGGGTGAACAGCCCCCCAAATCTGCCACCCGCATGCTCTCACCATAGTCCACTGCTGATGCAAGCTACTTCAGGTTACCTCATAGTTGAGCGATCTCTGGTTTTAGCCAAGTACACAGCAAAAAATAATGGGCATTTCCTACCAATTCCTCCAGTAAACATAAGAACTGCATGAATTCTCAGCTTAGTATAGTCTTGCTTGCTTGGTTTGTATTCTCAAGTTGCATCCTTGTTGATTTCTGTTGAACTGGCAACTAAATCTTAATTCCACTTCAGTCACCCCAGCACAGTGTCTTTCTGGTGGCTGTTTGCTGGTGGTGTTCTGCATCTTTTTTAGATTGTGAGCCCTTTTGGGACAGGGAGCCATTTAATCATTTGATTCTGTCTGTAAACCACTTTGTGAACTTTTTGTTGAAAAGCGGTATATAAATAATAAATAATAATACTTCAAAGCATGAATTAAAAAAATTATGCAGAGATCAACTTTATACTTTTTTATATCTCTCTTGTAGCCAAAAAGACACCTTCACCCGCAGATGCAGAAAGGAGAAAATTAAGGCCAGGAAGTGGTGGCGACAAACCTCCTGATGAGCCACCTTTCACTTACCAACTTAAAGCTGTGCCACTCAAGTTTGTTAAAGAAATTAAGGACATAGTTCTGACAGAAGCTGAGTCCATAGGCTCTTCCGCTATTTTTGAATGTCTCATCTCTCCCTCCACGGCTATCACCACTTGGATGAAAGATGGTAGCAACATCCGCGAGAGCCCTAAGCACAGGTTTACCACTGATGGGAAAGACAGGAAGCTCCATATTATTGATGTCCAGCTTTCAGATGCTGGCGAGTACACTTGTGTACTGAAACTGGGAAACAAAGAAAAGACATCTGTAGCAAAACTTATTGTTGAAGGTATTCATAGCACCACTAAATATGTTCTGATTCATCTATGTTTTAAATATAGTGCATCTCATTTATGCCATAGGCTCCATTTTCTTTACTTAAGTTTGAGTTAATTTGCGTAATATATGTTGTTAGCTTTGTACATTAATTTAAATTGTTTATACATACCCCCAAACCAGCAATTTATCCTGGGTCCTCTGATGGGTACACAGAGCTCTGTGGCCTAACATAGGATTTCTTTATATTATTTATGCTCAAATCTGCTCCCTGTGTTGAAATGAATGGGATTCCCCTCATGCCTACAAGAAAGATGGGCATATATGAGCACAAATTGATCTCTGATGTGAGATGACCATTTTCATGTGCCTTAAATTTTTGTGCTACAATTTATGCAAATGAGACAATCTGCAAGAATATATCGGTTTTCTTCTCTTCACCAGAAATACCAGTGCGGTTTGTGAAGACTCTGGAAGAAGAAGTTACTGTGATCAAAGGGCAACCATTTTTACTAAGTTGTGAGCTGAACAAAGAGAGAGATGTGGTCTGGCGAAAGGATGGGAAAATTATCACAGAAAAAACGGGAAAGTTTATTCTGAGCATTATCGGTATGCAGCGTTCCATCACTATAATGAATACTGACGACTCTGATGGTGGAATATATACTGTGACTATTGAAAATACTGAACTTAGCTGTCAATCTTCTGTTAAAGTTGTTGGTAAGTGAAATTCCTCTCAAAGTTTCTACTGTGCGCCCTAGATGTACAATTAACAGCCCAATAGGATAGCCCAATGTAACGCTGGCAGAACAAGTGTTCCGCCTCACCTCTAATGCTGGCGGAACTTCCTTTATGACAGTTGCAAAAGACACTCTGACAGCACGCGAAGGCCGCTGCCACACCGCATATGGTGGTGACTCAGTCGGGACCTGCTGCCAAAGGAGAAGACAGGGTCGGGGGAGGGCAGAATGGCGGTGGGGAGAGGCAGTGGCAGGGGGTGGATTTAGCGGCAGTGGTGCTCCAGATCCTATCCCCTCTTTTTCAAACCTCCACGCCCCTTTCTTCTCCTTGGACCTGCACCAGCTAAAGAGCTGGCGCAGGTCCAAGGAGACCCATTGCAGAGTGGGAGGCTTACAGAGGGGTAAGAGGGAAGAATTCCCATTCCCCCCCCCAAAAGCCTCCAGAACCACCACCACCCCACACTGGATACAGTGCATGCCTTTTTGGCGTGGCTGCATCGGCGGGGGGGGGGTGAGATAGGATCGGGCTCTCAGAGTATTTGGAATTTGAAAGAAGGCATAAGAGGCTGTAGCTCACTGCTGTAAAATTCTACCAGAAAATGTTATGCTAACATATTATTTTCTCTTTTACTTGTTGGTTCTCTTTTATCCTACTGTATCTTCACTGAATTGCTCTGTTTTCATTTAAATTAATTGTGCGACCCCCTCCCCCCAGGTCTTTTTCCCCAACTGGGGCTGGTCAATTCTACACCAGCTAAAGAGCTGGCGGAGAACCAAGTAGCCCCGTTGCAGTGGCTGGGGTTTTACCCGGGGTAAGCGGGCAAATGTACACTTACCTCGAGTAGACCTCCAGCCGCCTCCTTCCCCTGATAGGATACAGTGTGGGCTGCATGGCCCACACCAGGGAAGGATAGGATTGGCTGTCTTACTGAAGTCCACAGGCCTAATGTGGAAGCATGGTAGAGTGTGTGCCTTATGTATTGTAGCTACTGCCTCTGCCATATTAGTTTCAAGCCAATAAAACAACAGAAATATCCAAATCCCAAATCACTTAACCTAGAACACTTGCACTTTTAGAAACTGTTTTATAAATTAAAATGATTAAATTGAAATGATTAAATTGATAAATAATAAAGGGAAAATATTTCCCTTTGACTGAAATAGTCAAGCAATTAGGTACAGTACATAAAAACGAGATTAAACCATAGAGAATAGAAAAGGGTGAGAGAAGGAGGATGGCAAAATATAAGGGAAGACATGGCAACGATGGAGTCTTCTGAAATACAGTGGGCCCTCCATATCCGTGGGCTCTGCATCTGCAGATTTAATCAACTATGGATTGAAAATGTATTTAAAAAATGTCACATACCCTGCTGTAGTCTTGTTCAGCTTTTGCCCTGACATTTTCCAGCACTCACCTCGTTCACCTCAAGCCCACAATTTACATATCTTTTAGGCAATTGCACATGTTCAGACAATGTACACAATTTGCGCAAATTTACGCCATCTTGTCAGTGTGACATCCGCGGATTTTGGTATCCATGCGGAGTTCTGGAACCAAACCCCTGTGGGTATCCACAGAGGACCCACTGTATTTAAAAACAAAACAAAACAGGGAAAGGTCATTTGTTGTTTACCTTTATGAGCACTATACAAATTCTAACGATTATTATAATTTTTATTTTTAATAATAAACAATTATTGTGTTTTGTCATGCAGAAATGATAAAAGATTGGCTAGTGAAGCCTATCAGAGACCAGCATGTGAAACCAAAGGGTACAGCTACCTTTGCTTGTGACGTTGTTAAGGATACACCAAATATTAAATGGTACAAAGGTGATGAGGAGATTCCTCTTGAACCAAATGACAAAACAGAAATTATAAAAGATGGTCATCATCTCTTCCTCAAAGTGAAGAATGCCAGACCTGAAGATATTGGGGAATACGCAGTGGAAGTTGAAGGTCGAAGATATCCAGCAAAACTGACACTTGGCGGTAAGTAGTGTATTATGTTCATATAATACCTTTGCCGATGGTTTCACCTCATATAGTAAGAATGAACGCTGAAACTTGTAAGTCTGTGGCTGTTTTGTATTGACTGCATATATATATATATATATTTTTTTCATTCATTTTGAATGCCAGAGCGTGAAGTTGAACTACTTAAGCCACTTGAAGATGTTACCGTTTATGAGAAAGAAACAGCAAGTTTTGATACAGAGATTTCTGAAGACGATATCGCTGGGGAATGGAAATTGAAAGGAGAAACACTCAGACCTTCACCTGTAAGTGTGAAGAACATTTATATCTATATTTAAGAACATAAATTAAAAGCATGATACCTTTTTGAATGAAGTTGGTCAATAGTGTCTCTGCTCTTAAAGCAGAATATAAAATTGTTGAGATTTATAGTTACTATCTTGTAATTCTCAAAGAGGCACAATTTTATTGGGAAATTAAAAAAATCTCAAGCAGAATAGGCTCATGTAGCATCAACCAATTGATTATAGCACATTTTAATGCTGTTCTGTCACAGGTATTTTTACTCTGATCCTAAAAAGATTTCTGTAGCCGCATATAGGAAGTTTATGTTGATGATTACTGAGTCCCATGGGCAATCTCATTCTTTGTTGAACTTGGAGGCACCTTGGGCCACCTCAATTCTGAGTGGACTTTCTATCACCAGATATTATGAAGATTAAACAATAATAAATTAAATGCAGAATGAAACAAGAACGGGCCATCTCACTGGGATTGAAGGTCATATCAAAAAATATAGTTTACTGTTTAAAACAACAATTAATTGTTGTTTTAAACAGTAAACTGTATATTTGATATGACCTTCAATCCCAGTGAGATGGTCCGCTCTTGTTTGATTGTTGCCGGTCATAACAGTTTTCGTTCTTTTCTAAATGCAGAAGGCTGTGATTAGAATGCCATTTATCTTACAACAACAATATTTCATTATTTTTCAGACATGTGAAATCAAAGCTGAAGGAGGAAAACGCTTCTTAACCTTACACAAAGTCAAATTAGAGCAAGCTGGAGAAGTTCTCTACCAGGCATTGAATGCACAAACTGCAGCTATCTTGACAGTGAAAGGTAGTCTGTCCTTAAAATAATCCCGGCAGATCCTCATAGATCCTTCTGAGATTCACTTGGTTGGTGACATACAAAAGAACTATGAAATGTCTTGACTCATAAGATGTTGTTGACCCCCTCTCTGCTTGTATACTGGCAGAAGCTGAAGATGCTATTATTTCAGCAGGCGTTTTCTGGCCTCAGTTGATCTGATGTTTTTTTTTTCTCCCTCTGCATGACTATTATGGCTAATATTTATTTTTTTTATTTATTTATAGAATTTTTACCCCGCCTTTCTCCCACCAGGGCAACCAAGGCGGCTTGGTTTATTAGCCCTTTTGGTACAATTATTAATATTAGCCCTTTTGGTACAATTTATTGGATTGCTATTTTTTCTGCTTTTTTGTCTTAATGATTTATTTTTCAACCTTTGTTGAAAGCCACTTTAGGGAGAAAAATGGGATATATATATTTTTTAATTAAAATATATATTACTAAAGGCTGAGCCATATTAGCTCAGACATTATTCCCATTGTATGCTGGAAAAACACTGTACGTATTTTCTTTATTGCAGAAATCGAGCTTGACTTTGCAGTGCCTTTGAAAGATGTGACCGTACCAGAGAGGCGGCAAGCAAGGTTTGAATGCCAGCTCACCAGGGAAGCCAATGTTATATGGTCTAAAGGCAGTGACATAATCAAAATTGGAGAAAAATTTGACATAATTGCAGATGGAAAGAAACACATCTTAGTCATCAATGATTCTCAGTTCGATGATGAAGGAGAGTACACTGCTGAGGTTGAAGGGAAGAAGACCACAGCAAAGCTGTTTGTGGAAGGCAAGTTCATTAGTGTGAAGAATTACACTGTAAAAATTACAAAAAGAATCAATAACCTGCAACTCCTGTTAGGACCAAAACAAGCCCGAGCATAATTCGAGCCTGCCCTGTGGGGGAAGAAGGGGGAGGGTTCATTGTGCCCTTCCACTTCTGCTCCTATATGGGGAGATGGGGAAAGAAATCTTATCCACTTTGAGGGCAGGAGTCACCTCTAAACAGTGATACCAGCTTTATTGATTATAACATGACATTAAGGTAATACTAAGCTATTGCACACTCACTCATATATACACACACACACACACACACTCAGACTTGGCCAGCAAATTATACGTTACACCTGGGCTGGAAAAACACATGGTGGCAGTTATTCTCCCTCTTGCTCAGCTGGCCAATAATCCATCGAAGGGCATTGCCCAGTCTATACTGGGGAGAAGAAGGGATGATAAAATATTTTGCCTCTGTCCCTTGGCTTCATTTCTTTATCCCATTGAGGCGGCACCTGAAGGACCTGCCTTCTAAGACCGTACCTCAGCCTTTGTCTTTTGGCCTGGAAATGTCCACTCCTGAGTTGGCTTGCTTCTTACAGGAACATTCCGGATTCCGTTATTCCTTTGGGGAAAAGCCTCTTAACAAGCTGCCAGGCCTGAAAGTAGTCGTTTTTAAATGGAGGCTAAAACTAGCGTAGGACTTGGCTCTCTCACCACCGTCTTCCGTGACTGTATGGCATTCATTATTATTTGCCATATTTCAGGTATCAGACTGAAATTCATCTCCCCACTCAAAGATCAGACGGTGAAGGAAGGAGAAACAGCTCACTTTGAATTTGAACTTTCTCACGAAGACATGCCAGTGACCTGGTTCAAAAATGATAAGAAACTCCACACAAGCAGAACTGTTCATATTACTGCAGAAGGCAAGATTCACAAGTTAGAAATCGGAGAAGTGACACTCGATGACATCTCTGAGATCAAGGCTCAAGTTAAGACATTGCACACTAAGGCAAACCTGAAGGTTTTAGGTAATATATTGCCACATATTATCTTTTGAATCTTTATGTAGTTATCTTTATGTTGAATCTTTGTGTCTACAGTATATTAATTCACTGTTATTACTAACCTCTTCAAAAATTAACTACTTCATACTCAACCCATATCTTATAGAGGCTGATCCATATTTCACTGTGAAATTGCAAGACTATACCGCTGTTGAGAAAGATGATGTCATCATGGAGTGTGAACTTAGCAAAGATGTGCCAGTGAAATGGTATAAAGATGGTGAGGAACTGGTAGCTTCCAAGAGAATCTCCATAAAAACCGATGGCAAAAAACGCATTTTAAAAATTAAAAAAGTATCAGATGCTGATAAGGGAAATTATGAATGCAACTGTGGAACTGATAAGACAAATTCTGAACTTAAGACTGAGGGTAAGTGGTGGTACTCCTTCAGCCGGACCTCTTGGAAAGCTTTTACACATGTTGATCAAAGCAGGAAATCTGAGATATATACATATTTATTTATTTTCAGCTCGAATAATCAAAGTAGAGCGTCCTTTATATGGAGTTGAGGTATTTGTTGGTGAGACAGCACGATTTGAGGTTGAAATCTCTGAGCCGGATGTTCATGCAATTTGGAAATTAAAGGGAGAAACTTTAACAGCTTCACCTGTAAGTCTCTTTCAAACAAGCAACAACAAAAAACCCACCCTAAAATATAAGTTTAAAAATTAACTTTCTTGGGAAGTTATGGTGAGTGATTGGGTCATTTTTTTTATTTTTCCCCCAAATAAAAATCAGGATTGTGAAATGATTGAAGATGGCAAGAAACATGTTCTGATTCTTTACAACTGCAAGTTGGACATGACAGGAGAAGTGTCCTTCCAAGCGGCAAACGCTAAAAGCGCTGCTAATCTGAAAGTGAAAGGTAGGGTCCAGAAAGCATCTAGTCTGAGTAGAGCCATCGCGCAAAACTTTCTTACTGTCCACCAGCAAAATATCAATAGCAAAAGAAGTGATAGCAATACATCTCTAACACTGGTCATTACTTGATTCAATTTCAGAATTGCCTCTCATCTTTATAACTCCACTCAGTGATGTTAAGGTCTTTGAGAAGGATGAAGCCAAGTTTGAATGTGAGGTATCTAGGGAACCTAAGACTTTCCGTTGGTTGAAAGGAACCCAGGAGATCACAGGAGATGAGAAATTTGAACTCAAAACAGAGGGCACAAGACATGCCCTTGTCATTAAGACAGTGGCTTTTGAGGATGAAGCTAAATACATGTTTGAGGCTGAAGATAAACGAACAAGTGCAAAGTTGATCATTGAAGGTTTGTTGGTTCCACTGGTTCCACTGACAATATATTTGATTTTCACATTTTTGTATCATTTTATCCATCACAATTTAACTTTAATGAGATGCTTTTGTGATTTAGGAATTCGTCTTCAGTTCATTACCCCTCTCAAGGATGTAACAGCAAAGGAGCGTGAAACTGCAGAATTCACTGTTGAGCTGTCCCATGACAATATCCCTGTTGTTTGGTATAAGAATGACCAACGACTGCATACCACTAAGGTTGTTTCAATGAAGGATGATGGCAAATTCCATACGCTCATATTTAAAGACCTCAATATTGATGACACATCTCAGATCAAAGTGGAAGCTATGGGCAAATCATGTGAAGCTAAACTTACTGTTCTTGGTATGTGTGATGTGAATCTGAATGTACATGTTGGATCTTCTTATATATAATCTCTTCCATAAGTTTAATATACCAATGTGCGTACAAGCTTTATCCATATGAACCACCCCAGCACTTAAGGTTTTCTGAAGCGAAGTTTTGTTTCAGATTCCACTTTATGGAGGGATAATATATGGATCGTCTGTATTGTTTGTTATTTTTTGATATTACTGCTGTTCTACTGCTGATTGTTTTGTTTGTTTTGGGGTTGTGCTTTACTGTTCTGTGGTAAATATTGTTTCAATTTGTATATCACTATGAAATTTTATATGAATAATGCTATAATTTTAAAAAAATCCATACATTACTGTCAACTCACTATGTGATCATAACTGGTTACTTCACCTTTTTACAGCTTGATTAGCATATTCCCATAAGAAGAATGAACGTTACTTATTAGTCTCATAGGTTAATGTATGAATGAACTTTTCAGTACAAATTTTATAGTTATCTTATGTCGCATAAAAAGTTGTCCATACTAATTACTCACAATATTTACGCCAATATATTTGAATCAAAGTTAGTTGTCCCACTGACTTAAGCTGGGATGGATTGACTGACTGCCCATATAATTCAAAGGACCTTAAATGGCTTGAGTATGTCAGCATTGGTTCTTGTTTTTGGAAACAATTTAAAGTGCTGGCTCTTTCTGATAAAGCCCTAAGTGGTTTGAGATGAGCGTATCTAAAGGATGGTCTTTTCCCCAACGTATCCTGCCTGTCAGTTAAGAGGCTACTGATGTATTTTCCAGGTTCCTCTACTTTTTTTTTTTTAATTTAGGCATCAGGCGGCTAAGACCATCCTATTTTCCTGAATTTTTAATTAACAATAGTGGGGTGGTTTGGTGGTTTTGTTTTTTTTTTTTTTTTTTTTGGTCTCTATATGGCTCTGCTATATTTATGTTTTGTGCTGCTTGTTCCAGTCTTGGTTTGTTGCGGTATTATTCATTTTCTGAATTTTTGAATGTTTAATTGTTTGACTTGTTTCAGTGTGCTGTAAGCTACCTTGTGGCTCTTTTGTAAATAGAAAGGCAGCATACAAATCTCTTTAATAAATGGTGCTCAGAACACCTTAGAAACATGTTTCTTTCAGGTCTGTGTTGAGAATTTTTTCTGAACACAAAATCAGCAACTTTTTCAGAATAACTATGCAGAAGTTTCTAATTTTGCTTTTAAAAAGCTTTCTCAACATATTGGAGGACCAAAATGAAAATCTTACTAAAAAGGAACTCTTTTCAGATGTCTTCTGTAAGTTACTACAACTTTTGAACATGTAACATATACTAAGAATATCAATGTTCATCTTGATCTACAGAGGGGGATCCTTATTTTACTGGGAAGCTTCAAGATTACACTGCTGTGGAGAAAGATGAAGTGATTCTACAATGTGAAATTAGCAAAGCAAACGCTCCAGTAAAATGGTTTAAAGATGGCCAAGAATTAACTCCATCTAAGAATGTCATTATCAAGGCTGATGGCAAAAAGAGAATACTTATCCTCAAAAAAGCTTTAAAGAAAGATATTGGTCAATATACCTGTGATTGTGGCACTGACCAGACTTCTGCCAAACTCAACATTGAAGGTAAGTTCATCTTCTCAGTCTTTCTGTTGTAAAGTTCAGCTCACCAATCTCTGTTTAAGGCTAATAGCATTGGATTTTTTTTTTCAGACCGTGATATTAAGATTGTGCGTCCTCTATATAGTGTGGAAGTATTTGAGACAGAGACTGCTCGCTTTGATACAGAAATCTCTGAGGAAGATGTTCATGCTACTTGGAAATTGAAAGGGGAGCCCTTGACTCAGTCACCCGTAAGCTATATTTCTAAATACAACACATTCATGGTTTGTTTAATAAGTGGCCTGAGAGAGGACTTCAAAAAATGTATTAATACAAGACCTGTGCATCAAATCAAAGCTCCTGTTGTGCAGCTGGAAGGCACACGCACATGCACATACACAGTTTGAATGGGGGGAGGTCACCAATTTTCTCATCTACACACACACACACACACACACACACACACACACACACACACACACACACACACACACACACACACAACTAGCTTCAGAAGGTTGGGCCACTGCATGGGATTGCTGATGGAGATAAATTGGTGTTCCCCTTCATGCGATGGGATCTTTGTTTCAAAGCCCCTGTCTTTTCATACAACCTGTTTAATTAGGCTTACCATCATCCCAAAATCGACGCTGGCTTTGGCCTAGAGCGGACCCGAGCCGCTCCCAAGGGTGCACTGCGACTGCCCAACGGGGTTCCAGCTTCTGTCGCGTCGTTTACCGGAAGTTCTGGAAGCCGGAAGCCCATTGGCCAGCCACAGTGCACCCCTGGGAGCGGCTTGGGTCCACTCTAGTCCGAAGCCAGCGTCAATTCCGGGACGATGGTAAGCCTATGTTTAATCTTTCTCTCTAACAGTTTCTTATTTAATTACCACAATTCAGAATTATTTATTTAAATTATACAATATAGAATATCTAAAATTATATTTTTGTGGTTCCAATCCTATCCAACTTTCCAGCGCCAATGCAGTTGCAATGCAGTCCCAAGTTAAGGGTTTGATGGTTCCTTATCTTGAGGAGGCCTTTGTGACTGCCTCCCCCCATCACCACAGGATGCAGTACACACCCTGTTGGCACAGCTGCATCAGCTCTAGAAAGTTGGATAGGATTGGGCCCTGGAATGGGAGTGGAAATATCACTGTGCAATAGCTGGATAGAAAATGTGGCTGCAAAACAACTTCAGCCTGGGCAATCCTATGTTCCCAAAAGAGAGAAATAAAGAGAAGTGAAACCATTTGTGTATCCCCATTTTGGTCCCCAGCTACCATTTTGGATCCCCATGTTCTGGAAATAAGAAAGCTGACAAAAGAAAGCAAGTGACTGTGAGAAATTCCAAAAGGGTGGTCCTTTTATCCAGGAGAACCATTGTTATAAAGTCAAGTCCTATAAATGGTTTTTCTTTCCATTTGTTTTCTTTCTAAAGGACTGTGAGATTAAGGAGGAAGGCAAAAAACACTGTGTTATACTTTACAATGTACGCTTGGACCAAGCTGGTGGTGTAGATTTCCAAGCAGCCAATGCCAAATCAAGCGCTCATCTTCGAGTGAAACGTAAGTCTATTAATAGTGTACCTATTACCAAGTGTAATTTGTAATTACATCAGTAACTGGGCTGAATGGAAACAAGTTGCTGTTATAATATATTGTGCAGTCTGTTGTGAATCCTAGGGGACATGAATGATATGGTGAATGAAGAGGAAAGTCAATCAAACGAGCTTGGAGTGGGGAGTGGGTGATCAGCTATTCTAACATTTTGGCATAGCTTTGCCTCTTGTCCCTGTTGTATAGGCATTTTTATGTTGGCTAATTCAAGACTGGTACATTTAATTCAATGTGGTTTTTGTTAGCATACCGTGATATAAACTCCTATATTATATACAGACTTTTACTTGATTAGATTACGATTACGTTTTTCTTGGTAGGAAAAAAGATACCGATACCCAGGATAACTGACAAGTGGGCTTGCATAATCAGTTGTTATGAAATTTAAAATATTGCAAATGGACGCTTTCCTGTGCTGACATTTCAGGTTAAGATTTAAGAGATAGCACCCTGCTGACATTTGTGGAAATTGCTGGTAGCCTGATGGACAGAGACACCCTATACAGTTGGTGACCACTTGTCTCAGTGTCCAATCGCAGGTCTTGCTATTTTGGAAGGCACATACCTTATCTAGCAAGAGGCATGCGGGGCTTGGCAAAGGGACAGATGCACTGCAACTTTCCTGCTGATCTTTTCATTTAAAAGGCACAGGCTCTGCAAATAGGGAATCTCCAGTGACCAGCCCTCCCCCTGAGAACCCCAATGACCCCAGTCTTGCTTAGGGAATTTAAATAGCCTCCGTACAATCATACTCCCTCTCTGGGACACTATGGAAGTTACCGTAGTAAGGGGTAGAAGTGGCTAATCTGAAGATGATTTCTCCTTCTCATCAAGCACGTGTAATTGGCCTGCTGAGGCCTCTCAAGGATGTTACTGTGACAGCTGGTGAAACAGCAACCTTTGAATGTGAGCTCTCCTATGAGGGAATTGTCGTGGAATGGTTCTTGAAAGGACAGAAATTGGAGCCCAGTGACAAGGTACAGAAGACTTTATTTCCTTTTTGCCTTCCTCGTCTACCCCTATTTCTTCTCTTTCTTTCTCCTTTTCCCTCCTTTTTCATATCAGTTTTTCACTCAAATTAGCAAGCATGCAAAAACACTGGACTTAAGGGGCCATGTTGAAGTATTGTTTGAAAGTTGTTCTTTAGATATGAGAAGGTGATGATGATACACAAAGGAAGGTTAAAGGTCTCCAACCAATGGATGAAAAAGTTAATGTTTTGTACCACAGTTCTTAGAAATGTTGACTGCTGCTGACACAGAGGGATGTTAAATATTCCAGTAGTTCTGGTGAAGTTTATGATGATTTGTATTTCCTGATTCTTTCTCCCCTTTGAATGTAAAACTGGAATTCAGTTCTGCATATATGGGGATTAAGGAGATTGAAATTCCATTTCAGGCATTTGAGTAGGCTTCCAGATAACTTTCTGGACAGAATTGCTCTTGGAGCATTTCTCACTTGCTATTTTTAACCCTTCATCAAGTATGCTGTTAGTGTTCTCAGATGAGAACAGCATGGAATGCCGTTGATTGAATATTTAAAGTGCCTTAGCCTCAAGCCATATATTACAAGAAGAAGCATATGGAAGCTGAATTCAGTCAAATATTATTTTGATGCCTGTTTTTAAGACCCTATCTTTAACAGCTCAATCATATGCATGCCCACTCAGAATGGGGCATACTGTGTATAGAATTGCTGCCCAAGAGTGTCTTTTTAAAAAGTCGTAAAATAGAGGGAAATTTGCCAAGAAAATATAACTCTACCTATTAAAATAAAGGATTGGTTAATAAACATTTAGAATTTCCCATATTATTCAAAATGCTTAGTGTTGTGTGTGTGTGTGTGTGTGTGTGTGTGTGTGTGTGTGTGTGTGTGTGTGTGTGTGTGTCCAACATAAGTAGGGTACAGAACTTCAGTAGTTCCCCTGTGGGTTTTATTCAAGTGTGGTGAAATGAAAACCAATAAGCAGGAATGGATATGCTGTGGTCAAACCAAACAAAGAAATATGTTGTATGTAATGTAAATGTAAACTCTACTAAACTAAAGTAAAATTGTTTGTCATATATTAAATTAAAAGTGTTACAGTACCATTAATCAAATAGATAGATCAATATTTATTGTTCCTTGGCAAAGCATTTTAATAATATGAAAGTGTTATTGCTAGATACAATTTTATTCATAAGAATTATGAATTCTTTTATATTATCATTTGCTAGGTTTTGTGTCTAATATGGATTTACCCATGTACATCAGTTTAAATGGGTTTACGGTAATACAAGGAATGTAGATTAAAGCACTCCCACCCAAATCCAGTAGGGGCACTGTGCATGTAGAACCAGACTTCTATACACATCTGCCCAGCTGAGTAGAGAATAGTGGTGCAAATGGGCTTGGTGCAATATTGTTATCCTTTCTGATCAAATATCTGGGGCTCAGTGTGCAGTACCCTTTTTCAAAAATATTACAGTTCTGCTGGTCAGCTGTTCAGGAGGAGGAGCAGAAACTGGATTCATTCCTCCTGCTCTTCCTTCCCAGCCAAACATCTGTACAGTGGGATTTCTAAAGCCACATTTTTCTAATTGTTTTACTTACAAATGACAAAAATCTGTATTGCCTTTTTACAAAGCAGTAGTTTTTTTTAATAAAACAGTGATACTAAAAAATGACAAACAAGAGCATCATAACATGTGAATCAATTGAGTCAAAAATCCAAACTATACAGCTGTCACAATTTGTTCTTTTACGACCTATTCAAATTTAATACGTGTGGATGAAATTTATGAAGTTGAAGCAGCATTTCATTAAATAATCTTGAAACAGATCCCTACTGGATACATGGGAGAAACTACAGTACCATGTTTATTTGCAATAAGAAATAAATGCTTAGGCTGAGGCCAAATACATCAGTGGAATATCATAAAACCTCATGGGACATTTATAGGCAAGATCAAAAGGACTGAACAGATCTCTCTTTAGTGCATAAAACTTTAGAGCTCTTGCTGAATTTTGAATCCCAGTATCCATGTACCAAAATGTTCCCTAGAAGGACAGATACTATGGCTGAAACTCAAATATATTTTGGCCACCTAATGCGAAGAGAGGACTCTCTGGAGAAGTCTCTGATGCTGGGAAAGATTGAGGGCAAAAGGAGAAGGGGAAGGCAAAGGTTGAGATGGTTAGACAGCATCACCGATGCAACGAACGTGAAAATGAGCGAACTCAGGAAGATAGTGGAGGACAGGAAGGCCTGGCGGGATGTGGTTCATGGGATCACGAAGGGTCGGACACGACTTAACGACTGAACATCAACAACAACAACATCCATGTACCTAACTGGTAACTTTTAGAGAGTGGCTGCTGATGTATCACGAAGAGCTACCATTGGAACAAGAAATCGGGGAAACTCCAGTGCATGCACAGAAGAGTATGAGTGTATAAATGTTTGTTTTTTTGACCTATATTGGCACAGATATTATTTAAGGTGAGGTTGCAATATGTTAATTATCAAATCTGTTCTTAATTTTTTTTAGGTTGTACCACGTGCTGAAGGACGGGTTCACACACTTGTCCTCAGAGATGTGAAGCTAACTGATGCAGGAGAAGTCACATTGACAGCAAAGGATTTCAAAACCCAAGCAAATCTTTTTGTAAAAGGTGAGCTTGCTAGAATAACAATATATTCCTTCAGCAAGGCGCATATATATATATATATATATATATATATATATATATATATATATATATATATATATATATATATATATATATATATATATATATATACACACCGAGAGAGAGAGAGATAAAATTAATTAATTAATTCCTTGTTCTTTGGTAGCACTCGCCAGACCAGGAGGCCCCCAAAAAGGTGACCAGGGCAAACATGGCTTCTGTCGCAAGGGACAGACTAGAAACCTCTTTCTTGCTTTTTGCCATTAGTTTCCTGGGACAGAGAGCCCAAAAGGCTACCTGTGTGGCGGCTTTAAACTCTTTTTCCCCACAGCTTCCTGGATTGGAGAAAACAAAGGGTCCCCTGAAGGCCACACATATAAGTACATGAGAATCACAGAAGATATGGGCTACCAACTATCATGCACCCTGGGGAACTCCTGGCCCACCTCTTCAAACATCTTCCAACCCAAAAATCCCCAGTGGAATCACAAAATCACTCTGGGGGTTGCCAGGCAACATGCTTGTAGCACCTCAATCTGGTCTTCAGTTAACCCATGGGGGCATAACAGGACCCCATTACATTAAATTACACTCTTGGCATAGCCTCCCCCAATCCCAAGCCAGACCTAAACCCCATGCACTCACCTGCCCCTGGTGCCAAGATTAACATTCACTTATTCTTAGTCAAAATATCAGTCTCAACCTTTGTACCTCCTCTCTGCCACGCCCTCAGTTTGCTTAGGCACCAATCTGGTGCCCAGCCTAATCCCTTTTCTCATGCAGGCTGAGATCGGGCACAGGATGCTTCCAGCCACATCTGTGTGGGATGGCATTTTTGCTTCTAAAATACTGAATACAGTTCGGACCATATTTCAGTCTTCGAAAGTTTGAATTGATGGATAGTTTATTAATCCTTTGGGGAAGACAAAATGATTCCTATAGCCGCCATATCATTTGTTTATCTTTTCTCCTCAGAACCACCTGTTGAGTTTACTAAGCCTCTTGAGGACCAGACTGTCGAGGAGGAAGCCACTGCAGTACTAGAGTGTGAAGTATCCAGAGAAAATGCACCGGTGAAATGGTTCAGGAATGGCCAGGAAATTCACAAAACAAAGAAATATGATATCATTGCTGATGGCAGAGTCAGAAAACTTATCATTCATGGCTGTACATTGGATGATGCTAGAATGTACACCTGTGATGCTAAAGATTTCAAAACCTCTTGTTTCTTGAATGTTGAACGTAAGTTTATTCATAATTTTCTTACAAAACACTAGCCATTTATTTGTATGATTCCCAAAAGGTGAGCATGTCACTGATGTCATGTGGGCAGGTGATGATGTTGTGAATTGAATAGACTTTTGGATAAATCAGTGGGGCTCCTTGTTTTAGCCCAAAATGTGGGTACCACTATTTTAATCGACTTTTGTTTATTTATGATTGCCAGTAAATAGCAGCCTTAGTAATAAGCATTTATACAAGCATGATTATGTTCAAACTTGGAATATATATTTTCTTTTATAGCACCTCATGTTGAGTTTACAAAGCCCCTTACTGATCTTGTAGTTAAGGAAAAGGAAGTTGCTCGTTTTGAATGTGAGATTTCCCGACCAACTGTTAAGGTCTGTAATGTTTACATTTCTAATATTTCAACTTTTTAATTCAGTGTATGGAACCACATAATGTTGCACCTAACAGATTTTGGAGTATAGCATTCTCTGTTTTTCTTAAAGAGCAAGGTTCTAGCCTTTGTGATTCTTCAAAACATTTTAAAAGTGAAAACTGTCTGCTAATGGCTCCAAACAAAAGATGATCTGTGTAGAGAGTAGTTTCACCAATCCACCTTCCTGTTCCACCTCATAAGAACATAAGAAGAGCCCTGCTGGATCAGGCCAAAGGCCCATCTACTCCAGCTTCCTGTACCACGCAGTGGCCCCACCTCAGGGAGCACACAAGACAACAAGATACCTGTATCCTGTCGCCACTCCCTTGCACCTGGCACAGAGAAAACCTACTCCTCCAACCAGAATGTTGCTTATCCCCATCATAGCTTGTAAGCTATGATGGACTTTTCTTCCATAAATCAGGGGCGGGCGAGTGGGCCCAACTGGCGACCCACCTCAGCATTGGGTCATGACCTACCAAGTGGGTTGCGACCCACAGTTTGAGAAGCCCTTCCCTACTTGATTTTAGCATATGAATAACAAAGATCCATACTTTGCTTGAAGAATTGTTGCCAATTAAATTAAATACACACATTATGGATTCATGTTTATGAATCAGTTATAAAATATAGGGAAATTTGAGGCTTTTAAGAAGAATTCTGGACACCACAGCATTTAACATTTTTAGAGATAATCCCAATGTTCTGCCTCTCCCTGTTCTGTCAGCAGCCTCCACACATACACCCATCAGCCCTGAAAGCCAAGAGCCCTCTGTTGCAGCCCCCTATGTGATACAATGGGCTGCTGCTGAACAGCGATTCCCCCTCCCCTTCTGTGCAGTGGAAGCAGTTTATAATAATAATAAGACCTTTATTGGCATATACATATAAAACAAACACAAGCACAAACAGAAACATTGGAAGCAGATTGCTTGTACACTTACACATGCTTCTCTAGATCAAAGTTAATTGTCCCAATCAAACACAATGCCGAGAGCTGTTGTTCATGGGAACCTGTTAGAAAGATAACAATATTGCCAATCGGCTGTTCTATTAGATATCTTTCCCTTTCAAATAGCTGATTGGTGTTCTTTTTCTAATTTTTTGCAATTCCAGCTACTGAATCAGGGGAGAGAACTTGCCCAACACTATTTTGTATGTGAAATTACTCATATACCCACAGCAGCCCTGCTTATGTACGTTTATTGCCCCTAGCTAGATTGGGGTGATACTTGGTTTTAGATAAAAAATAATTCAGTAAAATGTGCAAATCAGAAAATGCTCATTTTCTATTGTGTTCATAGTGAAACAAGCTTTGCTCATTATGAAGTTTTGGTTTATGCTTTGCTTTTTAAACTTTAAAGTATCATTCAGACTTACGCTACTCAAACATAGCCTGTAAAGATGAGTTTTGATTTATCAATTATTGCTTCAATTGATATTTCAGTAACAGTTGTTTTATTTTACTTCATTGATATATTACATCAATGTTTTAAATACAGGCACGGTGGTTTAGGGATGGTGTAGAAATCAGAAAAGGCAAGAAATTTGACATAATCGCTAAAGGTGCCCAGAGGATACTCGTTGTCAACAAATGTCTACTTGATGATGAAGCAGAATATGCATGTGAAGCAAAAGCCGCTCGAACCTCGGGCATGCTCACCGTGATAGGTACACCTAATCTAGTGTTGTATTTGCTTTACGTAAACGAGCAATGGCTTGACCACTGTTGTAATCAAATGCAACCATGGTTCTTTTTACAGAGGAAGAAGCCGTCTTTACCAAAAATCTTCCCAACCTTGAAGTCAATGAAACAGATACTGTCAAATTGATCTGCGAAGTGTCCAGGCCTGATGCAGAAGTAACTTGGTTCAAAGGCGATGAGGAGCTGCCTGATGGCGGTAGATATGAACACATTTCTGACGGCCGAAAGCGAATTTTGGTCATCCATAATGCTCGACTTGATGATGCGGGTCAGTACAGCTGCAGGCTTCCAAGCACTCGTACAACTGGCAAGCTCAAAGTTCATGGTAAGAAAAAAATGTTGATGTCTTTCACAAGGTCAAAATCTGGATCAGATTGATTGCCACAGCAAGGTCACTCCAGGCCAATTTTCTGTATTCTGGATTCAGTAAACATACAGCAAATGTGGCCGGATGACATATGTCTTGTAGAGTTGGCAGTGATGTTTTTGCTTTCAATTTTTGGTCAGTTTCTTTACTGGATACACATTGTATGAAATTGTCAGATCATCCCCATGTTGAGTCAATCTGGGACATGTTTTGCTGAAATACCCTTAGTTTTTGAAAATACTCTTAGTTTTTAACCAGATAAAGCAGTAAACTTCCTTCATGCAGAATACGAAAAACAATATGCACCACATCTTTTTCAGAACTTGCAGCAGAATTTATAACCAGACCTCAGAACCTTGAAGTACTTGAAGGAGAAAAAGCAGAATTTGTCTGCTCAGTATCCAAGGATGCCTTTGAAGTACAATGGCTAAGAGGTGACGCTATTCTTGAAACTGGTGATAAATATGACATAATTTCTGATGGTAAAAAGAGAATCCTGGTTGTTAAAGAATCTGCCCTGGATGACGAAGGGAGTTATTCTGTCATGGTCGGTGACGCCAAAGCAACAGCACGCTTGAGAGTGATTGGTAAGCTTTGTGAGGTTCTTTCACTACGTATATGGCCTTTTTCTTTTCTTTTCCAGTATGGAACCAACACAAATACACAAAATAATATATATGTTCCAATTACAGAGAAGCTCAGGATCGTTATTCCACTAAAAGACCAAGAAGTTAAAGAGGGACAGGAGCTCGTATTTAACTGTGAAGTTAATACAGAAGGTGCCAAAGCTAAGTGGTACAAAGATGAGGAACCAATATTTGATAGTGCAAAATACATCATGGTCCATAAGGATCTAGTTTACACTCTAAGAATCAGAGATGCCCATTTGAATGACCAAGCAACATATACTGTGACACTAGCAAACCAGAGGGGAGAACACGTCAAGACTTCAGCTGCTTTAACTGTACTTGGTAAGTACTTTGCCAATTCTAAGTGACACAGGCCTTCATTCCTGTTAAATTCAAATCTCAGTGAGGATATAAATTAACACACTTTTCAAAAAAATCTGTCTTAACAGAGGAAGATCTCAGAATCATTGAACCTCTTGAAGACATTGAAACCATGGAGAAAAAGTCTGTCACGTTCTGGTGCAAAGTTAATCGCCTTAATGTAACCCTCCAGTGGACAAAGAATGGCGAAGAAGTCACTTTCGACCGCCGCATTTTGTACAAAGTAGACAAGTACAAACATTCACTGATCATTAAAGATTGCGGATTTATAGATGAAGGGGAGTATACCGTCACTGCTGGCCAAGACAAATCTGTTGCAGAACTTATTATCACAGAGGCACCTACAGATTTCATTGAGCACTTACAGGACCAGACCGTCACTGAATTTGACGATGCTGTCTTTTCTTGCCAGCTTTCCAAAGAGAAAGCAAGTGTTAAATGGTACAGAAATGGTCGAGAAATAAAAGAAGGCAAAAAGTAGGTGTAATTTCTTTTAACTGTGAGCTGCTACACTATGATTGCTGTATTGACTCCTGTCTCTAAATTTAATATATAATCCTATTTTTCCATCTAATACACAGGTATCAGTTTGAAAAGGATGGAAATTTGCACAGATTAATTATAAAAGACTGCAGACCAGAGGATGAGTGTGAGTATTCCTGCGGAGTAGACGACAGGAGATCTAGAGCAAGGCTTTTTGTTGAAGGTATGTTTGTTTCTATTCATCTTTCTCTCCATTTTTAGTCACTGTTATAGAAAAGGACAAAATATAATATATATTAATATTAATATTTCTATCAGAAATTCCTGTGGAGATCATCCGCCCACCACAAGATATTTATGAAGCTCCTGGTTCTGATGTCATCTTCTACGCTGAGCTAAATAAAGATAAGGTGGAAGTCAAATGGTTGAGAAATAACATGATTATAGTCCAGGGAGATAAACATCAAATGATGAGTGAAGGAAAGGTCCATAGGCTTCAAGTCTGTGAGATAAGGCCCCGTGACCAAGGAGAATATAGATTTATTGCCAAAGATAAAGAAGCTCGAGCAAAACTAGAATTGGCAGGTAAGTCTTTGTAATTCATTACAAAATAAGGAAAAATAATAATATACCACAGTTAGTGTCAAGTTTTTAGAATGTTCATTACAGAGATTATTACAGTTCCTAGTGGAAATGAAAAAATTGCTATATAAGAAAATGAATATTGATGTGCATACAGTCATTTATTTATACCTGTCTAAGCAGGAATGCCCTGTTTTGGACAATCAGATCATAGTTATCTTTTCAGGTTCTATCCCCCATTTGTTCAATGTGGAAGTGTTGGCAAGCATTTTCAGTGTAATAAATCATTAATCTCAGGCCCCAATCCTATCTTTTCCCTTCCCGCCAATGCAGCTGCACCGCTGAAGTGCGTGCTGCATCATGTAGGGGAGGGCAGTCCTAGAGATCTCCTCCAGGTAAGGGAACATTTCTGCCAGCAATTTAGCTGGCGCAAGTCCAAGTGGACCTGAAAAAGCAGGCGGAGGCCTGGAAGGGGGACATGATATCGGCAGCACCACTGCCGCTGATACCGCCCCTTCCAGCCCTCGTTCTGCCCCCAATTCCGCCCCATCTCTCCCCCTCTCTGCCTCCCTTCCGCCCCTGGGCTGACTTACTGGCTCCGGAGGTCATGATGGATCCACTGGTGGGCCACCACTCGCCGTCTGCGGCAGCAGCCTACCTGCTCCGAACAGCGTGTCGCATTTTGCAACAGGACCTTATGCCTCTGGAATGCTAGTTCCAGTGTCTTAAGGCCCCTATAGGAATGGGCTGTTGCTGGTATGATCTTGATGAAAAAGAGTAACACACTTCTGTGGCTTTTATTATAGTGCTCGGCACGGTTAACATCTCTGCTTTTCGAATAGTTTTATTCTGATAATTATTTAGATCACAAGTTATAAGTCCATTGAAGGCAACCGTAAGGTTCCTGTTGTCCTCCATGGTACAACATGAGGTATATGTAACACAATTTTAGTCCACCCATCAAACCAGCATATTGAACGTTTGCTTAAAATTCATATACCGCTCACTGGACATTTCCATATCAGAGTCTGCATTGAATGCACAGTTTATGTAATGTATTTTGAAAATACATCTTTCATTATCATTATTTTCATTGTATCTTTATTTTTGCTAGCTGCTCCAAGAATAAAGGCAGCTGATCAGGATCTTGTGGTTGACGTTGGCCAACCATTGACCATGGTCGTTCCATATGATGCCTACCCACGAGCAGAAGCTGAGTGGTTTAAAGAAGATGAGGCCTTGCCCACTCAAACAGTTGACACAACAACTGACAGTACTACGTTCAGAATTTATGAAGCAAAGCCATCGCACAAAGGAAGCTACAAGATTATACTTAAAAATAAACATGGCAAGGCTGAAGCACACATCAATGTTCGAGTTATTGGTAAGTTCATCACTTTCTTTTACTGATGACAGAAAAGTTAACTATCCACCATCTGGGTAATTGTGAAGAAAGAAAAAACACAGTATAATGGTGAGATAGAAAACTAATTTAGTTAGAAGTAAATAGCATCCAAACAACTTGAGCGTTTTTGTGGTTTATGTCAGAAGAGTCAACCATGAGACTCAAAACAAATCCAATGATCTTCAAAGTAAACTCTGTTTCTCTTTAATATCAGATGTCCCAGGCCCAGTTAGGAACTTGGAAGTCACTGAAACATTTGATGGTGAAGTGAGCCTTGCCTGGGAGGAACCAGAAAGTGATGGTGGTAGTAAAATCACTGGGTATGTTGTTGAAAGACGTGATATCAAGCGCAAGACCTGGATTTTGGCAACCGATCGTGCAGATAGTTGTGAATACACAGTTACTGGCCTTCAAAGAGGAGGAGTTGAGTATCTTTTCCGTGTGAGTGCGAAAAACAGAGTGGGCACTGGCGAGCCAGTTGAAACAGACAAACCGGTTGAAGCAAAGAGCAGATTTGGTAAGACAGTAGTTCAAAATGATTTTTAGAAATAGTTTAAGTTCTTTTGATCAAGAATGACAAACATTTTTCTTCTTTTCCAACCTTGCAGACGTCCCAGGTCCTCCTCTTAATGTACAAGTTGCTGATGTGAACAGGTCTGGTGCTTCTCTTACTTGGGAACCACCAGATTATGATGGAGGCTCTCCAATTACGGGCTACGTCATTGAACTACGTGATAGAGCCTCAATCAAGTGGGAACCGGCCATGACCACAGGAGCAGATGAATTAGCTGCAACATTGACGGACGTAGTGGAAAACAAAGAATACTTTTTCAGGGTCAGAGCTCAAAACCAAGTTGGAGTTGGAAAACCTAGTGCTTCTACACATGCAGTGAAGATTATGGATCCAATTGGTTAGTATGCGAGTCATAATAGGGAAGCTTTGCATCTCATCTAATTATGATATTATTCATTTGTAAATATGAGCACAGAAAAGACAAGGGTGAATAGGGGAAGGTTTGAATATCAAACATTTGATGCTTATTTTAATTTATGAAAAAGCATTATATGTCCATTTAATACATTGGTCATATGAAAACTGCTCTAAAATGCATGTCAGTATCAATGGGAGTAAGGGCTGTAGCTCTGTGGTAGAGCACGTTTTGCATGCAGAATTTCTTGGATCCAATTCCTGACATCTCCAGGGAGGGTTTGGAAAGACCTCTCTCTAAAACCCAGGAGAACTGCTGCCAGTCAGTGTAGACAATTGTAAGACCAACCAATTGTGGCGTCCTGCCCAGCCAAAGAAGAAGCACCGCTGGAGCACGGAGCAATGGCTGATGACGTCATTAGTTGTCACCCGCTCTTGGCTGGAGAAAGAGCTATCTGTCAGCTGGAGCCTGAGGGCAGGACTGGTATGGTATTAGCCCTCAAAAGGGGCCCCTTGGGGAGGAAAAGGAAGAGTCAGAACAGAGAGAGAGAGAGAGAGAGAGAGAGAGTAGAGAGGGAGACAAGTGATGGAAAAGAAGGGAGAAGATCCAGAATAAGAGAGCAAAGTGGTGGAGTAGAGAGGGGAAAGAAGAGGAGTGGAGAGACTGAGGGAGAAAAGAGAAGATTGGAAATAGCAAGAGAGAAAGGAAGAGGATTGGAAGTAGCAAAGGAGAAAAGAGAAGTGGAGCCATGGAGAGAGAGTGGATAAGGTGGTAAAAGGGAGAGGGGAGAGCATGGCAATAACACTCAAGGACTCCTCTGCCTCCCTGTGGACTGCTGCCAGAGGAGTTGGGGGAAACCGCCAGCCAGAGCTCCTATCCAGTCAAGGGTGAGCTAGGGGGCACACTTGAGGGGACATGCAACCCAGCCCAGGTGTCATCCTTGGGGAGTTGTTATGCCAGCAGGTATTAGGAACCTTTTTGTTGAAGCTTTTGAACAATAAACCCTGTGTTAACTTCTGCTTCGCAGCAATTTTGTCTCCAATGCCCTTGACCTTTCAGATCCCCCTGGTTTTAGAGCTCACCCCCAGGAAGAGGAGGGGGAGATGACAACAATACTGAGCCAGATGAACCAATGGTCTCTGTTTAAGGCAGTTTCATATGTATCATAAGGAATAAATAGATATAATAGTATCCACCTATTAGGAGTGTATGGCCAGAATCCAACAAGTTACCGGTACTTTAGACACATTCAAGGGCTTGCAATGAGGTTTTTACCTTAAAAAAATTCAAACAGCAGCACTCCTGTGCTATAATAATAATATAATATACAGTATTTATATACCACTTTTCTGGTCATTGGATTTCTTCTCCGACTTTATTCAAGGTGGTGTACATGCATCATGCATCATTTGTGAGATTGTGAGTTCTTTGGGGACAGGTACCCATTTATTCATGTATTTGCTATGTAAACCACTTTGTGAACACTCTTGTTTCAAAGCAGTATACAGGCGTTCTTAGTAATAATAACAGTAACAACAACAGACAATGTTTTTGACACTCATCAAAGTGAAACATGGCTGAGTTTCAAAAGTAGTTTGCCATGGGCATAAGAAGCAGCTGTTTAAGCAACTCAAGCCTAAAGCTCCCTTGGGCTTCCAGGACTGACTGTAAGGTTCTTTGGATTATGGTCAGTAGCTCCATCCTGAAGTGGACAATACTTAAATCATGCAAATTACTATGTTTTCCAGAAAGACCAAGTCCTCCCGTTAACCTCGATCATTCAGAACAAACTAAGTCATCTGTGAAACTTAGATGGGAGCCTCCCCTGAAAGACGGAGGCAGCCCTGTATTGGGCTACATAATTGAAAGATGTGAAGAGGGAACTGACAACTGGATCCGGTGCAATGCAAGACTTGTGCCTGATCTTACTTATAAGGTAGGCGGTTTCCTTCTGAAATAAAATGCTCATTTACAGCCTGATCCTGGCTAACTATAGGCCGGTAGGCCTAGTGCTCCGCTGGCCTAGGGTGCCGTAAATGTGCCGTAAATCACGTTTTGACTCCCGGAGAGTAAGCGGCACCGGTGCAGAGGCTGGCACCATTTATCCGCCACCTACCTAAACCTGTGTCAGCCGCTGCAAGTGAGTCCCGCACCAGTCGGTGCAGGGGCATGGAGAAGGGCGGGGAGGGGCAGCGAAGGAGGGGGCCATTTGCCAGGCTGGCCTGGGAGGGGGTGTGGATTTCAGTGCCGATATCCTATATCCCGTTGCAGCCCAGGCCGGCCTTACATGGCCTCCCCGGTTGTGCACCAGCTTTACAGCTGGCATGCAGCCAGGAAGGCCCATTACGGCCTGCGCTGCTTACACTGGAGGAAGGGGACAAACAACCCCTTCTCCCGAGGTGCACCCGGGCTGCGCCGGGGCAGGCCGCAATGGCACTAGGATACAGCGGCTGGCCCTTTAGGCTGGCCGCGTATAGTTAGGCAGGATTGCGCTGTTAGTATCTGATTTTGGTAAAGAATGATTATTACCAATTTCAACTATTATTTACTCCTATCTTTGTAGGTCACTGGATTGAAACCACTAGCCAAGTACTATTATAGAGTATCTGCAGAAAATGCTGCTGGTGTATCAGATCCATGTGAGGTTATTGGACCACTAACTGCTGATGATTCTCATTGTAAGTAGAATTCTGTTACGTTGAAATGATCCACTGCTTGAAAGAAACACCTATGTGTCCCTTAATGGTACCTGAGCCTATTAATGTTTTGTCTTACACTTTGGCCTTAAACAACACTACAATGCAAAGCCCTCATAAGTCAGGTTGGTACCACTACCAACCCCATTTTCAACAGTAGGGAATGTATTTAAGGCAGGGGTGGGGAACCTATTTTGGGTGGGGGGCCATTTCCCCATGGGGAAAATTGGGTGTGGGCCGGCCGGTAGGCTGACCGAAATTTTATGCCCCCCCCCCGCAAATTTGACCACCACCCCCCGCGAATTTACCGCTCCCACCCACCCACCCACCACTCACTCTCCCTCCCTCCCGCTCGCTCGCTCAGTATAAGGCAATTTCATGTGTTCAAAAATCAAAGTTTGCAACTATTTAATTGGTATAATTTCTGCTTGTTTTCCAGTTGGACCTACAATGGACTTAAGTGGATTTAAAGACGGACTGGAAGTTATTGTTCCAGAGCCACTCAAAATACGTGTCCCCATCACTGGCTATCCAGTTCCAACTGCTACATGGTCTGTGGGTGACAAAGTTTTAGAAAAGGGTGACCGGGTGAACATTGAGACTACTGCAGCCTTTGCTGAACTTATTATTACTCCAAGTGAACGACCAGATAAAGGCATCTATACCTTGAAATTAGAAAACCCTGTGTCATCGGTGTCAGGAGAAATCAATGTTAATGTCATTGGTGAGCACTCAAATATACAGTATCTTAATGGATTTTAATATATAGTAATGGTTATATAATACATATAACGTAATTTAAATAACTGTAAATGACCAAGTTTATAAAATCTGCAAATATTCAGCAAAGCACACAATTAACTAAAAATTATGGTAAAATAATAATAAATAATAATAATAAATGTCTTGTTCTCTGAAGTATGTTGTATTGTGAATAATATTTTTAGATGATGAAATCTTTCTTTTGAAATAAATGACTGGAACCATAGATATTATCAAATAACCAACGACTTATCAAATAAATACACAAGAGTATATTATAAACCATTAGTTAATTTGTTATCTATATCCCTTTTTAGCTCGCCCAAGTGCACCAAGGGAACTAAAGGTTACAGACATGTCTAGAAACACAGTACAGTTAGCATGGGAACCACCTGAAAATGATGGAGGAAGCCCACTGACTGGCTATCTTATTGAAAAGCGTGAAGTGAGCCGCAAAACATGGACCAAAGTATGTTCTTTTTAAACATACAGTATTTGCTTTCTTTTTATTTTCATGATGTGCTTGCTGAAGATCATATAAAATATTCTGGTGCTATTGAAAAAAATCTGTAACTATTGGGAACCTCTCCACTTTTCAGGTTATGGACAATGTTGTTGACCAAGAGTTCACTGTACCGGATCTCACACAAGGAAAAGAATATTTGTTCAGGGTATTAGCATGTAACAAATGTGGACCAGGGGAACCTGCTTACATTGATGAACCTGTTAACATGTCAGCACCTGCAAGTGAGTTTCCTCCATGTTCAGTCTTGTATGTATGTTCAGTCATGTTGGTCTTGTAAACATAAAATGTATGTTTACATTTTATGTAATGGCTGAATTTCTCAGATAATTACTTCCATGTATTATACTAAGCCCTTCTTTAATTCCAATCTCTACACCCTGCTTCCAATATATAAAACATTTAGCAGGTTTGCTTTCCTAACAGCACAATCCTATACATGCCCACTCAGAAGTATTGTGTTCTATGAGAATTAACACCCAGATGCAGCCTTAGCCAGTCTAATGCAGCCTTAGATGCTGTATTCTGCCATAGGCAAAAATAAACGCTTGTTTTTTCCAATCCAGGATCATATCAGCTTCAAGGAATTGTAAAGCTGATCTTTAGCATCATGCTAACATTTTCCAGTAGAGCAGGTGTTCCCAACCTGTGGTACGTGTACCCCTAGACCTGTCCCTTATCAGCTGCTGTGATCTGCAGCTGATAAGGGACAGCTGCTAAAGGGGATTTTTCTGGGTTGTGGCATGGGCGGGCACTTGCCCGCGCTACAACCCAGAAAAATGTCCCCGAGATGTCCCCAGTAGCAGCTCCTACCTGTTCTTCTGGGCGCCGCCATCTTGGACCTCATGAAATCTCACGAGTTCCAAGATGGCGGCGCCCAATTCTCATTGCATTTGCAGCATGGGAATCACTGTAGCATAACTTCTTTTTACACTGCGAAGGAAACATGAGAAGCTCCAGGCCCTGTAGGAGAAATCCATGGTGTGGCTATTCTGATGCCAGCACCATTCCTCCTGCAAACTGGAGCAAAACTAGTGCAGGAGGAAGCCACAGTGTGGGCTCTTCCTATGTAGCCTGGAGCTTCTCAAGTTACCCTCACAGTGTGGGAAGGAGCTGCAGAACAGAGACCTCCCACACTGTAAAGATTATGTGAAAAGGGGTCTTAAAGTCAATAAAGAACTGAAAAGGGGTCACACAGTTACAAGACCCTAACCATTTTCTTCCTTTTTTTCTCTCCTTGCAGCTGTGCCTGATCCACCAGAGAATGTTAAATGGAGAGATCCATCAGCTAAGTCTATTTTCCTTACCTGGGAACCACCTAAGTATGATGGCGGCTCACGTATCAAAGGTTACATTGTTGAAAAATGCCAACGTGGCACTGACAAATGGGAGCCCTGTGGCGAACCAGTCATTGAGACAAAGTAAGAGTTTGTAGTTGGAAAATTAGCAATAAATGCCATTTTTCCAAATTAAACAGCTACTGTTAAGAATATGATGTATTGAAATTGTTTTATAATTCACAGAATGGAAGTAACAAAACTTAAAGAAGGGGAATGGTACGCTTATCGGGTTAAGGCTTTGAACAGACATGGAGCGAGCAAGCCAAGCAAGCCAACAGATGACATTCGTGCTGTTGATGCAATGGGTAATGATTTTACATACATTAATGCCCCAATCCTATCCCCCTCCCCCACTGGTGTAACTAGCATTGTGCCTGCAGAAGCTGCTTTACGGCACAGTAGACCCGCCAGCAGGGAGGCCATAGCAGCCTCCTGCACGCTGGAGGACCCACAGACACTCGCCACAGTAGGTAAACCCACACAGGGAGTTGGAGGGAGGTGGGGAAGGGGTTTAACGGGGTGGGGAGAGGGGTGGAATGGGAGAGGGGTGGGTGATGGGGCGGGGAGGAGGGTGGATCAGGCCCAGGAGGGGGCAGGATCGATTGAGGCAGCACATGCCGAATCCCAAGCCCGTTCCCGGGCCTGAACTGCCTTCACAGAGCAATGCAGACTTGTGCCAGCAATTGAGCTGGCACAGGTCCAAGTTGCCCCCTAGCGGCTGCTGGGGCTAACCCCAGGGCAAAGGGACAAATGTTCCCTTACCCCGAGGAGACCTCCAGCAGCCCAAAATCCCCCGTGGGATGCAGTGGAAGCCATGCCGGCACTGCTGCATCGCCGCACAGGGATTTGGGTAGGATTGGGCTGACCGACTTAAATTTATATTCCTGGAAATATTGCTGGGTGTTATCTGTATACATCTATCATGTGTATATACATGTATCAATACACATTGATAACATTTGCTACACACACACACACACACACACACACACACACACAATTTAACAATATCTAAATTGTCTCTCATATCAGAGGCCCCAGAAATTTTCCTTGATGTGAAGCTTCTTGCTGGGATCACTGTAAAAGCTGGAACCAAAATCGAGCTGCCAGCAACGGTAACTGGAAAGCCTGAACCTCGGATTACCTGGACAAAAGCTGATTCTATCCTGAGGCCTGATAATAGAATCTCCATTGAATCCAAACCTAACCATTCCACAGTCATAATTACAGACAGCAAGAGAAGTGATACTGGCACCTATATTATTGAAGCTGTAAATACCAGTGGTCGGGCAACAGCAGTTGTTGAAGTTAATGTTCTAGGTATGTTAGTTTTCTTTTCATGCAAACATCTCTCCACGTTTTCCTAATTAAATATTTAAGAGGTTCAAACTACGTATTATTGTTGTTATTGTTATTATTTATTTCTACAGATAAGCCTGGCCCACCTGCAGCATTTGATGTAACTGAAATTACAAATACATCTTGCTTTTTGACCTGGAATCCTCCTCGAGATGATGGTGGCTCCAAAATCACAAACTATGTTCTCGAGCAAAGAGCTGGAGATAGTGAAGTATGGCACAAACTGTCATCAACTATTAAAGAAACAAACTTCAGAGTTACAAACCTAACACGTCTTAAAGAATACATCTTCAGAGTCAGTGCAGAAAACATGTATGGAGTTGGAGAACCAGCCCAGGCTACTCCTATAATTGCTAAATATTCATTTGGTAAGTTGGTTCACTTGATAGGATGAGCCACTTGTCACAGTACAATCACCATCTGACAGCTGCTGGAAGCCATATTGGTATGGCAGTTGTGTAGACTACCACCTCACTATTCAGATCTGCCCCCATTGTGTTGTTTGTCTCCACACTATTGCCAGTAGTGCAAAAGGTGTCAATGTACTATATGAAATACACGTGAAAGGGGCCAGTACAAATGAGCTGGTACCCATGGAGCAGCTTGCCAGGTTTCGAGCAGCCTCACATTGTAGCTATTTCATTAGAAGTGGCACTTATTTGGTACACTTTAATGCAGCATTTTGTACAAAGGTTTAGAATATGCAAATATTAAATTCCATTTTTACTTGTTTGTTCAGATCCACCAGGTCCTCCAACACAAGTTCAGCCTATTGAAGTTACTAAAGATTCTGTAACATTAACTTGGGCTGAACCAGATGAAGATGGTGGCAGTCCTATCACTGGGTACTGGGTTGAACGATTTGACCCTGATCAAGATAAGTGGGTACGATGCAATAAAATACCAGTTAAAGAGCCAACATTCAAGTAAGATAATTTTATGTTTTGTCTGTAGATACATAAGTTCATAAGAAAACTGAGTTTTTTTAAAAAAAATACCATATTGTCCCGAGTATAAGACGCACCTGATTATAAGCCGCACTCTTAAAGTTTGGTGCTATTAAAAAACTTTAATTAAATCACTGGCATTAAATATATGCCAGTGATTTAAACAGTGCAATCCTGTGCATGTCTACTCAGAAGCAAGTCCTACTGTTCTCAATGGAGCTTACTCTCAGGAAAGTGTGCACAGGATTGCAGCCTAAACCATTCATTGCCTGGGGAGGGGGGATGAAAATGTGTGTGATCTTGCTTTACAAGAGGATACAAAACCCAGCGGAGCAGAGAACAAAAATTAACAACTTATTGCAGCCTGGAAAGGGTTACAGCCTCTACTGGGAGCTTGTTTTTACAAAGCAAAGTAAGCCCTGCAGGGCAGAGAAGGACAGAGCTGAAAAGCAGGCACTACAAAGATCTAACAACTTATAGCAACCTGGAAAGGGTTGCAGCCTGGAAAGGGTTACAGGGGAGAGCTCTGTGTGTGTGCGCTGCAGAGAAGGAGCCCGTGCTCTATCACGTCAATTAGCTGCTTTGAAGACAAGCGCGTCTCGCGTCTCCTCTTAGCCTCGGCTTCTTCCAGCAATGTCTCATGCTGTTCTCACCATTTTCCGGTATTTTATTTTTTATTTTTGCAACGGTGCGAGTAGAGAACGCACCCCTAGTTTAAAAAGTTAAATTAGGGGACAAAAGTGTGTTTTATACTCAGGACAATACAGTAAACACTTTTTGTATACTCCTGATTCAATTTCATACATTACAATAAATAATAACCAGTTCCTTGTAACAGCTCTAAATAACTGTCTTAGAGTTCATCAGATTAGTCAGTGGGAACATCCTTTTACAAATACTATCCATGGTCATCCACCATTGTCACATTCAGCCCTTTGAATGGAACAATGGTACCATATGACTTATGGTTACCAGCATAGCAGTGCCTATGGCTGCTGTTTTGTTGGTACAGGGTTGATAGCCCAGTTCTATTCAGAACCCTGTGCTCAGATGCAGCGACACCGGGGCAGGCCGGAGGTCTCCTCGAGGGAAGGGGACGATCGTTCCCTTCCCCTGTGTTGAGCCCCAAAGGCCTCTATGGGGCTACTCAGAGGCGCGCCGGCAAAATGGCTAGCACAGCTCGGAGAAGCTCCGTGTCAGACTTTCAGGCCTGATTTGAGCTCCTTCCCTCCCTGGAACGCCTCCCTGCCACCCTCCCCCTGCCTCCCCGAAAGCCGGTAGAGAGCTGACCTGCCTCCGGTGGGCGTAGCTCCTTCACCGGCGGAGACCTGCCAACGCTGGTCTCCTTACTGGCGGGACAGGCTTCCGCACTGTCGCAAGGTGCTTTACGGCACATTTGTGACAGCGCGGAGACCAGTCCCACCGACGGAGGCCGGCATAGGATTGGGCTTCCAGGATTAAGTGTGATCCTGTGTCAGTACAACTCAGGGAATCACCCTCATGCCATTTTAAGAGACCATTACTAATTCCTAGAATGTTTAATTCAGACTATACCTTGTCCAGTATCTTGGGCTCTGTAACAATGCAGTGATGAGAATATGCAAAAGATCTATATATGCATCAGTTCCTCCTCGTACATCAGGAACCTCAGAATTGGGTTGACAGGGAATAATAGTACAGATATGGTCTATATAGTACAAATGCACCTCTGCACCTAGGGGAGGATATATATGGTATACATTTGTGTTGATACATATGTGTGAACTGAATAGTATTTAGTACTAAATATACATTTCATGCTTCATCATTAGGGTTAAAGGTCTCACAAACAAGAAGAAGTACAAGTTCCGTGTTTTGGCAGAAAACCTTGCTGGGCCAGGCAAACCAAGCAAACCAACGGATGCAATCTTAGTGAAGGATCCCATTGGTACAAATAGATATATATATATATTATAGGTTCATTTTAAAAATCTAGTTGAAGTTATAATGTCGAGTTTTCAAATCTCAATGATCAATTTATGTCTAGATCCTCCATGGCCTCCTGGAAAGCCAACCGTGAAAGATGTTGCCAAGACTTCATGTTTCCTGAATTGGACAAAGCCAGAACATGATGGTGGCGCCAAGATTGAATCATATGTCTTAGAATTGTTAAAGACTGGTACAGATGAGTGGGTGAGAGTGGCTGATGGCATTCCCACGACTGAACACTTCCTCAAAGGTCTTATGGAGAAGCAGGAATATTCCTTCCGAGTCAGAGCTGTGAACAAAGTTGGAGAGAGTGAACCGAGTGAGCCCAGTGATCCTGTACTATGCAAAGAGAGACTGAGTGAGTAGCATTTCATCAGAACTACGGACTAGGTTTAGGGTGCAATGGAAGCATTGAAACATGTTTTTGCTTCATTTTTACCCTTTGAGTCACCGTTTTAATGACTCCCTATTGTTTCTTACCAAAGGTCTAAATCTGTGAAGTTCTAATTAACTATAGCTATTTCTCTTTAACTTACGTTGTGTGTGTGTGTGTATGTGTTGTTGTTTTTTACAGATCCTCCTTCACCACCTCGATGGCTTGAGGTCATTAATATAACTAAAAACACTGCAGACCTTAAATGGACTGTACCAGAGCGGGATGGGGGCTCCCCTATTACAAATTACATTGTTGAAAAGAGAGATGTTCGGCGGAAAGGCTGGCAAACAGTTGACACTACAGTGAAGGACACCAAATACACCGTTACACCCCTGACAGAAGGCTCTTTGTATGTGTTCCGTGTGGCTGCAGAAAATGCAGTAGGGCAAAGTGACTACTGTGAAATTGAAGACTCTGTTCTCGCTAAAGACACCTTCAGTAAGTTTTCAGTGCCTGTGTTCAAAATATAGCTTCAACAGACTAGGCCATAATTTTTAGATTATCAGTTTTCCTGACATGAATATTTTCTTTTTAGCTACGCCTGGAGCACCATATGCACTTACACCAGTTGAAGTGACAAAGAGACATGTTGACCTAAAATGGGAACCACCTAAGAATGATGGTGGTAGACCAATTCTACGGTAAGAGTTTTTGTTTTTACAGCACAGTCTTATACATGTTTACTGAGAAGTAAGTCCAATTTTGTTCAGTGGAGCTTACTCCTAGGTGTGTGCTTAGGATTTCAGCCTTAGTTGTTCAACATCAGTATTAAAAAGTTTGGGGGAAAACAGCATAATATCTTAATTATTTAAATGAAGATTGGGATGAGTGATAAGCTCACAAATCTAAAGGCCCAATCCTACTTGGATGCCACACTGACGGCGCACAGATGCTGGTGTGCCATTTAAAATTTCTGTCAAATCCTAAGCCCTTTCTGACAATGGCACACCAACGCTGGTGCAACAAGGGCGAAATGCCAAGCTTGTTCTGGCAAAGCAATGCTGGCGCAGCCTTACCAGTAACACCCTAGCGTCCATGGAAACACTGACGCAGCCTGTTATCCATAGAACAGCGTCCTGATGGCAGCACCTCATCACCACGACACCCATGCATTGTCGGTGTGATGTCTATGTATCATCGCTGCGACATTGGCATGTCATCCATGTGACAATTGTGTGTCATTGCTGTGAATTCAACATGTCATCCATGTGCCATTACCGTGAAGCTGGTGTGTCATCTGTATGTGTCATCCGTGTGATGTCCAAGGAGCCAATAACTGCATCCAATCCGCCCCAACAATAGTGGCCAGAGTTCAGAGGGTGAACTGAGCAAAAGTAGGAGGCAGGTACAGGGCCAATGCTGGGGAAACACGCCCCTGCCAGTCATTAGGAATGAGCAACACAACAACAGGCGCCACCCCCAATTATGCCCCAGGAAATGCCCCAGGACACAAACACACATGCACACAACACAAGGATGCTACACCACCCCCACCTCCTACAGGAGTTACAGTTCTCCATGGTTCCCACCACCAAAGGTCCCCTGAGAGACCAAAGAGGTATAGCCCTGTGCCACACATCTGATCATTTGGGATGTAATCTCCCTAGCAGGGGCTTTAGTACTAGGATTGGTGTGCTGTGTTTGGCTACCACATGTCATCTGTATCCTATGTTCCATTGTAGCAAAGCGAACAGGGCAGGGAGTAGCAGGAGGTGCAGCCTTCAGCTTTTTCCCCCTTACCTGTTCTTCCTTGTGGGGTTACTCCTACCTATGCCAGATCTGTCATTGGCGTAGCGTTTTTCTGGCATTAGCAAGGGTAGAGTAACTGCTCCCTTTCACCCTAGCACAGTGCCTTTTCTGGTGGCTGTTTGCTGGTGTTCTTCTGTCTCTTTTTTAGATTGTGAGCCCTTTTGGGACAGGGAGCCATTTGTAATCATTTGATTTTGTCTGTAAACCACTTTGTGAACTTTTTGTTGAAAAGCGGTATATAAATAATAATAATAATAATAATAATTAATAAATGTCCATTGTCTGAAGGGAGGTTAGGATATGGTGTATGTTGACTCCTCCTCTTCCCTCCCACATCACTCCACTATCTCCCTGTTTTTGACTTCCCCGCTGGCAGAGTTGTCCAAGTGACATCTGAGCTACATCAGTGCAGTGTTTTTCCGCATTGTGTGGCATCCTTGGTGTATCCATCTGCACCCAGGCTTCTATGCTGGTGAAGCTGTCGTTGCACCAGCATATGCAGAGGTACATTGGCGTGTCTCAAGGATAGGATTGGGTCTCCAGAACCCAAAACCATCGGGAAATTCAGGTCGAATATGGGAAGCTGAGCTTAAGAACATGAGAGTAGTATTCAACGGTAAATTGAACTGGAAAGCTACAGAAAAGAGGTGATTTGTGTATATAAAAAAGTATAGAATGCAACAACTAAAAGCATCATGGGAAGCTTGAGAAAATTATTTGGTAAGAGTAACATATTAATTTGCTAGGGAAGATAAATCAAATCATGAAAGAGTGCTAGTGAAATTAACTAAGGAGGTGGTCCAGTTGATCCTCTTGAAACAGCAATGCACACAAGAGCATACAAAAAGAAAATAAGAAAAACCCTGCTGGATCAGGCCAAAAGCCCACACTGGCCCATCAGCTGCATCTGGGAAGCCCACAAGCAGGCAGAAAGAGGCATCCTTTCTCCCACCATGCCAAATCCTTCCACATGTTCAGATCTTTGCACACTGGAGGACAGCTGAGAGGGTCAATGTATAGAGAATTCTGCAGGAAAAACAGAGTACAGAGGAGGATGAATGATGCTGCAGAGGAGTGGGTCATCTTCTAGATGTCTGTTATGTTTACTATATAATGTTAGTGTTTATTGTATAGCAAATGTATTTTGTTTTAGCCATTTTTTAAAATTATACTATTCCTTATGTTTTTTATGATTATTGCACTTCATATTTTGTTCCTATTTTGGCATTTTACTTTTTTTTTCTTTATGTTGTACACCGCCTTGAGCTTTCCATTTAGTCAGCGGGAAAGGTAGTATATCAATAATTTACAACGCAATCCTGCGCTAGTTAAGACCAGCGGAGGACGCACTCCACCGGCCTAGGGTGTTGCGAAGGTGCCGTAAAGCACTTTTGCAGCACCTGTGGAGTAAGCGGCGCCTGTGCTGTAGCCAGCGCCACTCACTCCGCTGTCCGACACAGGTATGACCTGTGGCGGGAAGGCATGGGGGGGCAGGCCGGGGTGGCAAGAGAGGGGGTGATTGGCTGGCCAGGCCAGGGAGGGGGCAGGGATATTGGCGATGTGCTCCACCGATATCCTAACCACCTTCCTGGGCCTGGCCGGCCTTACATGGCTTCCCTGGGCGTGCGCCAGCAAAATAGCTGGGGCTTACACCGGGGGAAAGGGATGAACGTCCCTTTCCCCCCAAGGTGTGCCCCAGCTCTGCCAGCACGGCCCTGATCTGGTTCCTGCTTTGGTTTCGCTGCTTTGGTTCCACTGCAGTGACCTTTGCATGCTACGGCAGATCTTAAGCAGGATTGGGCTGCCTAATAGACAGATGATAGATGATTTGCTTTCAATTCAGTCTCTGTTAGTGATGAAATTATGTGACCTTATGGAATTCCCTCCCACCAACCTTATGGAATTCCCTCCCCTTTGACCTACGAACTGCTCCCTCCTTGGACACTTTCCGGCGAGGCCTAAAAACCTTCTTATTCAAAGAAGCCTTTTGAGCCTCTGCCTTTTTTAACATCTCGCTGGTACAGGTGGGGGTGCTGCTGTTTTTATGCTCCTGCTCTGATTGAAGCCATGATCTTTTTAATTGTTTTTTAGACACTGCTTTTATTAATTTTCATTAATTGTTTTTACTGTTTTAAAATGTGATATTTTTAATACTGTGTTTTTTGTATGTATTTTTTTTCTGTTGTAAGCCGCCTTGGGTCCCTTCGTGGAGAAAGGCAGGATAAAAATACTGTAAATAAATAAATAAATGTGTTTTCATGCAATTTATAACATCTCTTCTTTACACAGATACGTTATTGAAAAGAAAGAGAAGCTTGGCACACGCTGGGTGAAAGCTGGCAAGACAGCTGGACCTGACTGTCAATTCAGAGTAACTGATGTCATTGAAGGTACAGAGGTGCAGTTCCAGGTTCGTGCTGAAAATGAGGCTGGCTGTGGTCATCCTAGTGAACCAACTGACATCCTGGCAATTGAAGATCCAACAAGTGAGTTACAATGAAGGCTATAATGAATGAAATGTGTGAACATGTTATACCAAACAGTATTACAGAAAATAACTTTGCTTTTTCATTCTGGCAGGCCCTCCTTCACCTCCTCTGGACTTACATGTGACAGATGCAAGCAGAAATCACATTTCCATTGCATGGAAACCACCAGAGAAAAATGGTGGCAGCCCTATAATTGGATACAATATTGAACTCTGCGAAGCAGGAACTGAAAAATGGATGAGAATAAATTCTCGGCCAGTAAAAGACTTGAAATACAAAGCAGAAGAAGGCATTAAACCTGACAAAGAATATGTTTTGAGAGTCAGAGCTGTCAATGCTATTGGAGCTAGTGAACCATCAGACATATCAGAAAATGTTGTTGCCAAAGATCCAGATTGTAAGAATATTTCTTTACAAAGCATTTATAACATAAATAAGAATTATAAAATTATGTCAGTACATCAAATTATTATTTTTCTTGGTGTGTGTGTGTTTTTTACAGGTAATCCAACTGTTGATCTAAAGACAACAGACCTTGTTGTTGTTGAAGGTGAAAAGTTAAGTATCCCTGTGCCCTTCAGAGCTGTTCCATCTCCAACCATTTCATGGCATAAAAATGGGAGGGAGATTAAAGTAGATGACAGAACAACGACGAAGAGTGACCACACCTCTGCCTTGCTGGAAGTAACAAATGCTGTCCATGCTGATGCTGGTGTTTACACTATCACCTTGGAGAATAAATTGGGTTCAACAACCGGTACAGTCAATGTCAAAGTAATAGGTAATTTATCTTTCTTGTACTGGCAGGCATGCTAATTAGATTCATAATGGTGAGCAGATGGCAAAATATTCAGGTCCTTTCTACCTGATAGATACCTGTAACAAGCCATCTGGTATCTCTATATCTGTAACATCCAGTTATGATGGAGAGTAAAATAAACTAACCAGTGACCTGAGTAGGTACTTGATTGCTATCAGACAACTTAAGGAACTGTTAATTTTATGCATTTGCCGTGAAACCAATATGTTTATTGTTTATATGCTTTCTGCATACATAATTAAAAACATACAATGTATTTTCAAATTTATAATATACTTCTATCAATAATTAATCATTATAATTAATAATTATAAATATAATTTGTTAATTCAGTTTTCAAACCTATTAGTATTTTCTTAATTAAATGCTACATATGTGCATATTGTTTTTCACATAGGTCTGCCTGGACCGTGCAAAGATATTAAGGCAAGTGACGTGACTAAAAACTCATGCAAAGTGACTTGGGAACCTCCAGAATTTGATGGCAACACTCCTATATTACATTATGTGCTGGAACGAAGAGAAGCGGGTAGGAGAACATACATGCCAGTGATGTCTGGTGAGAACAAATTGACATGGAATGTAAAGGATCTTATTCCAAACGGTGAATACTACTTCCGTGTTAAAGCTGTCAATAAAATTGGAGGAGGCGAATACCTTGAACTGAGAAATCCAGTGATCGCAGAAGATCCCAAGCGTAAGTGTTTATGTTGTCGGATAATCACATAGACTGAAAATGTAAGTAGCTCCTTTGTGCCTTCTGTCGATACATGTTCTGTTTTATTTCCAATCTACAGAGCGTCCGGATCCACCTGTTGATCTTGAGGTTCACGATCCAACATCAAAATCAGTAACACTTACATGGAAGCCACCCTTGTACGATGGAGGAACCAAAATTATGGGCTATGTTTTGGAAAAGATAGCTAAAGGAGGAGACAAGTGGGAGAAATGCAATGACTTTTTGGTTCCTCTTTTGACTTACACTGTAAAAGGTCTTGAAGAAGGCAAAGAATATCAGTTCCGTGTCCGTGCAGAGAATGCTGCAGGTGTCAGTGAACCTTCTAATATAACTCCTCTGGTGAAAGCGGCGGATCCTATTGGTATATTTTGCTTACCTGTTTTTCCACTGACTACTAGTGTTATATGTTAAAATTCTGCTCTACTCATTAGTTTTAAATATAAACTTCAATTACATTTGTATTATTACAGAGGCTCCAAAAGTCTTCCTTACTGCTAATCTGCAGGCAGGCCTTGAGGTGAAGCAAGGTTCTGAAATTCAACTTGAAGCACATATTTCTGGCTCACCTTATCCAGCTATTGCTTGGTTAAGGAATGATGAAGTTATTAGACCAGAAGAAATTAAAAAGAGAGTTACCAAGATTTCTAGGAGGAAGAAAGATGAAGTTGAAGAAGACGAGCCTTTCCACTTGTCCCTGCCAGAGCGTTTGAATGTTGACAATAGCAGACAAGGAGAGTCTTTGTTGGCTGTTCGGGACTCACTCCGAGCAGACCATGGCACATTTACCATCCGAGTTGAAAATGATCATGGAGTTGCAAAAGCTTCATGTGAGGTCAATGTGTTAGGTAGGTCCTTGTACATGGTGTGTTTTGGTACATTTTTCTTCCAAACGGACGTGCCGTGTGCAAAGTGGTGCTCATCATTTTTCTTGTGTGTGTTTTCAGATACACCTGGACCGCCAGTCAACTTCATTTTTGAAGACGTTCGAAGAAATTCCATTATTTGCAAGTGGGATCCTCCTCTTGATGATGGCGGAAGTGAAATATTGAACTATGTCCTGGAAAAGAAAGACAACACAAAAGCTGAAATAGGCTGGGTTACTGTCACTTCAACACTTAGGCACTGCAAATATAATGTAGGCAAACTGATTGAAGGAAAGGAATACCTCTTCCGCGTGAAAGCTGAGAACAGAGTCGGACCTGGACCCCCAGCTACATCAAAACCTGTTGTGGCTAAAGATCCATTCAGTAAGGCTTATGCCGTATCCTAAGTGTGTGCATTTTTCCAAAAGGCAGTACGAATATAATTATCATTAACATCATCACCACAATCTTATGCAATATTTTAATTTTGAAACCTTAATCCTATAAATTAATCTAGAGTAATCTTGCAGAGGATTGCATTCATTAGAACTGAGGGCAACATGTTCAAAATCAAAACTTTTAGGTCAGTCAAAACCAATTGGCTGTAAAAGCTGCTACATCAAATTTCAATGTTCTATTGTGTCCTTGCTTGTCTTGGGAGAGTCTCTGAAGATATCTTTGTGAAGTAAATGGATATTATACCCTTCAGATATTGGAAGAATGAACTGACATAAGCAAATTCTCAGAGTGCTCACCAGTACAAGTAAAATGAGAGGCATTCCTATGTATGAAGCAGGAAAAGAAGATGGGCAGCGCAATCCTGACAGGATCCGGACAGCGGCCCAGGGCCGCCTGCCGCATCCTGAGCCCAGGTTGCCCGGCACACGCCAGACTGGAGGTCTACTTGGGGAAGGGGACATTCGTCCCCTTCCCCGGGTGTAAACTGGGGCCAGCCAGATACGCCTCCTTGATTTCCGCCAGCTAAATAGGAAGTAGATGAGGCCATGTAATGGCCTAGCCAGCCCACCGGGGACAAGGATATCGCGGGTGCCATCCCCCACCCCTCCCGGGCCAGCTAGGCCAATGGCCCCCCTCCCTCACCCACTGGACCACCCACGCGACCACCGGCGGGAGAGCTTACCTTCCTCTGGCGGCCACGTCCCGGTTCGGCATCGGAGTGAGGGAGGCTTGTCTCCCTTACTCCTGAGGTGTCGCGAACCTGCTTTACGGCACGTTCGTGACATCTTGGAATGGCAGAGCACTTGCTCCGCCGTTCCAATGCTCCGGCGGATTGCACCTTGATTGACTCATACTTTTTCTTTCCTGTTTCCCTATTTACATCCACAAATATCTGTACAATTAATATGTTATATGGGGAAATTGCATGAGGTGAACTCAGTTGAAATCACCATAGTTCCACTAGTATATATGCTTTCTGAGGGCAAAGCTACATATTACTACATACAAGGGACTCCAAATTGGATCAGAGTCCCTTGTAAGTACTGGGTATTTAACCCATTTCTCCTTGTTTTTCTAAACCTAGCCTCCAAGCTGCTGTTGATTCCTTTGAGTATTGATTACATGTACCTGTAATTTGTAGTTTAATCCCCTCAGATTTCAATCCTAATATCAGTGGGACTTGTTTTTAAGTAAAATTCACAGGATTGGGATGCAAGTGTAGCCTCAAAATGAAGAAATGATAGAGGAGGAATTAGAATTGCTTCAAATATGGTATGCTAGGTAGTGATACATGTGCTGTCTCTGTTGAGTTACATGGCAAGTCTCTATAATTTGGAGTGATCTGCTAAAATATCCATATTTATTTTTTTGTAGCGCCTCCTGATGCACCTGATAAGCCTCTGGTAGAAGAACCTTCCAGTAGTAGTATGTTGGTAAAATGGAATGAGCCTAAAGACAATGGTAGCCCTATTTTGGGATATTGGATTGAAAAACGTGAAATCAATGGAACTCATTGGGCTCGTGTGAATAAAGATCGTGTAAATGCCTTGCAAATGAGGGTGGAAGGACTTTTAGAAGGACTTACTTATGTTTTCAGAGTTTGTGCTGAAAATGCAGCTGGCGTTGGCAAATTCAGTCCACCATCAGACCCTAAGATTGCACAGGATCCAATATGTAAGTTGTTTGATGGCTACTTTTACCAATGAGTGTGACAAAAAGATAGCTTTAAATGACAGTTAGTATTGATACATACATTTTCTTTCTTTAGTGCCACCTGGCCCACCTACTCCAAGAATTACTGATACAAGTTCAACGAGCATTGACATTGAATGGGATCCTCCACTATACAATGGAGGTGGTGACATCACTGGTTATTTTGTTTACAAGCAGTTCATGGGTTCAAATGAATGGTCACGTTGCACAGACAAAGCTATTAAGGTTCGAAGCTATATAGTTAAAGGAATTAGAGAAGGAGCTGATTACAAACTTCGTGTCACTGCTGTTAATATTGCTGGGGAAGGACCTCCTGGAGAAACAGAGCCTATAACAGTTGCAGAACCTCAAGGTACTGTGATTATGTAAAGTTAATGAATTAATGTGAATGAATAAAATGAATAATAATAAAATGAATAATGAATAAAATGAATTAATGTGAAATTGCTCATGAGATCATAAACTAACAAATGGTCTCTGTTTTTCTGTATACAGAGCCTCCTACTGTGGAACTGGATATTTCTGTCAGAGCAGGTGTTCAGATCATGGCAGGTCAAACCCTTAAACTTCCTGCTACTGTTACTGGACGGCCTACTCCTACAATTGTGTGGACTTTAGAGGATGGAGAAATTGATAAAGAGCGGGTTGTGATTGAAAATGTTGGCACTTCATCTGTATTGACTATCAAGAATGCACTCAGGAAAGACCACGGAAGATATATGATTACTGCAACCAACGACAGTGGTTCTAAATTTGCTGCAACCAGGGCAGAAATATTTGGTAAGAAAGAAATACTATGTATAGTATAAAGTAAATGTATCCCCTGCTCGAAAGCCAGTCGTGTCCAACTAGGGTGTGGTGCTCATCTCCATTTCTAAGGCTGAAGAGCCAGCGCTGTCCCCTATTCAGTGTATGAATAAATAAATATTTGTGCTCTTCAATTACATCTCATGTCTTTTTTCCCCCAGATGTTCCTGGACCAGTTACAGATCTACACCCTGTAGTGGTGAATAGAAAGATGTGTCTGCTTAACTGGGATGATCCCAAAGATGATGGAGGAAGTGAGATCATAGGCTTCATTGTGGAAAGGAAAGATGCCAAAATGCATACATGGAGACTAGCTGTAGACACAGACAGATCTAAGTGTGATATTACAGGGCTTGTTGAAGGCCAAGAATATAAATTCCGTGTATTTGCCAAAAACAAGTTTGGCTGTGGCCCACCTGTTGAATTGGGACCTATCCTTGCAGTTGACCCTAAAGGTAAGTTTGTTGTATTGAAATGAACTATTAGAGCACTTCTGAACAGAGGTCTGTTCCTTGAGATTTATAGTGTGCACACAAAAAAGAACTGAAGTCTCAAGAAATAATATACAGTAATTTATTCTAGTAGCCTGGGAAACATCAAAAACGTTTAGATACTCAAGTGTGTCAGATAGACATATTATACATACAGTCACAGTGGCGTAAACCTGCATGGCTGTAGGACAGACATAATGAATATCAGTAATCAGAGCTAAGAGACCATGGAGATTTCAATATATATTTAATTTTTATTAGTAAACTACTAAACAAAACAATAAAACAAAACAATACAACATATTACGAAAGATTACAGCAAGCGCGAAGCAATAAATCCAACTATATACTATTATTTATTTTCTACTTATAATATCTAACTTAAGCCTATATCTCTAATATACTATTCATTAAATCCACATTTCATCACTTCTTCTCTCACTCTCACTCTCTTAAGGAATCTATAAGTGGTTTCCAATTATTCACAAAAAGATTAACTTTTCCTTTATCGTCTAAACATCTTAATTCCCGCTTCAAATACTTTAATATATAAAGCCACCCCATTTTTCTCCAAATTTATTAAAATAAAAACCTTCCAAATTTTTCTGTCTAAAAAAATAAATTCTATATCCCCTTTTTATATAAAATTCTTGAAAACAAATCACACATCTTATTTAAGTCTTTTCAAATAATAAAATATTCTTTTTCTTTTATTCACAAAGGGGTTAACTAACTTTTCCTTTACCATCTAAAAGTCTTAATTTACACTTCTAATATTTTAAATTTATTAAGTCACCCCATTTTTCTTCTTCAAATTTGTTAAGAAAACAAAACCTCAAGTTTTCAAAAAATTTCCATCACTCTTTATATGAGAGTGACCATGGAGATTTCAAATTATCATGCAAACAGTGACAAAAGCAAGCATGAAGCTGCTTCTCAAAGTGATATGGAATGTTATCAAGATACTCATTCCAAAAGTGATTAAGGCATTTTTACTCAAGCGGGTGTATATACTCAACAGAAGTTTTACCCGGGTATGCCCGATTAAACACACGAGACCTGGTATGGATATAAAGGGTCACTGTATTGAAATACAGGAAAGCAAGATCATAGTAAAGAGGAGATCTACAGGCCGGGGTCAGGGTGTAACACCCCAGGTATCGGCTCCTCCCACACTCCTCCCCTAGCACCTAACAGGGGGCGTCACCGCCCCACCTTCCCTCTCTCGTGTGTTTTCTCGGCCACCGTGTAAACCCCGAGCATTGCCCGAGGGGATGCTCGGCAGAATGTGTACACCTGCGGGCTTGACCTGCTCCTGTTCATGTAACAAAACAGCTGTTAATATATTTGAGGACTGGTTCTGAGAATGTTTTCCAGTGGAGGTGGTGTTGTTTTTGTAGGATATATGAAAAATGTGACATGAGAACTGAAAATAGAATATTTTCCATGTGTATTTCTGCATATGAATCTTCCCAAAAGCACTCTCCTGAGTAAAATACTACAGAAAAAGTGGTCCATCCCTCCCCTATCCCCTGATAATCATCAGTAGGTTTTGGGAGTAGTATAAGATTTTTCTGCTTGAGCAGGGACTTTGATCCATACTTTTCAGTGAGGATATGGGAAGGAAGGGGATAATTAAAAAATGAAAGAGATTCCACTGAGATTCCACCTTTTTTCCCTTATATAGAATTAACATCTTGTTGCATGTCCCAAGCTCTGGGAGAGGGTGAGGATGTAAACATAAACCAATAAAAACATAATTCAAGTATTAATGTGTTACTTAACTGTGCAACTGACCCACAACCATAAACATGTTATAAAAACACAAAACCTGGATCTAAAGAGTCGATTGGGAATGCCAGTGGAATCTTTGGCTTCCTCCTTATGAGTGGCTGCTTCTCATACCATATCACAAATTGCTTTTCAAACTTTGAGGAAAGTTTTAAAAAAAACATTTATGACATGGCACGGGAGTTTAGCTCTCAAAAGAAAGAGATTCCACTGGGCATGTCCACTCTGTGAAGCCAAGCCAAAATGCTCAATGTGTATCTGCACGAATTAAACTTTCACTATAACGTTATTGTCTTTACAGGTCCTCCAACAGCACCTGAGAGGTTCATGTACACAGAGAGAACAAAATCATCCATTACACTTGACTGGAAACCTCCTCGTAATGATGGTGGCAGCCCCATCATTGGCTATATTGTTGACAAGAGAAGACATGACTCAAATGAATTTGAAAGAGTCAATAAAAGACTCTGTCCAACAACATCACTTCTTGTTGAAAACCTTGCTGAGCTACATATGTATGAATTCCGAGTCAAAGCAGTCAATGAGATTGGAGAAAGTGAACCATCACTGCCTCTTAATGTAGTTATACAGGATGATGAAGGTGAGAGGCTTTTAAATACAAATACGTATAAATGTGAAAATGTAGGTTTTACTATGTTTTAATACCTACGTTCTTTGAATTTTCTTTTTTCAGAACCTCCCACAGTGACGTTACGTCTGTCTGTTAGGGGAGATACTATTAAAGTAATGGCAGGACAACCTGTCAACATTCCAGCAGATGTGACAGGTCTTCCAATGCCCAAGATTGAATGGTCCAAAAATGACGTTGTGATTGAGAAAACATCAGATGCTCTTAAGATAACGAAAAAAGAAGAATCTAGAACTGAGGCAAAAACTGAACTCAGTATGCCTGCAGTAGTTAGGAATGACAAAGGCACTTATACCGTTACGGCTTCTAATCGTCTTGGCACAGCATACCGCAATGTTCATGTTGAAGTATTTGGTAAGTACAGTATATAATTTGCTGCTTAAATGATCAAAGTTTTCACCATCTATTTCTACTGTATCACAATAATATTGAAATTGGTTTCATTCAGATCGTCCTTCTCCACCAAGAAACCTTGCTGTTTCTGATATTAAAGCTGAATCTTGCTGTTTGACTTGGGATGCCCCACTCGATAATGGGGGCAGTGAGATTACACACTACATTATTGAGAAGCGTGATGCAAGCAGGAAGAAATCGGACTGGGAGGAAGTATCCAGCACTGTTGTGGACAGACGATTTGGGGTAAACATTCTGTGTTAATTTCATAATTACAATGCATTATCTTCAAGTGAAAAAGTTACATGTACTGATGTGCCCATCCTCCAGATTTCCAACAGCTGTTTCACATATACATGTCTGCCTTTCCTTTAGTGACAAAAGAATGACATTTTAGCTTGCTATTATTTTACACAGAAAAAAACCAAATGTGCAGTCCTATACACACTGTGGTACCACTCTCGTGCTGCAAAGCTGTGCCCTGCAGTAGGATCATTAGCAGTTGGTGGAGATCTGTGTCAATGCCCTTTAGCATCACAGTAAGATTCGGATTTTTTTAGAACTGAATATAGGCAGAGAAAAAAGCAATGGGTTTTCATTCCCCTAGAAAACTTGTGATGATGTGGTTGGGGAAAAAAACACTGTTGCACAAGTTTTAGAAGAAGATAGCGGTACCCAACTTCTTTAAATACTCCTTTTCCTATTGAGGCACAAGCATGTACTTGCACTGCAGCAGTTAAAGTGGAGGACAGTATCACACCACTCCTGTGCCCACTACAGTAGTGGTACAGTATACCGGTACTACTTTCTTACTTGCATGCCAGAGTAAGCTATAATCAAGAATGAAATGTTGTACACTGCCTCTAATTACTTAAGGCTGCAATCCTAGACACACTTACCTGAGAGTAAGTCCATTGAACTCCATGAGGCTTACGTCTGAGAAGACATGCATAGGATTGGACTGTCATTGTTGTACAAAAGTGTGTTTATCAATTATAGACATATTCTCATAAACTACCATGGTAAAGTACATATAAACCCAGAGAAATTCAACAGATGATAAAAAGTTCAGACGCATTCATTTCCTTAACAACTATTCTTACCATGTCTCAAATTCACAGTATTTATTATGGATTAGAGTTCTCACTCCATTTTGCATAAGAGTACAAAATAATAGTAAAGTGTGTTAACAGCTAAATTATCTGTGAAAAGTGGTCTTGGGAACACTGTATTTATCTTAGAAACAATACCAGAGTTTAAATTTGAAATAGATTCTTCTTAAATAATGATTTATGTTTGCTTCACTTTTCAGGTCTATAAACTTACAACAAATGGCCAATATCAATTTAGAGTTAGAGCTGTGAACAGGTTTGGAACAAGTGATGAATGTCTTTCAGAGAAAGTGGTTATCAAGGATCCTTACGGACTTCCTGGACCACCTGGAAAGCCGAAGGTTGCAGAGGCAACTAGATCATCAATGCTGGTAACATGGACGCCTCCTCTAGACAATGGTGGGGCTCCAATTACTGGCTATTGGCTGGAGAAGAAAGAAGAAGGGGGTGTCTACTGGTCACGTGTCAACAGAGCTCCAGTAACAAAACCAGCAGTGAAGGGACTGGAATTCAATGTACTGCGTTTGATTCAAGGCGTTAAATACCAGTTCAGAGCGATGGCCATAAATGTTGCTGGAGTTGGTCCTCCCAGTGAACCATCAGATCTCGTTGAGGCAGCAGATCCAATCTGTAAGTATATGAAGTTTATGAAGAATGTGAAGTGGTAGATGACCCACGAGGCAGTCTCTCTCATTATTGTTCAGTTTCTCTTGAGCCTGACAGCAGTCTTATAATTTCAGTAGCTAAACTCTAATATTTAATGAGTTACCTTTCATTGTTACAAGTAAATATGTTCATGTTATAAAGCACATTTTCTTTATCCTGTGCTGTGTTATAAACAATATAAAATACAGTTGCACAAGCAGTTAACTTGTGCGAATGCAACTACAAGCATTCAGCAAACCAAAAATAAAACCAGAGAACAGTTTAAATAGTGCAGGTGATTCCACTTACTTAAATACATCCCTGAGGGTGAGCCTGAGATTAGAGAATGAAGCTGCTGTTCCCTTAGTCAGTTTCAATTTCCACCTGCCTCTTGTAATTTTTAAAGAGACAGTACCTATTTTCCCAATGTAAAGGATTTTCAAGATAATTTTGAATATATGTGAGTTTAGCTTTAGGCACCAACTTGGGAACGCAACCCTCGTGTAAGACGAGGAGCAACTGTGCATACATGTTTAGGCTTTCCATTCACTTCAGTAGAGGGGGCTTTTGCAATTGTCCCATGCATGCATTGGATGGAATTTTGTAATGGGACATTGGGAGCATAGTCCAAATGTCAGAGTATTTTGTATTTGTTCCATAGTTCCTCCTGGAGCACCATCATGCCCAGATGTCAAAGACAAAACCAAATCATCTATATCTCTTGCATGGAAACCTCCACAAAAAGATGGTGGCAGCCCTATTAAAGGATATATTGTTGAAATGCAAGAAGAAGGTAGCTCAGATTGGAAGAGTGTAAATGAGCCAGACAAGTTGTTCCCTACCTGTGAATGTGTTGTACCCAATCTGAAAGAACTCAGGAAGTACAGATTTAGAGTAAAGGCTGTAAATGCTGCAGGGGAATCTGAACCAAGTCCTGGAACTGGAGAAATACCATGTAAAGAAGTTCTTGGTAAGAATTCTTGGAAATAATTCTTTCTATCATAATGTATACACACGACAATTGAAACTGAAAACTGAAAATGTAGTAATTCCTGCACACCATATTAGAATTGTAAAGTACTGAGCAACCATAACTCATTGGGAGATATTATGCGTACAAGGGAGATCTTAACATTTTGATCAGTGGGTTAACATCATAAATCAATCTGGTAACCCAGCCATTAGATCTGGAGGTAAAAGCTAATTATTCTGCATACATTTGAGAAGGAACTATCAATATCTGGTATCTTTGAGCACTCAATAAGGAGGTGCAGAAATATTATAGGATCATGACCTGAGTTGCAAATTTATATTCCGCTCTATTCCTTGGCCTAGAGCAGCTTATAGTTTGTTTGTTTTTCACTAGTCCTTGCTTGCAAATTTCTCTAGTGCTAGGTTATTTTAGGAAAAGGATGCTCCTATTCAGAAATATGTGTATATCTTCCTGAGAAAAATACACAGTTCCGATGAGTTAGATGATAAATATATGAATTTGTATTATACTATTCATATCTTACAGAGGAACCAGAAATATTTCTTGATATTGGAGCACAAGACCTCCTCTCTTGTCGTTCTGGTGCACCTATTAGAATTCCAGCAATTATTAAGGGCCGTCCAGTTCCCAAAACATCTTGGGAATTTGAAGGAGAAGCAAAAAAATCTGTAAAGGTCAGTAGAAAAAAAAAAAAACAAGGACAAAACTGTTTCATATCTCTGACCAATGCCCAATCCTATCTGGGGCTTACAGTGGCAGATCTTACTATCTACTGCCGTAAGTCCCAGTCCAGCATCACAAAAGGTGCACCACTATTGTGTGCTTCGGGACTGCTGGTGCAAGTTGCTGGAGGTCCCGCACACACCCCAACAGCTCACCCAGCTGATGCCAGAGCAGGTAAGATCGTGGCAGGGGTGATTTGAGGGTGGATCGGAGGAGGATTGGGGGAGGAGCGGGCCAGACAGGGGGCAGTTTGAGGGCAGAAGGGGTGGATCTTGGTAGCAGCAATGCATGTCAGGATCATATTCCCCTTTTCCCAGCCCGACATACCCCCTGAGGCTTCTCGAACTTACTCCAGCTATTTAGCTGGCATAGGTCCAAAGAGACACATTGGCAGCCAGGCAGGTTACAGGGATGGAAAGAAAAATTGTTTTTGCTTACCTCTCCCGAGCAATCTGGTCAACCCTCCTCATAGGATGCAGGTCACACTCCATTTAGCACTGCTGCATTGTGTAGGCTGTTGAAGGATAGGATTGGCACATAAGTATTTAAGTCTCTCTTATACTTGCACTTTTCCTTTATTTAAAGGATGGACATAACATACCTGAGGATGCTACGGTAACAAACAGTTTATATTTGGATTCATTTTAATATGCTGATTTTTTAAAGTTTAATTTCAAGTGATTTTTCATTCTTAAATCTAAGAAATTAATTTTTGTGCGTCCAGGTGGAATCAACTGATACCACTTCAGTCATTACTATCCCTGAATGCAACAGAGGTCATTCTGGTAAATACAGTATTACAGCAAAGAATAAAGCAGGACAGAAAACTGTCAATGTCAGAGTCAATGTCCTCGGTAAGATTTGAATCTTACTTTTGCACTATGTTACTGATATTTAATCATTCTTCCATTGTTACAACAATTCTTCCATTCCAATTAACAGATGCTCCAGGGCCACCAAAAGACCTGAAAGTAAGTGATGTAACAAGAGGCAACTGTAAACTTTCATGGAAAATGCCTGACAACGATGGTGGCGACAGAATCAAAAGCTATATTATTGAAAAAAGAACAGTTGAAGGGAAGGCCTGGACAAAAGTAAATCCAAACTGTGTTGGCACATCCTTCATTGTTCCTGATCTTGTAGCAGGACAACAATACTTCTTCCGTGTACGTGCAGAAAACCGCTTTGGTGTTGGGCCCCCAGCAGATACAATTCAAAGGACCACAGCAAGAGATCCAATCCGTAAGTTAAACCAAAGGACAACTGCTTGAATTGTTGCTCTGTAATGAAGAGCAGTACTTACTGTTCTTTGCTTTTTTAAAACTTTTTTTTAAAAGATCCTCCTGATCCACCTATCAAACTCAGGATTGGTCTTGTAACAAAGAACACAGTCAGTTTGACGTGGAAGCCTCCAAAGAATGATGGGGGTGCTCCTGTGACACATTATAATATCGAGTGCCTTAGCTGGGATCGTACAGGGGAAGGCAAGGAAACCTGGCGACAGTGCAACAGACGTGATGTTGAAGAAACCAAGTTTACAGTTGAAGATCTTAAAGAAGGTGGAGAATATGAATTCAGAGTGAAAGCAGTAAATGAAGCAGGTCCAAGCAGACCATCGCCTACTGTTGGGCCACTCATTGTCAAAGATCAGACATGTAAGCGCTAAAAAGCATTAGTAGTGTTTGCACTTCAAAATTCAGTCCTTACAATTGGCCTAAACATTTTTGCTTCTGTTTTGGTGCAGGTCCCCCATCTATTGATCTTAGAGAGTTTATGGAAGTGGAAGAAGGAACAGATGTTAACATTGTAGCCAAAATAAAGGGTGTGCCTTTCCCTACGTTGACATGGGCTAAAGCTCCTCCAAAGAAACCTGATGACAAGTTGCCAGTGCTGTATGACCAACACGTCAATAAGATTGTGGGTGAAGATTCTTGTACTTTACTGATACAGCAGTCTCGCAGGAAGGATACAGCCTTGTACACTATAACAGCTGTCAATAAGTTTGGAACAGATTCAAAGGAGATGAGGCTGAATGTTCTTGGTAAATAATAATGGTTTTTGCATTGGCAACTCAAATAATTATGCTTTATGTGGTGCTCTACTTTTACTTCAGTTGATGTTTTATACAATGTATTTTTCAGGTCGCCCTGGACCACCAGAAGGACCGATTAAATTTGAATCTATTTCAGCTGATCAGATGACAATATCTTGGCTTCCACCTAAAGATGATGGTGGCTCTAAGATAACCAACTACGTTATTGAGAAAAGGGAAGCAAACAGAAGGACGTGGGTCCCTGTTACCAATGAACCTAAGGAATGCATCTTCACTGTACCCAAACTGCTGGAAGGCCATGAATATGTCTTCCGTATTATGGCACAGAACAAATATGGTATTGGAGAACCTCTTGATAGTGAACCTGAAACAGCAAGAAATCTTTTCAGTAAGTAACAGTTGTTTCAAATGTCACCTGATCTTACATTTCTTCAGGAACTCTAGCAAAGCAGAATGTAGGAAATCAGATTAACTAGTATTTCAGCTGCAAGTTAAAATTAATGTTTGATCTTCATTTCCATTCCATATGATTAGAATTTCACTGGGTTGTAGCTTAACCTGTCCGCAGAGTTTCATCAGAAGCTTCTTCTGTTCCCAAAATGAAAGTTTCTTTTGCGCAATGACCCCATAAACTCCATGGACAGGTTACAATACAACCCTAAGAGTGTTTTTTTTAAAAAAAAAACTTTGTAAGAATTATTTATTTTCATAAATAAAACCTCTATTCCTTAACTTTTTTTCTTTTGTAATCTTAAAATATAACTAGTAAAATTTAGACAATATAAATAGATGCCAATTGTATTTGCACTATATGCCATTTGGATAGTATTTCATGTACTGCTCTGGGCCTATTTTTGCCAGTCTTCATCATAGAAAAAGAATCCAAGCTAGTGTCTAACATCTAATTCATCTGTGGAACTCCTTGCCACAGGATGTGCTGATGGCACCTGGCCTGGATGCCTTTAAAAGGGGATTGGACAGATTTATGGAGGAAAAGTCCATCACAGCTTACAAGCTATGATGGGGATAAGCAACCTCCTGGTTGTAGGAGTAGGTTTTCTCTGTGCCAGGTGCAAGGGAGTGGCGACAGGATACAGATATCTTGTTGTCTTGTGTGCTCCCTGAGGCATCTGGTGGGGCCACTGTATGGTACAGGAAGCTGGAGTAGATGGGCCTTTGGCCTGATCCAGCAGGACTCTTCCTATGTTATTATCCCAATCCTAATTAACTCCTCCACCTCCGCTGATGCAGGCATGTCAATGGAGAGTGCACTGTATCCTGTGGGGGGGGGGCAGTCCGGAGGCCTCCTCAAAAAGTTCCCTTACCCCGGGATAAGCCTCCACTGCCCCAATGGGTCTCCTTGGATCTGCGCCAGCTATTCTGCTGGTGCAAGTCAGAGGAGGGTAAGGGAGAGGGAAGGGGACAGGGAACGGAGTTAGGATCTGGTGCACGCCAATGCCACCAAGATCTACCCCTCCCTCTCCTGTTCCACCTCCCGCCTGCCCCCTTCCCATCCAGAAACTCCCCGTTCCTCCCCCTCCCTCGTTCAACCCACCCCCACCCCAATGTTGTAAATGGCAGCCTAGTTCTAGTTAGGATTGGGCTGTGGTTCTATGATCTGCAGTGCAGCATAACATATAATGCATATAACATATAACACAGGCCTCCCATTTCTGGTACAAGGAATACCTTCATCCCCTATTCTGGCAATAGAAGCTGGCCCTGACCTATACCTGGGCAGAAGCAACCATTGCTACTGCTATTCCAGTACAGGAGAAATGTTGGCATGTTGTCCAGGAGTGCTTCAAGGGAGGCTTTTCAGAATAAAGAGCATTGGCTCTGATTTTTAGCAGAGGATCCTAAGAACCAGAGAAGAACTTGCACTGACAAAATGATATAGAACAGTGGTTCCCAACCTGGGGGTCGGGACCCCCAAGGGGGTCACAAAGCGGTTTCTGGAGGGTCCCAAGATGTCAGCTGGATGGCCACACCCAAGATGGCAGCTCACTCCCCCACACACACTGCAGAGAAACAAGTGACTGATGCTCTCTTGGGGCTTTTTTGCTCACCTTGTGTTACTTTCTGCTTGCCTTTTAGCATCTCTGTTAATCACTACCCCCCCCCCCCATAAAAATGCGGCTGCTTATGAGTACAACTTTAAAAATGTGATTTATTTTAAAAAGTGTGATTACAGTGTAATTTATTCTTTAAAAAAAACAACAACAATAGCATCACTTCGTGCTTAATGACGTCACTTCTGGCCCTAGGTCTTGGGGGGTCCCGACAGATTGTCATTCTACAAAAGGGGGTCCTGGTGCTGAAAAGGTTGGGAACTACTGATATAGAAAGTAAGCAAAAGGATTATATAGAGCAGAAATGAACAGCCCTGTCCTATTTACTTCACACAGAACACCACTGGTGCTAGTATGGCACAATATTCTTTTTCATCATAACACATGCAACAGGGATAAGACTGGGCTCCATGTTTACTACATAAGAATGCAATATCTAAATAAGCAACAGTAAATGTCCTTTTTAGTGCTTTGCCTTACACGTTTCGTATCTTTTACACAGATGTTCCTGGAATTTGTGACAAACCAACAGTCAGCAGCGTGACACATGACTCAATGACTGTCAACTGGGAGGAACCAGAATATGATGGAGGCTCTCCTGTGACAGGTTACTGGCTGGAGCGCAAAGAGACTACTGCAAAGAGATGGACAAGGGTTAACCGTGATCCCATTAAACCTATGACATTGGGTGTTTCTTACAAAGTAACTGGCCTTATTGAAGGTTCAGATTATCAGTTCCGTGTATATGCTATTAATGCTGCTGGTGTCGGTCCACCAAGCTTGCCATCTGATCCAGTAACTGCAAGAGACCCAATTGGTAAATAGTTTAGATTGTTTGTGGGGTTTTTTTTAACATGAACGTGTCCAATAAAAAGAAATATATATTTTTATGTCAAAATGGTATGATAATCTTTTTCAGCTCCACCTGGCCCTCCAATTCCAAAAGTTACAGATTGGACAAAATCCTCGGTTGATCTTGAGTGGTCTCCACCAGTAAAAGATGGTGGCTCCAAAGTCACTGGTTACATTGTTGAATATAAAGAGGAAGGGAAAGAAGAATGGGAAAAGGTAGGTCAAATGGTGCTATCAGAAGTTTTATTTGACACATTATGCCAGGGTAAACAAATTTGCTGATTGGGCATTCTGTGTAAAAGGGCAGTGGGCTGAATCCTGAAAGGGCAGTAGGCTGAAAGACTCCCACAGTCCAATCCTATGCAGGTTTACTCAGAAGTAAGTCCCATTATGTTTAATGGGGCCTACTCCCAAGAAAGTGTGCATAGGATTGTAGCCCCAATCTCATCAGTGTGACTTGGCAACAGCAAGTCCCATCATCACCATTCCCCATTTTATCCTTTCCCTTTCAGGTAGCTTTTAGTAGTGGTAACAATGAGAGGCAAGGGAGGCAGGTAGCTAATGTGGTGTAGGACAAGACGTGAAGGAAGAGTAAGGAGAGAGGAACTGAAGAGAGAACTTTTATCCACCAGACATGCAGTCCAGGCAGTGTGGTAAGGCAAATAAGAGAAAGGAGAAGTTCAGGAGGGGAGAAATCATACTATATCCCTCCCCATGGGCAATCAGTTGTACTACAGTGTGCTTTTGTGTGGAAATATTCATAGCATAGTGTATTTGTACAGGTTTGGGGATTAGCAAAATAGTTTCATTGCTTCTAAATTACCTCATAATGACCCATATAACTTTTCATAAATGTCATTTTGAGCACAAATCATCTCATTGTCTAGAATGGGATTATAATCAAAATCCAGTTGTTAAGTGTCTTCAGTTCCATTCAAAATGCTTATCTTTCTGTAGATTGCTGTTCCCTGGTAGAGTAAGGGGCATTTCCTACACAGAATGGAAATGCCCTGTGCGGCAGCTCAAGGTAGCTGGCGCGGACGCTTCTCTGGCGCAGGGATGACCGTTTCCCCCGTTTCGGCCCTACCTCATTCGGAGGAGGGTGTCAGTAGTGTGGGCTCTCAGCCCAAACACTTCCTTTTCTATATTTCTCTCCCCCCCCCCCCCCCAGGTGATCGTAGATATGTTAGAAAGTCCTGGTCACAAAAGTTTATTCTCACAAGAAACATGCAAAGAAATAAGATTCTCCCTTTCTTTACCTGGAAGTACAGCAGCTGTATAGCCACTCAGTTGGTATAGAATTTGATTGTGAAAAAAATAGATTGTTATCTGCATGTTATCTGCATATACCGTATTGGTCTGAGTATAAGACTCACTTTTTTCTCCTAATTTAAGTTTTTAAACTAGGGGTGTGTCTTATAATCAGGCTGTTGCAATTTAATGCCAGTGATTTAATTAAACTTTTTTAATAGCACCAAACTTTAAGGGTGAGTCTTATAATCAGGTGCGTCTTATACTCGGGACAATACGGTAATATATATATTACAATTTGATAGATTGTTGAAAGCTCAAGCTTAGTGTTGGTTTTTCCTACTGTTGTCATTCATTTCCCCTTCTTACAACATTTCCCCTCCTCACACTTTCCCACAATTTCCCCTCCTCACACGTTATCCTACCAGACAAGGAAATAGGCTTGCCTCCTATATTTTTCTGTGATGTTCTTATTTTTGAGCATCAGTCCAATGAGAATTATGCTTATAGTTTCTTATATTTATTAACTTAACATTTTCTCTTCTTTTAGGCAAAAGATAAAGAAATAAGAGGAACCAAGTTTGTTGTGGCAGGATTAAAAGAGGGAGGCTTCTACAGGTTTAGAGTTAGAGCCATCAATGCTGCTGGTATTGGAGAGCCTGGAGAAGTTACTGAAGTCATTGAAATAAAGGACAGAATAGGTATTTGTTTGCACAAATTATTCTTTTTCTTCTTGTGTAAGTGAAATAGTGGGAAATTATGTCTAAAATCCAATGTTTATTTCTCCAGTTGCTCCTGACCTCCAGTTAGATGCTCATGTGAAAGACAGAATTGTTGTTCATGCTGGTGGGGTGATCCGCATCATAGCTTATGTCTCAGGGAAGCCACCTCCAACAATTACCTGGCAAAAGGATGAAAGAGCTCTGCCAGAAGAAGCTAAAATTGAGGAAACTGCTATTAGTTCTTCCATGGTCATAAAGAACTGCAAGAGAAGTCACCAGGGCATCTACAATCTTGTTGCTAAAAATGCTGGTGGAGAAAGAAAGAAGACTATTATTGTTGATGTGCTAGGTAAGCAGCAAACTCTGAACATCTATGGCATTTATTATTTATTCCCAAATATGTAAATGTATATCTTTAATACATTTTTATTTTTCTTCACAGATGTGCCAGGTCCAGTTGGCATTCCATTCCTTACTGAAAACCTAACCAGTGACTCTTGCAAACTTACATGGTTTTCTCCTGAAGATGATGGTGGTTCAGCTATCACCAACTATGTAATTGAAAAGCGTGAAGCCGATCACAGGGCTTGGACACCAGTAACTTATACAGTCACCAGACAGAATGCTACTGTTCAGGGACTCATTGAGGGCAAAGCATATTTCTTCCGAATTGCACCTGAGAATATCATTGGCATGGGCCCATTTGTGGAGACAACACAAGAGCTTCTAATCAGAGACCCGATAAGTAAGGGTGTTTTTTTAATCTTATAAATAATGATCCCAGGAAAAATATGCATAGGAAAAGACTGTATATTTAATATGCTGTGTATGTTTATTTCTAGCTGTGCCAGAAAGACCTGAGGATCTTGAAGTCAAAGCAGTAACTAAGGATTCTGTTACGTTGACCTGGAACCCACCAAAGTATAATGGTGGCTCTGATATAACCATGTATGTTTTGGAAAGCCGTCTTATTGGAAAAGAGAAATTCTCTAGAGTTTCAAAAGCAAAAATGCTTGACAGAACATATACAATTGAAGGATTGAAAGAAGGTGACACTTACGAGTATCGTGTCAGTGCTTGCAATATTGTGGGACAAGGCAAACCATCATTTTGTACAAAGCCAATCACATGCAAAGATGAAATTGGTATGTTTCCTTTTGAGGGGGGAAAAAATCCAACGATGTGCATTTTTTGATCTGTAACTTCTTATAAATATCACTGATATCCTTTTCTTTCTCTTTGAAATACGTTTAGCTCCTCCAACACTTGAACTTGATTTCAGAGAGAAGCTTATAGTTCGTGTAGGAGAAGCTTTCAGTATGACAGGACGTTACTCAGGCAAACCGGCACCAAAGGTTACTTGGCTCAAAGATGAAATTTCAGTGAAAGAAGACCAACGGATAAAGATCCAGACCACTCCAACTACTCTTTGCTTAGGGTTATATAAATCTACCCGTGAAGATTCAGGCAAATATTGTGTGGTTATAGAAAACAGTTCAGGCACAAGAAAAGGCTTTTGTCAAGTAACTGTGGTTGGTAAGTACTGTTAGAGTTCTGCAGTAGTTTGTGATACTATGGTATATCACAAATTGGTTTATATCAGCGTATTAATGTTTTATAGCCTGGTGCACATTGTGAGGTAGTTTTCTGTTAACAGAAAATTAATTCAAGCTATTCATACTGTAAGACATCTTTATTTTTTGGGGGGTTTTTTCCTCTGATTTAGGCCCTATTTCGTGAATGTGTTTTTATTCTGAGCAATATCTGGATCCCATGGGGACATAAGCCTCATGTTTAATAGCTGCCCTCACCATGACCTTCCAAATCCTTGTCATCCTAAAATGTGGAGGAAGAGCAATGAATTCTGTACTATTAATTTCACTTCACTTATTTTGGAACGGTACCATTGGCCACTGTGGCTTGCAATGCAGAAATAGCAAGGCAGCATGGATATTGGATTATGACCCAGTATTGTGGTGTGCTGTAATAGCAATTACTTTAGCAGTGTTACTCCAGACCAATGCGGCCCAAATGTCTGATACACGAGGCATACTTTTTTCTTTAATAAAATCAGAGGTACACTTCAAGCGTACACCTGACAAGGTTTACTTTCAGACTTTATGTAAGGACTATCAGTCCTCAGAGGAAACTTCCATCTTTCCATCTGAGTCCCAAGTATGTCTCAGGTAATTCTGCTGCATGTTTGCATCAGGTGCGATTGAATGATCCAGTCACACCCAATGAAGAGATTTGTTAGAATCATCTGCCCTTAAGGAAAGGGTGACTGGAGGGTCAGAGCAGTGAATCAAGGAGGTGCAGCAAGCCATTTCCTTTATGGGTGGATACCTTTATGTAGGCTTACCAGATCTCCAACCGGGACAGAGTGCTAGACCTTTAGGAGAAGGAATGTGGGCAGGTGTAGCTTGTTAAAGCTTACAGCACAATCCTAGGCATGTCTACTCAGAAGCAAGCCCCACTGAACACAATGGGGCTTGCTTCTGAGTAGACATACCTAGGATTGTGCTCCAAGGGTTTAACAAGCTACACCTGCCCACATTCCTTCTCCTAAAGGTCTAGCACTCTGTCCCGGTTGGAGATCTGGTAAGCCTACCTTTATGGGACAATCTTTTTGTGCCTCTGCACTGGTGGAGCGGTGCTTCACCAGTGCAGACTGTTGCAAACATGCCAGAAAACACAGTGCAACAGAGCTTCTTCCAGGCCTGCCAGCAGAAAGGCCAGAGCCTTCCCGCGTGCACTGGCAGGAGCAACACCCACCGGAGCAAGTAAGCTCCATGATGAGCGGTGCAGGGGCTGGAGGAGGGCGGTGACGTGGGAGGGCAGTGATGGGGGCAGGGTGAGCAGATTGGGCCCAGGAGAGGGTGGGATTGGCAGCACTGTCGTGTGCTATCCCTCTTCTCGGTCCTTATCTGCCAATATATCACTGGTGTGGGTCCAAGTAGACTCATTGCACAAGCTGGGGCTTTCCCTGGGACAAGGGAACAAATGTCCCCTTACCTCAAGGAGACCTCATGCCTGCTAAATTCCCCCATGGGATGCAGCATTGCTCGCACTGGCTCCATTGCATCAGCGCAAGAGAACATAGGTAGAATTGGGCTGTTTGCCTTGCTAGATACTGCCATTTTTTAAATGAATTTCTTTCCCATACCAAACTATAAATTATCCCACAACACAGTTTGCTAAAGACTGTAGACAGAGATGGCTGAACAAACATAAAATATGAGTGTAAGACACCCTTGGCCCAAAACCCTCCATTTTGGTTAATGGATTGAATTTCATAGCTGTCAGTTTAGTTATAATTCCAAATTATGAAAAGCATCAAATATACCTATAATAAAATAACACACTGATTTATGTATACACTAACATACACTAACATACTGATTTATGTATACGTTTAGCTGATAAAACATAAACCAGAATCAATCATTTGTGAATGGGAAAATTTATTTAGAAAAATTGTTTCCCTTGCCAAGGCAACTGTGTGCAGAAAGAATACCTCATGTGTTAGTTTAGTGTTAATAAACAAAGTACTATACGTCTATTCTAAGAAATGACAGTTTATACAGCTTTAGCACTTTTTGTTCCTGTTCTGGTTTCTAACCATTTAATTTTTAAAACCTTTCTACATTTGCTAGATCTGCTAAATCATAGTTATTTCAATCAAATGTATAACTTTACAAACGTTTATGTCTGTTTCCTTTCTAAACAGATCGTCCTCAGCCTCCAGTGGGCCCAGTTATTTTTGATGAAGTACACAAAGATCATTTTATCATCTCCTGGAAACCTCCCTTGGATGATGGTGGCAGTCCAATTACCAATTACATTATTGAGAAGAAAGATGCACACCGAGAACTCTGGATGCCAGTAACATCAGCCACTATCAAGACAACATGCAAAGTTCCTAAACTAATCGAGGGAAAAGAATACGTTGTCCGAATCTATGCTGAAAATCTGTATGGCATAAGTGATCCTCTACTATCTGATGAAATGAAGGCCAAGGATCGTTTCAGTATGTTGCTTATTTTCTGATTTACTTACTTATCTGCCGTATTTCTACATGTTGTATTTACATGTTCCTATTTTTTTTAACTGATGTAAAACTTTCAAATATTATTTCTTCAGGTGTTCCTGATGCACCAGAGCAACCAATTGTTAAGGGTGTTACCAAAGATTCTGCATTAGTCACCTGGAACAGACCACGTGATGGAGGAAAACCAATCACCAATTACATACTTGAAAAGAAAGAAACAATGTCTAAGCGATGGGCCAGAGTCACCACGGATCCGATCTACCCAGATACTCAGTTCAAAGTAACAGATCTTCTCGAAGGCTGTGAATATGAATTCCGAGTTGCAGCAGAAAATGAAATTGGCATTGGTGAACCTAGTCCACCATCAAAACCAGTCTTTGCTAAAGATCCAATAGGTATAGTGCACACACGTTTTCTGATGTGTCATATTATTCATCTTATTTTAGACTAGTTGTTATCTTTTTCAGTTTCATTATCCAGTCTATTTTTTTTACAGTTAAGCCAAGTCCACCAATTAACCCTGAAGCTGTGGATAAAACTAAAAATTCTGTTGATTTATCCTGGCAACCACCACGTCACGATGGAAAAGGCAAGATTATAGGCTATCTCGTTGAGTATCAAAAAGTTGGAGATGAGGAGTGGAAAAAAGCCAATCATACAGCAGACTCCTGTCCTGATACAAAATACAGAGTCACTGGCCTAACTGAAGGAACGAAATATAAATTCAGAGTCATGGCAGTCAACGCAGCAGGGGAATCTGAGCCAGCTTATGTCCGGGATCCAGTGGAAGTGAAGGACAGACTTGGTAAGCATAGTCTTTGCTATGTAGACCATTTTGTGAACTTTTTGTTGAAAAGCAGTATATAAATATTCATCATCATCATAAATATAAATATTCATCAACATCACAAGTTAAGTAAAATTTTAAGGGACAAAATTGACCTGTTTTCTGAAAATGAAATCTCTTTTTTCAGAGCCTCCTGAATTAATCCTGGATGCCAATATGGCAAGAGAACAACATATAAAAGCTGGAACTACATTGAGACTCAGTGCTGTAATTAAAGGGATCCCATTTCCAAAGGTTTCTTGGAAGAAAGAAGATAAGGAAGTTCCTCAGAAAGCAGATATTGAGGTTACAGGAGTTGGTAGTAAGCTGGAAATTCGTAATGCTGCCCATGAGGATGGAGGGATTTATTCTCTGACTGTAGAAAATCCAGCTGGATCAAAGACTGTTTCAGTAAAAGTTGTTGTCCTAGGTAATATTATATTCACAGTTCAATTTCAGAGGATTTTTTATTATTTAACTGAAAAATACAAAAAAAAATAGCTAATGTGACTGATAGGAGCACATTTATCTACAGTTGTGAAGCATTAAGAAATAATATCTGTTACCAATCATACTCAAAGCTGGGGGGGGGGGATTGTAAACATTTTAGAAGCATGTTCAGGATTTTTCGGGATGAAATAGCCCAAATTTTAAAAATGCTTGCAGACTAATTTTCAATTGTATTAAAAGCAATGAATATTGTACTGTATACCAGAAGTTCCCAACTTGTGGTATGCATACCACCAGTGGTACTTTGAGCGGTATGGTGCCGCGTGCCACCGGCAGGTTGGCCGCTATCAGCTGCCCCGATCAGCAGTTCAGTTACAGCAACAATTGTGTTACTTTCTTGTGTTGCAAAAGCCTGTCCTTATGAAGCAAAAGCACATCCTTTTGCTTCCCCCCGGACTCCCGCATTTCGCCACCTGTCCCTGCCTCCTTCCCCACTCCGTTTCTCCTCAGCCTCCTGCAGCCCCTTCGCCAGAATCTCTCTCTGCTCCTCTGCTGATCTAGCAGTGTTCAAGCGCATGGAGCCCGCTGTTTACTGGACTGCAGCGCAGGCAGGAGGACCCTGTCGTCCGTGCCGCTGCGCAAGGAGCTGTTTCCCAGGCAGCAGCACGGGCAGGAGGAGCCCTTGCTGCAGCCCAGAAAAAGTGGCTTGAGAGCTGCTGTTTGGCAGAGCTCAAGCCACTTTTTTCTGGGATGTGGCATGGACAGGAGGGCCCTTCCCTGTGCACGGGAAGTCCGTGTGCTCTAGCTCTGCCAGATCGGCAGATCTTGAACGCATGGGCTTCTCGCACACAGGGAAGGGCCCTCCCATCCGCCCACGCTCCTTACATCCTTGCCTTTGTGCTCCTTGCCTCCTGTGCTGCCGAATTCGGAAGTAAGTGCCAATGACGTCATTGGCACTTACTTCCAGTGGTACGCAACAGATGGAGGGGGCTTGCGGTGGTATGCAGCCCCACAAAGGTTTGGAACCTCTGGTGTATACAGTTTCCCTTCTCCTGACATATTCATCATGTGGAAATTACCCGTTCTTCATGAATGAAATTACCCCTTCTTCATGAAGTTTGAGGAACTCTGTCAAAAGAACAGACATATTCACAATCTATGGTAAATCCTAATTCTCCTCCCAGATTAAAATTGAATTGAACTGTGCACACATGCACATGCACGTAAAAAAACGTTCACACATGCATTCATGTAAAAAAACTGATGAAGAACAATACTGTTCTAAATTCTGGAGAAGGAGGAAAGGGAGATGCTGCACAGATTTTTTTTAATCTGGTTTTACACAAACGTTAGTTGTACCAAATTTAATTTTTCTTCCCAGCCCACAAGTGCACACATTTAACTCTTGTTGCGTATATACACCCTTGCGTAAAAATGCCTTAATCTGAAAAAAATATTTAAAGATTAGTTCTGACCATCTGGCTGTCTTTCTTCCAGATAAGAAGCAGCAATGGTGATGAAAGGGCTGTAAATTGCAGAGAAATAGCATGATATTCTTGTACACCAATTAAATGAAAATGTAAAATGTATTTTATTTAACAAATATTCTATGTTAATCTCATTTTTCTCAGATAAACCTGGGCCTCCTAGGAATCTACAAGTCAGTGAAGTTAGAAAGGATTCTTGCTATCTGACTTGGAAAGAACCCGAGGACAATGGTGGCTCTGTTATTACTAACTATGTTGTGGAAAGGAAAGATGTGTCTTCTGCTCAGTGGGTATCAATATCCTCCTCCTCTAAGAAACTCAGTCTGTTAGCTAAATACCTTATGGAAGGTACTCAGTATCTCTTCCGTGTTGCTGCTGAGAACCACTATGGACGAAGTTCCTTTGTTGAAACCCACAAGCCAATTAAGGCTATGGATCCACTGCGTAAGCATCGTTCAATTTTTATTTTGTGTTTTAAAGAAGCTTATTGTGCTATAGTGCTCATCTGTGCAGTATGCATGCACACATGAATATTTCTGTTTGTAGGAGAGATGCTAACTCTGTGTTCATCTTATTTTAAAAGATCTTCCTGGCCCACCAAAGAACTTGCATCATATAGATGTTGACAAGACAGAGGTCTCTCTTGTTTGGAACTATCCTGATCGTGATGGTGGTGCTGAAATCACTGGATTTTTAGTGGAGTACCAAGAGGAAGGTGCACAAGATTGGACTAAATTCAAAACAGTCAGTGTGCCCGAATGTGTTGTCACTGGTTTAACACAAGGAAAGATTTACAAATTCCGTGTGAAGGCACAAAATATTGTGGGTCTTGGTCTTCCAGACACAACAATACCAATAGAATGTCAAGAAAAACTAGGTATCTTCTAAGTTTTTTGTGATTGTACATTATTTTAATATTTACTGCTTAACTATTAGAATGGAGAAAGCTTATGGTAAATTCTATGTACATGTGTTCTTTATTCCAGTACCACCGTCTGTGGATCTAGATGTGAAATTAATAGAAGGCCTGGTTGTAAAAGCTGGTAGCACAGTAAGATTCCCTGCAATCATGAGAGGTGTGCCTGTTCCCACTGCCAAATGGGTAACTGATGATACTGAAATTAAATCAGAAGGCAATTACAAGATTGAGACTGATAGTCACTCAACAGTTCTCACTCTTAAAAGCTGTGCAAGAAAAGACACAGGAGAATATCTGCTCACTGTGTCTAATATAGCTGGAAGCAGAACTGTACCTGTGCATCTAACGGTTTTGGATGTTCCTGGTCCTCCAACTGGCCCAATTGATATTCTAGAAGTAACTCCAGATCATATGGTTATTTCTTGGCGACCTCCCAAAGATGATGGTGGAAGTCCAGTGATTAACTACATCGTTGAGAAGCGAGAGTCAAAGAAAGAAACCTGGGGAGTGGTCTGTTCAGGAATCAATCAAACTAGAATTAAAGTTCCACGTCTGCAGAAGGGCTGTGAATATATCTTCCGTGTACGTGCAGAGAATAAGATCGGCATTGGTGCCCCTCTTGATTCAAAACCAGCCATTGCCAAGCATATGTTTGACCCACCATCCCCACCTGGTAAACCAACAGTTCATGATATTACAGAAAATGCTGCAACAGTAAATTGGTCTACACCAAAATCTGATGGTGGAAGCCCAATAATTGGATACATTCTTGAACGCCGTGAAATATCTGGAAAATGGGTACGTGTCAACAAATCACCAGTGCTTGATCTGAAGTTCAGAGCCACAGGCCTCTTTGAGGGCAACACATATGAATTCCGTGTGTTTGCAGAAAATGCTGTGGGCATAAGCAAACCATCTCCAGTTTCTGACCCAATACAAGCATTGCGTCCTATCTCACCTCCTGGACCTCCCATTAATCCAAAGCTCAAAGATAAGACCAGAGAAACAGCTGAATTAGTGTGGACAAAGCCCCTCAAAGATGGCGGTAGCCGTATTCTGGGATATGTTGTAGAATGCCAGAAAGCTGGGACTACGCAGTGGAACAGAATTAATAAAGATGAGCTCATTAGTCAATGTGCTTATACAGTGCCTGGCTTAATTGAAGGAAATGAATATAGGTTCCGTATAAAAGCTGCTAACATTGTAGGAGAGGGAGAACCCAGAGAATTACCAGAATCAGTTCTTGCCAAAGACATTCTCTCCCCTCCAGAACTAGAGCTGGATGTGACCTGCCGTGATATAATTACTGTCAGAGTAGGCCAAACAATAAAGATTGTAGGCAAAGTGAGAGGCAGGCCAGATCCTGATATAACATGGTCTAAAGATGGCAAAACACTAGTAAAAGATAAGCGTGTTGAAATAATTAATGAATTCCCACATATAGAGCTGCAAGTGAAAACAGCTACAAGAGCAGATCATGGCAAATACCTCATTTCAGCTAAGAACAGCAGCGGACATGCCCAGGCATCAGCCATTGTTAACGTACTTGATAGGCCTGGACCTTGCCAGCACTTGAAAGTAAGCTATGTCACTAAAGATTCATGTGTGGTTTCTTGGGAGAATCCTGAAGATAATGGTGGCTCAGAAATCACAAGTTACATAGTAGAGTATCGTCAACCAAACCAGAGAGGCTGGTCAATAGTTTCTTCCGATCTTACTAAACGGTTGGTAAAAGCACATCTCATAGAAAACCATGAATATTTCTTCCGTGTCTGTGCAGAAAACAAAGTAGGTCCAGGCCCAGTTGTTGAGACCAAAACTCCTATTCTTGCCATTAACCCTGTTGATAGGCCAGGTGAGCCTGAAAACCTTCACATTGCAGAAACAGGAAAGACATTTGTGTATCTGAAATGGAGAAGGCCAGACTATGATGGCGGCAGTCCCAATTTAACTTACCATGTTGAGAGAAAGCTGAAGGATTCAGATGAGTGGGAAAGGGTGCACAAAGGAAGCATCAAGGAAACACACTACATGGTTGACAAGTGCGTTGAAAATAAAATTTATCAGTTCAGAGTTCAAACCAAGAATGAAGGAGGTGAAAGTGATTGGGTGAAGACAAGTGAAGTTGTTGTTAAGGAAGAACTGCAGAAACCAGTACTTGATCTGAAATTAACTGGAGTGCTTACTGTGAAAGCTGGTGATACGATTAAACTTGAAGCAGGACTTAGAGGCAAGCCACAACCAGAAGTATCTTGGATAAAGGATAAAGATGCAGTAGATCTAACCAGACTTCCCAGGGTCAAAATTGAAACAACTTCAGACGCCTCAAAGTTCAGTCTCATAAAATCAAAGCGCAGCGATGGTGGTAAATATGTTATTACTGCCACTAATCCAGCTGGTAGCTTTGTAGCATATGCTACTGTAAATGTCTTGGACAAACCTGGACCTGTAAGAAACTTGAAGGTATCTGATATTTCAAGTGACCGCTGCACAGTTGGCTGGGACCCACCTGAAGATGACGGTGGCTGTGAAATACAGAACTACATCTTGGAGAAATGCGAAAGCAAGCGTATGGTTTGGACTACATATTCTTCCGCCATACTAATGAACTATGCACATGTAACACATCTCATAGAAGGCAATGAATATATATTTAGGGTTCGAGCGGAGAATAAGATAGGCACAGGTCCACCAACAGAGACTAAGCCAATTATAGCAAAAACAAAGTATGATAGACCTGGTCGTCCTGATCCTCCAGAAATCACAAAAGTCAGCAAAGAAGAGATGACTGTAGTTTGGAATCCACCAGAATATGATGGTGGTAAATCAATAACAGGATATATATTGGAGAAGAAAGAAAAACGATCATTAAGATGGGTTCCCGTTACCAAAACTGCAATCCCTGAAAGACGGAAAAAAGTTGGGAATCTCATTCCAGGACATGAATATCAGTTCCGTGTCAAGGCAGAAAATGAAATTGGAATTGGTGAACCAAGTTACCCATCAAGACCAGCAATAGCAAAAGACCCAATAGGTAATGAACTTCCATGTTTTGTTTTTGTATGAATAATGTTTTAATTTAACATATCTTTCTCTGAGTCACTGAATACTTACATCTGTACTTTTATTTTGTCTTACAGAACCACCTGGTCCTCCCACTAATCTTAAATTTGTTGATAGCACAAAGACCTCTATTACTCTTGGGTGGGGAAAGCCAGTCTATGATGGTGGTGCTCCAATTATTGGATATGTAGTAGAAATGAGACCGAAACTTGAAAAAGCAGGCCCTGAAGACGGATGGAAAAGATGCAATGTTGCTGCTCAAGTTATTCATACAGAATTTACAGTGACCAGCCTGGATGAGAAAGAACTATATGAGTTCCGAGTTTCTGCCCAAAATCAGGTTGGCCTTGGCCGACCTGCTGATTTGAAGGAAGCTATCTCTCCCAAAGAAATACTGGGTAATTTTGCAGACTGTCCATTAAATTATAGCTTGTTTGTCAAATTTATTTGAAAATTTCTTTCAAAATCTAAACTTTTTATATTTTATATGACTTTTTCAGAACCTCCTGAGATTGATTTGGATGCAAGCCTGAGAAAGTTAGTCATAGTCCGAGCAGGATGCCCCATAAGACTTTTTGCCATTGTTAGAGGGCGACCAGCACCTAAAGTCACCTGGAGGAGAGTAGGAATTGATAATGTGGTCAGAAAGGGCCAAGTTGACCTGGTTGACACAATGGCCTTCCTTGTCATCCCCAATTCAACACGGGATGACTCAGGCAAATATTCTTTGACGCTTGTTAACCCTGCTGGAGAAAAGGCTGTGTTTGTGAATGTCCGTGTCCTTGGTAAGTAACTGAGATAATTGTAGCATGTATTAATTTTGTTCTTATTATTGACCATTGTATAATTGAACACAATTTACTTTTTGTAGAAAGCTGCTATCTCATTTGAAATTATGGTCTAATACTATACATGAATTGATTATTATTTTTTCATAGACACTCCTGGACCAGTAGCAGAGCTCAGCGTCTCAGAAGTCACAAAAACGTCCTGTCAGGTTTCATGGACACCACCTGAAAATGACGGTGGTAGTCCTGTTACACATTACATCTTGGAAAAGCGTGAGGCTGATAGAAAGACTTGGGCAAAAATTACTGACGATGTGAAGAAGACTAGTTTTAAAGTTACTAATCTGGTACCAGGTACAGAGTATTTCTTCAGAGTGTCTGCCGTCAATGAATATGGTCCTGGTGTTCCAAGAGACACACCAAAGCCAATCCTGGCAACAGATCCATTAAGTAAGTATTCATTAAAGTAGATTTTGTATTGTTTCACCCAAAAGATTCCAACTTTTCATGATTGTGCAGACAATCAAAAACAATTATCACTTATAATTGAATGACAGCATTGTGTATAAAACCAAAAACATTGCTCCATTGTTTCTTAAAAATAAATGAATTGAATGTTTTTGTATTCAAGATGTTTAGATATTTACATACCCTAATATTACAATTACTGTAGATATAAGCTGGAACTTCCAATGCAAAATCTGGTGGTATTGTCAGAGTCTTCAAGTAAAGCTTTCATGCATGCATTAAAAGGCTTAGAGGAAAAACTTGATTACATGCAGAAAGTTGTAATCAGAATGAAATGTGTTTATTATGTACTTACTTGAATGGCCAGTTTATACATGCCATTGACATGGCTTGTATGTATGAATTGTCACAGATATGGGATAAATGAATTGTCACAGATATGGGATTTATCACAGATAAAACACCTCAAACTCAGAGCAATCAGAACTTTTACATAATATGACATAATCTCACAAAATACATGGAAGATTTCAAAATTAAAAACCCCCACACATTTTAATTGTGCCTCTTTGGCTGCAACCTAGGGCCAGCCCAAGACATTCTGCTGCATGAGGCAAAGAATGACGCCGGCCCATTACACAAAATCAGCATCATAAAAGCCAACCGTTTTTTTTAAAAACACAAGAATAACTCAGGATTTTGTGTTTTCCTCCCAGTTCAAAAGCATAAGCACACATTGCCAACAAATTGATTTTTTTTTATAAAAAAAAAGATATATCTTACTACTTTAATTTCATTTGAAGGAAGAGTTGCACAAGTCATTAATAGGCAGCATCTGATGAACAGACAGAAGCAAAATCGGCAAAAACATCCTCAATTGTCATTTAAATTTAAAATATTCTTAATAACCCCTTCCACATCCATGAACATTTATTTTGTCTTAACTGCAGACTGAAGAATTATGGAAAATAAAATGGTATTGCACAAGTTTCTGAGTCCTGTGTTGAACCAAGTAGTTTGAAATTTCTCTACCCATTTCTGCAAGTGCCTAGGATTAGATTCTGTGTTCACATAGCACAAATGCAGAGAAGAACTCCTGTAAATGGTGTGAGAACTCATGTACTTGGACATGCTACTGCCATGGAACATAATTTTTTGGTGAACATGCCAAAGAATTTGCCATGCTTCTCATGCAAATTACATGGAAGTGGTACATGCCTAGCCTTACTCCTGATACGCAGAGATTTTAAAAGTAGGATGTTTAAGTGTTTGCCAAGATAGGCATATTATAGAGCAGAGATAACAGTCAAACCTTTTTGTTTGCTTGCTTGCTTGTTAACCCTAAAGAGAATATTTAATTCTTACATTTGCAAATACCAAATACCAAACTTTAAGCCCAATCCTACCTAACTCCCCATGCGGCGATGCAGTGGTGCCAACGTGGTATCTGCAAAGAAACCAGAATACTGTATTTCTTCAATTCTAAGATGCATGTTTTTTCCCAATTAAGCATTTCAAAAAATGGGGTGCGTCTTAGAATCAAAGGTCTCCAAAAAGCACCCTAAAATGCTATCTTCTTACTTACTGGGGCTTGTGGGAGCTTCAGGGAGGCCTGCGCAACCCTCTGCAGGCCTCCCTGATCTTCAGTTCGGCAAAAAACGGTGATTTTCAGCCATTTCCGGTTTTCGCAAAAACCAGAAATGCCCAAAAATCGCTGTTTTTTGCCAAACTGAAGATCAGGGAGGCCTGCAGAGGGTTGCGCAGGCCTCCCTGAAGCTCCCCCAAGCCCAGGTAATGAAGGAAATGGCACATTCTGACGGGGCCAGAAATGCTATGCAAAGGCAGTGCACTCAGTCATCCTCAGCTGCAGGAGACATGCTGGGGAGAGTTGGTGCTGAGCGGGGTAGATTCAATGAAGGGAGGCGAGTTTTACAATCGATGGATTTTTTTTCCCCTGCTGGTGGTACTGAAAGTAAAGGTGCGCCTTAGAATCGATGGCGCCTTAGACTTGAAGAAATACGGTAATGTCTCTCAGTGCTACAAAATTCAGGAACCAGTGGCCTAATAAATTCTCATATTTATACTCTGTTAAAAACATCCTGATCGAGCACAGAAGCATGCCATGATCTTAGAAATAATCTAATCAAAGCACTTGTTGAAATGCAACTATTTGTAATATGTCTACCTGTTTCATTCTTAAGGCGAACCTGATCCTCCAAGAAAAGTTGAAGTGACTGAAATTACAAAACACAGTGCTACTTTAGGATGGTTGCCTCCCTTACGTGACGGTGGTTCTAAAATTGATGGATACATTATTGCATACCAACAAGAGGGGCAAGCTGAGGATCACTGGACACAGTACTCTGTTGTGAAAGATCTTAATATTGTTGTTGCTGGCCTAAAGGAAGGGAAAAAGTACAAATTTAGAGTCGCTGCTAGAAATGCTGTTGGAGTAAGTTTACCAAGAGAAACTGAGGGCATGTTTGAAGTTAAAGAGCAACTCAGTAAGTAACTTATATTTATCCATTGTCTTATATTCAGTGAAATGGTTATGATTTGAGATGTATGTTCTGTTTCGAATAGTACATCTAGAGTTAAAACACCTAGCTTTCTTTGTGTGTCCGATCTTGAAGATATTTAAAACTTTACTACCCCATAAACTGGATTACAGTGCAATCCTGTGCATGTCTACTCTAAAGTAAGTCCCATTGTGTTCAATGGGACTTGTTCCCAGGAAAGCATGTATAGAATTGCAGCCTAATGGCCCAATCCTATAGAAGACCTACACCAGTAGATCTCATGATCTGCTGCCGTAAGTCCTCTTACAGTGTTGCAAAAAGCTGCAGCACTGTTGTGCACTTCAGAACTGCCAGCGCAAATGGCTGGAGGCCTTACGCATGTGCCAGCAGCTCCCAGGCACTGCAATGGGGACAGTTTGGGGTGGTTTGGAGGAGGATCAAAGGAGGAGTGGGGTGGGCAGGGGCAAGAGAGGTTGGATCTCAGCAGCAGCAATGCACGTCAGGTTCTTCTCTCCGTTTCCCGGCCTGGACCGACCTCCTGAGGCTCCTCAGACTTACACCAGCTAAATAGCTGGAATGGGTCCAAGGAGACCCATAGGTGACCTACCGGGAGGTAAGTAAAAATATTTTTACTTCTCTATCCCAGGCTATTTGGTCATCCATCCTTCCCCCCCCCCCATTGCATGCAACGTATGCTCCAACAGCAGGGCTGCATAGTGTAAACTGGTGGGGGATAGGATCGGGCAATAAGTCACTTTGTTTTTAGTGATGTTCAGATGGACCTATAATATATATGTTCATTGGATTCAATGTTTACTGTAGTTTTCTGAGCCTTCCAGATTCAAGTCTTGTTAGTTCTGGCCTATAAAGCATTATGTAAGTACAAGCAAGGCAGCTTGGTGATATAGTACCTTGCTTGCTTCACTTATGCATAGGACAGGCACATAAATCTGTATTTTAGTGTACCTCATCATTTTAAGATATTTTAAAACTCTGTGACACTGAAAAAGAAGGCAGGTATAAATTTAACTAACAGCACAATCCTGCCTAAGATGCAGCGGCTGGGCAAAATGCTCACCTCGGTGGAAGGGGACGTTTGGGGTCTCCTCAGATGTGTGCCAGCTCTTTAGCTGGCACACATCCAGGGAGGCCATGTAAGGCCAGACTGGCCTGGGAAGGGGCGTTGGATATTGGCACAACCCAGTGCCAGTATCCCTGCTCCCAGGCTGGGCCGGCCAATGGCTCCCTCCCTCGCCACCCCTGCTCGCCCTCCCGCCGCCCAGAGCAGCACTCACCTGCTCGGCTAGTGTGGGGTCCTGGGTGACAGTGAAGTGAGTGGTGCCAGCCTCCGTGCCGGCACCGTTTACAACACTCTAGGCCAGCAGAACGCTCTCTCCTGGCCTGTGTTTGGGCAGGATCGGACTGTAAATAAATTAGCACATTGCTTGAGTCTTATGATGCAAACTATATTGAAAAACTATGTGTTTCTGTTGACTTCCGTTGAGGAGAAGCCCTCAGGTCTAGAAACCTTGAAGCTATAATTATTTATGTATTTTATTTATTTAAAATATATTTATCTCATTTTTCTACAATGGAACCAAGGCAATTTACAAAATACGTCTTCCTCATTTTTCAATGTGATTTAACTGTGTATTTCCTATTGTTTAATGTTTATTTCAGTGCCACCTAAGATTCTGATGCCAGATCATATCAGTTTAAAGGCTGGACAGAAACTGAGGATTGAAGCATATATTTATGGGAAACCTCATCCAATCTGTAAATGGATAAAAGGAGATCAAGATGTACTTACATCCAGCCGCCTGGCTGTGCATAAAGCAGACAACACTTCTGTTCTCATCATTAAGGATGTAACTAGGAAAGACAGTGGTTATTACAGTCTAACAGCTGAAAACAGCTCTGGAGTAGCTACTCAGAAAATCAAAGTGGTCGTCATGGGTACATTTGATTACATGCTTAATTCTCAACACATCTATCTTTGACGTATTCATCAATTACCGTTGCCTTATACCTTTTCATATCTTTCTATAGATATCCCTGGTCCACCACAGCCACCATTTGAAATTTCTGATATAGATGCCGATGCTTGTTCTTTGTCATGGCATACTCCTCTTGAAGATGGCGGTAGTAACATCACCAACTATGTGGTTGAGAAGTGCGATGTTAGCCGAGGAGACTGGATAACAGCAGTCGCTTCTGTCACAAAGACAAATTGCAGACTTGGTAAACTAACTCCTGGACAAGAATACATGTTCCGTGTTCGTGCTGAAAATCGGTTTGGAATTTCCGAGCCACTACCATCTGATAAGATGATTGCAAGGTTCCCATTTGGTACGTCTGACTCAGCTGATGGTACAGCCCTTGTTTAAATGCTTTCTGTCGACAAAAGTATAAAGTAATTTTTATCTCATCTTTTTCTCTACAGATGTTCCTAGTGAACCAAAGAATGCACGTGTTACCAAAGTGAACAAGGACTGCATTTTTGTGGCATGGGACAGACCAGACAGTGATGGAGGCAGTCCAATAACTGGTTATCTCATTGAACGCAAAGAAAGGAACAGTTTGCTGTGGGTGAAGGCCAATGATACACTAGTGCGATCCACAGAATATCCATGTGCAAACTTAATTGAAGGCCTTGAATATACATTTAGAATTTATGCTCTGAACAAAGCTGGCGCAAGCAAGCCTAGCAAACCAACAGATTTTGTTGCAGCAAGAACTCCAGTTGGTTAGTAAAACATTTGCATATGTTATTGTTATTATATATAATAATATATACTGTGTATATTATTGTTAATATTAAGCCAGTTTAAGTTCCATAGATATTAGAAATAAGGCACAATCAAACGTAAGCTAAGCACTTTTAAAACCTATAGATTTCAGCAGATGAACAAAAACTTACATCAATTCTAATTTATTTTAAATCGTTATACATATTTTAAAAGGCTTGATTTTGGCAGGATTATGCTCAGTATGTTTTCTTCCTTCAATCCTCTCAATTGTTTTTAATTCAGTAGAAATTCAGTATTTCCTGTTAGAAGTAGGCTATCTCTGAATGCCAGATGCAAGCGAGTGGCAACAGGATATACCGTAGGTATCTTGTTGTCTTGTGTGCTCCCTGAGGCATCTGGTGGGGCCACTGTGAGACACAGTGAGCTGAACTAGGTGGGACTTTGGCCTGATCCGGCAGGACTTATGTTCTTATTTGTTTGATAATAAACCTAGTACTTTGTCAGAGGAGCTGTACTCTGCATATTCTTTATCATTTGGAATTGTTTATATCAAATGCCCGAACTCATGAAGTAAACCTGACCTGGTTTGTTTTCAGATCCACCTGGTAAACCTGAAGTTATTGATGTCACTAAGAGTACTGTTTCCCTTGTCTGGGCAAGACCAAAGCACGATGGCGGTAGCAAGCTAATTGGCTACTTTGTTGAAGCCTGCAAGCTGCCTGGAACTAAATGGGTACGATGCAACACTACTCCTCATCAAATTCCTCTGGAAGAGTACACTGCAACTGATTTAGAGGAAAATGCACAGTACCAATTCAGAGCAATAGCAAAAACTGCAGTCAACATCAGCTGGCCTTCTGAACCTTCTGATCCAGTAACTGTTCAAGCAGAAAATGGTAAGGAACATATTAACCGAATTCTGTTAATATTAATGAATGAATGGATACTTCCTGTTTTTAAGTACTCTTTCCAATATTGTCATTCTTTAATTTTTGTTACTTTTCAGTACCACCGAAAATAGAGCTAGGTGTAGATATGAAATCCTTACTTGTAGTAAAAGCTGGAACCAATGTTTGTCTTGAGGCAAATGTGTTTGGTAAGCCTATGCCAGCTATTACTTGGAAGAAAGAGGGAGAGATTCTAAAGCCAACTGAAGGAGTCAAGTTAACCACCAAAAGAAACTTATCTACTGTGGAACTCTTCAGTGTAAATAGAAAACAGACAGGAGACTATACTATTACAGCTGAAAATGCAAGTGGATCCAAGTCAGCAACTATTAAGCTTAAAGTACTTGGTAAGTTAACAGTTAATGTAAATTCCTGTATTTAAACCTTAGAAAATACAAGAATCGGGAGACCACGCTGACTGCATTATTTTGCTTTTCCAGACAAACCTGGTCCTCCTGCTTCAGTGAAGATCACAAACATGTATACAGACAGGGCAATGCTTTCCTGGGAACCTCCTCTCGAAGATGGAGGATCAGACATCACTAATTATATTGTTGACAAACGAGAAACGAGCAGGCCCAACTGGGCTCAAGTCACTGCCAATGTCCCAATCACTAGCTGCAGTGTTGAGAAACTGATCGAAGGGCATGAGTACCAATTCCGCATTTGTGCCGAAAATAAATATGGAGTTGGTGATCCAATCTTGACTGACACAGCAGTTGCGAAGAATCCGTATGGTAAGCTTCTCCTTCTTGTTTCTTCTAACCAATTGGTGTTGCTGTATGTTTTAATAGCTGGTTAAAGACATTTCAAATAATTATTTCTAGATGTTCCTGGACCTTGTGAGCCACCTATAATTAGTAACATAACAAAAGACTTCATGACTGTAAGCTGGAAAGCACCTGAGGATGACGGCGGCTCTCCTGTAACCGGATATATAGTTGAAAAACGTGAAACGAAGGCTGTTAACTGGACAAAGGTTAATAGGAAGCCTGTTATTGAAAGAACTCTAAAGGCTACTGGACTCCAGGAGGGAACAGAATATGAATATAGAGTAACTGCATTCAATAAAGCTGGACCAGGCAAACCTAGTGGAGCATCTAAGGCAGCGTATGCTCGTGATCCTCAGTGTATGTTGAATACATATTTTTAAAACATCTTTGTGTATATGCCGCCCAGATCCATTTGCCAGTTTATAATTATGCACTGTGTAACTTTCTGTTACTTTCATTCTCAGATCCTCCTGGCCCACCTGCATTCCCCAAAGTGGTTGATACCAGTCGAAGTTCTATAACCCTATCTTGGGGCAAACCAGCATATGATGGTGGAAGCCCTATTATTGGCTATCTTGTTGAAGTAAAACGAGCAGACACTGACAATTGGGTCAGGTGCAATTTGCCCAAAAATTTGCCAGATACCCGTTACGTTGTGACTGGACTCACAGAGAATACAGAATACCAGTTCCGCATTTATGCTGTTAATAAGGTTGGATACAGTGACCCAAGTGATGTGCCAGACAAACATCTTGCCAAAGACATTTTAAGTAAGTATCCTGGAAAGAAACTGTCTTGCTGGGTTAGTGGAGATTGAGGGCTTTAGTTCTCCAGGGAAATTGGAAGCCCTATACTGAGCTATATTATGGATCTACTCGACTCTAACCAGCTGGGAAGGCAAAGAAGCCTCCTCTTCTCCGGCTACTGCTGCTTAGTTACATCCCCCGCTTCCTCCTCTTTGGTTGAGGCAGCTTTTGCTTGCTGCTGGGCCCTCCCACTGCTCCTGGAACCGCTTGCCCAAAGGTGGGTGCATGGACAGACAGGCATGCCTGCTGCACTTCCCTTCACCTTGTTTCTCTCCCTTCCCCACAGGGCCAGCCTTCCAGCATCTCCCTCTCCAGCACAGCCAAGCCACAGCCTTTTGCCCCTCACCCTCTGCTCCGTCCCTCTCTTAACCTGATTAGTCTGCCTTCTTTGGGCTCTTCCTCAATGCTTGCCATGCCTTCCAACACGCGGGAGCGCATGGGAAGCACACGTTATTCCAAAAATTTGGAAGTATAAATTAGATTTTGCTATTAATTAAATAAGCATGTTATTCCAAAAACACCTAAATCAAGCACCTGTAAAACAAGAGGTATATGGTTAATCCATAAGCCACTGTCTCTCAATTAACAGTAGTGTCATACTGGACCATGCTGGACACCAGTAGTGTCATACTGGACCAGACTCCTAAAATCTTCTCCAATACAGAGTACTCTGCTTTTCATAGCAAACATGCTATCAGTATTCCAGATTTTCCCCTAGCTGAAACTTGGTTAGTCCTGCTCTGTCTTTTGTTAAGAAAACAGTTATTTCAGAATAGCACAGAACTTTAAAGGTATTGAAGTGCATGATGAGCACAGTTTTCCTAATGATAAACACCTAGAGAATTCCACGACAGCAGGGTCCCCAGTTTGGCTGGAATTCTTCCTAGAGAGCGTAGCAAAGTGATTGACAGCCCGATCCTGCCTAAGATGCTGCGGCCAGCCAAAATGGCCGACTGCTGCATCCTAAAATAAAGAGCGATAGTTTTCATGGCCAGCAACAACAGTGCTGCTGTACACCAGAAGACGTCCACAGAAGTGGACAAAACGTTGTGTGTTTTGTGTTCTAAATACATTTTCTAACATGGCATCTAAACCCGTGTTCCCTATTTCTTACAAAATTGCTGCATCCTAGTCAGGATGCGACCCACACCGGTGCGACCAGGCCTCACCCTCCCCCACTGTAAGCACCAGAGGCCCCAATGGGCCTCCTCGGATGCATGCAAGCTCTTTAGCTGGTGCACAACTGGTCATGGGAGGCGAAGAGGCTTGGGATATCGGCGCCGATATCCCTGCCGCTTCCCAGACCGGCCAATGGCCCCCTCTTCCGCCACCCTGGCCCACCTTCCCCATGCCCTCCTGCTGCCTGGCAGAGACCTTACCTGTGTCTGGCAGTGTGGGTTTTGCGCTGCTTACTCCCTGTGTGCCGTGAAAGTGCTTTACGGCACTTTTGCGACACCAGCAGAGCGCATGCTCCGCCGGCGCATGAAGCAGGATTGCGCTGTGAATTAGGTCTGAGAGAATCTCGGTTCAAAAGAATGTGAGAAGAATATGAAAGCCACCATAGTATTTAGCAGTGAATTTTAAAGTGCTGGAGCTCATCCTGACAGCCCCCAACAACCATGTCCCAATAGCCACACCCTACGAAGACTATACAACAAAAGAAACCAATGTTAAATTTCTTCATTAGAGTATTTTCTTCTCACTGTTATTCCTACTTTGAAACTTCTTGTACATCATTTAAAGATCGAGCTCATTTCATTTCAAGCTCTTAGTATGTGTTGCAGTAATGTAGAAGAAATGTATAAAACTTGAATTAAACAATATATCAGATAAATATAAAAGGTATGTTAGAATGCTATCCTATGCATGTTTACTCAGAAGTCCCACTTTGCTCATAGGAGTTACTCCCAGGTATATTGCATAGAATTATAGCCTAGGCTGCAATCCTATATAGATACTTACTTAGGAGTAAGTCCCATTGCACTCAGTAGGACTTACTTCAGAGTAGCCATAGTATTGTGCTGTTAATGCAGTATGAGCTACATACTACAGTATCTTTCAGGCAGCGCTGACAAAAGACAATGCTTTGACATTAACAAATGCTCCTCGGCTAATGCCTCCAGCTAAGCCTGATGCTTCTCAGCTAAGGTCCTTTGAAAACAGTTTCAAAAGAAGCCCCTGAATGCACCTGCTGCTGCTATCACCATTTCTGCTGTAGGAGAAGTCCCACGGATCCTCTCCTAAACTATGCCCCAGGTCTTCAGTTACATGAGGTGAAAGCTGGCATTTGGGAATGGAGTCTGAAATAACTTTTTGAGAGGCTTTTTTTTCCCCCACTGAGTCAAGTTTGATTCCCCTTGCCTGGCATTTTTACATGTTTTTCTCTTCCCTTTTCCTCTTTCCTCACTCACTCAGACTGACATTTCTTTATCTTTTAAGTAAATTTTAAGCAGGCCAGCGGGTAGCGCAGTGGGTTAAACCGCTGAACCATGAGCTGTCGATTGAATGTTCGGCAGTTCGAATCCGCGACGGGGTGAGCTCTCGTTGCTTGGCCAGCTCCTGCCAACCTAGCAGTTCCAAAGCATGTTAATGCGAGTAGATAAATAGGTACCGCTTGCGGGAAGGTAAACAGCGCTCCGTGTTCCAGTTGTATGCTACGCGCTGCGGCAAGGAGAGTCATGCCGGCCACATGACCATGGAGGCGTCTTCAGACAACGCTGGCTCTTCGGCTTTGAAATGGGGATGAGCACCACACCCTAGAGTCAGACATGACTGGACTTAATTGTCAGGGGGTCACCTTTACCTTAAACTTTTAAGCATTTTAGTTGACATACCTCTTTTCTTTCAACTGCAGTCCCACCTGAGGGAGAACTTGATGCTGAGTTGAGGAAAGTTCTAGTCTTACGTGCTGGGGTCACAATGAGACTTTATGTGCCTGTTAGAGGACGGCCACCTCCCAAGATTTCTTGGTCTAAAGTTGATGCAAACATAAGAGACAGACAAGGATTAGACATCAAGTCAACTGATTTTGACACCTTCCTGCGCTGTGAAAATGTAAATAAATATGATGCTGGAAAATATGTTCTGAATTTGGAGAACAGCTGTGGCAAAAAGTCATATACCATTGTGGTCAAAGTACTTGGTAAGTGCTAAAATTATTGTGTATTTAAAAACTAAAAATGATTTAGTTAACAAATAATTGAAAAGTATTTTTCTAGATTATGGTCAATATCTTACATGGTTCCTTTGTATTCCTACAGATACTCCTGGGCCACCTATCCATTTGATTGTAAAAGAAGCATCTAAAGATTCTGCCTTCATTTCATGGGAGCCTCCTTTAATTGATGGTGGGAGTCCAGTAAAAAACTATGTGGTTGAAAAACGTGATGCAGAAAGAAAATCATGGTCCACGGTATCCACAGAGTGTCCAAAAACTAGCTTTAGGATCTCAAACTTAGAAGAAGGGAAATCTTACTTCTTCAGGGTTTTTGCTGAAAATGAATATGGTATTGGTGATCCTTGTGAGACTCGTGATGCTGTTAAAGCTTCTGGTGAGAAAATTCACATTTTTGTCCTTTCCGATTCCTAACTGCAATCCTAGGCATGTCTACTCAGAAGTAAGTCCCATTGTATTCAATGGGACTTACTCCTGGGTAAGTGTGTATAGCACTGCAGCCTTAAAAGGCTATTGAGCTTCTAATTGTACATTGAACCTTACCAAATATATATATTTCTTCTCACTAGAAACACCTGGACCAGTTGTCGACTTAAAGGCTGTGGCTGTCACAAAGTCATCTTGCAGTTTATCATGGAAAAAACCTATTAGTGATGGTGGAAGTCGTATTAATGCATATACGGTAGAGCTTATGACAGGTGAAAATCAATGGCAGGAAGTTATGAGATCAAAGAATCTCCATTATTCAACAAGCGACGTGAAAGAAGGAAAGGAATACACTTTTAGAGTGAGAGCACTAAATGAAGCTGGGTTTGGAACACCTAATGAGATTACAGTGGTGGCAAGAGATGATGTAGGTGAGTAGATTTCAAGGCATTCTCATTAGCAGGGGACATAATATATCCGTTTGGCAAACAATAGAACTTCCTGACGGTTAGGTTGTAACAAACACAACAAAGGTGCCACAAGACCCTTTGTTGCTTTGAAAAACAGAAGTTGCTGAAGTTAAATAATTGCATTCATTGTGCTATGCAGATAATTATTCGGTACCTTTTGTTTTTGCAGTGGCTCCTGATCTTGATTTGAGAGACTTGCCAGGCTTGTGCTATTTGGCTAGAGAAGGAAGTAGTTTCCGTCTGAAAATCCCAATTAAAGGCAAGCCAGCACCAACCGTGACGTGGAAAAAAGGTGAAGATCAGGTTCTCACTGAATCAGGAAGAGTTGCATTTGAAGCTACAGCAGTTAACACTACACTCCTTGTACGAGATTGCCATAAAGATGATGCTGGAAAATACACAATCACACTGAAGAATGTTGCTGGCAGTAAAGAAGGCACTATTTCTGTGAGAGTGGTGGGCAGGCCTGGAATCCCAACAGCACCAGTGAAATTTGATGAAGTTACAGCTGATGCCATGACATTAAAATGGGGTCCACCCAAAGATGATGGTGGTTCAGAGATCACTAACTACGTCCTTGAGAAGAGAGACAATGTGAATAACAAATGGGTGACATGTGCATCTGCTGTCCAGAAAACGACCTATAGAGTGACAAGGCTTCACGAAGGCAGTGAATACACTTTCAGAATCAGTGCTGAAAATAAATATGGAGTAGGTGAAGGCCTTAAATCTGAACCTGTAATTGCAAGGCATCCATTTGGTAAGCCTAACTTTGTAATACGTTCGTTGCGAAGTAGTTTACTATTTGTGATTCATTCTAATTCCTTCACATGTATTACATTCTCTAGATGTTCCTGATGCTCCACCACCACCCAAAATTGTTGAGGTTAGGCATGATTCTGCATCTCTAACATGGACAGATCCCAAAAAGACAGGTGGCTCACCAATCACAGGTATTTCTTCTGAAGTCTCATCTTGCTTAAGAGTCTTATAGGTTTTCTTTCCTAGAGTCCCAAGTGCAAATAATTATGCGATACATTATAATGTTCCACTATCTTATATTCTCATAGTGCAGTGCCTCCTTAAGCTAATTTTAAAAACCCTATAATACACAATGACCTTGCCTATCCATTTTCAGGCTACAAAATAATTGAATTAGAATTTTACTAGATTAGGATCATATTATAACAAATGCAAAAGGCTTGTAGACTGGCTTGTAAACTGTTACTTGGATTATGGATTTCCTATAGGATACCCAGCAGGGAAACTTTTGTAAAAATGGCTAATGTAGGTAGGAGTAGACAGGCAGCCTTTAAACCTCTTTGGGGTTCAGAAACTTCTATAACTTATTTGCATGTATAATATAAGGAGAAAACATGAATAATTATGGAGTGTTAATTCTGAAGTGTTAGAATGTATTGCAGCACAATCCTATGCATGTCTATTCAGAAGTAAGTTGTGTTGTGTTCCATTGTGTTTCCAGGAAGATGTGTATAGGATTGCAGCCCTATACACATGTGGTCAAATCTTATAAGGAAGAAACAAGAGTAGAACCAAAATGCTTATTTTTATCACATCAACTTTTGCATTGACCTTTTAAAGTTATAAATTGGTGGGTTTTTTGTCAATTGTTTGCTTGTGTAGGTTACCACATTGAATATAAAGAAAGAAACAGTATTTTATGGAAGCGGGCAAACAAGGCTCCACTAAGGATGAAAGACTTCAGGGTGACGGGGTTAACTGAAGGGTTGGAATATGAATTCAGAGTCATGGCAATCAATCTAGCTGGAGTTGGTAAACCAAGCCTGCCATCTGAACCAATTGTGGCCCTAGATCCAATTGGTAAGTTACTAAACAAAGACGTTTTCCTAAGGTAGAAAATTCGGGTATTCTGTTCGATGACTTCCTTATTCTGTTGTGGTTTTTGTTCAGATCCTCCTGGGAAACCTGAAGTCATCAGTGTAACTAGAAACTCAGTGACTCTGATCTGGACAGAACCAAAGTATGATGGTGGACACAAACTAATTGGCTACATAGTGGAGAAACGTGATCTACCTGCAAAATCATGGACGAAAGCAAATCATGTGAATGTTCAGGAATGTGCATTTACAGTAACTGACCTTATGGAAGGTTCAAAATATGAATTCAGAATTAGAGCTAAGAACACCGCTGGGGCTATTAGTCCTCCATCAGAAAGTACAGGAGCCATTATATGCAAGGATGAGTATGGTATGTATTTCCTATAAAGCACACATCACTAGTCCTAAATTAATGTTTAAGTGTTGTCTTTTCTTATTTGACAAAATTATTTTCTTTTACAGAGGCACCAACTATTGTTATAGATCCTACTGTCAAAGACGGTCTGGTTGTTAAAGCTGGAGACACCATTACAGTGTCTGCTATTAGCATCCTTGGCAAACCACTTCCAACTTCAGTCTGGTCCAAAGCAGGAAAAGATTTTAAGATTTCAGAGACTGTTCATATTGAATCAACTCCAACCTCTTCTACACTTACTGTCAAATATGCAGCTCGAAAAGATTCTGGTGAATATACCATCACTGCAACCAATCCTTTTGGCACTAAAGAAGCACATGTCCATGTAAAAGTGTTAGATGTACCAGGTCCTCCTGGACCAATTGAAGTCAGCAGTGTCTCAGCTGAAAAAGCTACTCTCACATGGACACCTCCTACAGAAGATGGTGGATCCCCTATCAAGTCTTACGTACTCGAGAAGAGAGAAACTAGCCGGCTTCTATGGACTCAAGTTGCTGAAGACATTCAGTCTTGTAGGCATGTTGTCAGTAAGCTTATTCAGGGAAATGAATATATCTTCCGTGTCTCAGCTGTGAACCAGTATGGCAAGGGAGAACCAACACATTCAGAACCAGTTAAAATGGTGGATAGATTTGGTAAGCAAAACAAGTGAATCGGTTTTAATATGAATTTACTGCAGAATATAAAGATTTCAGTGTTTTTCACCATTTTTTTCCTCCTCCATATTAGGTCCCCCTGGTCCACCTGGTAAACCAGAAGTATCAAATGTGACGAAAAGCACTGTTACGGTTTGCTGGAAGAGGCCAACAGATGATGGTGGCAGTGAAATCACAGGCTATCATTTGGAAAGAAGAGAAAAGAAAGGCGTGAGATGGGTCAGAGTTTCCAAAAAACCTGTGTCGGACCTTAGGTTCAAAGTGACTGGACTCCTAGAAGGAAATGAATATGAATTCCGAGTCAGCGCAGAAAACAGAGCAGGAATTGGGCCACCAAGTGATATTTCTCAACCAGTACTAACCAAAGATGTTGCATGTTAGTATGATTTCAGTACTTTGAGAAAATCTTTCATATTGCAAATTATAGTATGATTGTCTATAAAAGTTGTTCTCTATCATAATCTTGGTTTTTTGCCTTTTTTCATTACTTTAGATCCACCAGGGCCACCTGCAAACCCACGAGTAACTGATACAACAAAGACTGCTGCTAGTCTAGCATGGGGAAAACCCCATTATGACGGTGGACTTGATATTATTGGCTATATTGTGGAACATCAAAAAGAAGGAGAAGAAACATGGGTGAAAGATACCACAGGGACTGCTCTAAGAATCACAGAATTTGTTGTTGCTAATCTCCAGCCAGGAGCCAAATACAATTTTAGAATTTCTGCCATCAATGCAGTTGGTGTTGGTGAACCAGCAAAGATTCCAAACATTGAAATCAAAGAACGTGAAGTGGCTCCTGATTTTGAATTAGATGCTGAGCTGAGAAAAACTCTTGTTGTTAGAGCTGGACTAAGCATTCGCGTATTTGTTCCAATTAAAGGACGTCCAACTCCTGAAGTTACATGGACTAAGGATGACATCCCACTTAAAGCACGTGCCAATATTGAAAATACATCTTCTTTCTCTCTTCTTATTATTACAGAATGTAATAGATACGATGCAGGAAAGTATGTGATGACACTTGAAAATGCTGCTGGCAAGAAAACTGGTTTTGTAAACGTAAAGGTTTTGGACACACCAGGGCCACCAATAAATCTTAAGCCTAGAGAAATATCCAAAGATACTATCACACTCCAGTGGGATATGCCTCTAATTGATGGTGGTTCACGTATAACAAACTATATCGTTGAAAAACGAGAATCAACACGAAAGGCCTATTCAACCATCACAACAAAGTGTCAGAAATGTTCTCTTAGGATCCCTAATTTGGCTGAAGGGTGTGAATATTACTTCAGAGTATTGGCTGAAAATGAATTTGGAATTGGTGAGCCAGCTGAGACTGCTGAACCCATAAGAGCATCTGAAGCACCCTCACCACCAGAGAGCCTTAATATTATGGATATCACAAGGAACTCAGTTAGCCTTGCTTGGCCAAAGCCAGAACATGATGGTGGAAGCAAGATTACTGGCTATGTAATTGAAGCACAGAAAAAAGGTTCAACTCAGTGGACTCATATCACAACGGTGAAAACATTAGAATATGTGGTAAAGAATTTAACTGAAAGTGAAGAGTATACTTTCCAGGTAATGGCAGTTAATAGTGCTGGAAGAAGTGATCCAAGAGAAAGCAGACCAGTTGTTGTTAAAGAGCAAATGATGCTTCCAGAATTTGATTTACGTGGTCTTTATCAGAAAACAGTAGTTGCTAGAGCTGGTGACAATATCAAAGTTGAGATTCCTGTGCTTGGTCGCCCAAGGCCAACTATTACTTGGAAAAAAGAAGACCAGTTGCTGAAACAAACCCAAAGGGTAAACTTTGAAAATACTGCTACTGCAACTATCTTGACCATTAATGAATGCATAAGAAGTGACAGTGGCAGATATCCACTCTCAGCCAAAAACATTGTTGGCGAAGTTAGTGATACTATAACTGTACAGGTGCATGATGTTCCTGGACCTCCCACAGGACCAATCAAATTTGATGAAATTTCATCTGATTTTGTGACCTTCTCATGGCTACCACCACTGAACGATGGAGGGGTGCCAATAAGTAACTATGTTGTAGAAATGCGTAAAACTGACAGTACCTCATGGACTGAGTTAGCAACTACTGTTATACGTACCACATTTAAAGCTGCTCGCCTCATTACTGGAACTGAGTACCAATTCCGGGTTAAAGCTCAGAACAGATATGGTTCTGGTCCAGCCATCAGTACGGAGAATGTAATTGCTAGTTTTCCATTTAAAGTTCCTGGGCCTCCAGGTACTCCTCAAGTGATTGCTGTCTCAAAAGATTCAATTACCATTAGCTGGAATGAGCCTCTTTCTGATGGAGGAAGTCCAATTTTGGGATATCACATTGAAAGAAAAGAACGGAGTAGCATTCTTTGGCAGACTGTAAGCAAAACTTTGGTGGCTGGCAACATCTTCAAATCAAGTGGTCTTACAGATGGCATTGCATATGAATTCCGAGTCATAGCAGAAAATATGGCAGGTAAAAGTAAACCAAGCAAGCCATCCGAGCCAACACTTGCTCTCGACCCCATTGATCCTCCTGGTAAGCCAGTTCCTCTCAATATCACAAGACATGCCGTAGCACTCAAATGGAAAAAACCTGAATATAATGGAGGCTTTAAGATAACTGGTTACACTGTTGAAAAGAGAGATCTTCCCAATGGCCGATGGCTCAAGGCTAACTTCAGCAATATACTTGAGACTGAGTTCACTGTTAGTGGTCTCACAGAAGATGCTGCTTATGAATTCCGCATAATTGCCAGAAATGCTGCTGGTGCTGTTAGCCCCCCATCTGAACCATCAGATGCAATAACATGCAGAGATGACATTGAAGCACCAAGGATAATGGTTGATGCTAAGTACAAAGACACTATAGTATTAAAGGCTGGTGAAGTTTTCAAACTTGAAGCTGATGTTACTGGTCGTCCTCTGCCGACTCTGGCATGGACAAAAGAAGGAAAGGAAATTGAAGGTACAGGAAAATTAGAAGTGAAAATAGCAGATTTCTCTACAGTTCTTATCAATAAAGACTCTATAAGAAGAGATGGTGGTGCATATACTCTTACTGCTTCCAATCCAGGTGGTTTTGCAAAACATATTTTCAATGTCAAAGTTCTAGATCGACCTGGTCCTCCAGAAGGGCCTTTGGCTGTATCTGATGTAACCTCAGAAAAATGCATCCTATCATGGTTACCACCTTTGGAGGATGGAGGTGCAGCGATTGACCATTATGTTGTTGAAAAACGTGAGACTAGTAGATTAGCATGGACAAGTGTAGCTACAGAAGTTCCAGTGACAAAATTAAAGGTTACAAAACTTCTGAAAGGCAATGAATATGTGTTCCGTGTTATGGCTGTTAACAAATATGGAGTTGGTGAAGCTCTGGAATCAGAGCCTGTTCTTGCAGTAAATCCATATGTACCACCTGATCCACCCAAGACACCTGAAGTTACAGCTGCTACCAAGGATTCTATGATTGTCTGCTGGGGGCATCCTGATTCTGATGGTGGAAGTCCCATAACCAATTACATTGTAGAACGTCGTGACAGAGCAGGAATGCGCTGGGTGAAATGTAACAAGAGGGCTGTCACAGATTTGCGTTATAAAGTGTCTGGACTCACAGAAGGGCATGAATATGAATATAGAGTAAAAGCTGAAAATGCTGCTGGCATAAGTGAACCAAGTCCAAGCAGTCAGTTCTACAAAGCTTGTGATACTGTATTCAAACCTGGTCCACCTGGCAATCCTCGTGTCTTAGATACAAGCAAGTCCTCCATTACTATTGCTTGGAATAAGCCAATATATGATGGTGGCTCAGAAATCACAGGTTATATGGTTGAAACATCATTACCTGAAGAAGATGACTGGAAAATTGTAACTCCACCAGCAGGATTGAAGGCCACTTCCTTTACTATCACTAATCTAAAAGAAAATCAGGAATATAAAATCAGAATATATGCCATGAACTCTGAAGGTATTGGAGAACCTGCTCTTGTTCCCGGGACACCAAAGGCTGAAGAAAGGATGCTGGCCCCTGAGATTGAACTTGATGCAGACCTACGTAAAATTGTGACTATTAGAGCATGCTGTACTTTGAGACTCTTTGTCCCAATTAAAGGAAGACCAGTACCTGAAGTTAAATGGACAAGAGAACACGGAGAGTCTTTAGACAAAGCCACTATTGAATCCACAAGCTCTTACACACTGCTTACAGTTGGAAATGTGAATAGATTTGACAGTGGCAAGTATATACTGACTGTCGAAAACAGTTCAGGCAGCAAATCAGCATTTGTAATTGTTAGGGTTCTTGATACACCTGGAGCCCCACAGAATCTAAAAATAAAAGAGATCACAAAGTCATCTGCCACACTTACATGGGAACCACCCCTCATAGATGGTGGCTCCAAAATAAAGAATTATATCATTGAAAAGCGTGAGGCAACAAGAAAAGCATACTCAACTGTTATGGCCAACTGCCACAAGACCAGCTGGAAAGTGGACATGCTACAGGAAGGTTGCAACTATTATTTCAGAGTCCTTGCTGAAAACGAGTACGGAATAGGCCTTCCTGTTGAAACATCAGAATCTGTTAAGGCATCAGAAAGACCTCTTCCTCCAGGAAAAATAACCTTATTAGATGTGACAAGAAACAGCGTATCTTTGTCTTGGGAAAAACCTGAACATGATGGAGGAAGTAGAATTTTGGGCTACATTGTAGAAATGCAAAGTAAAGGCAGTGACAGATGGGCCACATGTGCTACCGTGAAAGTTACTGAAGCTACTATAACTGGACTGATCCAGGGTGAAGAATATTCCTTCCGTGTTTCAGCTCAGAATGAAAAAGGAATCAGCGATCCTCGGCAACTGAGTGTACCAGTTATTGCGAAAGATCTTGTGATACCACCAGCCTTCAAACTGTTGTTTACCACTTTCAGTGTACTAGCAGGTGAAGACTTAAAGGTTGATGTTCCATTTGTTGGTCGACCCAAGCCAACTGTAGTATGGCATAAAGATAATGTGCCACTGAAACAAACTACTAGAGTAAATGAAGAAAGCACTGAAAGCAACACATTACTAACAATAAAAGAAGCTTGTAGGGAAGATGTTGGACAATATTTAGTAAAGCTTTCTAATTCTGCTGGTGAAGCTTCTGAAATTCTTAACATTGTTGTCCTTGACAAGCCAGGACCTCCAACTGGACCAGTAAAGATTGATGAAATAACTGCAGACAGTATTACTATATCTTGGCAACCACCAAAATATGATGGTGGCAGTTCTATTAACAATTATATCGTAGAAAAACGAGATACCTCCACTACTACCTGGCAGATTGTTTCAGCTACTGTTGCCCGAACAACCCTAAAAGCATGTAGATTAAAGACTGGAAGTGAATACCAATTCAGAATTGCTGCTGAAAACAGATATGGAAAGAGTACATATCTCACCTCAGAGTCTGTGGTAGCCCAATATCCATATAAACTACCCGGGCCACCTGGAACTCCTTTTGTACCACAGGTCTCCAGGGACAGTATGATTGTGCAGTGGAATGAACCAGTCAATGATGGTGGCAGCAAGATTATTGGATACCATTTGGAGCGCAAGGAAAGAAATAGCATCCTCTGGGTTAAACTGAACAAAGCCGCAATTCCTGACACTAAGTTTAAAACAACTGGACTTGAAGAGGGTCTTGAATATGAATTCAGAGTTTACGCAGAAAATATTGTTGGCATTGGAAAAGCAAGTAAGGGTTCAGAATGCTACACAGCTCATGATCCTTGTGATCCTCCGGGTCGTCCAGAGCCTATCATCGTTACAAGGAACTCTGTTACTCTTCAGTGGAAGAAGCCAGAATATGATGGTGGAAGCAAGATCACAGGCTACATTGTTGAAAAGAAAGAGTTACCAGAAGGCCGCTGGATGAAAGCAAGCTTTACAAATGTAATTGAGACTCAGTTTGCAGTAACTGGCCTGGTTGAAGATCAAAGATATGAGTTCCGTGTCATTGCCCGCAATGCTGCAGGCGTCTTCAGTGAGCCATCTGAAAGCTCCGGGGCAATCACAGCAAGAGATGAAGTAGATCCACCTCGTATAAGTATGGATCCCAAATTTAAGGAGACTCTTGTACTGAATGCTGGAGAATCATTCAAGATTGATGCTGATGTTTATGGCAAACCATTGCCTTCTATTCAGTGGCTGAAAGGTGATCACGAATTAGCAAACACAGCACGTTTGGAAATAAAAAGCACTGATTTTGCCACAAGCTTAAGTGTCAAGGAAGCCATTCGTGTTGACAGTGGACATTATGTATTGCTGGTGAAGAATGTTGCAGGTGAAAAAACAGCTTCTATTCATGTTAAGGTTCTTGACAGACCTGGGCCACCTGAAGGGCCTGTTGTTGTAACAGGAGTTACTGCAGAAAAATGTGTGCTATCATGGAAGCCCCCACTGCAAGATGGTGGTAGTGACATTTCACACTATGTCGTTGAAAGAAGAGAAACAAGTCGCTTAGTTTGGACTTTAGTTGATGCCAATGTACAAACCCTTAGTTGCAAAGTTACTAAACTTTTGGAAGGTAATGAATATATCTTCCGTATCATGGCTGTAAATAAATATGGTGTAGGTGAACCCCTTGAATCTGAGCCTGTGCTCGCAAAAAACCCATTTGTGGTGCCACTTCCACCAAAGGCCCCAGAAGTCTCAGCTGTTACAAAGGACTCTATGATTGTAGTATGGGACAGACCAGCCTCTGATGGCGGCAGTGAAATTTTGGGTTACATATTAGAAAAACGTGATAAAGAAGGCATTCGATGGACAAGGTGTAACAAACGTTTAATCAGTGAACTTCGATACCGAGTAACTGGACTTATAGAAAATCATGATTATGAATACAGGGTCTCTGCTGAAAATGCAGCTGGTCCCAGTGAACCAAGCCCACCTTCTGTGTACTATAAGGCTTGTGACCCTATATATAAACCAGGCCCTCCTAATAATCCCAAGGCAATAGATGTTACAAGATCATCGGTTTTCCTTTCCTGGGGTAAACCAATCTATGATGGTGGCTCTGAAATTCAAGGATACATTGTTGAAAAATGTGATGTAAGTGTTGGGGACTGGACAATATGTACACCACCAACTGGAATTAAGAAAACAAATTTGGAAGTAGAGAAGTTATTGGAAAAACATGAATACAAATTCCGCATTTGTGCTGTTAATAAAGCAGGAGTAGGAGAGCATGCTGATGTTCCTGGAACTATTATTGTTGAAGAAAAGCTGGAAGCTCCAGACCTTGATCTTGACTTGGAATTGAGGAAAGTTATAAACGTAAGAGCTGGCGGTTCCTTAAGATTATTTGTGCCTATCAGAGGGCGCCCAACACCTGAAGTAAAATGGAGTAAAGTGGATGGTGACATCAGAGAGGCAGCAATTATTGACAGCACTAGCAGCTTTACCTCACTGGTTCTGGACAATGTTAACAGATTTGATTCTGGAAAATATACTCTTACTTTAGAAAACAGCAGTGGAACAAAGTCTGCCTTTGTCAGCGTAAGAGTTCTAGATACCCCAGGTCCTCCAATCAACCTGAAAATTAAGGAGATCACCAAAGATTCAGTTTCACTTGCATGGGAGCCTCCTGTGATAGATGGTGGAGCTAAAATTAAAAATTATATTATTGAAAAGCGTGAAGCCACAAGAAAAGCCTATGCAGCTGTTGTAACAAATTGCCACAAGACATCATGGAAAGTAGATCAACTTCAGGAGGGCTGTTATTATTACTTCAGAGTTTGTGCAGAGAATGAATTTGGAATTGGTCTGCCTGCAGAAACAAGCGACCCAGTTAAGGTTGCCGAAGTTCCTCAGCCTCCTGGAAAGATAACAGTGGATGATGTTACAAGAAACAGTGTGTCATTGAGCTGGGCAAAGCCTGAACATGATGGCGGAAGCAAAATTTTACAGTACATTGTAGAAATGCAAGTTAAGGGTAGTGACAGATGGTCAGAATGTACCCGGGTTAAAGTCCTTGAAGCACTTGTTACTAACCTAACACAAGGAGAAAACTACCTCTTTAGGGTAATGGCTGTAAATGAAAAGGGTAAGAGTGATCCCCGATCACTTGCTGTTCCAATAACTGCCAAAGATCTAGTTATTGAACCAGATGTTAAACCTGCTTTCCACAGCTACAGTATACAAGTGGGACAAGACCTGAAGGTTGAAATACCAATATCTGGTCGACCTAAGCCTACTGTTACTTGGACAAAAGATGGGATACCATTAAAACAGACTACTAGGGCTAATGTGAGTGAATCCCCTAACCTTACCATCTTAAATATTAAAGAAATCAATAAAGAAGATAGTGGAATATATGAAATTGCGGTTGCTAATGTTGTTGGACAAAAATCTGCAACTATTGAAATTATAACATTAGACAAGCCTGATCCTCCAAAAGGTCCTGTTAAATTTGATGATATTAGTGCTGAAAGTGTTACATTATCATGGAACCCTCCAGCATATATAGGCGGCTGTCAAATAACTAATTACATTGTCCAGAAGAGAGATACAACCACCACTGTTTGGGAGACAGTTTCCTCTACAGTTGCAAGAACGACCCTCAAGGTGTCCAAGCTCAAAACTGGGTCAGAATATCAATTTAGAATATTTGCTGAAAATAGGTACGGACAGAGCTTTGCCCTAGAGTCCGAGGCAGTTGTTGCACAGTATCCCTACAAAGAACCAGGTCCTCCTGGCACACCATCTGTGACAACAGTTACAAAAGACTCTATGGTTGTGCAGTGGCATGAACCAATAAGCGATGGTGGAAGTAAAATTTTAGGTTATCACCTTGAAAGAAAGGAAAGAAACAGCATTTTGTGGACCAAGGTGAACAAGACAGTTATTCAAGACACACATTATAAAACAATTAACCTTGAAGAAGGCATTGAATATGAATTTAGAGTTTCTGCAGAAAATATTGTTGGTGTAGGTAAAACAAGCAAAGTTTCTGAGTGCTATGTAGCACGTGATCCATGTGATCCACCAGGATGCCCAGAAGCTATAGTTGTCAAAAGAAGTTCAATTACTCTGCAGTGGACTAAGCCAGAATATGATGGCGGCAGCAAAATCACAGGCTATGTAGTGGAGAAACGTGATTTGCCTGAGGGCCGATGGATGAAAGCAAGCTTTACCAATATCACTGAAACTCAATTTACTGTAACAGGCCTTACTGAAGACCAAAGATATGAATTTAGAGTAATTGCAAGGAATGCTGCTGGTACAGTAAGCAAACCTTCTGATAGCACTGGACCAATAACAGCAAAAGATGAAGTTGAGGTTCCAAGAATTTCCATGGATCCAAAATACAAAGATGTAATTGTTGTAAATGCTGGAGAAATGTTCAAGCTTGAAGCTGATGTTCATGGGAAGCCAATACCTACTATTGCGTGGTACAAAGGAGATAAAGAACTTGAAGATACTGCTCGATGTGAAGTAAGGAATACAGATTTTAAGGCATTGATTACTGTAAAAGATGCCATACGTGTCGATGGTGGGCAATACATTTTACAGGCCTCTAATGTCGCAGGAACAAAATCAGTGCCAATAACAGTAAAAGTACTGGATAGACCAGGACCTCCAGAGAGTATTCAAGTTTCTGGAGTCACTTCTGAAAAGTGCTCCTTAGCATGGGCTCCACCAGTCCACGATGGTGGCAGTGATATTTCTCACTATATAATTGAGAAGAGAGAAACAAGCCGTCTTGCTTGGACAGTTGTTGCTTCAGAAGCTGTAGCCACAATGCTGAAGGTAACAAAACTTCTGGAAGGAAATGAATATATCTTCCGCATAATGGCAGTTAACAAATATGGTGTTGGTGAGCCTCTTGAGTCTGCACCAGTCTTGATGAAAAATCCATTTGTGGTTCCTGGTCCACCAAAGTCCCTAGAAGTCACCAACATTACAAGGGATTCTATGACCATTTGTTGGCATCGTCCAGATAGTGATGGTGGCAGTGAAATTGTTGGCTACATTGTGGAAAAAAGAGACAGAGCTGGCATCAGATGGGTGAAATGTAATAAGCGCCGAATTACAGATTTGCGTTTAAGAGCCACAGGACTAGCAGAAGACCATGAATATGAATTCAGAGTAACTGCTGAAAATGCAGCTGGAATTGGTGAACCAAGTCAAGTTACTCCCTACTGGAAAGCATGTGATCCCATGTTCAAGCCTGGCCCACCCACTAATGCCCATGCTGTGGATACCACCAAGAATTCAATTACAGTTGGCTGGGGTAAACCTATTTATGATGGTGGCAGTGATATTTTGGGTTATATTGTAGAAATCTCCAAAGCTGATGAAGAAGAGTGGGCCATGGTTACTCCACAGACTGGTCTGAGAGTCAACCGTTTTGAGATCACAAAGCTAACTGAACATCAAGAGTACAAACTGAGAGTGTGTGCCCTCAACAAAATTGGAGTAGGTGAAGCAGCAGCCGTTCCTGGTACAGTTAAACCAGAAGATAAGCTTGAGGCTCCTGAACTTGATATTGATTCAGAGCTAAGGAAGGGAATCGTGGTTAGAGCTGGTGGATCTGTCAGGATAAACATACCATTTAAAGGACGCCCAATTCCTGAAATCACATGGTCTCGAGAAGAAGGAGAATTTACAGATAAAGTTCAAATTGAAAAGGGCCTGAATTATACACAACTATCAATTGATTATTGTGATAGAAATGATGCTGGAAAATATATACTTAAACTAGAGAACAGCAGTGGTTCTAAGTCTGCATTTGTCACAGTTAAAGTACTTGACACACCAGGACCACCACAGAAGTTAGTAGTCAAAGAAATTAGGAAAAATTTTGCTGTACTGACATGGGAACCTCCAGCTAATGATGGTGGTGCAAAGATAAAGAATTATGTGATTGATAAGCGTGAATCAACCAGAAAAGCATATGCTAATGTGAGTGCAAAATGCAGCAAAACAAGCTTTAGAGTTGAAAATCTTATAGAAGGGGGAATTTATTACTTCAGAGTTATGGCTGAAAACGAATTTGGAATTGGTGTTCCGGTAGAAACTGCAGATGCCTCAAAAGCCTCAGAGCCACCTTTGCCTCCTGGGAAAGTGACACTCACTGATGTGACTCAGAGAAGTGCATCGTTTATGTGGGAGAAGCCTGAACATGATGGAGGCAGCAGAATATTGGGATATATCGTGGAAATGCAACCAAAAGGAACTGATAAGTGGAGTGTTGTTACTGAAACCAAAGTATGCAATGCAGTTGTATCTGGTTTGAGTTCTGGACACGAGTATCAATTCCGTGTCTTGGCATACAATGAAAAAGGAAAAAGTGATCCCAGACCACTGGCAATTCCTGTAATTGCTAAAGATCTAGCAATTCAGCCCAGTTTCAAACTGATGTTTAATACATATACCGTACAAGCTGGCGAAGACCTTAAGGTAGAGATACCCTTTATAGCTCGACCAAAGCCAACTATCACTTGGGAGAAAGATGATCAGCCTTTAAAACAGACAACCAGGTTACATGTTGAAGACACACCCACATCAACTACCTTGCTTATTAAAGAAAGTAACAAAGATGACTTTGGGAAATATACCGTAACAGCAACCAACACTGCAGGCACAGCAACAGAGCATCTTAGTATAATCGTGCTAGAAAAGCCAGGGCCACCACAAGGACCTGTCCGCTTTGATGAAGTTAGTTCAAACTTTGTTGTCTTATCATGGGAACCACCAGCATATACAGGTGGGTGCCAGATATCTAATTACATCGTAGAGAAACGAGACACAACTACCACTACTTGGCAGATGGTATCAGCAACTGTTGCAAGAACAACTATTAAAGTAACAAAACTTAAAACAGGTTCTGAATACCAGTTTAGAATTAGTGCTGAAAACCGGTACGGAAAGAGCACTGCTCTAGATTCTAAACCAGTTATTGTACAATATCCATACAAGGAGCCTGGGCCACCAGGAACCCCATTTGTCAGTGAAGCTACCAAAGATCACATGATAGTACAATGGAATGAACCAGTTAATGATGGAGGAAGCAAAGTTCTTGGATATCATCTAGAACGTAAAGATAAAAATAGCATTCTTTGGACAAAGTTGAACAAGATCCTCATTCAAGACACAAAATATAAAACAGATGGTCTTGAAGAAGGTCTTGAATATGAATTCAGAGTTTCTGCTGAAAACATTGTTGGCATTGGTAAGGTTAGCAAAACATCTGAACTGTATGTTGCCCGTGATGCTTGTGATCCACCTGGCCGTCCAGATGCCATTGTTATCACTAGAAATTATATAACACTAAAATGGAAAAAACCTGAATATGATGGTGGCAGCAAAATAACTGGATATACTGTGGAAAAGAGAGAATTGCCTGAAGGTCGTTGGATGAAAGCCAGTTTTACAAATGTTTTAGAAACTGAATTTACAGTAACGGGTCTTGTAGAAGACCAACGATATGAATTCCGAGTGATTGCAAGAAATGCAGCTGGTAGCTTAAGTGAGCCATCTGAAAGCACAGGGCCAATAATTGCTAGAGATGAAATTGAAGCACCAACAGCTTCACTGGATCCAAAATACAAAGATATCATCGTTGTTCATGCAGGAGAAACATTTGCTCTTGAGGCTGATATCCATGGCAAACCTATTCCTGATATTATATGGTCAAAGGATGGAAAAGAATTTGAAGAAGCAACAGCAAGAATGGAAATTAAATCTACCATTCAAAGAACAACGCTCACAGTCAAAGATTGCATCAGAACAGATGGAGGTCTCTATACACTTAAACTGAGCAATGTTGGTGGCACAAAGTCTATACCGATCACTGTGAAAGTACTTGACAGGCCTGGGCCTCCAGAAGGTCCTCTGAAGGTTACAGGAGTGACTGCAGAAAAATGTTACCTGGCATGGGGACCACCTTTGCAAGATGGTGGTTCTAACATTTCACATTACATCATAGAAAAGAGAGAGACAAGTCGACTTTCATGGACACAAGTGTCATCTGATGTACAAGCTCTGAACCACAAAGTAACCAAGCTTCTTCCAGGCAATGAGTACATTTTCCGTGTAATGGCTGTCAACAAATATGGAATTGGTGAATCACTGGAATCTGAGCCTGTGTTGGCATGTAATCCATACAAACCTCCAGGTCCTCCTTCAACACCTGAAGTTTCTGCAATCACAAAAGATTCTATGATTGTAACCTGGGGTCGTCCAGTAGACAATGGTGGAGCTGAAATTGAAGGTTACATACTAGAAAAGCGAGACAAAGATGGCATTCGGTGGACTAAGTGCAATAAAAAGAGACTGACAGACCTGCGATTAAGAGTAACTGGACTCACAGATGGACACTTCTATGAGTTTAGGGTTTCTGCTGAAAATGCTGCTGGTGTTGGTGAGCCTAGTGAACCATCAGTTTTTTATCGTGCCTGTGATGCAGTGTATCCACCAGGCCCACCAAGCAATCCAAAAGTGACAGATACCTCCAGATCATCTGTGTCCCTTGCATGGAACAAGCCTATTTATGATGGTGGTGCTCCTGTTAAAGGATATATGGTGGAATTCAAAGAAGCTTCTGCTGATGAATGGACAACCTGCACACCACCTTCAGGACTACAAGGAAAACAATTCACAGTAACGAAACTTAAAGAAAATAGTGAGTATAACTTCCGCATCTGTGCTATCAACTCTGAAGGAGTTGGAGAACCAGCAACTATACCTGGTAGCGTCATTGCTGCTGAAAAAATTGAACCTCCTGAGATTGAACTTGACGCAGATCTCAGAAAAGTTGTCACAGTACGTGCTAGTGGTACATTGCGTTTATTTGTCACTATCAAAGGAAGGCCAGAGCCAGAAGTAAAATGGGAAAAAGCAGAAGGCCGTATAAGTGACAGAGCCCAGATTGAGGTTACCAGTTCATATACAATGTTGGTCATTGATCACGTAAACAGATTTGACAGCGGTAAATATAACCTGACTTTAGAAAACAACAGTGGCAAAAAATCAGCTTTTGTTAATGTTCGAGTGCTTGATACACCAAGTGCACCTGTAAACTTGCACATCAGGGAAGTGAAGAAAGATTCAGTGACATTAGCTTGGGAACCTCCACTTATTGATGGTGGAGCTAAAATAACAAACTACATAATTGATAAACGAGAAACCACAAGGAAGGCTTATGCCACCGTTACAAATAACTGCACAAAGAACGTCTTCAAAATTGAACAGCTACAAGAAGGATGCAGTTACTACTTCCGTGTCTTGGCTGCAAATGAATATGGAGTTGGTTTGCCAGCAGAAGTACCTGAACCAGTTAAGGTTTCTGAGCCACCCTATCCACCCGGTAAAGTAAGTCTTGTTGATGTCACACGCCACAGCGCTACTATTAAATGGGAAAAACCTGAGAGTGATGGTGGCAGTAAAATAACTGGCTATGTTGTAGAAATGCAAACCAAAGGAAGTGAAAAATGGAGTACTTGCACACAAGTAAAGACATTAGAAGCAACAATATCAGGATTAAGTATGGGAGAAGAATATACATTCCGAGTCCGTGCGGTTAATGAAAAAGGGAAAAGTGATCCAAGGCAGCTTGGGGTTCCAGTAGTTGCAAAAGATATTGAAATCCAGCCTTCAGTTGAGCTTCTTTTCAATACTTTCAGTGTTAAAGCTGGTGAAGATCTTAAGATTGATGTGCCCATCAGAGGAAGACCAATTCCTTCAGTTAGTTGGAAGAAAGATGGACTACCTTTAAGAGAGACAACTAGAGTAAATGTCCAAACATCAAAAACATCAACATCACTGACAATCAAGGAAGCTTCAAGAGAAGATGTAGGCAGTTACGAATTAAATGTTACAAACAGTGCTGGGTCTACAACGGCTTCCATAACCGTAGTTGTGCTGGATAAGCCAGGACCTCCAACTGCACTACATATTGACAATGTCAGTAATGATAATGTAACCATATCTTGGAAACCCCCAGAGTATGATGGTGGCTGTCAAATTAATAATTACATTGTGGAGAAAAGAGAAACAACTACAACAACATGGAGCATAGTTTCTGCAGCAGTTGCACGGACTTCAATTAAAATTGCTCGCTTAACCACAGGATCAGAATATCAGTTCCGTGTTTCTGCAGAAAATCGGTATGGCAAGAGTACCTATGTTGAAACTACACCTGTTGTTGCAGAATATCCATTTAACCCTCCTGGTCCACCTGGTACTCCCCGAGTTACACATGCAACTAAAGCTTTTATGGTTGTGAGCTGGCAGGAGCCAGTTAATGATGGAGGTAGCAAAATACTTGGCTACCACCTTGAGCATAAAGAAAGAAGCAGCATCCTTTGGACTAAAATAAATAAAACCCTCATAAGTGACACACAGATGAAAGTCACAGGCCTTGATGAAGGACTGATGTATGAATATCGTGTATATGCTGAAAATATTGTAGGAATAGGTAAATGTAGCAAATCATGTGAGCCTGTTGCAGCAAGGGATCCATGTGATCCTCCTGGTCAACCAGAAGTGACTAATATTACAAGAACATGTGTCTCACTCTCATGGGCCAAACCAGAATATGATGGTGGTGCAAAGATCACAGGCTATATAATTGAGCGGAAAGAGTTGCCAGACGGTCGATGGCTGAAGTGTAACTTCACCAACGTACAAGAAACTTTCTTTGATGTAACAGGACTTACTGAAGACCAGCGATATGAATTCCATGTCATTGCAAGGAATGCTGCTGGGTCGTTTAGTGAGCCATCTGAATCAACTGGCCCAGTGACTGTAAAGGATGATGTTGATGCTCCAAGAATTATGATGGATGTCAAGTTCAGGGATGTTGTTGTGGTTAAAGCTGGAGAGATCTTGAAAATCAATGCTGATATTGCAGGACGACCCTTGCCAGTAATATCATGGACAAAGGATGGCAAAGAGATTGAGGCAAAAGCAAGAGTGGAAATTGTATCAACAGATCACACTACTGCAATAACTGTTAAAGACTGTATTCGACGTGATTCAGGTCAATATGTGCTGACATTACAAAATGTTGCCGGAACAAGATCATTAGCTGTCAATTGCAAAGTACTCGACAGACCTGGTCCACCAGCAGCTCCACTAGAAATCAAAGGACTTACTGCTGAGAAGTGCCATCTGTCATGGGGACCACCTCAAGAAAATGGAGGTGCAGAGATTGATCATTATATTGTGGAAAAGCGTGAGACCAGTAGAATTGCATGGACTCTTTGTGAAGCAGAGCTTCCAACAACATCCTGCAAAGTGACAAAACTACTTAGAGGAAATGAATACATCTTTAGAGTGATGGGTGTTAACAAATATGGAGTTGGTGAACCTTTGGAAAGTGATGCTGTCAAGGCTCTAGATCCTTTTACAGCTCCAAGCCCACCCCAAAATTTAGAGATTACTAGTGTTACAAAGGAATCCATGACCCTTTGTTGGGCAAGACCTGAAAGTGATGGAGGCAATGAAATTTCTGGATACGTAATTGAAAGGCGTGAGAAAAATAGTCTACGGTGGATACGTGTAAACAAAAAGCCAGTTTATGATCTCAGAGTAAAGTCTTCAGGCCTTCGAGAAGGATGTGAATATGAATATCGGGTATATGCAGAAAATGCTGGAGGACTTAGTCTTCCTAGTGAAACGTCACCACTAATTAAAGCAGAAGATCCAGTTTTCCTGCCATCACCTCCATCTAAACCTAAGATTGTAGACTCTACTAGGTCAAATATAACAGTAGGATGGACAAAGCCATTATTTGATGGAGGTGCTCCTATTACTGGATACACAGTTGAATACAAGCAAACCAGTGAAACTGATTGGTCAACAGCTATTCAAAGTTTAAGAGGCACAGAATATACCATCATTGGCCTGACAGCAGGGGCTGAATATGTTTTCAGAATCAGGTCTGTCAACAAAGTTGGTGTTAGTGATCCAAGTGATATCTCAGAACCTCAGGTAGCAAAAGAAAGGGAAGAAGAGCCTGTTTTTGATATTGACAATGAAATGAGAAAGACATTAGTTGTGAAAGCTGGTGGCTCATTTACAATGAGAGTGCCTTTCAGAGGAAAACCCATCCCTAATGTAATGTGGAGTAAGCCAGATAGCGATCTCCGTACACGTGCAAATATAGACTCCTCAGATAACTGCACATCACTTACCATTGAAAAAGCAACAAGAAATGATTCTGGAAAATATACACTAACATTGCAAAATATTGTGAACACAGCTACTTTGACATTAGTTGTTAAAGTTCTTGACTCACCAGGACCTCCATCTAATATTGTTGTAAAAGATGTAACAAAGGAATCAGCTGTTTTATCTTGGGAAGCTCCTGAGAACGATGGAGGTGCTCCTGTGAAGAACTATTACATTGAAAAACGAGAAGCAAGCAAGAAAGCTTGGGTCACCGTAACCAACAATTGTCATCGTCTTTCCTACAAAGTCACCCATCTACAAGAAGGTGGAATTTACTACTTCAGAGTTTCTGGAGAAAATGAGTTTGGTGTTGGAGTTCACACTGAAACCAAAGATGGAGTTAAAATAACAGGTTGGTTCCTAAAATGTTAAATATTTTTTATTTTATATGTTTTTCTTCCTAATGTTATGGATGATTTACACCAAAGTCAATCCTACTAAGTTCATTGGAGTTTATTTCCAACTAACTTTTCAGAGTTGTAATAGTACTAAACTAATATCCCCAGTATGCGCGATCCCCATATCCATTTATTTATTTTTCACATTATTATACCACCCTTCCTCTAAGGAGCCATGGTTTCACTTAAACTGCAGTTCTCCGCACACATACCTGTGCCCATTACCTTTGTTTTTGTCCTTTACCTGGCACCAAGCAAGCATGATTCTTCCTTTTACAGAATGCTATAAGCAGGCAAGCTTATAGCAGGTAGCTTGAACGCTAGAGGGACACAGCCAGCTGAGCCAGAATGTTAACAGGAAGCAGGAAGCTTCCTGTTAATGTTCTGTCTCTATCATATCATGCTTGCTTGGTGCCACAGTAAAGGACAAAAACAAAGGTAAATGGGTGTGGGGACATGGAGATAGGGTTCCCTCTTATCTGCAGTTTCTGTATCCGCGGGGGGGGGGCTGGAACGTATCCCCCGCGGATATGGGAGGACGCCTGTCTTACTGATACTACATATTAATCTATTGCAAAGTAATAAAATATCTAAGAATTCTCTTAACAATATTTCAATCTAAGCATGCAAGATAAGATTTTTTTCATGTAAATGTGTGCTTTTGTGAATATGTTAAATGTAAGTAGAATGCATACGACCTACTTATTCATCTTTTTATTTATCAGAAAAACCAAGTCCACCAGAAAAACTGGGAGTATCAAGCGTTACTAAAGATAGTGTCTCTCTTGTGTGGCTAAAGCCAGAACATGATGGTGGAAGCAGAGTTGTAGGCTACCTTGTTGAAGCTCTGGAGAAAGGGCAGCACAAATGGGTCAAATGTGCAGTAGTCAAGACGACACATCATGTTGTCCAAGGCCTCAAGGAGAATGCGGACTACTTCTTCAGAGTATTTGCTGAAAACCAAGCTGGTCTAAGTGACCCTAGAGAGCTTCTTCTTGCTGTTACCGTTAAAGAACAACTGGGTATGTCTACTAAAATTCAGACTTAATACAAATTAAATTGAAAATGCATTTTAAAACCATTGTTTTTAACATATAAATGTATTTTTCAGAATCTCCTGAGGTCGACATGAGAAGCTTCCCAAACCACACAGTTTATGTGAGAGCAGGTTCAAACCTAAAGGTTGAAATACCAATATCCGGAAAGCCATTGCCAAAAGTGACTTTATCCAAAGATGGCATTCCTCTGAAACCAACCATGAGGTTTAACACAGAGACTACAGCAGAAAGCGTCATCGTCAACCTTAAAGAAAGCGTGGCTGCTGACGCTGGTAGATATGACATCACAGCTGCCAACTCCAGTGGAACTACTAAATCTTTTGTTAACATAATTGTCCTAGATCGGCCAGGTCCTCCTGTTGGTCCTGTTGTAGTTAGTGATATCACTGAAGACGGTGTTACTCTTAAGTGGGAACCACCACGTTACGATGGCGGAAGTCAAGTTACCAACTACATTGTATTGAAAAGAGAAACAAGCACTGCAGTGTGGTCTGAAGTGTCTACAACAGTTGCTAGAAATATGATTAAAGTCATGAAACTAACAACAGGAGACGAATATCAGTTCCGTATCAAAGCAGAAAATCGGTTTGGCATAAGTGACCACATTGATTCAGCATGTATAACTGTTAAATTGCCTTACAGTAAGTAACATCTTGTTTGCTCTTGTTTTCTAAACTCTTCAGACATATTTTAAGATTTATTAACTGGCATGTAATATTTATTTAGCAACACCTGGACCACCTTCCACACCATGGATCACCAATGTGACTCGAGAAAGTATCATTGTTGGATGGCATGAACCTGTTTCCAACGGAGGCAGTCCAGTCATTGGCTACCATGTGGAAATGAAGGATAGAAACAGTATCTTATGGAAAAAAGTTAACAAAATGATTATACGCACAACTCACTTCAAGACCACCAATATTACAGCTGGACTTATTTATGAATTCAGGATTTATGCAGAAAATGCAGCTGGTATTGGAAAAGCAAGTCATCCATCTGATGCAGTTCTTGCCATTGATGCATGTGGTATGTATTCTGTAGTAAAGTATCATGTTTCAGATAATGAGCTCAGTGGAAAATATTGTATTTTTCGTGAACCAGTGCAGAGCACTAATGCAATTTCTAATTGCAAATTCTATTGTTTTTCATACTGCAGAGCCACCAAGAAATCTTCGCGTCACAGACATTTCAAAAACATTTGTCAATCTTTCATGGACACGTCCAGCTTTTGATGGTGGTAGCAAAATTACTGGATATATTGTTGAGAAACGCGATCTTCCAAATGGAAGATGGACAAAGGCCAGCTTCACCAACGTAATTGAGACTCAGTTTACTGTATCAGGATTGACTCAAAACTCTCAATACGAATTCCGTGTATTTGCTAAGAATGCAGCTGGTTCAATCAGTAATCCATCGGATGTTTTGGGCCCCGTCACATGTTTGGATACTTATGGTAAGAAATGTAAAATTGCATACAAATTAATATCCAGTTATAAGTCTTGGCTTAAAGTTAGTACTGTTTGTAGAAATTCTTATCAGAATTCAAGGCTCTTGTTTCATCACACTGCATTAATTCAAACTCCATTGGCCTTAATGGGCTATTTGCTATCAGTGCATATTGAAAGATATGAATTGGTAAGGAATATTAATAATGCTTTGGTTTGGGCCCCTTTGAGGATTTCAGAAATCATAATACCTTTTTATTTCATTCATTTTTTCATTAAGGTGCACCTGAAATAGATGTACCACCAGAATATACAGAAGTTGTAAAGTACAAAGCTGGCACTGCAGTTAAGCTGAAACTTGGCATCTCAGGAAAGCCTGTGCCTACAATTGAATGGTTCAGAAATGGTAAAGAAATACAGACTAGTGCCCAGATATCTATTGAAAATACAACAGAATTTGCATCTATACTGATTAAAGATGCAACTCGTCTGAACAGTGGAAACTATGAACTGAAATTAAAGAATGCCATGGGTTCTGCATCTGCCACCATCAGAGTACAAATACTTGGTATGTTTTGAACGATATTTTATGGCATTATTCTGTAATTTCAACTAGCTACCCAGACTTGTATATTTAAACTATCTCATCTTAACTCCTATATGACAGATAAGCCAGGACCTCCAAGTGGACCTATACACTTCAGGACAGTCACTGCTGAAAAGATTACCCTTATGTGGGAGCCACCAGCAGATGATGGAGGTGCCAGTGTAACACATTACATTGTTGAAAAACGTGAGACAAGTCGTGTGGTATGGTCTGTAGTTTCAGAAAAACAAGAAGAATGCATTGTCACTACCACTAAAATCATAAAAGGAAATGAATATATTTTCCGTATACGAGGTGTAAACAAGTTTGGCGTTGGTGATCCACTGGAGTCTGACACAGTTGTAGCTAAAAATGCATTTGGTAAGTTCAGTTCAACAGATGTTAATCCACTCTTGAGAATTTCTAGGTGATTTGTTGTTTAGTTATTTGACCTAACAAAAATTTTCTTTTAATAAAAATACAGTTACACCCGGGCCACCTAGTGTACCAGAGGCCACCATGATAACTAAGCATTCCATGACTGTAGTCTGGAGCAGGCCTACTGTTGATGGCGGCAGTGAAATAAATGGATATTACCTTGAGAAACGAGACAAGAAAAGTCTAAGCTGGTTCAAGGTCATTAAAGAAACCATCCGTGACACCAGGCAAAAAGTAACAGGTCTAACTGAAAACAGTGAATATCAGTTCAGAGTGTCTGCTGTGAATGCTGCTGGCCAAGGTCCATTCTCAGAAGCATCTGACTTCTTCAAAGCTGCAGATCCTATAGGTAAGAAACCTACAAATTTACACAATTGCAAAACGAACAAACAAACAAAAACAGAGAGGAACATCTGCCTTTACATTAAAAGAGTGTTTAGTGAACTTTTGGTCAGTTGCAGAATATCCAAACTAACTGAATATATTTGTTTGAAAAATGGTAGGCAAAAAGTTACTCAATTTTTGATGAACTAATGTTCATACACTGAATTTATCAAAAAAAAAAAAAGGTATCAACGAGACATTAATAAGTATGGTAGTTTTTCTGGAGATGTGAAGTCTCCATGATGAAAATTCCCATTGTAAATTACAGCCTACTTGTTATGTATTTGCAATTCATAATGAACTGATTGTGTGTACTAACAGTCAGCATATTGTGTTGTATGATGATTTGTATTTTTAAATTTAGCCTTTTTCTGCTTATATGTTTAGAAAATTTATATTTATTATTGGCATAATTTTTAAAAAATTAAAGAAACCTACCAATTTACAGACTAATTAATAGGCATGCTTGAAGCTGCATGGTAGTAAAGGGGGGGGGGCTTTTTTCTACCTGATTACTATTACTGGTCTAGCTTTTCTAATTTCTGTTTCTTGAATTTTATAGATAAACCTGGACCGCCTGTTAAGCTAAAGGTTGTGGATACTACAAAGACATCTGTCACACTTTGTTGGACTAAACCAGCCTATGATGGAGGAAGTGCAATTACCAGCTATGCTATAGAAAAGAGAGAGGGAGAAGAAGAAGAATGGACTGTGGTCAGTGCAAGAGGAGAAGTGAGAACCACAGAGTATGTTGTTTCTCATCTCCAGCCAGGAATCAATTATTACTTCCGTGTCTCTGGTATAAATTATGCTGGACAAGGTGAACCTATTGAAATGACAGAACCTGTACAAGCTAAAGACATACTTGGTATGTGAATGTAATCACCTTTCTTTGTTCTTTTAAAAATTTGTTATGTCCAACTTTTCTCAAATATTAATTTTTTTTTTCATTTTAATGTATTTGCAGAGGAGCCCGAGATTGATCTGGATGTTGCTCTCAGAACTTCAATCGTAGCTAAAGCAGGCGAAGATGTAAAAATAATGATTCCATTCAAAGGTAGACCTCCTCCAACCGTGACATGGAGGAAGGGTGACAAAAATCTTGGTGTTGATGAAAGATACAGCATTCAGAACACAGAATCATCCACACTACTTATTATTTCTCAAGTCACTCGCAATGATACAGGAAAGTATGTCCTCACAATTGAGAATGGAGTTGGAAAACCAAAATCTTCATTTGTGAATGTTAAAGTGCTTGACACTCCATCTGCATGCCAAAGACTGCACCTTAAATACGTTTCTCGTGGAACAGTGACATTGGTATGGGAACCACCACTGATCAATGGTGGTTCTGAAGTAACAAATTATGTAATTGAGAAGAGAGATGCCACAAAGCGAGCTTGGTCTGCTGTTACAGCAAAGTGCTCTAATACAACATTTAAGATAACAGACCTGTCGGAGAAGATCCCATATTTCTTCCGAGTTATTGCAGAAAATGAAAATGGACTGGGTGAACCATGTGAAACTGCAGAACCTGTGAAAGCTGCAGAAGTCCCTGGGCCTGTACGGGATCTGGCCATGAAAGATTCAACAAAGACTTCTGTCACTTTACAGTGGGGCAAGCCTGAATTCGATGGTGGTAGTATCATATCAGATTACATTATTGAAAAGAGACTGAAGGATGAAAAAGAATGGTCACATGCAGGGACAAGTAAAGCATGTGAATTTGAAGTTGAAAAACTGAAGGAGCTTTCTATTATGGAATTCAGGGTTTCTGCTAAGAATGAAAAAGGAAGAAGTGATGCTGTTGCAATTGGACCCATCACAGTGAAAGACTATGTAATAGCACCAGAAGCCGACCTTTCTGATATACCTGGAGGACAAGTAACAGTAAGAATAGGTTATAATGTACACATTGAATTGCCATATAAGGGAAAGCCAAAACCAACTATGAGTTGGTTGAAAGACAACATCCCTCTGAAAGAAAGTGAACAGATTCGCTTCAAGAAAACTGAGAACAAAATAACACTGAGCATTAAGAACGCGAAAAAAGAACACGGTGGCAAATATACCTTAATCCTTGATAATGGTGTTCACAGAAAGTCATTCCCAATTACAGTTATAACACTTGGCCCTCCTTCTAAACCAAAAGGTCCCATAAAACTAGATGAAATCAAAGCAGACAGCATGATTCTTTCATGGGGCGTTCCAGAAGATGATGGAGGAGGAGAAATAACCGGCTACAGTGTTGAGAAGCGGGAAACTTCACAAACCAATTGGAAAATGATATGTTCTAGTGTAGCAAAGACAACTTTCAAAGTTCCTAACCTTGTCAAAGATACAGAGTATCAGTTCAGAATCCGAGCAGAAAATAGATATGGTGTAAGTCCACCACTTAACTCCATAGAAGTCATAGCAAAACACCAGTTTAAGCCACCAGGATCACCAGGGAAGCCTGTTGTTTACAATGTAACAGCTGATGGAATGACCATATCTTGGGATGCTCCAGTTTATGATGGGGGCTCAGAAATTATTGGATATCACGTTGAAAAGAAAGAAAGAAACAGCATTCTGTGGCAGAAAGTAAATACTTCATCAATATCTAATAGAGAATACAGAATTACTGGGTTAACAGATGGCCTGGACTACCAGTTCCGTGTCTATGCTGAAAACTCTGCTGGATTAAGCTCTGCTAGTGATCCAAGCAAATTTACCTTGGCTGTCTCTCCAGTAGGTAAGCAACGGATCACTGAACATAAAACATCTATCTCAGCATGCTGTAGGAATTTATACCAATATATGTTACTATGCATACATCTATCTTTCTTTCAGATCCTCCTGGCACACCTGATTACATTGATGTGACTCGGGAAACTATTACTCTGAAGTGGACTGCACCCCTGCGTGATGGAGGCAGCAAGATTGTGGGCTATAGTATTGAGAAACGGCAAGGAAGTGGTGATCGCTGGGTCAGATGCAATTTTATTGATGTCAGTGAATGTCAATATACAGTTACAGGACTTAGCCCTGGTGATCGTTTTGAATTCAGAATACTTGCAAGGAATGCTGTTGGAACTATTAGCCCTCCTTCTCAGTCTTCAGGCTATATTATGACCAGAGATGAAGCTGGTAAGTCATATTTATTAACTATTCAGCATGCTCTATATACTAACAATTGGTTCACAATATTCATTTCTATTAATACTGTAAAAGATCATAAATAACTATAAGATTGATGAAATAAGGAACTGATATTACTCTAAAACTGCCTTAAAATATAAATATTGCTACCTGTGCTTTTAATAGTACGTGGACCTCTGAAAGAGGCATAGTTAACATGCCTCTTTTATGTTATATTGTAACAAGATATAAGTTGTTGACTGCAAGTGAATCTTATTTTACTTCTTTTTATTCTATAGTTGCGCCAGCAATTGAATTTGGTGCCGAGCACTTTGAAGGTCTTACAGTTAAAGCTGGAGAAAGCATAAGACTTAAAGTTCTTATCACAGGCCGTCCAGTTCCTCAAGTGACCTGGCTTAAGGATGGAAAAGAGATTGACAAGCGGCTGAATATAGAAATAACCGATGCCATTGGCTATAGCACTATCTTTGTTAGAGATGCTTCTCGGGATCATCGTGGAGTATACAGAGTAGAAGCCAAAAATGCATCAGGTGCCAAACAGGCAGAAATCACTGTAAGAGTGCAAGGTAACTTGACATTGTTTTATTACAGTTCCCTTACATTATATTACCACCCTTTATTTAGTATTATGTTCATATTATATTAAATTTAGCACAATAAAAATAAGTGATAATTTTATGTTACAGACACACCAGGAAAAATAGAAGGACCAATACGGTTCACCAATGTTACCGAAGAGAAGGCAAATTTGTGGTGGGAGCCTCCAGCTAATGATGGCTGTGCCGCCATTACTCATTATGTGATTGAAAAACGTGAAACCAGCCGGGTATCCTGGGCACTGATTGAAGACCACTGTGAAGCCTGCAGTTATGTTGCACTTAAATTAATAAAGGGCAATGAATACCAATTCCGTGTCTCTGCAGCCAACAAGTTTGGTGTTGGCAGGCCACTAGAATCTGATCCAATTGTAGCACAAGCACATTACAGTAAGTTTATTTGAAATTGAGAAATATAAGTAACTCCTGTGCACCTTATCCAGAATTTTCTTTAATCTGCTTTTTTATTTTATAGCTGTTCCAGAGGCTCCTGGTACTCCAGAACCTAGCAATGTCACAGGAAACAGTATTACACTCACATGGGCAAGGCCACAGTCAGATGGCGGAAGTGACATTAACCAATATATCTTGGAGAGAAGAGAAAAGAAGAGTATTCGCTGGGTTAAAGTAACCAGCAAGAGGCCCATTTCTGAGACAAGATTCAGAGTGACTGGCCTAACCGAAGGCAATGAATATGAGTTCCACGTTATGGCAGAAAATAATGCCGGAGTCGGGCCTCCAAGTGATGTCTCAAGGCTGATTAAATGCAGAGAGCCAGTACATCCACCAAGCGCCCCTACCGTTGTCAAGGTGACAGATACATCAAAGACAAGTGTCAGTTTGGAATGGACCAGGCCAGTTTTCGATGGAGGCTTGGAAATAATTGGTTACATCATTGAGATGTGCAAAGCAGATTTAGGAGAGTGGCACAAAGTCAATGCCGAGACCTGCATTGCTACAAAGTATACTGTTACTGAGCTAGAACCAAATGAACATTACAAATTCCGTGTCAGTGCTGTAAATGGTGCAGGCAAGGGAGAAAGCTGTGAAGTCTCTGCAACCATACAAACAATAGACAGACTTTCTTCACCTGAACTGGATATTGATGCTACCTTCAAGCAGACTCATATTGTCAGAGCTGGTGCAAATATACGTCTGTTTATTGCCTTTAAGGGGAGACCTGTTCCTACTGCTACATGGTCCAAAGCAGATTCTGATCTTAGTCTGCGTGCTGAGATTCATACAACAGATTCATTCAGTACATTAACCGTGGAGGCCTGCAACAGAACTGATGCTGGCAAATATGTTTTTACTGTTGAAAACAACAGTGGTAGCAAATCTATTGCTTTTACTGTTAAGGTGCTAGACACTCCTGGGCCACCAGGTCCTATTACATTTAAAGATGTGACCAGAGATTCTATAACTTTAATGTGGGATGCTCCTATTTTGGATGGAGGTGCACGAGTCCATCATTATGTTGTGGAGAAGCGAGAAGCAAGCCGCCGCAGCTGGCAGGTTGTTTATGAAAAATGTACCCGTCAGATCGCAAAGGTCACTGGTCTTGCAGAAGGGGTGCCCTATTATTACCGTGTTTCTGCAGAAAATGAATATGGAGTAGGTGAGCCATGTGAATTAACAGAGCCAGTTGTAGCCACTGAAGAGCCTGCTCCACCCAAGAGATTAGATATTGTTGACACCACAAGGTCATCTGTGGAACTAGCTTGGCTTAAACCTGATCACGATGGTGGCAGTCGTATCTCTGGGTACCTCCTGGAGATGAAACAAAAGGGATCTGAATTATGGATTGAAGCTGGTCAAACAAAACAGCTTACTTTTACAGTTGAAGGCCTTATAGAGAACAATGAATATGAATTCCGTGTCAAAGCAAAGAATGATGCTGGCTACAGTCAACCAAGAGAAGCCTTCTCTTCTGTCATTATTAAAGAGCCACAGATTGAGCCAACTGCAGATCTCAGTGGAATAACAAGACAACTTATAACTTGCAAAACTGGAAGTACCTTTACTATTGATATACCAATTAGTGGACGCCCTGTTCCAAAGGTAACATGGAAACTTGAAGAAATGAGACTTAAAGAAACTGATAGAGTGACTATCAAGACAACCAAGGATAGAACCACGCTGACTACTAAGGACAGCATGAGAGGAGACTCTGGCAAATACTATTTAACTCTGGAGAACACAGCTGGCGTGAAAACATTTACTGTCACTGTAGTTGTTATTGGAAGACCAGGTCCAGTTACACGCCCCATAGAAATATCATCTGTAACAGCTGAATCCTGTGTATTGTCATGGAAGGAGCCTGAAGATGATGGTGGCTCTGATATTACAAACTACATTGTTGAAAAACGTGAATCTGGTACGACAGCATGGCAACTGGTAAATTCTAGCGTCAAACGTACACAGATCAAAGTAACTCATCTCACTAAATACATGGAATACACTTTCCGTGTCAGCTCAGAAAACAGATTTGGAGTCAGCAAGCCGATAGAATCGGTACCAATAGTGGCTGAGCATCCATTTGGTAAGGAATAATTGTGTCAATGGATGTACACACTTTATTCCAATTTTGTATAAAAAAACAGCAATACCTAACATCTCTTGTTTTTTTTTTTTATTAGTCCCACCAAGCCCTCCCACTAGGCCTGAAGTCTATTTTATTTCTGCCAATGCCATGTCTATTCGTTGGGAGGAACCATACCATGACGGTGGCAGCAAAATTGTTGGATACTGGATTGAAAAGAAGGAACGCAACACAATCCTTTGGGTAAAGGAAAACAAAGTTCCATGCTTTGAATGCAACTACAAAGTTTCAGGGCTTGTTGAAGGTCTGGAGTATCAGTTCAGAACATATGCATTAAATGCTGCTGGAATTAGCAAAGCTAGTGAAGCTTCCAGGCCAGTAGTGGCTCAAAACCCAGTTGGTAAGTATAACTAATAGAGAAAGTGTGTTTCCTATTACTATTGGAAGGACAGTGGAATTATATTTTTTCACATTATGTTGTTTTCTTCAAGATCCACCAGGTAGACCGGAGGTCACAGACGTAACAAGGTCTTCAGTATCATTAAGTTGGACTCCCCCACTTTATGATGGTGGAAGCAAAATCGTTGGCTACATTGTAGAACGCAAACCATATAATGAAGCTGGGGATGGACGTTGGCTGAAGTGCAACTATACCATTGTCTCAGAAAACTTCTTTACAGTGACGGCTCTTGGAGAAGGAGAGGAATATGAATTCCGTGTACTGGCAAAGAATGCTGCTGGTGTAATTAGCAAGGGTTCTGAATCTACTGGTCGCGTTGCCTGTAAAGATGAATATTGTAAGAGACATTCATATGGGCTTAAAATTATGTAAAGCACATAGTTTTTTTTAAATAACAAAATATGAATTTGTTTCTTTCCTTTTTCACAGCACCACCTAAAGCTGAGCTGGATGCCAGATTGCAGGGAGATATCGTAACAATTAGGGCTGGATCTGATCTTGTTCTTGAGGCATCAATTGGTGGAAAACCAGAACCAAAAGTCTTTTGGTCAAAAGGCGACAAAGAATTGGACCCCTGTGAAAAGATCTCTTTACAATACACTAGCAAGCATGCTGTTGCAATCATCAAATTCTGTGACAGAAATGATACTGGAAAATACACATTAACTGTTAAAAATGCCAGCGGAACAAAGCAAGTTGCTGTCTTTGTAAAAGTGCTTGGTAAGTGTTTCATCATTCATTTTTGGTGGGCTCCCTTCTGCCCTTCAAAGTTGTTTTTAAGATGAACGCATTTCTTTCATGGCAATAATCCTTGTCCTCAGATTCTCCTGGCCCATGCGCAGGCAAAATCAGCATTAGCAGAGTAACAGAGGAAAAGTGCACTCTGGCTTGGAACGCTCCTCAAGAAGATGGAGGAGCAGAAATTACCCATTACATCGTAGAGAGACGTGAGACCAGCAGGCTCAACTGGGTTATTGTTGAAGCTGAATGTCAAACACTGTCATGTGTAGTCACCAGGCTTATTAAAAATAATGAATACATATTCCGTGTAAGAGCTGTCAACAAATATGGACCAGGCGTTCCACTTGAAACAGAACCCATCATTGCTAGAAATTCATTCAGTAAGTACCATCCTAAATTCAATACAGAATTGACTTGTGTAGTGCGAGGGCTGTGTCACACAAATAACAAATGTGAAATATCTGATTGTTTTCCTTCGTTTTAATAATATTACAGCTGTTCCATCACCACCTGGTGCACCTGAATCAGTGGGTGCTGGCAAAGAGCACATCATTATTCAGTGGCTGAAACCAGAGTCTGATGGAGGTAATGAGATCCAAACCTATCTGGTAGACAAACGTGAAAAGAAAAGTCTACGCTGGACACGAGTCAACAAAGACTACACTATTTATGATACAAGATTAAAAATTACTGGTCTAATGGAAGGCAGTGAATACCAGTTCCGTGTTGCTGCTGTAAATGCTGCTGGTAACAGTGAGCCTAGTGATGCATCTCAATACGTACTGTGCAGAGAGCCATCATGTAAGTTGCCATGGTCAAAATATTTATGTATGTAAAATATTTATATCTATTTTATATTTAAATTAATACTTATATTTAATAACTGATGAAGTACTATGCACATAGGTCTTGAGTCTAGATGATCCAAAGGAGATGCTGAGACCATTCACAACTGCTCTAAATTATGGCCCAATCCTAGGCACACAGTATGCCGTTGGATCCCAAGGCCCGTCAGCGTACTGCGCATGTCTGCTATCGCGGCCACCTCTCTGACGGTCTGTGGAGTGTGGCTGCCAGTGCAAAGGCTGGGAGGCCATGCACCAGCGGCAGCACTATGCAGACTGGCTGTTTGTGCAGTCATGGTGGCGGTGGAGGTGGATTAGGGAAGGTATTGGGCCAGGGTCAAGACAGAGGCGGATCTAAGCGGAGCGACGTCTGCCAGATCCAGAACCCTGGTCCCAGTCCAGACACACTCCCTTCGACCTAACAGATCTGTGCCAGCAAAAGAGCTGGCATAGATCTGAGTTGGCCCATAGGGGACCAGGCAGCAGCCGGAGAGGTAAGTAAAAATTTTCTTTACTTACCTCTCCTGGCCAGCCTGGTCCCCTGCTGCTGCATGGGGAGGCTGCAATGGTGGCCCTAAATCTTGTGGGGGATAGGATTAGACTGTTAATGTGAATGTTTTGCAAGATAGAAAAGCATCAGAATGACGTATCAGACTCGGAAAACCATATAGGAAAAGCATATAGGATGAACAATCATTTTTTATTACGGTTCTCCCATTATGCACTGTTGGGGTCAGAAAACATTTTTTCCTACATAAGTAAAAAAGGGGATTATCTTTCTCCTAGGGCAGGGGTGACCAACCTTCCACCATTAGGGCCTCTGCGTTCTTAAGAGTTGTGTAGAAGACAGAATCTTGGCAGCTGATGCAGAAGTGCTGATGGTACTGCTAAAGCAGCTGCACCTGCTGAAATATCCTCACCTATACAGCCATTAAAGGGCCAGGAGCATTCAGGTTGAAAGGTTGGCCACCTGCCCTAGGGCATTAGGAACCGCAACAACTAGACATACAATGTTGGTTGAGATTGACTTGTAACCCAATCATATTTCCTCCTTGAGGAAGGAGGAATCAATGAATTTGCTGTTGCTTCATACTCAAGGGTCTAAATGATTATCACATCTGACATTAAGAATTTTCTCCAAGGTCACATAGGTTAGTGACCTTGGGACTTTGGTTGGGGTGTGCTCTTGTCTTTGTCTGTGTAGCATGTGGCCAGACTTGCTTGTGCCATTTGCTCTGCAGGAACAAAGGAATGGTGCATCCCTGCTCTCTATCATGTGGGTCAGTCTATGAGAAGAGGGGAAAAACGTGACGGTGGAATTCCCTGCTTTTGGGTAGAGAGTTGCATTTGATGACATTCTGATCTATTCTAGCCTTATAATTCTACTGTATCACTTCCATGTATACCTGTCCATTGTAATAATACGAGGTATGTACTTTCTTTTCCAAAGACACTCCTGCACCACCTTCACCTCCAAGAGTTGTGGACACAACTAAGACCAGCATAAGCTTGGCTTGGACAAAGCCCATGTACGATGGTGGAGTTGACATTTTAGGCTATGTTCTTGAAATGAAAGAAGAAGGTACTGATCAATGGTATAGGGCACATAGTACCGCCACCCTAAGGAATGCTGAATTCACTGTGACTGGTCTTAAAACAAGCCAAAAATACCGCTTTAGAGTTGCTGCCACCAACGTAAATGGTATGAGTGAATACAGCGAGTCATCTGCTGAAATAGAACCTGTGGAAAGGATAGGTAATATCAAGATCCAATATTCACAAAACATTTACAAATTTACAGTTTAGAAATGTGTTTGGAAATACTCAAAGATGATGTTATACTTTTATTTCTGTCTCCACATATAGAAATACCAGATCTTGAGCTTGCTGATGATCTAAAGAAAACTGTTACTGTGAGAGCCGGTGGCTCTTTACGTCTAATGGTATCCGTATCTGGCAGACCAGCACCCATCATAACATGGAGCAAAAAGGGTGTTGACCTGGCAAGTCGGGGTTTTATTGACACCACAGATAGCTATACGCTGCTAGTTGTGGACAAAGTTAACCGCTATGATGCTGGGAAATATGTCGTTGAAGCTGAAAATCAATCAGGAAAGAAATCTGCAACAGTTCTTGTAAAAGTCTATGGTAGGTACCAATATTTTTATTTATCATTAAAGCAGTACAGCTCTGTCTGTTTCATGTCAAATAAAAACAAAATATCTTTGCAAAGAAGATTTGAAATGTAAATAGACTGAGCAACAATCAAGTAAAAGAGGAACCTGGCAAACTGCAAAGAGAGAGAGAGAGAGAGAGAGAGAGATATGTTACCCAGGAGAACCTGTTTCTAGACCAATAGTACAGTAGTTATGAATTTTGCTTGAATGAAAAAAGAAAAACTACTGGAAAAAGTGAGGAAAACATCTATTTTGCTTCCCCTCCCCCTTGCAGATACTCCTGGCCCATCAGGATCAGTGAAAGTCAAAGAAGTCTCAAAAGATTCTGTGACAATTACTTGGGAAATTCCTACTATTGATGGTGGAGCCCCAGTAAACAACTATATAATTGAGAAGCGTGAAGCTTCCATGAGAGCATACAAGACCGTAACTACTAAATGCAGCAAAACATTTTATAGAATTTCTGGACTCATCGAAGGAGCTCTATACTATTTCCGAGTACTGCCAGAAAACATCTATGGCATTGGTGAACCCTGTGAGACGCTGGATGCGGTACTGGTGTCAGAGGTTCCAAGTGTGCCTCAAAAACTGGAGGTGGTTGATATTACTAAATCTACTGTATCACTTGCATGGGAAAAACCACAACATGATGGTGGTAGCAGACTAACTGGCTATGTCATTGAGGCCAGTAAAGCTGGAACAGAAAGGTGGATGAAGGTTGTCACATTGAAACCTGCTGTCTATGAGCACACCATAATTTCCTTAAATGAAGGTGAACAGTACTTGTTTAGAGTCAAAGCTCAAAATCAGAAGGGTGTGTCAGAAGCAAGAGAAATAGTCACAGCAGTGACAGTACAAGAACAAAAAGGTAATAATAATAACATAATGAAAAATGAAAAATTATTCAAAATATCGTTACATAGTTTAAGTCTTATTGGATTTTTTTTCCCTTCTTTTAGTTCTACCTACAATTGATCTTGCTGGAATACCTCAAAAAACAATCCATGTACCAGCTGGCAGACCGATAGAGCTAGCTATTCCAATTCATGGACGACCTCCTCCAGCTGTATCTTGGTTCTTTGCTGGTTCTAAACTAAGAGAATCAGAACGTGTCATGGTTGAAACAGTTGCTAAAGTAGCTAAATTAACCATTCGTGAAACCACAATACGTGATACTGGGGAATATACACTTGAACTGAAGAACACAACAGGAACTGCTCTTGATAGAATAAAAGTGATAATTCTTGGTAAGAATTTTTAACGAAAATATAGTTGTCCATTATTTTTCGTGTATAATAATTATTTTATGGCATAATGTTTTCCCAATTTAACTCTGCCTTTTATGTCATTATTTTAACGTTTCTTCGCTTATGAGCCTCTTTATCTTTTTCACAGACAAACCTGGACCACCTGTTGGACCTATTAAAGTTGTTGATATTGATTCAACTTTTGTAACCATCTCTTGGGAACCACCTGAAATGGATGGTGGTGCAGCAATAAGTGGGTATGTGGTGGAGCAACGTGACGCTCACCGTCCAGGATGGTTACCTGTTTCTGAATCTGTAACTCGAACATTATTTAAGTTTTCTAAACTTACTGAGGGTGCCGAGTATGTGTTCCGTGTGGCTGCCACAAACCGCTTTGGAATTGGATCATACTTACAATCCGAAATTATAGAATGCAAGAGCAGAATCAGTAAGTAAATCTTCTCTATATATAAAAGAACAAATCCTGACTCACTGACTCATCACCGCCCAGCCAAAACCCCTGGGCCTAGACACATGAAATTCGGGGAGCATTTCCTTCTGTGACGCAAGCACCCACTAAGAAGGGATTTTTTTTAGAAATTCCGCCCCTAAGGGGGCGAAAAGGGGTGCAATGCGTTTTCAGGGATTCCTCGATAGCTCTCGGGCCCAAAGAGATATTGGCTTGGTTTTGGCTTACAAAAGTTACCCGTCCAAATGCTGAAAAACATATTTCGTGATTTTGCCCTAATCGACCCGGAAAGGGGCGAAACTCGATTTGGGGGTCAATTATAGAACCCTTCGTATCTCCTGTGTTTGTGGAGCTAAAACATTCCTTTTTGGCAGGCGGGTGTCTTTGTATAATCTTTAGAATCTTTAGAAACGGTTTTCATGGTTTTTGGTTTTTGCTCACAAAGGTTGTCCATACAAATGCTTAAACACATATTTCAGGACTCTGCCCTAATCAACCCCTAATGGGGCGAATCTAGATTCAGGGGTCAATTATAGAACCCTTTGTATCTCCTGTGTTTGTGGAGTTCTATCATGCTTTTTTTGGGCATAAGGGATTAGAAACTGTTTTAATGGTTTCTTTAAATTTCACCTCTAAAGGGGTTAAAAGGGGTATGTTTTATTCGATAGAGGACGCTTATTTGTTCTTGGGACTACTTTGTAATTCAGTTCTTATCTGTGAAACTCCCTAAGTAAAGACACTAGACAGAGGCTTGGATAAAGGGTGACTTGATTAAATTCTAATAAGTGTATAAAATCTGCAGCAGAGAAAAAAACTAACATCCCCCAGCATGTGGGCACTAGGTGGGGGGAAAACAGTGCTGCCCATATGTTCCCCCTGCTACCCTCGGGCGTGACACTCTGATTCCAAGCTCTACCCATTCATAGATTGGGAAAGCTTATCACAGCCAACCTTGAGGGGTTTGAGGCAGCTGGGCAGCGCAGACTCCTCCTAGGCAATCCATGTGGTGGTCTTTGCTTACCCAGCCAAAGGGGCTTGCCAGCCAGCCTCACCGACCAGGGTAAATATCGTCTGGGCGGTCCTGGCTCACCCTTTGACGTTGCTACCTCAGAATGCATACCAATGAAGATCTCTACCTACCCATCCTGCATGCAACCTGCCACATGGAGGGTTTAGCCTAGCGCTTGACCCCAAATGTCCCAAAACCAGGCCAGAAGGCTCAAAAGTCCCTGCTGCAGGTCCCTGAGGAAAACGTTAGCACCAGCCATGGAGAGGTGGATGCCATTGCACCTAAACAGGGCTGGTGAAGTATAAACAATATCAGGGTGAGCGATAGTCGCTCCACCCTGTGCATTGAAGACCTTCCTCATTTAAATGTTCACCTTGCACTGAGCAATGTCAACATGGCGCGGGTGAAATGCCTGCCTCTGAGCCCGGAAATGGGACAGGGATGTGTCAGCTGACATCCCTGCCCCCTCCCAGACTGGCTTGGACAACCTCTGCCCGGCCCACCCTTGTACCCACTGGCAGGAGACTTACCTTCTCCGACGGCGGCTGGGTCGCTTCGGCGGTGGAGTGAGGGCTGCCGGCCTCTGTGCCGGCGGCCCTTACTCTACAGTTGTCGCAAACCTGCTTTAAGGCATGTTTGTGACAGTTTAGACTGGCGGAACGCGCATTCCGCCGGTCTAAAGTTAGTGTGTATTGCGATGTCACTCTATTGCTTTTTAAGCTGGTATAGCCATTGAGTTTTTAAATGTTAATGGGGAGATGGTGCCTCACACAATTGTCCCCATCACAGGAGATGGCATCTGCCTGTTTTGGTCCCTCTCCTATCTCATGTATGACACCTCATGGCTAGGGAGGTGCGTGAGCTAATTGTGAGGCACATGGTAGAAAACTGGGAGGAGTTCTCCATCATGTCCCATGACAGTGAGGGGAACAACTATCATTTGATGGAACCATGATGTTTAATAATTGCAGGGTGTTGCCTGACATGGGGTAGTTGTGCTACATTTAAATGGTTCGTTGTAATCAAAGGAAAGTTTATTGGAGACAAAATGGATTTAAAGTATGTACATCCCGTAGCAAAGCACAGGCATCACGCTAGTATTTTATATTTATGAAGTAAAGCACAGTATGCTGTATCAGCTTATTAGGAAAAAATATTGTAAATGGAATTATATTCTCATTTTTTTTTTAATTACTGCAGGTATACCTGGTGCTCCTGGTACTCCGGAAGTTTTTGATATCTCCCGTGATGGAATGACACTTACTTGGTATCCACCAGAAGAGGATGGTGGTTCACAGATCAGTGGTTATATTGTGGAACGCAAAGAAGTTAGAGCAGATAGATGGGTCCGTGTTAATAAAGTCGCAGTGACTATGACACGTTATCGTTCTACTGGATTGATTGAAGGACTAGAGTATGAACACCGTATCACTGCTATTAATGCAAGGGGTACTGGCAAACCAAGCCGACCTTCCAAACCTGCAGTTGCCATGGATCCAATTGGTAAATAATTTTCTATATTTGTTACTGCTCATAGCTCTCTCATGCCTTCCATTTGAGGAGGAGTGGTGGTGGTGGTGGTGGTAGTGGTAGTGGTAGTAGTAGTAGTTATATGCCAATAAAGGTTCCTACCACTACTACTGCCTTCCATTTGAGAAATTAGTTTTCATCCTGATAAATCAAAGAAATACTGAAAAAACATTTTGGCTAATGAGAAGAGCAGAAAAACCTGTGAAATGTCTTATTTTCCTTTTAAATCATATTAGCAGCAAAATATTTGCGCAATAGTGAATGCGAAGATTTTGCCTTTTAAACAGAGAAACTGCCTTTCAAACAATAAAATTAAATACTGTAGAGCTAACTTTAATATGCCTAACTGCTCTGATCATATATTCCAGCTCCTCCAGGCAAACCTCAGAATCCAAGAGTTACAGATTCTACAAGGACATCTATTTCCCTGGCTTGGAGCCCACCAGAAAGTGAAGGCGGGTCTAAAGTCAGTGGCTACTTGATTGAAATGCAAAAGGTTGATCAGTTTGAATGGACCAAATGCAACACCACTCCCACCAAGATCCGTGAATACACATTAACACATCTTCCACAAGGTGCAGAGTATAGGTTCCGTGTCATGGCCTGTAATGCTGGTGGACCTGGTGAACCTGCTGAGGTACCAGGAACAGCCAAAGTGACTGAAATGCTTGGTAAGTTATTTGAACATTTATTTTGTAACGACGTCTACATTTTAAAACGAATTAGCTTTTTTTCATCCATAACATGTAATGTTTTCCTTCTTCCCAGAATATCCTGATTATGAACTTGATGAAAGATACCTGGAAGGTCTATTTGTAAGACAAGGTGGCGTAATTAAGCTTACAGTGCCAATTAAAGGTAAACCCATTCCAATATGCAAATGGACTAAAGAAGGACATGATGTCACCAAGAGAGCCATGATTGCCACCTCCGAAGCAAACACTGAACTTATAATAAAAGATGCAGAAAGAGAAGATTCTGGTACTTACGATCTGACACTTGAAAACAAATGTGGCAAGAAGGTTGTTTACATCAAAGTCAGAGTGATTGGCATTCCAAATCCTCCAGAAGGGCCACTTGAATATGACGACATACAAGCACGTTCTGTTAGAGTCAGCTGGAAGCCTCCAACAGATGATGGTGGCGCAGATATATTGGGATACATTGTTGAAAGGCGTGAAGTACCTAAGACTGCTTGGTACACTGTTGATTCCAGAGTAAGGGGTACCTCATTAATTGTGAAAGGACTCAAAGAAAATGTGGAATATCACTTCCGTGTTTACTCTGAAAACCAGTTTGGTGTCAGCAAGTCCCTGAAATCCGAAGAACCTGTTGTACCCAAGACACCTTTGCGTAAGTGTGTGTGTGTGTGTGTGTGTGTGTGTGTGTGTGTGTGTGTTATTTCAGCGGTTCTCAAACTGTGAGTCGTGACCCACTTGATGGGTCGTGAGCTGGGTCTACCAGCCTGCCCTTACCTTGTCCTGCCGCCCTTGCATTGTGCTGGGCCTGGAACGGAGGACTTTGCAGGCCTCAGAAGGCCTCCGGAAACAACCGGAAAGTGACTTCCTATTCACTTCTGGGTTCGCGGAAGTAACTTCCGGTTGCTTTCTGAGGCCTGCAGAGGCCCGCGCTGGTGGGTCGTGGGGCCCTACACTGGGAAGCAGATGGGTTGTGGCAGGGGTGGATTTGAGAACCACTGGATTCTTTTGTTTACGAATAAAGGCAACAGTTACAGTAATGTTTTATAATTATAGGAATATTCCATATGTGCGTATAAAGACTGCAAAAATATATGGTTATCATGTTCTTTTCACCAGATCCTCCAGAGCCTTCAAGTTATCCACCAGAAATACTTGATGTCACAAAGAGTTCCATTAGCTTAACTTGGTCCAGATCTAGAGATGATGGTGGCTCTCGTGTTACTGGCTACTATATTGAACGCAGAGAAACATCTACTGAGAAATGGGTCAGGCACAACAAGACTCAAATCACAACTACAATGTACACAGTCACAGGGCTTGTTCCAGATGCTGAATATCAGTTCCGTATAATAGCCCAAAATGATATTGGGGAGAGTGAACCAGGTCCTGCTTCTGAGCCAGTTGTCTGCAAGGATCCATTCGGTACGTACATAGCTGTATTAAATGTTAGATGGCAATAGAGTGAAGTCTTTGCAGAAGACAAGTCTTCTCTTTTTTTCTTATAAAATTTTTTTTATAAGTTTTTTTTTCTTATAAAAGTTTTTTTCTTATAAAAAAATCATTATTTTACAGACAAACCAAGCCAGCCTGGAGAAATTGAGATCACATCTACATCTAAGGACAGCATTACTTTAGAATGGGAGCGCCCTGAATGCGATGGTGGCAAAGAGATAATTGGATACTGGGTTGAATATCGCCAATCTGGAGAGAGTACATGGAAAAAGTGCAATAAAGAACGTATCAAAGATAGGCAGTTTACAATGGGAGGCTTATTGGAGTCGACAGAATATGAATTCAGAGTTTTTGCAGAAAACGAGACTGGAATCAGCAGACCTCGCAGAACAGCGATGACAGTAAAGACAAAGCTAACATGTACGTTTAAATGTTCAGTTGTATTGAGCTTTATGTTGCCATCCAAAAAATATTACATGTTGCAGTAAACTGTGATACGAGATAGATACATACTGGTTGTTGACTGTGATTTGGCAAGATGTCATTCTGTCTCTTACTTTCATATATTTACTTCTCCTGAGTTCTTTTCTCCTCTAATGCTAATGAAACTGGCAAATGACAGAATAAAAATTATACTGAGTGCTATAATACCACAAGTTCTCACTTAAAGTTGTTTCATTTTAAAGTTGATGGGAAAACGCCACAGGAATGTTTACGTTTATCAATTAGCGGCCTATGGTAAAATTGGTTTCATTATAAGTCATTTCGCTTAACGTTGCAGTTTCCAAAAAGAACCTATCAACAACTTTTAGTGAGGACTTGTTGTATTGTACTTGGAATGGCAGACTGCACTGAAAATAAAGCAGAGAGAGCTTTCAAACTTCATTTTTTCTTCCACTATAAATACAGCTGGAGAAGCACCAGGAGTAAGACAAGAAATGAAGGATGCCACTACGAATCTGGGTGAATCAGCTCAGTTATCATGCCAGATTGTTGGGAGACCTCTTCCTGATATCAAATGGTATCACTTTGGCAAAGAACTGGTACAAAGCCGAAAATATAAGATGTCATCTGATGGACGAACTCACACTTTGACAGTGCTCACAGAAGAGCAGGAAGATGAAGGCGTTTACACATGCAAGGCTATCAATGATGTTGGAGAGATTGAAACTAGTGGCAAGCTCCTCTTGCAAGCTCCTCCACACTTCCACCCTGGCTTCCCATTGAAAGAGAAATACTATGCAGGTGTGGGTTCCACTCTTCGCCTCCATATTGTATACATTGGGCGTCCAGTGCCTGCTATCACTTGGTTCCATGGCCAAAAAATGTTGAAGAGCGGGGAAAATATTACTATTGAGACCACAGAACATTATACCCACCTTGTCATTAAAAATGTACAACATAAGGCCCATGCCGGAAAGTACAAAGTGCAACTGAGTAACATATTCGGAACTGTTGACACGGTACTCAATGTGGAAATACAAGGTAATTATTGGCTTCTAATTGTTTTAAACTAATATTGTCTTGTACGTTTTCTGGCATGTAACTTAAACATACTACCTTTCTCTTCTGAAGATAAGCCAGACAAACCAACAGGGCCAATAGTTGTGGAAGCTTTGCTGAAGAACTCTGCGGTCATCAGCTGGAAGCCACCTGAAGATGATGGAGGTGCCCCAGTAACAAATTATGTTGTGGAAAAACGAGAAGCAAAGGAAGGCACGGAGTGGCAATTAGTATCTTCAAGCATTTCTGGCACAACCTGTAGAATTGTTAACCTAACTGAAAATGCAGGCTATTATTTCCGAGTCTTTGCTCAGAACACATTTGGCATCAGTGAAGCATTGGAGGTTTCCTCTATTGTTGTTATCAAGACGCCATTTGGTAAGTGAGCTCCATAATCTGTGTTTCTATTTATTTGCAATTTAATAAATCAAATTGATTTCATGTGCTGAGTATTTTCTTCTTTACAGAAAAACCAGGCCAACCGAATCAGCCAGTGGCGTCTGCTGTAACAAAAGATTCCTGTGTTGTATCTTGGAAGCCACCTGCCAGCGATGGAGGCTCAAAGATCAGAAATTACTACCTCGAGAAACGTGAAAAGAAGCAAAACAAATGGATTGCTGTGACAACAGAAGAAATTCGTGAAACTGTCTATTCTGTAACAGGTCTTATTGAAGGCCTTGAATATGAATTCCGTGTAAAATGTGAAAATCTAGGTGGCGAAAGTGAATGGAGTGAAATTTCACAACCAATCATTCCAAAATCTGATGTGCCAATTCAGGCTCCACATTTCAAGGAAGAAATCAGAAACCTGAATGTGAAATTTAGAGGCCATGCCACATTTGTTTGCAAAATCACTGGTTTTCCTAAGCCTGTTGTAAAATGGTATAGGCAGGGCAAAGAGATTATGCCAGACGGTGAGAAGGTGAAGATTCAAGAATTCAAAGGCGGATATCACCAACTAGTAATTACAAATGTAACAGATGATGATGCTACGGTATATCAAGTGCGAGCAACCAACCAAGGAGGATCAGTGTCTGGAACTGCCTCCTTAGATGTTGAAGGTAAATCATCTGTTTTGCTAAAAATATATATTAGTTTTTATTTTTTCATAGTTTAAAATCAGAAACAGAATAATGTTCTGAATGTTCTGAAGAAACAGAATAATGCCAGGATGGTGTAGTGGTTTGGGAGTCGGACTTAGACCTGGAAGATCCAGGTTCAAATCCCCACTCAGCCACGAAGCTTCCTGGGTGACCTTGGGCTAGTCACTATCTCTCAGCCCCACCTACCTCACAGGGTTGTTGTGAGGACAAAAAGGAGGGGAGGAAATATGTACACCACTCTGAGCTCCTTGGAGGAAGGGCGGTATAAAAATGTGAAAAATAAATAAATAAGCAGGTGGGCTAAAGCCAAAAGGCTTCTGAACCCCATGTTTAGAATCATCTCTTTATGTCCTCAAAATAAGGCAGACAGTGGCAAGCATTCAAACATGATGAGACAGCATAAAGGCACATCCAGACAGCAGGGCTTAGTCATGGTGCACAATACTTTCATTTGAAGAATGTAAAGATACTAGGATGCATAGCGTAAAACTGGTTCTCAACCCCTTCCCGGCCGAGTACCACCTCCGGCGCCACTCTCCTGCTGCGTACCACCAGATGTGACTGGCGATGACATCATCGCCAGTTACTGCCAGGTTTTCAGAGGCCAGAAAATGCAGGTAGGAGGCTCTGGGCATGTGAGAGGGCTTCTCTCAGTGTTCCCAAGAGGCTCAGCCAAAGGCAGGAGCCTCTTGGAAGCGAAAACACACTGCAGAAAGTGCCATATCAGAGTTCCAGCAATCCAAGTACCGCCAGCAGTCAGCCGAAATACCACTGGTGGAACAAGTACCACTGGTTGAGAACCACTATTAAAAAAAAAACATAAGCTGAACCACTGGCGTCACTAGACGCGCGTCACCCCCCTAGGGGCGCGACGTTATAGGCGCGGGGGGGAGGGGGCCACCCGGCTCCCCCCCCGCATCGCGTCGCCCCCCTCCGGACGCTCTGAGGCCAGCCCGGGAGCCTGCCTCGGAGCGTCCGACCCCGTCGGCGCTCCAGGGCCTTCTGAAAGAAGGCCCAGGCAGCGCGTCAATCCGGGTATTTCCCGAATTTTCGCGCATGCGCAGACCCGTTTTAAGGGCTTTTTGCCCTCAAAACGGGTCTGGGCATGCGCGAAATTCCGGGAAATACCCGGATTGACGCGCTGCCTGGGCCTTCTTTCAGAAGGCCCTGGAGCGCCGGCGGGGTCGGACGCTCCGAGGCAGGCTCCCGGGCCGGCCTCGGAGAGTCTGGAGGGCGACGCGCGTCACGGAGGTGACGCGCAAGGGGGTGCCCGCATCACCCCATGACACGCGTCACACCCTGGCGGCCCGCCCCCCCGCCACGCCCCAGTGACGCCCGTGAGCTGAACTCAAAATCATAGCAGCCATAAACTATGGCTTGATTTAATGGAGGCACTTGTTTTTGCGGATTCTCCCTTCTCACTGCAGCATTCCTATGCCACATTTGGTGCTATTATGGAACATCAATTCTCAGGAACATCATATGAGGGTGCTGGGGGCTTCAGGAAAAGAGGAGACAGAAAAGCCCCATTCCATGGAAGTTAAGCCTCTACCCATGGAAGTTAAAAGTCAGGCCTCTGTGTTCTTGTCACTTTTGTTGTAGCTTTTATCAGATTGTAAGCTAGTATTAGACTCTTACACAGATGAAGATGCCTTGTACAGAGTCAGACATTGGTCTATCTAGTTCAGTGTCATCTATACTGAATGGCAGCCACTCTCCAGGATTTCACATGGATCTTTCCCAGCCCTCCCTGGAGATACCAGGATTGAACCTGGAACCCTCTGCATGCCAAACGTGTCTTTTTGCTCAGGTGGCAGCATGACAATGAAAAGATCTTATGGAAAAGGATTAGTCCTAATACTAACCACTACACCGTAGATGCTGAAGTCTTTCTGAATTAGACATCCTGTACTTAAAGCAGTGCTTTAATGTCTTTTAAAGCAATGGTTTTTGTGCTAATTTTATTTTTTATTTTTGTGTTTTTGCACTAGTTCCTGCAAAGATTCACTTGCCTAAAAATCTTGAAGGCATGGGGGCTGTTCACGCTCTCCGGGGTGAAGTTGTTAGCATCAAGATCCCATTCAGTGGGAAGCCTGATCCAGTGATCACATGGCAGAAAGGCCAAGACCTCATTGACAATAATGGACATTACCAAGTTATTGTTACAAGGTCATTCACATCTCTTGTTTTCCCCAATGGAGTGGACAGAAAAGATGCAGGTTTCTACATTGTCTGCGCTAAAAACAGATTTGGCATTGATCAGAAAACAGTAGAATTAGATGTGGCTGATGTACCTGATGCACCAAGAGGCCTGAAATCAAGTGAGGTTTCAAGGGACTCAGTCAACTTAACATGGAATGCTCCAGCTAGTGATGGTGGAAGTAGAGTCACACACTATACTGTTGAGAAGCGTGCCACCACAGCTGAGAGATGGATTCGTGTTGGTCAAGCTCGTGATACACGATACACTGTGGTAAACCTATTTGGTAAGACGAGCTACGTGTTCCGTGTTATTGCTGAGAATAAGTTTGGACAAAGTCAACCTTCTGAACCTACAGAGCCTATCATAACAAAAGAAGATAAGACTAGATCACTCAATTATGATGAAGAAGTTGATGAGGCCAGAGAAATCATTAAAACAAAAGCATCTCACTGTTCTACAAAAGAACTCTATGATAAATACATGATTGCTGAAGAACTTGGACGGGGGCAATTTGGAATTACCCATCGGTGTGTTGAGACAGCTTCTAAGAAAACATACCTTGCCAAATTTGTCAAAGTGAAAGGTGCTGATCAAGTGCTAGTAAAGAAAGAAATTTCCATACTAAACATTGCTAGACACAGAAATATCTTACAGCTTCATGAATCATTTGAAAGCCTAGAAGAACTGGTCATGATCTCTGAATTTATATCTGGAGTTGACATCTTTGAAAGGCTTAATACCCCTGCATTTGAACTTCATGAAAGAGAAATTGTAAGTTATGTCCGTCAAGTATGTGAAGCACTTGAATTCCTGCACAGTCACAGCATTGGCCACTTTGATATCAGGCCAGAAAATATTATTTATTTCACAAGAAGAAGTTCTGTCGTTAAACTTGTTGAATTTGGCCAGGCTAGACAGCTGAAACCTGGGGATAATTTCAGACTCCAGTTTACTACTCCTGAATATTATGGACCTGAAATCCACCAACATGATTTGGTCAGCACAGCCAGTGATATGTGGTCACTTGGAACTCTAGTATATATTCTTCTAAGCGGCTTGAATCCTTTCATTGCTGAAACAAACCAACAGACAATTGAGAACATCATCAATGCTGAATACAGCTTTGAAGATGAAGCATTCAAAGATATAAGCACTGAGGCCATGGACTTTGTTGATCGTCTGCTGGTAAAAGAAAGGAAAGCTCGTATGACTGCTACGGAAGCACTTGAACATACTTGGCTGAAGCAGAGGACAGAGAAAACCAGCACAAAAGTAATCAAAACACTGAGACACAGACGTTACTACCAGACCTTAGTAAAGAAAGAATGGCATACAGTTGTGTCAGTGGCCCGTGTTGCATGGGGTGGTGCAATCAGATCTCAGAAGGGCGTTACAGTTGCTAAAGTTAAAGTTGCATCCATTGACATTAGACCCATTGCTGGGCAGATAACGCATGCAGTTGGGGAAGAAGGTGGGCATGCCAAATACGTCTGCAAGATTGAAAACTATGACTCAGCCACCGAAGTGACCTGGTACTTTGGAGTCAGACAGCTAGAGAGCAATGAAAAATATGAAATCAGCTACCAAGATGGTGTGGCCACAATGTATGTCAAAGATATTGCTAAATCAGATGATGGTACCTACAGATGCAAAGTAACAAATGACTACGGTGAAGACAGTTCCTATGCAGAACTATTTGTGAAAGGTGTGAGAGAAGTTTCTGACTATTACAGATGCAGAACTGTCAAGAAAGTGAAACGTCGAGTAGATACCATGAGACTTTTGGAGAGGCCCCCAGAATTTACTTTACCTCTATATAACCGTACTGCCTACGTTGGTGAAAATGTCAGGTTTGGAGTAACTATAACAGTTCACCCAGAACCTCGTGTAACATGGTTCAAATCAGGTCAGAAGATCAAGCCAGGAGACGATGACAGGAAGTATACCATTGAAACAGACAAAGGTCTTTATCAACTTCTCATACACAATGTCAATGAGGATGATGATGCTGAATATACTGTGCTGGCACGAAACAAATATGGTGAGGACAGCTGCAAAGCTAAGTTGAATGTTGTTCAGCATGCCCCTCCAGAGGCTACCACACTGAGACCCATGTTCAAAAGGCTATTGGCAAATGCAGACTGCCAAGAAGGTCAAAGCATCTGCTTTGAGATAAGAGTATCTGGTATACCAAAACCAACACTAAAATGGGAAAAGGATGGTCAACCCCTACCAGCTAGCCCCAACATTGAAATTGTACATGAAGGGTTAGATTACTATGCTTTGCATATCAGGGATACTTTACCAGAAGACACTGGTTATTACAGAGTTACTGCTACAAACAGTGCTGGATCCACAAGCTGCCAGGCTTACTTGAAGGTAGAGCGCTTGAGATACGTCAAGCGTGAGTACAAGACTAAAGAAGAACGGGAAAAGCACGTACAGAAGAGCATTGACAAGACAGTGAGAATGGCAGAAATTCTTTCTAGAACAGAATCTGTCCCACTGACACAAGTAGCACAGGAAGCTCTCAGACAAGCTGCCATCCTGTATAAACCAGCTGTCACCACAAAGACCGTGAAAGGTGAATTTGAACTTACCCAGGAAAAAATTAAAGAAGAAAAGAGGCTCCGAATGCCTTATGAGATCCCAGAGCCTCGCAGACATGTGCCTGCGGCTGTTGAAGAAGATCAGAATATCAAACAGTTTGTGCCCATGTCAGACATGAAGTGGTACAAGAAATTGCGAGACCAGTATGAGATGCCAGGAAAACTTGACAGAATTGTTCAGAAGCGACCAAAGCGCATTCGCCTTTCCAGATGGGAACAGTTCTATGTGATGCCACTGCCACGCATTACTGATCAGTATAAACCTAAGTGGCGTATCCCCAAATTGTCTCAAGATGATCTTGAGACTGTGAGACCTGCACGCCGGCGTACACCATCTCCTGATTATGAGTTTTATTACAGACCAAGAAGGCGATCCCTCAGCGACCTGTCAGATGAAGAATTACTTCTGCCTGTTGATGACTATTTAGCCATGAAGAGAACTGAAGAGGAACGACTACGACTTGAAGAAGAACTGGAGTTAGGCTTTTCTGCTTCACCTCCAAGCAGAAGCCCTCCTCGCTTTGAACTGTCTTCTCTGCACTATTCAGCAGCAGCTGCACAAGTGGCTACTGAAGAATCTAAAGAAAGAGAGCTGAGATACGCAACTTATCATATACCATCTAAAGAAGAAACTGGTGCAACTTACGCACAGCTCCGACAACGCCATGACAGAGCAATTTATAGACCGCCGAAACAAAAACTGAGAATAATGTCCGAGAAAGAGGATGAAGAGCTGCTACGGCCAGTTACCACAAGCCAGAGACTCTCTGAATACAAGAGTGAGCTTGAGTATATGTCACAAGAAGAACAGAGGCGATTGAGAAGAAGGAGAGAGAGAGAAATAACAGAGATCACATCAAGAGAGGAAGAAGAAGAAATAGAAATGGAGAGACACGTCCATCGGGAATTTTCACCTCCTTCAAGATTACTAAGACGACGACGATCTCTTTCTCCAACTTACATTGAATTAATGCGCCCAGTATCTGAGTTAGTTCGACCCCACTCACGTCCTGTGGAAGAAACTGAGAGAAGATCTCCTACACCAGAGAGAACTCGGCCACGTTCACCTAGTCCAGTGTCCAGTGAGAGATCTCTCTCTCGATTTGAAAGAACAGCAAGATTTGATATATTTTCTAGGTATGAGTCAATGAAAGCTGCTTTGAAAACACAAAAAACCATGGAAAGGAAATATGAAGTTCTGACTCAAGAACCTTTCACTCTGGATCATGCCCCACGTATCACACTGAGAATGCGCTCACATCGTGTACCCTGTGGCACCAACACCAGGTTCATTTTAAATGTTCAATCCAAACCAACTGCTGAAGTGAAATGGTATCATAATGGTGTTGAAATCCAAGAAAGCTATAAGATACATTTCACTAATACTAGTGGTGTATTAACCTTGGAGATCCTTGATTGCCATATTGATGACAGTGGTACGTACCGTGCAGTGTGCACAAACTATAAAGGAGAATGTTCTGACTACGCAACATTAGATGTTACAGGAGGAGACTATACAACTTATACTTCCCAACGCAGAGATGAGGAAGTACCCAGATCCATTGTTCCTGACTTGAGAAGGACTGAGGCATATGCGTTTTCCTCATTTAAGAAGACTTCTGACACAGAAGCAAGCTCTTCAGTGAGAGAAGTTAAGTCAGAACTGACAGAAACAAGAGAATCACTGTCATCATATGAGCATTATGCTTCTGCCGAACAGAAAATCAGTGCATCCGAGAAAAAATCGCTGGAAGAAAGAGCTGTGCATCGGAAGTTTAAAACTACTTTGCCAGCAACAATATTGACAAAACCACGGTCAATCACTGTTTCTGAAGGAGAGACTGCAAGATTTTCTTGTGACATCGACGGTGAACCGACACCAACAGTGACATGGATACGGGCAGGTCAAGCTATCGTTTCTTCTGGACGCTTCCAAGTCACACGTTCGCAATATAAATCTACCTTTGAGATTTCATCTGTCCAGACCACAGATGAAGGAAGCTATACTGTAGTGGTAGAGAATTCTGAAGGAAGACAGGAAGCACATTTTAGTTTGACTGTACAAAGAAAAAGGGTTCCAGAAAAAGCCATTACCTCACCCCCAAGGGTCAAATCTCCTGAGCCTCATGTGAAGTCCCCAGACAGAGTCAAATCTCCCAAGCGAGTAAAATCCCCCGAACCATCTCCTGCCCACTCCAAAGCCAAATCGACAGCTGGAGGCAAAACAGAGAAAGCCGAATTGCCAGTTGCTGATCCTCCTAAGATAAAACAACAGCTAAAGGTGGAAGCTTCTGGGGAAAAAGTAAAGTTTTTCTGCTCAGTTGAAAGCAGTGTTTTAACTGTACAAGAAGTAGTTTGGTACAAAGATGGCAAGAAACTAAAAGAAGATGGTCATTTCAAATTTAATTATGCAGCTGATGGAACATACGAACTTAAAATTCATAACCTCAAGGAATCTGACCAAGGTGAATATACATGTGAGATTATTGGGGAAGGTGGCACCTCGAAAACCAACTTCCAATTTGTTGGTCAAACTTTTAAAAGTATTAATTCTCAGGTCTCAAGCACAGCTAAAGCTCAAAAGTCAGTTCAGAAAGAGACTGAAATACTTGAAGTGTCTGCCCAGAAGAAATCTGCAATAACTGCCCAAGAAAAGGCAGTGGTTCAAGAAGAAGTGGTTAAAAAGTCTCATGTGTCTGAAGAAGTTAAAACATCATATGCAGAAGTTAAATCTACTACCACTAAAATGACTGTGTCTGAAGGTCAGAAAACTACCCTAAAAGCTAGTATTGCAGGGGCTTCTGATGTAAAATGGTTGCTGAATGGAATAGAGCTAACTAACTCTGAAGATTATAGATATGGTGTGTCTGGGAGTGATCACACTCTAACCATCAAAAAAGCTACTCAGAAAGATGCAGGAATCCTTACCTGTGAAGGAAAGACTGAACAAGGCATCATCAAATGTCACTTTGATGTGAGTTTTTCAAAAGATCTTTCAAATGCACCAGCTTTTATCATGCAACCCAAATCTCAAAACATTGATGAAGGGCAAGATGTGCTACTTACCTGTGAAGTCTCTGGAGATCCTTCTCCTGAAATCCACTGGTTTAAGGATAATCAGCCAGTAAGTCATTACTTGTGTTTGCCTTAAATAGTTCAATCTCAATTCTTGGTTACATTTGATTTAAGGAAGCTTCTCTTTCTCTTATCAGATTGCCCTTTCATCCAACATCCAAGTAAATCGTTTCAAGAATGTTTATTCTCTTGCAATCCAAAATGCTGCGGTGAGCGATAGTGGAAAATACACGGTCAAAGCTAAAAACTTCCATGGGCAATGCTCTGCAACAGCATCCCTCACTGTCCTTCGTAAGTTTTTACTTTCAGTATTGTCTTAATCTGAGTAGAGCTTGTTGAATGCGACAGAAGCTACTGTGTTGACCCTTTCACATTTACCGGTACTATTTTCATTACCAAACTTAAAATGCAATATAAATTTTAATGAAAAAAATATAGCATTATTATATATCCAATTAAAAAATGTTTCTTGCCAACTCAGTGTTACCAGAAGGCTTTGATCTTGCCATTAACCCCTTGATTCTAATTATCACTACTTTCTAAAGTATCTGAACAATTAATTCCCAATGGTGTAGTCTTCTGGATTGTTTTTAAGTGTCACATTAAACTTCTTAAGACTCAAACTGTTACAGTTTCAGAACACCTGGATTTCTGGAATCAATGGGTTACTCTGTGTTTTGCTATTGATGTACTGTATGTATGTGCTTGTGTTTAAGGAAAGCTGTAATGGTTTTTAAAGCTGCCTTGAGGCAGGTAAGCAGGAAGAGCAAAGCACCATTCAAAAAAATAGTACCAGTTTTCAAAATTCTTTTGAATTCTTTATTTACACAGTAATCTTGACTGGCTTACATGTTTTCTTATCATTGGCTAATGATGCGCATATTTACGAGAAGTAATTTTTTTTTAAAAAAATCATGATTGGAAAAAAAACGTAGCATCAAAATGCAGTTTTCCTTAAATATTCTCTTTCTATAAAGTCAATATATAGATCACATGACTTCACCGGTTAATTTAATGTGATGTCATTGGTTTTTCCCATCTATGTTTGCTATGCTCCACAGCTGTAATTGAAGAACCTCCAAAAGAGGTAGTGTTGAGGACAAGTGGTGATGCACGCATGCAGGAAAGTTTCTCTTCGCAGTCGTTTCAAATGTCCGCTGCTAAGCAAGAAGCTTCGTTCAGCAGTAGCAGCAGTAGCAGCATGACTGAAATGAAATTTGCAAGCATGTCTGCCAAAAGCATGTCCTCCATGAAAGAATCCTTTGTAGAGATGAGCTCCAGCAGTATAATGGGGGAATCTAGTCTGACCCAACTGGAGAGTTCAACTAGTAGAATGCTTAAATCTGGTTTGAGAGGTGAGCAATACAATTATCTGTATAGAGCTAGAAAAAAACCCAATAACCTAGAGCAGTAGTATATGTAGAATAACTCTTGTCTTAGTGAAATTGTGATTTCCACTAAGAACTAACTTTAAGTGTCTTTTCCCGTTTTGCAAAGGAATACCACCTAAAATTGAAGCTCTTCCAAATGACATCTCCATTGAAGAAGGAAAGGTTCTCACCATATCTTGTGCCTTCTCTGGCGAACCTACACCTGAAATAACATGGTCCTGCAGAGGAAAAAACGTTCCTAGTCAGGAACAGCATGGCAGATTCCATGTTGAAACCAGTGAAGATCTAACCACTCTCATCATTATGGATGTTCAAAAAAATGATGGAGGACTTTATACATTGAATTTAGGAAATGAGTTTGGCACTGACTCTGCCACTGTGAATATTAATATTCGATCAATTTAGAGCACTATTTTATTTACACTTGACTTTTGGCAAGTGATTCATATGGACTGAAATAGCTGATCTGTAAATATATAAAAAAATATTTTTGTACCTACCTGAACCAGACAAAGTCCGAGGAAATACATTATGACTTATAGTCATGAGCATTCGACTTAACAATTTTTCATTTGACATGTACATACTGTATATAGCCGAAGATAACGGTTATGGAGCTTTGTACCATTTATATTATGACATTTTAAAATGTAACTTTTGGAACAAAGAGTTGGTAGGAGAAAGTTTCCAAGGGAACGAATACCCTGCTCAACATTTAACTAATTTTTGTGCCTCAACAAAATGTTGATGTCTAAGAATGCCTCAACAGGTAGAGAGGCTCCCTGTTGAAGACTTAATTACCGACACCTAAGAGATTATGCTGCGCACGGTTTCTTGAAACGTGCACGAATATATTTTGAATCAGAAACATAAAGCATTGGTGGGGTTTACATATACCCTCCTGTAAGCCACACTTGAATGTCTTATGTTGCATCTGATCAATGTCGAACTATAATTTTTCATGACTGACTCACAATACTTTGAACAAAGTGCAACGGCCAGCATTTTGTTCACCATCTGTTAACAGTATTGTTTCTGGCACATTGACTGCCTGAATAGCTTTACAATAAAGTAACATCACCTGGCCATTCCCTTGTTCAACAAAGCTATTTGGGTACTCAAGTGCAGAAGCAGTACCAACTCTTGGAGGTTCCTAGGATGCAGTGATTGTGTGATAGCATTAGGACTTCGCTAGATATTGTCAACTCCAGGCAACTAAGCTTTGAACCACAGTTTAAGAAAGTTAAAAACTGTTGCAATAACATCTGATTTTGCCCAAAACTTAAATTTTAAGTAGTTTATTTTATGTAGTAGTAAATTGTATTGCTAGCTATTTTGTTGAACCTCCTTGAGATAGTATTGTTCATTTGAAATAAAGCATGCTACTCTGCACCTCAACATTTGTCTGTTCATCATGTGTACGTTAATACCTTTCATTCATACCCTTTAGGTTGATTCATGCTCTTTTAGCAGTTCCTGCTCCGTAGCCTTCTACTCAGTCCAATTTTCTTCCTCCACTTATTACTCAAGGAAAAGGGCATCTGTTAGCATTATAATATTAGATAAATTTAGAATTCTTGATTAACCATGAGAACATATTAAAATGATACATGGAGGCCATCTAGCCTGCACATTAAGAATAAAAGAGGAAATAATTTCACTGTAGTACTAGAGAAGTCATCTTCAACTTGTCAGGAGCTAGAACCCACCTCAAAACCAAGCCTGCAGCAGGAGACCTGCCTTCAAGAACCCAGTAGATGAAAGGGGTGGGCAAGTGGGCAACTATGGGTCCTTTTCTCACCCAGTGACTGTCAGTCAACATCCACTGCTATTCTGTCCCTTCTTGCTTTTCAGGTCAAGTAGGAGAGGAGAGGCAGCGAATGGGCAGGGCAATAGCATGCACTCAATTTTGAAAGGCAGAGGGAGAGAAAATGAAACAAGGCAAGCCAAGGCAGGGAGCAGAGGGAGTGCCAGGGAAGGAAGGGGAGAACAGGCAGGGGATGGAAGACCAAAAGAAGCTGCTGAACATTGAGGGGCTTGTCCAAAGCAGCCTTTCCAAAGTCAAAATCTCCAGTGGGATTTACTTCATGTAGGGCCCTTAGCTGTGTCTGCTGTTCAAAGTGTGCAGGCATGTGCTTCAAAGCACAATGGCGGTGGCCACACTGCTGCGACCTACCTGAGGTTGGGCCACAACCCACTTTTAGGTCCCCAAACCACCTGTTCAAACCCTCTGAAGTTGTAAGTGGAGAGAAAATATCCTAATCCTGTGAATTAGGATATTTTAGGTGAAAATCTGGTTTAAAAATAGAAGGCATTGTTGACAAATGGGGTGAAGGGTTGCCTTTTTTTTTTTTTTACAAGTACTGCACTTTTAAAAATTCAAATACTGCGTGTAATACCAAGCAAAAAAGAACCAAGGAGTGTAATGTTAGAACCTGAAATGACTTCATTCACAATAGTGTTGAACCCAATGTGTGAGCTCTGACAGATAAACGGCAAAATGGTTGCTTTCCTCCTCACTTTTCCCCCTCCTTCCACAAAGGAGTACTATGGCAAATCTGTAAGAGACGAGACCTGAGGGAATATAAGTACCATTCCTAACCACCACACCAACTGAAATGAGAGTATAAACCAGTAGCATCCTGCGCAGTTAGGATCGGAGGCAAGTGCTGACAGGGTATTAGCAGCCTCTGCGCTTATACTGGTGGGTTCCAGCAATTACACCGACGTCTGGCTAATGAAAAAAGAGGATTTGATAGGATCCAGTAAGACAGGGAAGACTGCAATCCCTGGGGGTGGAACACAAGAACAGGATCCAAAATGGGGTAGTAATGGTAAACCAAGTCTTCCACCAGGCCTCTGTGGCTTGCCAATTCAGCCGTAGGCCTCACACGTACAGCAGCATACCAGGCCCCTATTCTCCCAGGCTTCCCCTGTACAGCTTGTGCAGCAACATACTACCTTTGGGCTACCTTTGGTTCTTCTCTTCCCAAGGATCTTCCACTCTAGTTCCTCGCTGGGCCTTTACTAGCCCTCCACAGACCAGCTCCCAGGTTGCAACTCTCCCTTCCCCCCCCCCCCTTCAGATTCTCAACTTTTTATAACCTCTCTGCTCTCCAGGAAAGCCTCTCAGCCTTTTCAGGTCTCAGCAGGGGCTGTTGGGAAGTGTAATCCCATTACACAGAAAATCTTGCAGATAACAGAATGGAGTGAAAGAAGTGAGTGAACAAGCTACAAAGAAATGTTGAGCTTGAGTATTAGAGAGGCTGTGGGGAAGCAGCAAGAAAAATTGACTTGGTTTGTAGATTTTTAGATGAGAATATAATTATAGGCAGGGAGTGAGCACAAACTATATAGGCCTGGCCTGCATCTTTCCTCCTTCATTTCCACCCATTCTTCCATGAAAGGCCTCAACTTGTATGGTATATACCAGAGAGAGGATGAATTGCAGCATTTTCTAAACACTAAATGTGCTATATCTTGCACATATTTTATATAGTTCCAAAGCATGTTAATGCAAGTAAATAGTTACCGCTTGCGAGAAGATAAACAGCGCTCCGTGTTCCAGCTGCATGCTACGCGCTGCAGCAAGGAGAGTCATGCCGGCCACATGACCACGGAGGCGTCTTCAGACAACACTGGCTCTTTGGCTTTGAAATGGGGATGAGCACCACACCCTAGAGTCGGACACGACTGGACTTAATTGTCAGGGGGCACCTTTACCTTTTTACAGTATAAGAGCCAGACTGTAGCTAACTATAGTTAGCTATAATTGAAGCTAGAAGTTTTGTTTTAAAGTGGGGCTGCAGGCTAGGGGAAGGCTTCTATTTTCTTCAGTTCATCTCCAGGGCTGGCCGATGACATTCTGCTGCCTGAAGCAAAGAATGTCAGTGCCCCACCACCACAATTGCACACAACCAATTCCATCAAAGCCAACCACTTTTTAAAAACACAAGAATAATATACCGTAGTATTTTGTGTTTCCTCCCAGTACAAAAGTGCAAAGACACATTACCAACAGAGGTAGGGGTGTGTGTGTGTGTGTGTGTGTGTGTGTGTTGTTATAGATCTAAGGCTTTTATTTCATTAGAAGGAAAAGTTGCACAAGTCATTAATAGGCAGCAATTGATGAACAAATAGAACAAATATCAGGAATAATATTCGCAACATTGATTGAGACTCAATGTTCTTGAGAGCCTCTTCCACATCCATTGGCATTGATTTTGTCTTAACTGACAGCTGAAGAATTATGGAAGTAAAAATAGTATTTTGCAAGTTTCAGAGTCGCATGTAGAACAAAGCAGTTCTTTGAAACATAAGTACCCTGCCATTCCTGCAAATGCCAAGGACTTGACTCTGGACTTATGTACAAAGAGGAGGACTCCTGCAAATGGTGCCGTGAGAACTCATGGATGAGGCCTCAGAACGCAAATGTTTGGCCAACCTGCTAAAGAATATGCTACACGTCTCAAGCAAATTATCCTAAGGAAGTGGTTCATCCCTAGCCTTATTCCTGATATGCAGAGATTTAAACAGCAGGAAGTTTAACAGAAGACCCTCCCCAGAGTCCTGACCGCCAATTACCCATCCTCTCCACAGAAAGCCAGAGGGTGACCTTTGACAAGTCGCTATACATTAGTTGTAACATACCACAGAGATTTGCTATGAGGATATGGGGCTCTTCCACCAACATTGCCCTGAGGTTTTGAAGGAAAAGCAGTATACAAATGTGAGAAACAATCTTACTATTAAAAGAGTGCCAAATGTGTTTATTGAATTTATCCAGTTTGTTCTAACAGTGACATTACTTAGAAGTCAGGTCAGGTCACTACTATTTAAGGAAGCCCATGGATGGGGAATGACACCTTCTCCAGGTGTCGGCTTCCCACACTGCTGAGCCTAACTGGAAACATGGGAAAGTTCCTGTAGAGCAGAGGTTGGCAACCTACGGCCCACTGGCCAGATGCAGCCCGCCACCCTAAGTCATCCGGACCGCAGTCACCAACCAACGGGCACTTTTCCACAGGAAGCGGTGGCAGCAGCACAGGAACTTCGCAAGCCTGGGCAGGCAGCTCTGCCATTCCTTGTCCAGTGTGCAGCAAACTGGGCAGGAGGCTTTGCATCCCAAGCCAAGCTCTGCGCAGCCGCTTCTAGGAGCTTGGCAACCCAGAAATTTGGCACAATATCCAGCCCCTTTACCAGAAAAAGGTTGTCTACACCCTGCTGTAGCGGGAAGTAAAATCCAACCTCAAACCAGGGCTCATGTGGCCTTGGGTAAGTCACTCTCCAAATTCCTTAGCTTCAGGGAGTCAGTTGTCATTTTAGCATTTCTAATCACTGGTGCTTCTATCACTGGTGCTTTTACATGTGTGTGCAAAAAACAAACAACAAATAGTGAGCCTTTGCTATGTAAACCAATCAGCACTTTTTTTGTTGAAAAATGATATATAAATATCCTAAACTAGCTTGATACCTGTGCTTCGCTATAGGATTTAAGTACTTTAAAACTATTTTGACTCCCATAAACTTTCCTTTGATTGCAATGAACTATTGAAATGTAGCACAATTATTCCATGTCAGGCAACACCCTGCAATTATTAAAAGTCATGGTTCCATCGAATGACGTGACTGTTTCTCACATGGGCAGTTCTACGTGGCCTGCTCCAGAGTGAGATCACCCAGCAGCCTGGTGATCTTAGCACCTGAGGGGAGAACCACCAATGTGGTCTATGAAGAGGTCCTTGAGGAGAGAAAAACGTCCTCTATCGAATAAAGGAGAAAGGTCCTCTATCGAATAAAAAGTACCCCTTTTTACTTTTACCCCCTTTAGGGGTAAAATGTTAAAAAAAAAAACCGTGAAAACACCTTCTAAAGATTTTAAAAAGACACCTATATGCGAAAAAAGAATGTTAGAACTCAACACGGGAGATACGAAGGATTCTATAATTCACCCCCGAATCTAGATTCGCCCCTTCAGGTGTTGATTAAGGCAAAATCCTCAACTATGTTTTTAAGCATTTGTATGGGTAACTTTTGTAAACAAAAAACGATATCTCATCAGGCCTAAGAGATATTAAGGAACCCGTGAAACACACATTTTAACCCATTTTGACCCCCTTAGGGGTCAAATTTCTAAAAATCCCTTAGTGGGTGCTTACATCATGAAAGGAATATACTTCCCAAATTATATAAGATCTCCAACCGGGACAGAGTGCTAGACCTTTAGGAGAAGGAATGTGGGCAGGTGTAGCTTGTTAAACCTTAGAGCACAATCCTAGGCATGTCTACTCAGAAGCAAGCCCCATTGCATCTAATCATCTACTTGCATCTACTCAGAAGCAAGTCCCATTGTGCGCACGTGCGCGCGCACACACACACACACACACACAGAAATATTAAAAAATAGTAATAATGAAGAAGCATAATGTTTGCATAGGACCTAAGCACATCAAATCTATACACCAAAAATGACACAAGTCAATACTGCATATGCAATCCAGAAATCAACCACATGACAATTTTTTTGTGCACAGGCCCTGTGCAAAAGTTACATCCATGTGTGGCTGTCCAGCGAATCTGTAGGTGGGGTCGGAAGATGTAACCTTGCTCCCTAACTGTGTGTAGGTTCTATGCACCATGAAATACATCTGAACCTCCCTGTGAACCTTCCAGTTGCGTAATCTGACTCATGATTACTTCAAAGATAGCCCCATTCTGTTCAATGGGGCTTACTCACAGGTAAATGTGCTTAGGATTGTGGTCTAAAACATTAGCATGGATCACAGACAGGGAGCAGCGCAATCCTGCCTAAGTATCTGCCTAAGTATCCGGTGGGCGATCTTGAGTGGCCCGGTGGTCTACTCGGGGGAAGGGGCCGTTCGTCCCCTTCCCCCGGTGTAACGCAGGGAGGCCCCAATGGGCCTCCTTGGATTTCTGCCAGCTATTTAGCTGGTGCAAGTTCAAGGAGGCCGTGAAAAGGCCATGCCCGCCCAGGAACAGGTCGGGGATATGGCGGCCGCCATCCCCGTTCCCTGGGCAAGCTTGGCCAACAGCCTCCCTCACCGCCCACATTGCCCCCGCGCCTGCAGGTGCTTCACTTACCTTCTCCAGCAGCCGCAGGGATGATCCAGCGGTAGAATAAGGGTTTGCCGGCCTCCACACCGGAGGCCCTTACTCTAGAGTCGTCGCAAAAGTGCTTTACGGCATGTTTGCAATGGCTTGGAACAGCAGAGCACTTGCTCCACCGCTCCACAGTTACTGTGGATTGCACTCATAGTCAATGTAATTCTTAAATTAAAAGATCTGATCAGTGAATGAAGAATTGAGCATGTATGAGTGTAAAAACAGTATTTATTGAACACTTATGTAACTTTTAAAAAAAAAGCTTTTTTATTTTTAAAAAAGTGCTCCATGGCCAAGACATTATATACCAAGTTTATCCCAAAGTGAATACAAAAACAAAGAATTTACAATCCGAAAAACTAACAACTTCATGGACCCAATCCATCGAGAACTTCTGTACAAGGTTGCTGAAATTTAAGGTGCAACATCTCATCTTTGCTCTTACATAACAGAGCCTGCACAAGAGAAATCTCTGATGAACTGTGTCCATACTGTATGGCAGGTGATGGCTATGCTATATGCTTCATTCCCCACTGAGAGCTCAATTCTCAGCTCAGCTGGACGTGAATTCATATTGGACATGAATGGTGTTAATTGAGATGAGAATATCGCTGTACATGTATACTGTCAGCGCAATCCAACTTAACTTTTTTGCTATTGTAACCAGCGGTGCAGCGAGAACAGGAGGCTCCAGAACAGGATTCAAATCCCCTTTGAATTCCTCTTTTGGAAGGGATTTGAATCCCTTTTCCATTCTGGGGCCTCCCGTTCTCGCTGCGCCGCTGGTTACACAGTCAAAAAAGTTAAGTCGGATTGCGCTGTGAATATCCTGAAGTTACAGAACTCACAATGATAAAAGCCACCCTCCCCCCTTTGGTATAAATATGTCATAAATAAATCTATAGCTGCAAATATGAATACGTTACAACAGCAGCTGAAGAGCATATTTTAGAAACCAGTGCCAAAATAACACTTTGGTAAAAACATCAAGGATATTTCTCTTTTTACGCAGAAAGAACAGATGCAACCCAGCCAAAGCTTAAGCAACTTTTTGTTCTGTTTATTTCAATGGGAGAAAAGTTAAGAGTATGCTTTACTCTTCATTGAAGTCAACAGGACTTATAAGTGCTTAATTTTGGCTCAACCATGCCCAATGATTTTTTTAAGAGAACAGTGCGACAATGCTAGTTAGTGATGCAAAACACTTCAAGACAATTAAGCACACCTTCACATCTCTCCTTTTTTCCAGCAATGACAGTAAATATGAATTCTTTTGGTGCAAAAATGGAATAAATACATCAAAAATGTTAAAATACCTTTACCCATGTATGGTATAATGCCTCATAATTAGATCATTGATATGTTCATATGAAAAAAATACTGCACATTATCAATTTTTTTTGATTGATTAAAAATACAAGTCAACTTTGGGGTTAATCCAGAAAAATGCAGATGTTCTTACTCCTATTTTAACACACACACACACACACACACACACACACACACACACACACACACACGTGAGAAATTGAGGCATTTAGGATATGATCCAGCTAAAACTAAGCTGGGTAAAGTCTCACTGACTTCACTGCGTTTTAAACTTCTCTCATGAAAAACCAAAAAATGCCTAATTTGGGCTGGATCATGACACACTTAGAGCCCAATCCTATGCATGTCTACTCAGAAGTCCCATTATAGTCAATGGGACTTGCTCCCAGGTAAGGGTGGATAGGATTGCAGCCTTAATGTGTACTCAGATTTCAGTGGGACTTAAGTTATACCTCGTGTTAAAACGGATGCCCTTTTGTACACCACTGCTTACAGAAGGGGAAACCCCTAATTACCAATAAGCGTTTAAGAACACAGTCTTGCTCTGAACACAGGCAAAGGTTCCACTGAAACTAAAGGCGCAATCATGAACCATGAAACTCAAATGGTAGCATGGTCATTGATTTCAGCGGGGGATGGGACTGTACCCTAAAAGGCAGAGCTTCCCCTAGAAGGGTGCAGGCCAGGGGAAATTCAACCAGTGCAGAGCCCCCCCCCCATTATGGCCATATATTGGTCAGGAGAACGCAGGACCCAGGGCGGCCACCTCAGTTGCCCTACCCAAGGGACGGCTCTGCCTAAGGGATGTTGTACCTGCACGGCCTCAACACGCTCAAGGGAGCAGCTGGGCCTATGGCGCAAGTTTTCCCTATCCCAAATGTGAAATCATTCTTTTCCCCAAGATGTTAGAATTTCAAAAATTGACTAAGTTGTCAGCCGTCACATTATCTAAAAAGAAGAGCTACATTTACAAAGGTACATACTTACCGATTAAACCATAATTTGTTTCAAAAATGCACAAACTGAAGGTTGATGGTTCTTTTTAGGAAAATACTCTGGCAAATAAACTATATAAAGATAAAATACACTTCAAAGTTAGTTTTTACATTATTCGATAAAGTGCAGAGAAATCCTTCACTCAGGGAACTAACTACTCCCTACAACAATAGTAGAATTACAGCAGCTTTTGCATAGCACTACTTAGAGGAAGTTGATCCTTTTATTTCTTCAGGGAGTTGGCAGAAGGGCCTCTTCAAGTTCTGATTGTTTCTTAGACACTGCTAGAGTCACGTCAGGAATGGCAGAAGGTGCCAAATCTCCATTAAAAGTACCTCTGGAACAGTATGCTGGTCCTATAAAGATATGAATCAAGAGTACCTTCAAGTCATGTCTTGAAAAAGCTCTAGTCCAGAGGTGGCCAACCTTCCACCATGAGGGCCTCTCCGTTCTTAAGATTTGCATAGAAGACAGAATCTTGGCAACTGCAAGTGCTGATGGTGCTGCTAAAGCAGCTGCACCTGCTGAAAAGCCCTCACCTGTACAACCATTAAAGGGCCAGGAGCATTCATTTTTGAAAGGTTGGCCGCCCCTGCTCTACTCAATCATTTTCACATGATCAACATACACAGTATTACACACAAGCAGCAGGATCCATCCCATCTGACACAGGCAGCTCAGAATTGGTCAGGCAGGAGGCCATTCTCTCCCCCCCCCCCCAACACTTCAGCGTTCAGCATTCCCTTACAAGTCCCACGTGAGGCACACATGCAGTGCTAGTGCACTGCAAGCACACCCAGCAATTATTTACAATGGAAGGCCCAACGGCACTTCCACAGCAAGATCCAGTGGCATCAGTGTGCAGTCTACTGGCCCTTGGGAGTTGTGTGTGGGTGCATGGACAGTATGAGAGTATTTCCTATGTTACCATGAATAAACTGAATAATCTCAGCAAATGTTTCTAGGGTCTATGGGCAAACTACAGCCTTTACAACAACACCACGTTCGTCCAAGCACCTATTTTCTACTGGTATTTATATGGGATAAGCTTAGCTCTGCAGGTGGAACATATGATGCTTATCGGTCAAAACACTGGTCCATCTAGTGTAATCCAGTATTGTCTACCTTGACTGACAGCGGCTGGCTTTGTCCCATCCCACCCCTATATTAGCACTATAAGGCAAACAGATGGGTGGGAATCCCATGTTTGTTTAACATCTCATCCCTTCTAAGTTTGTAACATCCATCTTGGCCAGACCTTTAACTGTAGCTTAACTTCTACCTAAATTTCATATTCGTAGAGTTGCACTGAATAGTGGACCCAGAGATACGATGAGGTAGCTACTCTTTGGCAAAAATTTAAAAAGCTGGAAAAGAAGTTGTATGTCTCTCCATCCTCTGCCCCAGGCAGGGTTGCCGCAAGAAGGGTGCGCTCCACTGGTGTCAGAGTCCTTCTTGGTCCCAGGGAAAGAGAGGAACAAATAAAGGGAGTTTGCTGGCCCAGCAACCGGGATCCCCAACAATCCCCTATCCAGCCTCGATTCACTTGGGTCCACTTGGACTTGCAACAGCAAAAGTAGCTAGCACAGGTCTGAGTAGACCCATCTGGGTAGCGGAGGCTTGCCCCGGAGCAAGGGAAAAAACATTCCCTTACCTCGAGGAAGCCTCAAGGACCTGAAACTCCCCCATGGGATACAGCGCACATCCCATTGGTGTGGCTGTGTCGACACACAGGGAGCTAGGTAGGATTAGGCTGTTTATTGCAAGCAGGAAAAAACCTGAAGCATCCAGTTCACAGAAATAATACACACTAGTGTCCAAACTTACTGTCTATATCTTCAGGGGGAGTATCTGCTGAAGGTTCTGTATCCGAGACCATTCTTCTGCACTTTTGGGATAACCGGTGGGATGAGGAATTTGATTCTCTAATGAACTGGCTGCTTCTACAAATTAAATGGTATTGTACATTTTACAAACTTTTCTGAGAGCTGCAACTCACACCAACTTATCTTATTTTAAATTTGAAACAGCATGTTGTATACCGAGGAGCATGAGCAGGGTTCTACATGAACCGGGGGGGGGGGGGGAGATTCTCCCAGCTGCTCCTCCCCCTGCAGCTCTCTGTGTCTCCCAAAAGTCCACTCAAGGGAGGAAGGACTGTGCAGAACAGTGTGGGATGGACTGTGGGGAGCTGCAGTGGGGGGAGGGGAGCGTTGGAAAATGGGAGGGCACCTTGCAGGGACAACAGTGCCTTCCTGGTTGTGCATGGCACCTTCAGATCCAACCCATTATTTCCTTCGTAAAAGTCAACACTTTCCTGAAAGGTGGTACAGCAAAATATTGAGAGAGAACGAAATACTGCATGTACAGGTGTCCCCCGCTTAACGACGGTGATACATTCTGAAATCCCCATCATAAAGTGAAGCTGTCATTAAGCGGGTCTTGCTATGCTTTGAAGTTTAGCACTGTGCTTAAAGCCCCAAAGTTAAACATCCAAGCTCTTATCTTGCCCATTAGCTGTCTGGCTTTAGCACGAAACAGCTGAAGAGCTGGGGACTTAAAAAGATGCATCTTTTTAAATCCTTTGCTCTTTTTTACTAGGGACCTCCGTCATATATCCAGATCGTCATTAAGCGATCCGTTATTAAGCGGGAGGCACCTGTATGTTAAGAGTACTCTGTAATGTTCTAGTCAGAAACATATTCACATTCCTTTCCAGACTAGTCACTCCAAATAACACGAGACCATCTTATGCAACATACATGTGCTCTTTGAGGGAATATCCTGAGTGCAAGGCCTTGCAGAAGAGCAGCATTGCTGGATAACCTTATACAGAGGAACTCGCATTATTGCTGCAGTATACCCAGTTAACTAGTGGGGGGCAGACTCAGCAGAATACCTTTGGGGTTCCACTCTGCATGCAAAACTATGGTTGAGAAGCTGAGCCGATAGATCAGGGGTTCATGGCAGAGCAGCATATTTAGGCCATATTGAACCATATGCTGGAATATATTTTATGCAGTTAATCTGTTGCTGTGCCCAGGAGAACTTGGCAGACACAGAAAAGAATGAACTGTGTATATTATTATAACATGAAAAAGGAGTTCTGAATGGTCAAATGTCGTTAATGTTTTTGTTCTAAGTCTTATGTATACATAACACATGAAACTCTCGTGTGGAATTCAGACAATTCATTTACTAACCTTATTATTTATTTTGCAAATGATCAGGTAAACCTAAATGCATTTTCCAAAGGAATATATTCATATAGGACAAGATGGAGGCACATACGCTTTGGGTAGCATCCAAAGCTTATGCTTTTATTTACTGTATTTCTCTCTAAATTATTTATATCCTGCCTTCTTCCCCCCCCCCATAAACAGAGCACTCAAGGTGGCAAGAGCAAGCCACCTTCCCCACCCCACCCCTCTCAACCAAAGCCCCCAAGCCTCCCTAGAAGCTACTGCTGTTGAGGGCCTGAGAACCCTTGGTAGTGGCATAAAATGCAGTGGGAAGGGGCAGGGGAATATTCGGAAGTCAGGGGTGGAACCACTTAAGTGTCCATTCACAGCTCCCAAGTATCCCACCCTGAAGCCCCTCCACATTTCATCCCGTGGTGCACGTCTTCCAAACCTCAGCAGCAGCTTTTCGAGGGTTCAAGGGCTTTGGTCAGAAGCACTAGGGAAGGTGGATCATGTAAGCTGTGGGTGTTATCTCTAGAATTTGGGTGACTAGGCAAAGAGATGATATGGGATTTCATTATGTGGGGAATAATTAAGAACTATGGGTTCCAAATTTTTCCAACAATTTATTGTTTGATTTCTCAAGTTTAAAAAGTTGTTAAACAACAGCTTCATACTTACTTCTCTGAATTACAAGTACCCGGGTGGCTAACAGAGCGTTTCATCTAAAAACAATTTAAAAATATGTTATAATATACCTTCTAAACTTTTATTAGTTAATTTTCTGCAGCTGAAAGATACAAGTAAGCACGGACGTCACTGGAGCGTGGCGGGGGGGCGGACCGCCAGGGGGTGACGCGCGCACGACGCGTGCAAAGGGGTGACACGCGTCACCCTCTGGAGGCTCCGAGGCCAGGGATCCGAGGTCCGGCCCCGCCGGCGCTCCAGGGCCTTCTGAAGGCCCAGTGGCTCAAAACTTGAAGTTTTACTTTTTTGCGCATGCGCAGTACTTTTCTGAGGGCAAATGGGCAGCCCTTTGCCATCAGAAAATGTACTGCGCATGCGCGAAAAACATAAAACTTCAAGTTTTGAGCCATTGGGCCTTCTCAGAAGGCCCTGGAGCTCCGGCGGGGCTGCAGCAGAAGACATCGGACCCGGCAGCAGGGGGCAAGTTGAAGTAAACATTTGGGGGGGTGTCTTGGGGGGGTCCCTAGAGCAGGGGTGGTGACGCGCGTCCAGTGACGCCACTGCAAGCAAGCAGAGACAAGCTATGGCTTATCCCAGCACCCCTATATACGATACATGTTCTAAGCACCTGAACATTTAAACGTAATAAACCTGCACAAGCACCTGAACATTTAAACGTAATAAACCTGCACAATAAGTACAGTAATACCTCGGATAACACCATTTCCTTTAGCACTCTTTCACTGCAGTGCTCTTCAGCCTGGGTTGATAGACAGCTATTATAGCCAATGAGAGCAGTGCATTCTGGCCAATCAGCACCAGTTTCCTTAAATGACATCTACTATAGAGCTGTTTCAGACAGCGCTCGGCTTTCCAGGAATGGACACCTGGTGCTAACGGAGGCAATACTGTATACCGAGGAGAGAACTCTTACAGCGCAATCCTACACGTGTTGACTTGAAAGTCAGTCCCAATGTGTTCAGTGGAGCTTACTCACTGGTATATGTGTTTAGGATTGCCACCTCAGTTACGCATTGGAGAAATTCAACTCATCAGCTCAGAAAAGCTTGCTGTGATGAGTTTCACTTTAGATCATATTCTTCCACCATTTCTTCCCACCTCCCAGTCCCTCAGGAAATGTTGACAATAAGAAATGTCCAACCATTTGTACAGGTGAAGGTGACACTGGCGAAACTAAGGGGTCAGGATGAGGCAACTGAAACATCTCCGGTTTAAACTTGGCATGGGCTATTTTCACACATTCTTCAAGCGTTGTGATGAAAGTATCACAGGTGGCACTGAGCAAGGAGGATGCTTCATTCATATTCTGAAAAGACAGGACCGAGGTACACGTCAGCAATCGATCAAAGAAAACAAAAGACCCATTTCCACATAGAGGCTGTGTTTGCTAGACTGAAGAGGCCATGTTTAAAGTGAATTAAAGTTGTCCTACGCACACCCACACACACACACACCCATAACAGTTTGGTACCTCAGTGCTGGGCGATGAGTGAGTCTCATCATGGTGAACATATTCTTGTATTGTATGGACTTGCTGCATTAAGAGGTCACAGTACAGGCGAAGCTCAGACATTTTGGTTTTCAGAGATTCATTGGTTTCATTGATTTCTGCAAAAACAGAGGAAAACAGAAACTTTACTGATCGGACTTAGGAGTTCCCTTGACATGTTTCAAATTTAAACATGTAAGTGTTAATGTTCCATTCCTTTAATAAAAGGAATGAGACTTTTTAAGATCACTTTTAATTAGAATGGCATTCTTAAACTGTCGATATTCATTAATACGGTTAATAAAAATACTGTAATTATTAAGCTTCAGATATATCTGAATATCAGATATATCAGATATTTCCACCCTTGCCATTTTTCTGACTACTTACACAGTGCAACAAGAGCTGGGTAGATTTTTTTCCCACCCATCCTCCCAATTTCCCCCCCCCCCCATGTTAACAGGAAGAGCTTCTCTGAAATCAAATACCATTAACCTATGAAATACCAGCCAAAGGTTTTCATGTTCACAAGTTTTTTTCTAATAATCAGTGCAATCCTCTGTGTAGAAAAAACTTTCATGCACAAGCACATGTGAGCAAACGGAAAATTACAATTTTAACATGCTATTTGAAGAAAAGTTGTTGATCAACTAACATAAATCTTCTGTGACCAAAAATCAATTAAGCATTTTCAGTGAACTAATAATAATAATAATAATAATAGACCTTTATTGACTTATAGCAACACAAACAACAAACACAAATCAACAAACAAACAAAGGGGGGACCACATAAGCATTAATTAGCTGCCAAGCTTTGACATTTGTGGCTCTAACCATCTTTTCAATGCATCAAAATCTCACTGGGCCTTTCAGCCCATTCTGGTCCCCCACTCATTCTCATGGCTGGCAGGGACCACGACAGAATTCATTTCAGATGTACAGCCTGCACGTGTGATGTGGATGTTTCCAGTTGCGTAGTTTCTGTGAAGTGGCCGGTGCAGGTCGCTCTGGGCGAGGGAGGGCCAGCCTCTGCGCGCGTCTTAGTGTTTTTGGAGGCAATCACGAGTGGGAATGACCCAGGCGAATAGTTTTAATCGTATTCATCTGAAATGGAGCAGATTGCAGCAAGTGGGGCGTAGCACGCTTACACTGGGGAAATCAGCGTCATCACACCCTGCCCCAAGGGCGGGGCGTGCACACTACGCTACTGGATGTTTCCAAGGACATTTCCCAGCCTCCTGGTGGCAGGATGCAGAAACAAAGAAAGCTGCCGTCTATGCAGCCCTCTTGAATGCAAATGAACGCAGGAGCCTACTTACCAGGAAGCAGCAGATCTTACTTCCAAGTGAACATGGTAAGGATTACATTGTCAGCCACACTGAAACCAATGGACCTCAGCACCAGTGATGAAGACTTGAGTCTACTGACTCGGACTCAAGTCGCGTCAATGACTTGACTCGGCGATTGTAAAAGACTCGACTCGAAACTTGAAGCCTTTTATGACAAGTTGAATTTTATTCAGGTTTAAATCCGTTTTCCCCATTAAATAGATAGGGACTCGCAACCAAAGACTTGGGACTTAGACCCAGAGACTTGGGATTGAACTCGAGACTTGGAGTCAAGAGACTTGATCCACATCCATACTCAGCACACACAACTGAGCCTAGAACCGCAACAGTTTTGATATTTTCAATCACCCAGATAGTAAAAGCAGGTGTATATTCAGCAAACATTTAGTGTGACAGTTAAGAATCAGATTATTAACAAAGCACATTATTTTAAAAAGGTCTGTCATCTTTTTGGAGTCATGGGCAAATACCTTTTTCCTTTTTTGTTCTGGTGTCTGTCAAACAGGCTTTCGAGCTCCCCAGTGCTACCAACCACCTCTGTCGTTCTGCCGCATTAACAGCTTTCATGTAGAAATGCTGTTCCCCGGGGATTATTAACTCCATTCTTGTGTTGTCTGTTGGATGAACTTACAACAAACATAAAATAAAATTTTATTAAAAGCATAGATTTTCTAACATTGCCTGGAACAACGGAGATAATGGCTTCAAAATACAAATGGATTTAGTGGTTCAAGTTGTTTAGTTATACTGCTACACGTGCTTGCACAGTGCCACTTGCCTGGGCAAACAAAAATGGCCTCCAGGTGACCAGAAATGACTGCTGGGTAATTCCTAGAGTGTCCAGGTTGCATCAAGTTCCCAACCTGAGGCTGACCCTCAAAATAAAATTTTGTTAACTCAATACAATTAACAAGCTACTGGGAAACCTACTGCAATTCACACCTCCTCAGTACACCTGAGTTTGTAGCCTACATTTTCCATTCCTAAATGGGACCCTAATCGCAGCACTGTGCCCAGCCAAATGGTATCCTAATGGCAAAGGAGTTGAGGAGCAATTCCTTTGTATTCTCTTTTATCTTCTGTTAATTGTTGGATGTGAACTGAATGACATAGATGAGTAACTGGAACTGCTTTCGTTTAAAGGAAGGGGAGGGCAGAGGAAAGGGACTAGAAAATGCTTTTGTATACAGGTTGCTGTAGGCCTCAAACGTTTCCCAAATTCTCAGATGTATGTGGGGTGGCTGAAGGACACCCTGAAGCCTTCTTTTCTGAGCCATGTCCAGGCATTTAAAACAAAAATGAAACAAAACGGGTCTAAGGTTTAACAACCTCTGTCTTCATTAATCTGGTGGTGGAATGGGGGGGGGGGGAGTTGTTTCAGCTGGCATGAGCTACAATACTATATTTTGCTGAAAATGACCTGTCAGTATGGGTCAAAAGAGAATGTGGCCAAAATCTTTGGTTTTGCTCTGTGCTTCTTCGAATGTATACTTCTCAAATGAGAGGGGCCAGGGCAAAACTGCCTGGAAGTCATACTCGCAGGGCCCAAACGTATTCAACTTTCCAGTGCCGATGCAGCCGTGCCAATGGGGCATGCGCTGCATCCTGAGGTGTGTGTGTGGGGGGGAAGAGTCACGAAGGCCCCATTTGTTCCCTTACCTCGGGGCTGCATTGTGGCTGCATCGGTGCTAGAAAGTTGGATAGGATTGGGCCCTTATTCTGGGAAACTTTGCCCTGTCTCTGCTGTCTGTGAAAGGTTTGTCATGCCTCATGGTTGGGGAGATATTAGAACTCTATGCTCAATGATAAAATTTGTACCAAAAGCAGTGAGGGGCCGAGCTCACAAGTTCTCAAAGGTTCTGTCAAAAAAATAGAAGGAAAAAGAGCAGAGTCTCCCTAGCGGATTTTAGAACAAGGAGGCACACAGGGAGTTTTTAACACTGGTGGCGACATTAACCGGAGAGGTAAGGGTCAGAAAACTGAAGAAGCAAAGAAAGGGCAGGCCTCAAGCTGGTGCTTGAAAGTAGCCATTTATTACATGAAGTTTTCAACCAGTGGCTCAGAGATAATGGGGTCTTCATGTGTCTTACAGCGCAATCCTATTTCATGTCTATTCAGATTCATAAACAGATACAGTCGATTTTAAAGATTAATGTGCAAATGAAACCGGACGTTTTTTTGTTGGGTATGAGAGATGATTATGTAGAGCAGGGGTTCTCAACCTTTGGAGGCCTGGGTACCCCCTATCACGGTCCAATTTTCTGAAGTACCCCTGCTAATTAACTGCTAATTAATTAATTGATTGATTAATTAATTAGGTAATTAATCATTAAATAAAAAGTACTAAAACAATTTTAAATGTGAAAATGTCTTATTTAACTGTGTGTGGGGTGGGGGTGGGGGGGGGGAGAGACACACTCATGCAAGGATCTTTTTTTTCTCCAAGTCACACTTCCCAAAATCAGCTCCTTCCTCCCCCACCCCACCAAAGTACATTTTCCAAAGTACAAAAATAAGCCCAAAACCAAAATCAGAGAGACAGAAGGGCTCCAAAATTACAATTACAATTTAAAAGCCATCTTAATTAACACTTAATTAGCTGCTGATGGGGCAGATAAGGGGGAGGGCTTGGCGTACCCCCAGCAAGGGGTCTGCATACCCCTAGGGGTACCCGTACCACAGGTTGAGAACCCCTGATGTAGAGGAAAAAATTCAAAACTTTGCTTTTATATATGATAAGTGCGGCAAGAATTATATATATGCACAATATTGGAAGAATTCAGAAATACCTTCACTGGAAGATTGGTGGATAAAAGTTTTAGATTATGCTGAAACGGACAAACTCACAATTTTAATTAAGGAAAAGTCAATTAATCTTTTTTTGAGTAATTGGAAACCACATTGATTTTTTCAAGAGAAAAAATGATGTGATATGTGGTTTTAATGAATTGTGGTTGAAGTTATTTTGGCTTAGTTGTGTATTACAAGTAGATAATAGAGAATAGTAGACTAGCAGGATTTACTGCTTCGCATTTGCTGTAACCTTTTGAATATATGATGTATTGTTTTGTATTAATATTATATCAATAAAATATAAAAATATGTGGGGAGAAATCCTACTTCCTGTCTACTCAGAAGCAAGTAGACATGTGTCCAATGGAGCCCCAGGAAAGTGTGTATAGGAATGCAGCTTTACAGCGCAATCCTGTGTAGATATCCAGCCGGCGGCCCTGGGCTGCCAGCCAGATCCTATCCCCATTCTGGACCATGCTGGCGCGGCCCGGAGGTCTACTCGAGGAAAGGGGATGTTCAGTGTAAACTGGGGAAGGCCCAATGGGCCTCCTCGGATTTCCGCTAGCTAAATAGCTGGCGGAAGTAGGAGGAGGCCATGTAGCGACCAAGCCAGCCAGAACAGGGATGGGGATATGGCGGACACCATCCCCACCCCCTCCTGGGCTGGCTCAGCCCATGCCCCCTTCCCTCGCCGCCCAGTGCCCACTGGTGGGAGCCTTACCTTACTCCGGCGGCCGTGGGGACGTCTCAGCGGCAGAGCGAGGGCAGCTGGCCTTGCGCCGGCCACCCTTACTCACGAGTTGTCACAAATGTGATTTACGGCACATTCACGACGGCTTCCGGCAACAGAACACTCGTTTCACTGCCGTTTATTTGCGCAGAATTGCGCTCTTATTCTGGTACAGAAAGAGGATACTTTGGAAGCATAACTTCCTTCTTGAAAACACCAGTGAGATCCCTTTGCTCTTTTGGTGACATCGATTAATGCACATGGCATTCTATAAAGCAGACCAAGCTAACGAATGAATCCAGGTCCAAGTTGGAACACTACAGAGAGCCCTGGGATAATCATTATTCAGCCTAGAATGGGAGTTTCTAGTTTCTCACTGCTGTTCTTACCTTTGATTTCACACACGGCCATCTTTATACTTCCTTTGCTGCCTTTACAAACATCATCCTGTGAATCGTAGTAAGACAATATCCCATTATCCAGAACAAACCAGCGAGGCTGCCAACCTGGGGAAACCATAAACAGCAGGAAACAGCATTAATCCAATTCTGTTTCATTACAAATGTCAGAGTATCTCAGTTGAGAATTACAGTGGAAAGCAGGATTTATGCCTGTTTGCATAATTGTCAGACACAAACTACCGGTAGACATGTTTTCAGAATACACGAATAATAAACTTTGTTTTCATAATCTTACCATTTCCAAACGGATATATCTTTGCCAGTTCTGTCACCATCCTATTAACATTTTAAGAACTTGTGAAATAATATGCATCTAGGCCAGATATGACAATTTCCAGACACCAGGTTCCCCTGGAGCATTGAAATCTCATTGTCTTATTGCCAAATGTGGATCTCTCACTCTCTCTCTCTCTCTCTCTCCCTCCTTGATACTATATGGATCCTACCTGCTGCATCCCACCCAGCCCTTCTCTTGGTCCACTGCCATTTGTTCTTGCCCCACCACAACATGCCCCGAGCTTAAACTAACACCAAGGCTGGCATGAGAAAGCAAAAGAGGAGACTACAGTGGAGGCAACATGTATGTGAGGCCTGGCTACAGCCATGGCATTGGTGTGGCGGGCGCTCAATTGGCGCTACCATGCAGAGCTTTGTATGGTACATGGTGAAAAGGATGTTGACAAGGATCCCACAAAGCAGCCTAAAATTTGCTTTTGCTACTTAAGCCACTTTCTGAAGTGTTTTTGTGGAAGAGTGCTATATAAATAGTTTCAACAACAATAATAGTTGACAGAGGCAGAAGGGTAGATCCAAGCCAAATGGCCTACCTCACAAGAATGTAGGACCAAGGAAGGGGATCAGGCTTCCACAATCCTTATTCCATAGCAGAATCTTATTCCTCTCTCAGGAAGAGACAGTTTTATTCAGCAAAATCCAGTCAAAGAAACCTTTAATGATTATGACAGGTTGGAAAATACATACTATATTTTGGGAACTACTAAGGCTTTCGTGGCCGGGGTTATCCTGAGGTAAAAACGTTTCGGGTTTTTTGACCACATTCAACGAGTTTGGATCTTCCTAACATTTCGCCCTCAATTGTGTAGGCCTTTAGTTAAAGGACTAAAAACAGGACACCTGAAATACTAATAAAAGCTTAAAAGCAAAAGTATAAAATGCTACACTTAAAAGCTAAGATAAAATACTATACTGGTAAGAGACAAACTTAAAAACAAACTGCCGCGAAAAGTCTACTAAAACACTAAAGCCTACGCCGTTCAAAAGTTAAGAGTCCTGGCTTCTAACATCAAAATCCTATGCATGTTTACTCAGAAGTCAGTCTTGTTGAGTTGAATGGGACTAACTCCCAGGTAAGTGTGTATAGCAGTGTTTCCCAAACTTTTTCGATCTGTGGCTCCCCTGACCATTGGCAACCATTGGCCGTGGCTCCCCATTACATTATGTTGGTGCCTGCCAATTGACATTGCACTGTTTTCAGAGAGGATTCCGTAGCGCTCCATGGCTCCCCTGGCTGGTTTCCGCGGCTCCCCTGGGAGCCACACCTCCCAGTTTGGGAACCACTGGTGTATAGGATTGCAGCCTTAAACTAGGAAGCCCACTCCAGTCAGGTGCCAGAGTGAAAAGGAGTAGTTATAGTCAGAGAAGGGCTTTGCTTGATAATGGCATCCCTGCAGTGGAAGGCATAGGTAATGCTCACTGCAAATTGTAGAGGAGTTGAGGCTGGTATATATCATTACGGAACACAGGCCACTTGACCTCACAAAAGTGATTTTTGCCACTTGCAAATCTGCTCTGGCCAATATTTCAATTAGCCAGGAAATCTCGAAAGAGATGATAAGAGGAAAATGGCAAGATGACTCAATTCATCACTGCCTCATACATTTGAGAAGTGTGATTTTACTATACTGCATATAGGCATATTACAGAAATGGGAACATGACTCAAGCAGAACAGACTGTGAAAGGAGCTGCCAAATCAAAGACAGCGACGCGGCAGTTATATCAGAGACCTGATGAAGCAGTTTATGGAACCTGGAAGTGATCTGCATCAAGGGAACAAACAGCCCTGTTGTTCTGCCAGTAAGGAAGTATTTTCAACACACTGAAAGGACACGGAATCCTTGGCCATCCCAATGGCCAACACTGTAGAATGAGAAAATAAACTAAGCAAAATACACAGAAGTTCATGGGATTTAACTGAATGGCTCATTCATTCTTCTTCTCTTTCGAAAAAAATAGTGTAACTACAGTATATTGTATCAGGTATTTCATATGTATAGTCCTTGCTCCAATCAATGAGCAAGCGCTATGCATTTAATTTAAGAAATGAGTCTTAACCAATTTTATTGTTTTCTTATACTACTTTGGTGCATCCAAAGTATGCTCTAGCTACAGTCACAGTTTCTTATGGAAGTCCAAACAGTCTAATATAGCTCATGGGCCAGATTATTTCAATACCATTTCTATGATCACAAGTAAGTACAGGATTGCGGCTTCTGCGCATTCACACATGGGTACCAGTAGGTCCTGGATAAGTGCAAGAACTGGGAACAGAAGATCCCACAGTACTGTTATTAAGGCAATTTTTTTACTCTAATTAAGAAACACGGCCCTATTTTAAATAGAGAAAAAAGTGACAAGCTGATACAGTGCTAATAGAACATCAACACTGTTCAATTTCTCAAATGCGATTCTTTTTAAAAATCTAAGGGCGCAATCCAAACCTACTTAGGCCACCGTTGTAACCAGCGGCCCAGCGAAAACGGGAGGCCCCAGAATGGAACAGGGATTCAAATCCCCTCCAAAAGGGGAATTCAAAGGAGATTTGAATCCCCTTTCCGTTCTGGGGCCTCCCGTTTTCGCTGGGCCGCTGGTTACAACGGCGGCCTAAGTAGGTTTGGATTGCGCCCATAGTGAATTAAGCACCTACTGCTTGCAAAGCCCAGGTTCATCTATAACTGTCATGCCTTCCATGGTTCTCTAGCCAGTGCTAATATTTTGTCAGACATACTACATACATTGTCTTCCTTCGAACACACTAATCAATCATTATTTCCAGCAGTTATCAATCAGCAGTGTAGATGTTCTGTATTTACTGATGATCTGGTACACCAGCACTGGTCAAAGCTACCAAGCATGAGGATTGCATCTTTATATGGTTGAGAGGCAGAGAGACACATTCACCCTTTCTCCTCACTTGTACAGTAACATATAGTTAATGGGAGCAAACCAGGCCCCCTGCACCCACACGTTCAGCTGAATGCCATGCAAGGGGCCCCTACACACGTACAGCTTTTAACACAAGTTAATACAGGTTGTATTATCTTACCTTATCTGGACATCTGAAATCCAGACAATTCTAAAATCCAGACATTCTGGGGGCTATGACTTTAAAAAAAAAAACTTTTCTCAGCATATGTCCCATGCTCAGGGAAGATGGTGGAAAGCCTCATTAAAGATAAAATCTTAAAACACATAGAAGAACAAGCTCTGCTGAGGGAGAGTCAGCATGGCTTCTGCAAGGGGAAATCTTGCCTCACAAACCTTTTAGAATTTTTTGAAAAGGTCAACAGGCATGTGGATGCGAGCCAACCCGTGGATATTATATACTGTATTTATTGGCGTATAAGACGCACTTTTTTGTCTACATTTGTGACCCAAAATAGTAGGGTGCGTTTTATACGCCAATACTAAAAAATCCCTTTCCCCCCCTTGCCCGTTTTAAAGCATTTTCGGGCTTACCACGTTTCCCTTGTGCTTTCTTCCCTAACTAATCTATCCGATCTACAGCTGTTTGTCGGGTTTAATTTATGCACGTGCATGAGTTGAGCTTCTCAGCAGCCAGCAGAGGGCGCTGTGCTCCTCAGTTAAGTTCAGCTGAGCTGCAGAGAGCGTGGTCTTCCCAGCTATCCTCGGAAGGGTAAGCTTCTGAACTGGGCCTAGTTGGGGAGGCTTTGGAAACTGCATAGGTGGGGTGGGGTAAGAGTTGAGTCTGGGTTTTTTTTTGTACTTTTATGTTGTTTACTTTGGAAACTGTGCATAGGTGGGTTGGGGGAAAAAGAGTTGAGTCTGGGGGTTTTTTTGTACTTGGGATTTATGTTCTGGTGCATTTTGTTCATGTGTCTTATTGCTGTGTGTTTTAAAAGAGATCCTGTTATTTTTGTGCAATTTATGTAAATTAGCTAATTAAGCAGCCAAGCAGTAAGTGGCCAAGTGGCCCAAAAATGCTTTAAATCTTTTTTTCTTGAAACCCAGGGCCAAAAGGAAGGTACGTCTTATACGCCGGTGCGTTTTATACGCCGATAAATATGGGGTATCTGGATTTTCAGAAGGCATTTGACACGGTCCCTCATGAAAGGCTCCTGAAAACTCCACACTCAGGGAATAAGAGGGCAGGTCCTCTTGTGGATTAGGAACTGGTTGAAGACCAGGAAACAGCGAGTGGGAGTCAATGGGCAATTTTCACAATGGCGGGAGGTGAAAAGCAGTGTACCCCAAGGATCGGTCTTCGGACCGGTGCTTTTCAACTTATTCATAAATGACCTGGAGTTGGGGATAAGCAGCGAGGTGGCCAAGTTTGCGGATGACACTAAACTTTTCCGGGTGGTGAAGACCAGCAGGGATTGTGAAGAGCTCCAGAAGGATCTCTCCAAACTGGGAGAATGGGCAGCAAAATGGCAGATGCGCTTCAATGTAAGTAAGTGCAAAGTGATGCACATTGGGGCAAGAAACCAAAATTCCACATATACGCTAATGGGTTCTGAGTTGTCTGTGACGGATCAAGAGTGAGATCTTGGTGTGCTGGTAGACAGGTCGATGAAAGTGTCGACCCAGTGTGCGGCGGCTGTGAAGAAGGCCAATTCCATGCTCGGGATCATTAAAAAAGGGATTGAGAATAAAACGGCCAATATCATTATGCTTTTGTACAAATCGATGGTAAGGCCACATCTGGAGTATTGTGTCCAGTTCTGGTCACCACACCTCAAAAAGGATATAGTTGAATTGGAAAAGGTGCAGAAAAGAGCGACCAGAATGATTCATGGGCTGGAACACCTCCCTTATGAGGAAAGGCTACAGCGTTTGGGGCTTTTCAGTCAAGAAAAAAAGGCGCCTGAGGGGGGACATGATTGAGACGTATAAAATTATGCATGGGATGGAGAGAGTGGATAGAGGGAAATTCTTCTCCCTCTCTCACAACACCAGAACCAGGGGACATGCACTAAAATTGAGTGGAGGGAGAGTTAGAACGGATAAAAGAAAATATTTATTTACCCAGCGTGTAATTCATCTGTGGAACTCCATGCCACAGGATGTGGTGATGGCACCTGGCCTAAATGTCTTTAAAAGGGATCTGGACAGATTCATGGAGGAAAAGACCAGGAAAAGACCATCACAGGTTACAAGCCATAAGCAACCTCCTGGTTTTAGAAGTAGGTGCAGGGGAGTGGAAGCAGGAAACAGGTTATCTTGTTGGCTGTGTGCTCCCTGAGGCATCTGGTGGGGCCACTGTGTGATACAGGAAGCTGGACTAGATGGGCCTTTGGCCTGATCCAGCAGGGCTCTTCTTGTATCTGGCTGGCATAGTGCAAGGCATGCTAGGGCAAAAAAAATATTTAAAATATTGTATAACATTACCTTCAGGCTATGTGTATAAGGTGTATATGAGACAAACAGATTTCGTATTTAGACTTGGGTACCGTCTTTCAAACTACGTCTTTCAGTTATTTTTCACAAGTTTCCATCCTATTTTCAGGGTCACAGTACAACTTCAAGTCCTTCCTTTTCAACTGTTATCTTTAAACCACACACTTGTTTACTCCATTGAGCTGCTGATTTTAAAGGCAACGAAGCCATATTTAAGGCAAACACAAACACAGTATAAATATGTCTGCAAGCACCAGACAGATGTCTGCAAGCCAAGTCAAGGGGCAATTCAAACACTTGAATTGTCATCAGGGTTGCCAGCAGGAATACAGATTTTGAGGCCAAAGGTGGCAAACTAATCCTAAGGACATCAAAGACTACAAGAGAAAGGAGCCTCAATTTCATAGCACCTCCGCTCCCCCAAATGGTTCCAAACATTATGCTACTAAAGGACAATTTGCATGTCACTGCAAAACACAAAAAGGCAAGAAAACAATAGAACATTGTACTATTATATTTGTCTTTTTATCCACCTCCAGAAAATGCTTTTGATGCCTCACAATGCTGCTACATTGTTGAAGGTAAGAGCATCTGAGCCTGGTTATTTGTAAATGGGAATGAACCACATGAAAAAAACAAGATGCAAGCGTAACAAAAAAAAAAAGTATTAGGTTACTGATAAGATGCAATGAAAGGTACTCCATAGCAAAAGTACACTGACAGCTACAAAACATAGAGTTTGTTTTTGGACCTGGCTGTGGTTTCCAGCCTGTGAATTTGGCCTACCTATGCTAAAGGACCCTAATAAAAGGTTCAACAAATACGCTTTGGAACTAGGAGGCAGTCCAAAGATTTAGCAGCCAAGCTTTTCAGCTCTCAGGGCTTTATGTTTTAATAATGATTCCCCCCCCCCAATCTCACATGCTACCAGTGAGCAGTATAATTTGACTTTACATATAAACTAGCATAGAGATGGATGCTATCTCTATGGATGCATAGTCATGGATGTTTATGTCATGCAAAACAACATATTCTGATGAGAAATGACAAATGTGCCACACACACACACACACACACCCCTTTTCATGTTCTGGTCTCCCAGCTATTGCTGCAGGCTTCATTTTTACAGTATTCGCTCATAAAAATTAATACCTTAACAAATGAACACACCCATGAGATGATAATCATTCACTGCACGTCTATTGTCTACACGGATTTTCAAGCGAACTGGCACCAACCATATACTGTGATACACCAGATTGCAAATGCCCCACAACAAAGAATTCAGCACTCAAGTTCACTGACAGAGATGAGCAGTTGAGCGATACAATCATTGCTGTTCATGATAACTTGAAAATAAGTGAATACTTATTCTCAAAAAGACTAGGCACCACAATGACATTTCTAGATGCCATGGCAAACTGGAGCCCAAGGATTTGTCAAGCCCTGCCCTAACAGCCATTGCGGACAATCTGAAAACCTTCCCAGAAAGCTCCTCTTTGTTGCGATTCCCATTTGGGAATCACTACAATATTCCACCTCCTGCCAACCTAGCAGTTCCAAAGCATGTTAATGAGAGTAGATAAATAGGTACCGCTTGCGGGAAGGTAAATAGCGCTCCGTGTTCCAGTCACATGCTACGCGCTGCGGCAAGGAGAGTCATGCCGGCCACATGACCACGGAGTTGTCTTCGGACAACGCTGGCTCTTTGGCTTTGAAATGGGGATGAGCACCACACCCTAGAGTCAGACACGACTGGACTTAATTGTCAGGGGTCACCTTTACCTTTACAATATTCCACAGTTCTCCAATCATGTGGAAGATTGAGCCTTCAGTCTCCTGGGCACTGTGGATTCCTGAGCAACCCACCCCATGATGCAGAGCTGTTCTCTCTCATTCATAAATATGTTCATATTAATCTGGAGTGACTGCTTTATGATTACTGAAATATATTAAAATAAAAACAAATACCGGTAGTTGAGACATACACAACCCTAGTCATAATCCAACACTGTGACTTTCACAACAAAGCATTAAGAGGCTTTGTGCCATTCCTAGACTCAAGACTTATCTCAACTGTCTAAACTTCAGAAGTTACCACTTTTGAGGATACATTAAAAACTAGATGTCTCTCTTTCAATACAATATGAAGAAATGTTCCACAATAAGAGCTATCCATTTTCACATAGGAATTCACTCTAATATAAGGGGCAGACTTTTAGAAGAGGCATCTAACATCTGTAGCGAACAAGAACCAACCACTTTTTTTTAATGTAAAACTAAACATAGCAAGAGAACAGACAACCCTTGGATGGTAGAATACATACTTAGTACATACAGTCAGGTTCAGCTCCTATTATCTCCCATTTCTGTCAGTTATCATAGACCTCTGCCTAAAGACAGCGCAAGGACAGACAGTACTAGGGCAAAAGGAGAATTGGTCTTCCTCATATGAAAGCTGCTCTTTACGTAAGCTTATGTACTAAACACTGAGCACCATCTTCTAGACAAATTAATAAAACGTAACCACAAATGCCTTGGATACAAATGTACCGTATTGGTCCGAGTATAAGACTCACTTTTTTCTCCTAATTTAAGTTTTTAAACTAGGGGTGCGTCTTATAATCAGGCTGTTGCAATTTAATGCCAGTGATTTAATAAACTTTTTTTAATAGCACCAAACTTTAAGTGTGCGTCTTATAATCAGGTGTGTCTTATACTCGGGACAATACGGTACTTGAAACCCTCCACTCCATCCCCAAGGCCCAGAGATGCAAAGACTTATGGGGTACCGCAAAAAGCAGGAGAGTCAACATATCAAATGACAACAGCGATTCAATAACATACATCAAAAAGATTTAACCCAACACACCGAATCCAAAAGGTATTTCAAGCAACACTATTCTTCCTCAAGGTATACCGAAAAACAAATATTGCCATCTATTTCTTCATCTATTTCATTATCCATTGTCATCTATTTCGTCAATGAAATGGTTTGTTCCATGCCTTCAATCCTCAAGGTTTGAAGGTCATCTTCTTAAGGACAATTTGTTTTATCAGATGAAGCAAAACAAGGGATGTACTAGCAGGAGGCATGAGATGCTGTCTCACACCACTCCTTTGTCTTAACAAACTTCCTGTTCTGTAAAATGCTTCCTAGGAGGCTCACACTCCATGATACAAACTGAGAATCATGCAACCTATTACAAGGCACATTTGACTCTGAAGGCATAGGTCTGGGTAGTTTTCCTTCCACCACAAAAATCCTGCAGAGTACCATCTGGGCAACCTATGGAAGGAAGGAAGGAAGAGGAAGATGCGGGCTAGCAGATTCAGGGTTATTCGCTCAGCAGCAACTAGGCAGTATTCACCAAGCACCAGAGTATGCTTTCAACAGCTTTTCCCAGTCCATTCAATCATAACTTTCTTCTGCCAGCCCACCAGCCAGCATGCCTCATTCATTTACGGCCAAGTAAGCAGGAAAGTCAAGTGGGCAGCCAAGCAACCTCTCTGAAAACTCTTTTTCTGTGCAGGGTGTAGAGGTTCTGAGAAGCAAGGCCTTTCTTTGCCTCCATCAACAACTGCCAGGGACAAGAGCCTCCTCCCCCCGCGCCCAGATGTTCAGAACGCCCAGTACCTGCGATGTAATTGGTCCACTTGTACAGAACACCTTCCATAGTTCAAAGCCGCGGCTGGCGCAGCATCCTGGTCTTCCTCTTCCTCTTCCTCCTCCAGGGAAAGGGCAGCAGAAACGGCAGGGGCTCCCCGGGTGCCCTTTTCCCTTCAGCACTCCTGAACAGAAGCAGCAGCAGCAACCCCCGATGGACATTGAAGACTGAGCCGAGCGGATAAGCTTAGGGGGGCGGCGGCAACAACCCTTGGAGATGCTGCCCGGGCAGAGTAATAGGCACGTGCAGCAGCAGCAGCGTTATTAATTGCCTATGCGCATCGCAGCCACTGGGGAAACAAAGTGATTACCAAAGCCCCTTGCACGGGCTCCGCTCGCTTTCCTCTTCTCAGCGGCCTCTTTCTTTCCCTTTCTCCTTCCTCTTTCCCTCCCCTCTCCTCGGGCCTTTGCGTTTCGTGCCATTGACCCCGACGTCTCATTTACTTCCTGGATGAAAGGGGCTGGTTTAAACACACACACACACACCCTACGCGCATAAGCACAAATGGCGTACTGACTGCATCCGTCCAGACGCTCCCGTGGAAACAACTCAGAAATCCACATACAGACCCTCCTCCAAAGGGGCGTTAAAAAAAACTACCAAAAACTCTACCAAAGTCTCTAGTCTAGACCGTAGATACATACAAATGCGCGATCTATGCGTAGCACACCATCTTCCACGAACGATCATGGATATAAAATTCACGCCCACTTTCCTTTCTGCACTCGCCTGGGACGCGCATTTGCAAAGAACCCCTCTAGAACTCAGTAGAACTGCCAAGAATCACGCATGGGATAGGACACCACCGGACGTCGTTTTAAAAGTCCGAGACTGCAATCCTATGCACACTTACCTCGGAGAAAGCTCAGTTAAACACAGTTGAACTTATATCCGATTAAATTAAAATGTATAGGATTGAGCGGTCAGCCCCCTCCCCATCCCTTCGCCTTGGGCACGGCACGGAAGAATAAATGATGCAGTCTGAGGAAATGGAAAATACTAACGTGACGTCGATGACAGACATACAGGGAAGGGGGATGAGAAGGAACTCTTCCAAAATGCAATCAGTTCCTCATTTTCACGGCATCAGAGGGAGAAAAAACAGCACCACAAGCCCCAAAGGCAGGGAGTCTGCAATACGGCCCATCCACTATCACCACCCTCCAGCAACAGTTAACACTGTCTAGGTGTAAACAGGGAAGGAGACCTTCAGACGTAGCGTGAAAGAGAGCGCGACTCTGCGTCCTGCATGTTCCAAAGGCTCTGCAAAACCGAAATGGGAAAAGTGACGAAGATGAAGGGGTCGGAGCGTAGGCAGAGAAAAGCCACACCGCCTGCTGACGAGCCGGAACAAGGATCTGTAGCATCTGGGCTATCCCATGGCCACGCCTCTGTTGGCTCCCGTGACGTCGAACAATGCCAGTGCCACGCAGCCCCGGGAGGAAAGCAGGCAGGTCCTGACGCTGGGCTCGATTATTAGTGCACGTGCCGTTGCAGTGGAGTCTCTCAGCATCAGCAAATATGCATTTCGGGATGCGGCTGTGGCTGTGCTTTTTCTTGCAGGCTTTCGCGCTTCTTACCCTGCAGACGCACGGACAAGAGAAAGAGGCTGCATCGGCCGACGAAGTTCAAATAGAAGTCTTGCATGTCCCGAAAGACTGCCAGCCAAAAAGCAAGAAAGGGGATCTGCTTAATGCACATTATGACGGATACCTGGCCAGTGATAAATCCAAGTTTTATTGCAGGTAAGTGGCTGTGCTCTGAAAGTTTCTTGTAAATTTGCACCTCCGCCATCACAGTTCAAACTAAAAAAAAAAAACATAAACAAATACGTGGTGGATTCGTTTTATCTGTTAGCAACATAGAATAAGTTTCCAAATTTATTATTTATTATGTGTTAGAAGCTTACACAATACATGCTTCTTTGATTATCATACAAATCACCGGGTATCTTAAATGTGGCACGTTTTCAACAACCGGCAAGTAAGCAGTGTCGGCGGAGAGGCCAGCACTGCTCACTCAGCCCTGGGTCGCAGCCAGTGCCGACGGACTCAGATAAGTCCTGTGCTGGGCAGGGCAGGGGCATGGGAAGGACGGACTGGGGTGGAACATAAGGGGGTGATTGGCCCCGCTGGGGCTCTCCCTGGGGGAAAGGGACAAATGTCCCTTTCTCCTGAGGTGTGCTCCAGATCTGCCGGCACTGGCCCAATCCTACCTAGGATCCAGTGCAGTGTGCTTTTGCACACTACAACGGCCCTAGACAGGATTGGGCTGCCCGACTATAATCCTATACGTACTTACCTGGGAGTAAGTCACATCGAACTCAATGGGGCTTACTTCTGAATAGGCAAGCATAGGATTGCCCTGTAAATTACCTACAGGGAGAGGCTAGTAAAAGGACTAATAGACGTTCACCCAAGATGATGGTATGCTTGTATGTTCTTACATTTTAACAATAGCATTTTAAGTGTCTTTTTTATTTTTCTTCTTTGTAGTCGAACCCAAAACCATGGCCACCCAAAATGGTTTGTCCTTGGAGTCGGACAAGTAATTAAAGGCTTAGATATCGCCATGCTGGATATGTGTCCTGGAGAGAAACGGAAAGTGATCATTCCTCCTTCACTAGCATATGGGCAACAAGGATATGGTAAAACTGATCAATATTAAGCCTGATGTCTCTTCTCTTTATTTAATCTACTGTATTAGGATTTAGGGCTAAACTAAGTAATTGATCCCACTTCCTTCTTTGGACATTGCCTACCTGTTAGCACAATATCAGTGACACTGATCAATTGCTGTTTGTATTCGGTTCAGGTTTGGTTGCTTTCATTCTTAATTTTGCCTAATTTGAATGTTGCCAGGTTGTCCATAACAAAACAAAACAAAATTAACCTTTTCGGCAAAAGCAGTCTTCAGGTCCCAAACAGGTCCTATGTCTGGTAACCCAGTTCTGAGCTGATGCTCAGCCCATAGGTAGCAGTGTCAAAGGCCGTCATTGGCCTAAACAAGGCCACCCTTGTTGGCCACCCATTCCTAAACAAGCCTCTTCGTTGACAGAAGGGGAAATTGGGCACAAATGGCTTCTGTTGTGTGCCAGAAATGGTTTGGGGTTGGACTACAGCTTTAAAACAAGAAGAAAAATGGTCTGTATGTTTCTGCCCTCCGTAATAGCATTCTACAACAAATCCTACCAACTGCTGATCAGGTTAATCTAATCTAAGTGAACGTTATTCACTGGTGTTTTTTTCCATTGGCTATAGAACACTTGGCAAAAGAATCATGTTTTGTTAAATATTGGACAAAGCAGTATGATCACTGAAGTCTTGTCTCTGTGAAGTACTGAAATGGTTTATAAATAGTTTTTTTACCTATGGAGCGAAAAAGCGGGATATAACTCCTATAATAATAATAATAATAATAATAATAATAATAATAATGCTATATCTTTTTTCCTGTTATTCCTAAAAAACGTTCTCCTGCATTGTGGAACAGTTATGGAGCATGAATAAGCAGTTCTCTGGTAAATGGATGATACACTTTTTGGGATTTCCAAAGATATATAGTAGAACTATAAAAGAGCTTATAGTTCAATTCAGATTCAATTCAAAACCAGATTCAATTCAAAACCATCAAGCCATGGTTTGGTCATCAAAAGCAGTCCCTCTTCCCATCCTATACTTCTCCACTCTTGCATGTGTCTTCCCTCCTGCACTTCCTGATTTTGCTAACCATAGTTTTCATGATGTCCAAAAATTGATTGTATTGTTTTTAACATTCTGTTGTTAGCTGCCTTGAGTGCCTTAAATGTAAGGGAAAAGGCAGGATATAAATGTTTTTAAATAAATAAATACACCATCAAGTAAATCATGATTTGTTTGGGTTTGCAAAACATGAGTTTGCAAAATATGGCTTGCAAAACCCATGCAAATGGGTTTGCAAAACTTGGAGTTTAGCACTAAATACAGTTTGCGAATGTAGCAGGAACGTGCAGTGTGGGGGCGGCAGGTGAGGTAGAACTGCCCCGTCATAGTCCATGGAAAAAAGCTGCAACCTAACCCTGTGACACACTCACACTACCCACTTACTTGGGTAGCATGTGCGTACGTGCAATCACAGGGTTAGGCTGCAGCTTTTTTCCGTGGACTACGATGGGGTGGTTCTGCCTCACCTGCTGCCCCCACACTGCATATCCCTGCAATGTAGGCATCACAGTAAACCATGGTTAGCAGAAACCAGAAGCTGGAGAAGGGAATCCACATTAGAGGAAGGAGTATGTAAGCCCAAAGGAGCACTCCTAATCACCACATCATGGTTTGTTACTATATCTGATCTGAGCCTAACAGCCCAATCCTATATAACTTCCCACACATTGATGCAGCCATGCCAATGGGGCACATACTGTATTGTGAGAGAGTTTCAGGCCCCAAAGTTCTCTTTCTGTAAGAGAACTTTTATTCTCTTGCCCGGGAGTAAGCTGTCACTGCCTGAATGGGTCTACTTGGACCTGTGTTAGTTATATAACTGGTGGACCCGGGAAGACAGACTGAGGCCTAAAAGGGGATAGGATATCAGTGGTGCCACTGCCACTGATACCGCCCCCTTCCAGGCCTTGTTCTGGTGCGTGTTCCACCCCATCTCCTCCCCTCCGGCCCCCTTCTGCCCACCAACCCACCACCCCTCCGCCTGCTGCACTCACCTACCAGCACCGAAGGACGGCCCCCTGGTACGTGGACCTGGCCACTTGTAGCAGCAGACAGGCTGCGCTAAATGGCATGTGGCGGTTTGCAGCAGCCGTAAAGGGCCTTATGCAGGATTGGGCTATAAGTCTCAGACCCAGCAGCGTCACTGCAGGGGGGCGGAGCTCCAAGTTCCACCGGGCTCTGAGCCTCTGTTACACGACGGGAGAAAGCAGCCCCGCCCCCTCGCCTTTGGAGCCATTCCGGCCGACGAAAGCAACTGCTCAGGCCCATGAGTAGAGGCTGGCCCTACAATGTCTTAACAACTGCATTTACTGACTCCATTGAGGAGTTTAGGAAAGAGTGGGCTCCAAGGACACCTATCACTGTTGGAGTCCCAACGAACAAACATTCACTTGGTTTAATTCACTTGGTTTAACAAACATTCCATCTTAATTTAATCGTGACTAAATCCCAGTGGGAATCGCAACTGACTTGTTCCACTGGTTTGATTGGGGTTTAATCACAAATAACTTTAATTGGGTTGGACCTGTGTGTTTTCACAGCCACTGTATCATGTCTGATGTAAAAGAAACTCTATAGAGCCAAATTCATCTGTGGTTTAACTCTGTTAAAGCCAGCCATAAATGTGCCATTTGTTCCACAACCCAAGTAAGAGACCTTAGTGTTCCATGGATACTCTCAAAAGGCATTGCATGATTATCCAACACTAACTACAACTATCCATTTTAGGCTGCAGTTGAAGAAAGTCTTTGTTCCTACATGATTGTTCTCTGTCAGAGCATAGTCCTGCATGCTGGGCAAAGATGGCTCTAGTTTTGAATGTCAAGAGCGCATGCGGCTTTCTAGGGCTTTATCTGGGTTCTCCTGTGGTATGTATTGTTCTCAAAACTGCTAGCATGTGAATCTTCTTTTAATTTTAGTGACTGAATCTTGGAGCTGAGCTATTACAAATAAGCTGTTTATGCTGCTATTTTATGTGTCCTTGTTGTTACAGAACAGAACAATATTGCTTACCTACCACGCTCAGTGTATCCCACTAGCTATCATTGAGTGACCCACCGAGGTGTTCAGTATGGGCCAGACTAGACAACTACAGATCACATGACTAGTGCTGTATTTTTAATGCAGCTAGTCATGGCGAGGGACCAATGCAGATCAGGACCACAGCCTGCATAGGAGTGTTCTGACTTGCATTCTGAAGCTTTCATGGCCAGCTATCAATTGACAATGTTTAAGGAATACGGGAATTGAAGCCATGTAGTATAAAGAAGCTTGAACTTTAATCACATTAAAATCCAAGGAACTGAGCCCAACGTTTCGTTCCAGCCCCGTGGAACCTCTTCATAGGGATCTCAAAAGATCATGGATGTTGCTGTTCTCAATTCACCATAGTAAATTTAAACCAAAAAAGCGCGGGGAAACCCAGCGGTTCAGAGCGAAAATGACAGGTCTGGAGTGAAGCACTAGCTGTCAGGCGAGCCATGCGGGCTCGTTTAGCACAGCCGGTATTAATTGCTTCCTCCTCTTGTTTTCACTCTCCCTTTCTTTCCATGCTGGATAGTCAGTTCTGCTGCTGCAGTGTCTGTGTCAGTTACAGTTCGTTCTACTGTTGCAATGTAATAAGGAACCAATGTAATAAGCACTGTTGCTAACCAATAAATTGATTAAAGATTCTAATTTCAATGAAGATCTTAAAAATAGGTTAGTTAAATCTGAAGCACTACCCCCTAGGTTTTATGGGTTACCAAAAATTCACAAAGAGGGTTGCACGTTGAGACCCATAGTGAGCAATATTGGAGCTCCTACGTACGGGCTATCTCAACATCTAGCCAAAATATTGCAACCATATATAGGAAACACCACCAGTTTCGTTAAAGATACATATCATTTTATAGAACTCCTGCAGTTCATTAGTTTAAAACCTGAATCAGGATTGGTGAGTTTTGATGTTACATCATTATTTACTAAGGTACCCCTGGATAAAGTTATGGAATTAATTGAAGACTTAACAATCCCCAAAGACTTGATTCCATTGTTTTATCATTGCCTCACATCCACTTACTTTACATGGAACGGGGAGTTTAGACAACAAAAAGAAGGGGTGGCTATGGGGAGCCCACTTAGTCTGGTGGTTGCAAATTTGTATATGGAGTCATTTGAGAAACAGGCATTAAATACTGCCAAGTTTAAACCAGATATGTGGGTCCGCTATGTGGACGATGTGTTTTGTGTATGGACACATGGGGATGAGGAATTAGACAAATTTGTACAACATCTCAATAATCAATGTAGAGAAATTCAATTTACTGTAGAACTAGAGAAAAACAATTCTCTACCTTTTCTGGATGTCTTGGTGACACGTAAGGAAGATCTGTCAATAGGACACAGTGTTTATAGGAAACCTACCCATACTGGGAGGTATTTGAATCAAAATTCTAATCACCATCCATCACAGAAAAATTCATTAATAAACTCCCTAGTGTACAGAGCAATAAAGGTTTGTGATAAGGACTCATTAGAAAAAGAAAAAAGGGTATTATATGACTCCCTACAAGCTAATGGATATTCCATCAGTCAAATTAATAAATGTTGGATTAAACAAAAACAACAAATTGAGGCTAAGAGACTAGGGACAGTTCAGATAAACAACGAAATTGAAAAAACGACAACAGAGGAAAAAATTTGGATTTGCCTTCCTTTTATTAAAGGTACAACTGATAAAATTGCACGAATATTAAGACAGGGAAACGTAAAAACAATCTTCAAACCCACTTCTAAACTACAGCAAGTTCTAGGCAACCCAAAAGACAAACGTCCAGCACTATCCAACCCAGGGATTTATTGTGTAACTTGTGAATGTCATAAATGTTACATCAGGATGACGAGTAGAGCTATAAAAACAAGAGTGGTGGAACACGAGAGATCTCTCAGGCTGAATCATCCGGATCAATCTTCAATTACCGAACATGCATTGAAAGAAAAACACACAATCCAATTTGAAAAAACGGTGTGCCTGCAAAGAGAGAGCAATTTTAAAATACTACGCCACCTGGAAGCTCTAGAAATAAGTAAAAAACCAGTGGGAACACTGATGAATCATCAGCAAGATTTAACATTCACGAATCGGATTTGGTTGCCTATCCTGCATAGGAAATCAAACTTAAGAACAGGAATGGGATCTGAAGTAACTGACAGTGGAGATATTCTAACTGACATTGCAACAGTAGAACGAACTGTAACTGACACAGACACTGCAGCAGCAGAACAGACTATCCAGCATGGAAAGAAAGGGAGAGTGAAAACAAGAGGAGGAAGCAGTTAATACCAGCTGTGCTAAACGAGCCCGCATGGCTCGCCTGACAGCTAGTGCTTCACTCCAGACCTGTCATTTCCGCTCTGAACCGCTGGGTTTCCCGCGCTTTTTTGGTTTAAATTTACTATGGTGAATGGAGAACAGCAACATCCATGATCTTTCGAGATCCCTATGAAGAGGTTCCACGGGGCTGGAATGAAACGTTGGGCTCAGTTCCTTGGATTTTAATGTGATTAAAGTTCAAGCTTCTTTATACTACATGGCTTCAATTCCCGTATTCCTTAAACATTGTCAGTGTTCTGACTCTTTGCCCCAATTGGTGCCAGTGAGAGTTATTTTCCCTTGTAAAATTCGTCCACGTTCGTCCACTTCCCCGGGTGCAAGCCGGCTGTGGCCCTATGGGCTTCCTCGGATGTACGCCAGCTCTGAAACTGATGTACATCCGGAGTGGGGGAGTAAGGCATTTGCATCTTGGTTTGGCCCTTCTGGGGTCGGGGTTTTGGGCGGTGCCATGCACACGCTTAGAACGCCGCCCAGGCCCAGCCCAGTCAGAAGCAGGTCACAATTCGGCTGGAGCCAGGCGGTGGCGGGAGAGGGCGCAGTGGGCTCATCATCACCCTGGAGGCCGGGGAGGGCGTTTTCGGCCTTGCGTGGCGTCACCCAGGGCATGGCTTCCGGGTGACGTCACATGGCGGGGGTGGGACTTCATCAGGTGGCATCATCTTGGACTGCCGACCCCAGTAGAGGGCAGCATCCCTACGCCACTGCCAGCCAGCCCTCCCGCCGACTGGCCTAGGACTTACCCGGGTCAGCCGGTGCAGACGGCGGAGTGAGCAGCTCTGGCCTCTGCGCCAGCACTGCTTGCTCCCGAGGAGCTGCAAAAGTCCTTTCTGACACTTTTGCGATTCCTTAGGCCAGCGGAGCACATTCTCCGCTGGTCGATTGTTAGTCAGGATCGGGCTGCCCAACTGTATATGAAAGGTTATCATTGCTTTGTCATTCACTGTGAGTTCTTCATATGACTTTGATTTTCCCTTTGTTACTGAATAACGTTTTAATTAGGGCTGATCCAAGATCTCCTGATGCCTGAGGTGGCATGACAAATGCTGCCTCTCTTACCCGCTGATGTGCCAGCCTCTGCACCCCTCACTCTTCAATGTTCTAACTCAGCACCCTTCTCCCCTCCACAGTTCCTCTTCTTCTCTGTCTGCCTCTTCTTTTTCCAATCCAGGGGGTGGAAGGAGAAGGAGGAGCTGTGGAGGCAAGAAGGCAGGCAGAGAAGAGCGACCCCCCACCAATCTGCTCCCTGAGGCGAGTTGGATTCAGTTGGCCTCATGGATGTATCAGTCCTGCCTTTAATGCTCAGTGCACTATAGAGAAGTTCAAAAAAAATTCCTTATCTAAAATGCCTATTTTAGATGAGTTCACATATAAAGTGAATCGAGTTCTATATTGATAGTTTAACTGCATGCTGCATGGCTTGCCAAATACTTCCTTTGGACTGACTTTGGAAGCACACTGCTTCATTACTGGCATCATGATCTGTCTACCATTTTCAGTATCCTTTCTTTCTGGCTCAAAGCCAGTTAAACCTTTGTGTGCAACTTTGAAGATGTGATGTACTAAATGTGGATCTTCCTTGAAGGCCATTTCTTCCTCAAAGCTTAGACGTTTTTATTCCTGAAGTCACAAACGTGCCTTTCCCTATATTCCAAAAGGCATACTGTACAGTGGACCCTCCTCATCTGTGGGTTAGCCATCCATGGATTTGACTCAGTGTGGATGGCTAACCATCCCTGGAAGTAGAGTCCCACTGGGGGCGGGGGGGGGGGTGTCACAGTACCTTATTTTTTTCAGCTGTGCTATTTTTCAGCTGAACCAGGTCCGCCACCAGCTTCTTGACTCCCCCGCATCTTCTAAGTAGTCCAAACTTGTGACAATGGTTTTCTTTTACTGTTCGCAGCAGTTTAGACTACTAGAAGGTGCGCTGGAGTCGAGAAGCGGCGGTGGGCCCGGCACAGCTGAAAAATGGTACTGTGGCTCTGCCCCTCCCCCATGCAGTGGTGAAACTAGACTGGAGCGGAGGCAAGTAGTTCTGCAAGACTCCGTTACACCGGAGTCAGCGGCCCCTCCCCTTTGCTGTTGGAGCCATTCCGGCAGCGACAGGGGAGTGTCCTGCGTGTTGCTGTTGCTGCCAGAATGGCTCCAACAGCAAGGGGGAGGGGCCGCTGACTCCAGTGTAACGGAGTCTTGCAGAACTACTTGCCTCCGCTCCAGTCTAGCTACGCCACTGCCCCCATGGATTTGATTTAACACAGTTTTGGGTATCCGCGGGGGTTCCGGGAACAGAACCCCCACCGATACCGAGGGCCCACTGTATTTCAAAGGATGCTTTCTCTTTTAGGTAGTGACTGCTCAGGTCCTATCGGCTCACCTTTGAATGTTTATCCAGGAGCTTCAGACAATATGAAACAGAGCAGCTGTTTTGGGTCAAGGTTAAAGCTTATACCAGTTTTGAATGATGGACAATATACCTGAGGCACCTTCCACCTGAAAATTCTATTGTACTCCCCTATTTGAATGAATGGAAGCTGTGGAAGAGCATATGATGCTCACGTGTAACTCCCATTCAGTTTAAGGGGGTGTGCACAGGAGAATATCCACTTGTGCCCCTAATAATTAAGATAACTCCGTCAGATTCAGTAAAAGTGTAGTCCAAGAACAAAGGAAATGGCAGCCACAGTATTTAAAAATCACATGTATCTGACACTGAATAGAGTCATAGAAATACTGTTATCTCTGGTTGTGACTATATGTAATCAGAGCGTGCAGGTCCTAAAATGCTCTTGTTACATTCTTAGAACCAGCAAAGATTCCACCTAATGCCACATTAATCTTTGAGATTGAACTGTATGCAGTAACTAAAGGACCGCGCAGCGTTGAGGCATTTACTCAAATCGATATTGACAATGACAAAAAACTCTCTAAGCATGAGGTAAGTAATATTCTGAAGTATTCTGTTATAGTAATTCACGATCCTACCTGTCTTTATTTGGTTCTAAAGTGTTGTTGTTTTTCTTGAGCACCATATCAAAGTTAAACTATCCTTTTTATAACCTGTTATTTCATGTGCTTAAATCCAAAATCTTGCTTTTCAGGTATGGCCAATAGTGTCACCACCTCAAGTAACAGTTTGACAGCCCAATCCTGCGTAGGATGCACCGGCTGGCCTAAACAGCCGTCCACTACATCCTAAGCAGGACTGCATTCTAAGCATCCCTTTCCCCCAGTAAAAGTCCTGGCAGCCCCAATGGGCCTCCTCAGATGTGCACCAGCTATTTTGGGGAGGCCGTGTACATAAGAACATAAGAAGAGCCTTGCTGGTTCAGGCCAAAGGCCCATCTAGTCCAGCTTCCTGTATCACACAGTGGCCCCACCAGATGCCTCAGGGAGCACACAGCCCACAAGATAACCTGTGTCCAGTCGCCACTCCCTTGCACCTGGCTCAAAGAAAACCTACTCCTACAACCAGGCGGTTGCTTATCCCCATCATGGCTTGTAAGCTGTGATGGACTTTTCCTCCATAAATCTGTCCAATCCCCAATGTGTCCAATGTGTAAGGCCGACCAGGCTCGGGAAGGGGGTTAGGATATCGGCGGAGCATGCCACCCTCCCAGGCCTGGTTGGCCAATCACCCCCGCTAACCTAGCCCTCCCTCCCCACGCCCTTCCAGCACAGGTATTTCCCCAGCAACCCTCACATCAGCCCAGAAGGGAAAGGAAAAGAAAGGGGTTAGGAAGGAGAGTAAGAGCCCAATCCTAACTAACACCCCCAGCGCCAATGCAGCTGCGGCAACGGGGCGTGTGCTTCATCATGTGGTGGGGCGCAGTCAAGGAGGCCTCCTCAAGGTAAGGGAACTTTTGTTCTCTTACCTCAGGGTAAGCCTCTGCTTCCCCAATGGGTCTCCTCAATTTACATCAGCCATTTTGCTGCTGTAAGTTCAAGGAGAGTAAGGAAAAGTTGTTCTGCCTCCCCCTCCTGTCCCAGAAACTCCTCCATTCCTCTCCCTCCCGGCCCCATTCCTCCCACTGCCCACCCCCTGCCCTTGCTTACTTGTGCTCCTGTGGGTAGCTGATAGTGGGCCGCAGACACTGCCGTCATTTGCAGATCCAAAATGGCTGTCAGCAGCTTGCACAATGCCCTGCCATATGGCCAGTTACGACAGCTGAACTCTGTTCCACTGTCGTAAGGCAGCAGTTAGGATTGTGCTGAAAGATATTGTTTTGCAGCAGATCGCTACTCACTGAGTAAGCCCACTGAGTGCAATGGAACTTATGCCCAGGTTCGTATGTATACAATAGCAGCCTTAGTATCATGAATTTTAACATCAAAATTGAAAAAATAAGTCCAGTCTTGGGCCACATGCTGCTAGTTTCAATATATTTTGTAAGAACACATAATTTTTATAGTTTATGTTCATGTGTTTATTGAGTTTCAAGTGTGCCATTTTGGGGGCTACTTTTAAATTAATGTAAATGTTCCATGTCATTTGTTCAAATGACAGTGTCATATTTTCAAACGTCAATATATGTTTTACAAAGTAAAAAGTTTAAACAAGCGCTGGAGTTTTTTTTTACTTTATTCTTTCAGATAAACCATTATTTGAAGAAAGAATTTGAAAGAGATGGCAAGAAACGTGACGTATCAGTTCAAGAGAGTATTTTGACTGATATATTTAAAAAGAATGATCATGATGGAGATGGCTTCATATCTGCCAAGGAATACAATGTCTACCAGCATGATGAACTATAACAGAATAGTGCCAAAATGTCTGCTCATTGCCTTATGGCAGCGATTTTCAACCTTCTTCATCTCATGGCACATTGACAAGGCGCTAAAATTGTCAAGGCACACCATCAGTGTTTTGACAATTGACAAGGCACACCATACTGCTGGTGGGTGGCTCACATCCCCCAATGGCCCTACTAATAAATGATCCTCCTCCAAACTCCCGCAGCACACTTGCAAACCATTTGCAGCACACCAATGTACCGTGGCACACTGGTTGAAAATCGCTGCCTTATAGATTGTATTGTCCCAGTCTAGAGGTTCTTCTCATACATTCACAAAGTTCTCACACACACAAGGATTGTCTCATTCACTTCACTGGATGGGACAGAGCTGCACTCACAACAGTGTTAACTCCATTGAAGTCAATACAAAATCCCACTTGCTTGGGAGCCTCAAGTGTACATTACGGTGAAGCTGTGGATCTGGTACTAAAGTTTCAACCAAATGAACAGCTTCATGTTGTTCTGTCTCTCTTGATTTCTCTGGCAACACTTGCATTGGATTGATCGTAATACATTCTAAAATGGAAATCTGTCTCTCATGCGATTTTTGATATACTTCTATTTTACTAACGTTTTATATCTTTTTATTAAGATTAAGATTGGTCACATTTCAGTAGCAGAGTTTGATAAAGTGCAAAAGAAATAAAATGTGAAAGGGGGGCTTGTCTGTGTGCTTCATTATCCTCCATTAAGGTATAAACTCTTGTAGCACACTGACAGCGCAATCCTGTCTATTCTTCAACAAGGGTGTCGCAAACGTGTCATAAAGCACTTTGCAGCACTCTGGGAGTAAGCCGTACTAAGGCCGGCACCACTCTCCCCAGCCCAGAACTGGAGCTGGCCGCCCACACTGCAACCCAGGAAAATCGGCTACAGCCCTCCCAATGTCCCCCTGTAGCTCTCCCTACCTGTTCTCCCGGTCGCTGCCATCTTGGATCTCGCAAAATCTTGCGAGATCCAAATGGCGGTGCCCAAATCTCGTGAGGGCACATGAAGCATTCGTGAGATTTGGGCACTGCCATCTTGGATTTTGCGAGATCCAAGATGGCGGCGGCCGGGAGAACAGGTAGGGAGAGTTCGGGGGACATCAGGAGGGCTGTAGCCGTTTTTCCCAGGTTGCGGCGGTGGCAGGCGGGTACTCCCGGCTGCACCGCAACCCGGAGCAAAAGGCTACAGCTCTGCTGAATCGGCAGGACTGTATCCTTTTTTTCTGGGTTGCGGCATGAGCAACATCACCCAGTGTGGGCCACACACCCCTAGGGACGCCACTGACTAGAGCAGCATATACCTATTACTGTATCTCCCTGATGGGTGTACTGATGGCCATTTCTTGTTTATCCTAAATGAATGCATGAAAATATGGGATAGCCATTTTTATTTTCAGCATGTTGGCAAGGCAAAAGAAACAGCTAGAGTCTAATCTTTACTGGCCATGGAAAGGACACAAACTTTCCATTAGCACAAAATTAGCATTCCAGTGGCATTACCCTTTATGGTTGTTGCAAATGAGATATGCCGTCTGGATCAGTCGGGTCGCTGCTGCAAGTGGTGGCAGCGGCCTGCCAGTGGATCCTCCATGTCCCCTGGTGCCATTATTAAGTCAGCGCAGGGGGCAAAAGGGAGGTGGTGAGGGGGTGGAACAGGATGAGGAGAGGGAGGAATGGGGCAGAACGAGGACTGAAAGGGGGCAGTATCGGCATCAGTGGCGCAGCCAATATCCTAACCCCTTTCAGGCCTCGAGCCATCTTCCCAGGTCCATTCAGGCTTGCACCAGCGAAACCGCTGGTGCAGGTTCAAGTAGACCCAGACCTCCAGGACTGCCCACCCCCACAGGATGCGGCGCACGCTCCGGTGGCACAACTGCATTGGTGGGGAGGGAAGATAAGATTGGGGCCTTGAGCATTTTGTAACTGATACAAATGTACATCTCTTTGAAGACATCCTAACGTAGGTCTCCACCACTATGTGCATTAGTGGAAATGACAAGGTCGGAATCTAGGGCTTATGACTGTGCTATATTCATTTCCAAAGAATAAAATAATCACTTCTATTTTTACAAATGCATAGGCAAATAAATATTTGGCAACTACTCTAGAAGCTTTGAGCAGTGCCAATTCTAACATGTAATTTTGAACACAGAAGCGGACAGTGCCACCTAATGGCTATGTCTCAGTGATCTTAAACTCTAAATATTACACTTGATCAGATAATGGATACAAGGAGCTTCCAAAACGGTATAGATTTATTACAAAAAATATGTTTTCAAACACATGAAAAGGCACTAAAAATAGCAAGTCCAACATCTTAGAAACAAACTGAATTTGGACATACAGTACTGTACTAAAGATAAATATGGGCTGAGAGAGGGGTGTAACCAGAGAGACATTGGCAAATATAAATGTTTGTCATTCTGACAAGCTTTTATTTATCTAATACCCCAACCCTAACAAGGTTGGGCCATTAGATAAATGAGAAATGGCCCAACCCAAACAAAGAGAAATGGCCCAACCCTAATAGCGGAACACGCTGGCAAAATGCGTGTTCCGCTGGTGCGTACTGTCACAAAAGCACCATAAAGCAACAGCACAAGGCCCAGGCACCAGTGGTTGTCGGGAGGTCTGCCAGATCAGAGAAGTCCAACGCAGGGGCGGGGGAGGGCAGAGATGGGGTTGAATGGGGCTGGGGGAGGGCAGAACAGGGGGGCGAAGGGTCGGGGGTGGATCGGACCCGGGAGGGGTGGCATCAGTGGCGCCGTATTCAAACCCCCTTTCCGAGCCTGATCCACCTGCACAGATCAACACGGACTTGCACCTGCAATATGTCTGCCCCAGGTCTGAGTTAGCCCTTAGCAGCTGTGGGGCTCACCATGGGGCAAGGGGACAAACCTCCAGCAGCCAAAAGTTCCCAGCAGGATGCAGCGTAGCCTGCGCTGATGCTGCTGCATCAGCACACGAGGATTTACATTGGATTGGGCTGTCTGTAATCCTATAACGTTTCCTGAGAGTAAGTCCTATTGATCACAGTGGACTTCCTTCTTAGTAAACAGGCATAGAATTGTGCTCTGAACGTATCTTTAAACAGAGCAGACACAAACATGTTCTTAATCTGATACTTCAATTAAGTATTTATGCCATCAATAAATAATTCATATGCTTTCTTAGCATCGTGCAGTGGTGTAGTTAAGGTAAAACGCATTCTTCGTTACACAAAAGCAAATGGTTCTGCATTTCTGCACTCTTACAAATACACAAATTATACATCAATTGAAACATACAGTATATATAGATTGTTTTAAAAAACGTTATTTTGGAATTCTAACTTAAAGCATATCCGGTAGCTAGTATGAATTACACAATTAGGAATCATCATTACCCAAGAACAAAATATTTGCCAATTGAGTCTATGAAGATAGAGCTGAATTGTGATCATTTACATTGCAGAAGAAAACATTGCTTTCAAAAAATGAAAGGAGAGAAAACGTTTGTGGCTCCATATTTTAGGCTTTCACAATCACAACTCCCTAGGAAGTCTGTGGCACAATCATACCCAAGTCTACAGCTAGGCGTATAGAGGACATTTTTATTTCACTCTCTTGTGCCATAGATCAAAACAAGGCACAGCATGCAGTCGTACAAACTTCTGTCCATTTGAAGAACACTCCAGACAACCATAGACTGTTTCCCTTCTAGAACTCCCCATTCCACACAAGGAGCAAGGACCTTTGGGGATGTTGTTATTAAGTAAATTCACTCGTATATGAGTCCCATCTTGAAGATAGTTTGCAGAGATGTCTGTCATGCTTGCAGCTTTTTCATAGTAGTCTGCAAAGAGGTCATCTAAGTAATTATCTGGATGAGCAATGATATTCATTACCCTTTTGTCTGTAAAAAAAAAAAAATGAGACACATAAAGAAGAAAGATTCCTAACTTCTAAATGGCACATTATATTGTTACCCACCCACTGAGAGAACTACAAACTGCTCCTGCAGTCCTGAATCTACAGTAATCATTAGAACTATGATTCTAATAAGTTCATAAGTAAGCCACATGGACTGATACTGCTTTATGTATTCAACATAGAGGGTTCCATCATCTTTTAGCAGACAGTTCTAACATTTTCCTTCTATTATTATCAAGTGACAATTCATAAAAGTGCACATAAGCATCTGACAATTACAAGGCAATGCTTTGTTGACTAGAATTTTTCAGAATCTGTGCTTTAAGAACAGTTTCAAGATTATTTTTCTGTTCTAGGTTCTGAACTGTTGGAAATACACTGTTTGGGCTTGTTCACATTTTTTACATTAATGATAATCACTGTAATTCTCTCAAAAGAAAGTACAGTATGTGGTTCCCCTGTATCATTCACACATGGCATTTATGATGGATGGCTTGTACTATGAGTTGCTCTATATTAAAACCCTCGAGTAACCCTGAGATCTTTAGCCTTAGAATCATTCAGCGGCAAGAAACCAACTATATTGTGAACTAGGCAAGACTAAAGCCTAAGAGTTTTGTGGCAACGTAATACTACCCAACAACAATTGAAGGACTTACTATATCTTATGGCCCTGCTCCAATTGTGTGCATATACATATAGCCTAGCTGGGAGGAGCGAGCAAAGGTGAACTAAATCCAACCACCTACTCTTCTTCCCTAACAGCTGATCAGCACTAGCACTAAGGCCCAATTCCAACAGGCCGCTGTCAGAACTTGCATTCCAGAAGCGCAGCGGCCTTTCCAGCATCACAAAATGCAACGCACTATTGTGTGCAACCAGCCTGCTGCCAGAAACACCAAGCAGTAGTGGCCGCATGACAGTGGCCTGCGAAGATGCCCCCACACTGGTAAGTTGATGTGGGGGGGAGGCAGGGGGCGGAAAAGCACGAAGGGGGTGGAAAGGGGCAGGGAAGGGGACGAATGGGATGGGGACGAGGCAGGTACGTGTGCCTGCTGAGGATGGGAAGTGAGCAGTTATCAGCGGTAGCAATACCCTATCTCCCTTCCTGGCCTCAATCCACTACCCTGGTTCCACTAGAAGTTGCACGCGCCAAAGAGCTGGCAGAGATCTGAGTAGACCTGTCAGGGAAGTGAAGGCTTACCCCAAGGGAATAAACGTTCCCTTACCAAGGAGGCCTCCAGGATTGCCCTCCCACAGGATACAATGTGTGCTGTGTTGGTGCAGCTGCATCGGTGTGTGTGTGTGGGGGGGGGTTAGTTAGGACTGGGCTGATTTGTATGCATCCAGCTAGAAATATGCATATGTAAAATTGCTTCCATGTACATATGACCCCCTACCTGGATGAGGTCCTACATTTCGTAGCAGAGACCACAAGCAATGGGATGGGTAACATTACAATTAAAATACTCCATGCCAACAAAAGTTTGTATAGTCAGGGCGATGGTGTTCCCAGTAGCAATGTTTGGTTGCGAGAGTTGGACCATAAGGAAGGCTGAGCGCCAAAGAATAGATGCTTTTGAACTGTGGTGCTGGAGAAGACTCCCGAGAGTCCCTTGGACTGCTAGGAGATCAAATCGGTCAATCCTAAATGAAATCAACCCTGACTGTTCCCTGGAAGGACAGGTACTGAGGCTGAAGCCCAAATATTTTGGCCACCTAATGTGAAGAGAGGACTCTCTGGAGAAGACTCTGATGCTGGGAAAGATTGAAGGCAAAAGGAGAAGGGGAAGGCAAAGGATGAGATGGTTAGACAGCATCACCAATGCAACAAACATGAAAATGAGCGAACTCAGGAAGATAGTGGAGGACAGCAAGGCCTGGCGGGATATGGTTCATGGGATCACGAAGGGTCAGACACGACTTAACGACTGAACAACAACAACAACAACAACAATATTGCCATTTCACCGAAATAGCAATATTATTGCTGTACATTTTAAAAGTTCTTCAGAGTTTACTAAATATAATAATAAAATTAATATGAATACTACCAGCAATTATTTAAAAAAGTAAGACATTTTTATATTAACATCATTATGATGTTCATTATAATTAAAAATTGATGCACCACACATATTTTGAAAACACTGCTATTATTTTAATTAGACTGGGTAACAGCCATGATGGTATTGCTCTGGTGCAAAATATTAATGTTCTCTCTCAGTAGAAAGCTTGACCTTATACACCAATCATCACAATAAATAAACTGCAAACCAGATACATTAGTGTAACGCACATAAATATCAAACATCATACTTCGAAAAAATAGAGTATTCTTTAATTTGGTTAGGGAGAATGATGTAGATGGCTCTTTTTCAAATCCTCCTTTTGATTCTGGAGTGACACAGAGTTCTGGAAAAAATACATAACAGTGAGATTGTTTGAAAAGTGATATTCAGAAGCTGCACAATTTCAAAACACATTTATTACAAAAAGTTATTTTGGTTGATAGCATTTCAATATTACCTTTCTATTAAAGTTATTAGGAAAAGATACAACCCCAAATAAAACACAAACACGCTGATCTAGCAAGGGGTATTTGGATGCAACTGGAAAGAAACTTTCAAGCGCAGATTTCTTGATGGATTGAGAACTTTGCCGCCCCTTTGTTCTAAAAATTGCAGATCCCCTCCCTACCACTGTATGAGCTGTGCAGAGTAAACCTGTGTAGCTGTGCAGCACACAGTCAACAATTTTTGTAGTTACACACAGTGTACCTCCCCAATCTCAGAAGAACAAGCTTTAACATAATAATTAATGCAACACCTTACAAACAGTAGCGATCATGATTGCAAAATAAGGAGATGACTTACCAAAATTACCATCCAAATGAATATAAAGTTCAAACACACTAAATGCAATAGTTGTATGTGCAGGAAAGACAATAGCTTTGTCACGTCCCTTATAATTATGGTCGTCAATAATGTGAAACTATTTTTTAAAAGAAACAAATTGCATTAACATGAATCTTGAAAATGGAAACATTTCAAATAAAAATACACACAAGGGCAACCAAATCCTGTCTAATTTTGTGCCCTGTGATGCAACAAGACCGGTACAGCCTCTGCAGCATCCAAGGTGCAAAGCAGGCAGGCAGGAGGTCACCTAGGGGAAGGGAACCCAGATAAAGGCCCTGGGTAAAGTCCTGCTGCCCTGATGGGGCTACTTGGATGTGTGCCAGCTATTTTGCTGGCACAATTCCAAGAGCCCCATGTAGCGGTGGCCAGGCCAGGGAAGAGCGATAAGATTTTGGCATAGCCTTCGCTGCTGATCCCTCCCCCTTCCCAGGCCCGGCTGGCCAATCCCACCCCCACCTCCTGGAATGCCCCATTCCACCCTTTCCCTCCCCTCCACTGCCCAGCAGGACACTTACTTTCCCTAGCAGGCGCAGCATCAAATACAGGGTGAGCAGAGCAGTGCCGGTCTTGGCACCGGCACTGCCTACTCACCACGTGATGCAAACATGCCTTATGGCACATTTGCGACACCTAGCCTGGCGAACTGGTTGCTTCACCGGTCCAAGACTAGACAGAATTGCACCATTAATTAAGTAACTGCTAGAAAGCATAACATTTGGTATGACTCCTAAATTTAAAGTCAAACTCGGCTAATGAAGAACCACCACCAATACTACCACTACCATTGCCATGGGATTCTACTGAAACTAGGACAGGTTTCTCAGTTGTTTACAATGGCAAGTGTAATATCAAAACCAAGCTGCAAGTCATATAAAGGTTATCTACTGTCCTGTGTGTGCACAAAATGAACTCTCATAAGAGTTATCTTGCACTCATAGGAATACCCCCCTTAATTTCTTTTTATCTGTTTGTTTATACTATATCTCTTTATTGAATTTACTACATTTTAATCACACACAGCAATTAAAACAGCAAAAGACTGAACTGATGAGTCCAAGAGAAACCACATACAGTATAAGTGCATATGGGGAGGGGGGGGAAGTGGGATATAAATTCAATAAATAAATAAATAAATAAATAAGAAATAGGAAAAATTCAGGAGTATGGTTCTTGTGTAAATCACTTCCTCTTTCATTACTCCTAATTCTTGGACAGAGGATTATTTATATACATGGAAAACAGACCAACATACAGTTAAATGTACTTTTCACTATCCCCAAGGAACATAAACATGCTTCATACCCTCATTGTGTCACCCCTCATGCCAGCATGCACAGAAAGGGAACACTGCCGTGTTGTTCGGATGCTCTCCATGACCACACAAAGAACTGTCCTCTTACTTTCACGTGATTGACGGACAAGGCAGTGTTCATAGTTAATTTTTCTAAAATAAAGGAAAAATAATTGACCACCTACAGCTCAATCCTATCTAACCCTATGGTGGTGGGGGGGGGAAGTGAGATATAAATCCAATAAATAATCATAAATAATCACCCACCCCCATACCCGCTGGTGCAGCCATGCTACTGGAGCATGCACTGCATCCTTTGAGGGATAGTCACAGAGGTGTCCTCAAGGTAAGGAAATAGTTGTTCCCTTGCCCGAGAGTAAGCCTCTATTGCCCTGATGGGTCTACTCAGACCTGCACCAGTGATTTTGCTGGTGCAAGTCCAAGTGGACCTGGGTAGGCGGATTGAGGCTGGGAAGGGAGATAGAATATCAGTGGAGATGCCACTGCCAATAACCACCCCACCTTCAACACACCCCCAACCTTGCCCTTGTCCCTGCCCCATTCTACCCCCGCCCGACTCTGTTCTGCCTGCCCACTGTCTGTCCCTTGCCCCAATGTATCGGCATCAGGGCTCCCACGGTGGCCACTGTTACCCAGCCGCCACCACTCACCATTTGTGGCAGCGGTCAGGCTGTGCTCTATGGCGCATTGCATTTTGCAATAACTGTAAAGTGCACTGAGCTGCCAGAACACGCATTTGTGTAATGCAGTATCCCAATAGGATTGGGCTGCTAGCCTTGCATAATATAGTTGCTATTTATGGAACTTCAAGTATAACTTGAAGCCCAATCCTATCCTCTGCCACACTATAGCATATAGCTGTGCCAAAAAGGCATGTGTTGCATACTATGGTGGTGGGGGGGGAGGTGACCTGAAGGCAAATGGGACGTAAGTAAAATACATTTTTACTTACCTCCGTGTAAGCCCTCAGGCCACCTATGGGTCTCCTTGGACATACACCATCCATTTTGGTGGCATATGTCTGAGGAGAGAAATGGGATGGGGAGGTTTTGAAAAGAGGGGACAAGATCCAGTGTGCACCACTGCTGCCGGATCCACCTCCTCCCCACCCCTGGTTCCTCCCCTGAAACGCCCATCCCTCCCCTTCCCACCCAAGACCCACCTCGCCTCTGACTTACCAGCACCTGGGTCTGCGGCCACATGCCCAGCGCCACCTGCCATTTCCAGCAGCAGCCAGGTAGCGTGTGACAATGCATTGCATTTTGCAACACCCTAAGTCAGGCTATACTGCTGAGTTCTGGCAGCACAGCCTTATGACAGGATTGGGCCTTAATTTTGCATTAGTGAAATTTGCAGAATAGCAAAGAAATACTTAAATAGCAAAAAAGAATAATACTAACCTACTAGTAAGTTGTCTGAGTAATATTGGTACCTCAACCTCATGTTTAGTTACAATGCCAAATGAAGCCTTCACTGCAAGAGAATCTGATCCAGCAATATTGACCCCAGCAGAAGTTATGAGGTGATTTCCTCGTCTACCATTTAGAGTTGTTGTTACATCTGATTTGTCTTCATAATTCAGTAACTGGTAGGATGAAATACCTATAGGAAAAAAGTTGCTTGCTGAAATCTGAAAACAGCTCACGTTCACATATAATATTAACCCAAGACATGACCCATTCAATCTTGATCTTTTCTACAACATGAGCAGATTCTAATCTTTACAGTCAGTCCTATGCATGTTGATTCAGAAGGTCCCATTGTGTTCAGTAGGAACTATTCCAAGACAAGTGTGCATAAGACTGCAGCCTTCATTTATTTACAGTGTACTCAGAGGCGTCGCTCCGGTAGGGGCGGGGCTGTAAGTATCGCTGCGGTCATAGTCTCTTTACCGAGCGAGGAGGAGGCAGCCCCGCCCCCTCACTGTCCGAGCCAGTCCCCTACGGAGAAAGCAGCAGGCAGGGTCTCTTGCCTGCTGCTTTCTCCACAGGGGACTGGCTCCGACAGTGAGGGGGCGGGGCTGCCTCCTCCTCGCTCGGTAAAGAGACTATGACCGCAGCGATACTTACAGCCCCGCCCCTACTGGAGCGACGCTTCTGAGTGTACTTCTTGTAAAACTTAACTAGTTCTTCTTAACTAGTTCAAGAAACTAGGTAGAAGTTCTAGAATCAGTTACAGTGCAATCCTAACCAACTTTCCAGTGCCAACAGGGCGCACACTGCATTTTGCAGTGCAGGGGCAGTCATGGAGGCCTCTTCAAGGTGAGGGAACATTTGTTCCCTTACCCCTGGGCTGCATTGCGGCTGCACCGGCGCTGGAAAGTTGGTTAGGATTGCGGTGTTAGTTATACAAATGCTATTAGTTTGTTTTTATAATTTGCCCCATCCCAAAGGCTCAGCAGGATAGGCAACAATTTAAACACATTTAAAAAAATAACAGAATAAATTTTTACCACGGTTTTATTAAAAGCCCTCACCTCACTTGCAGTTTAAACTAGCCACTGCAATGCCAACCAAAACATACAGATTTTTTAGATCACTTCTAAAAGATGTTCAGGCTCAGGCATGGGTTTCAGGAATTTTCCAGAGAGAGGGAGTTACATAACTGGGAGACAGCCACCTCAGTGTATCTTGCAAACCTCATCTTACTTGTCTTCATTGGCAATAGAGTTGTTTAGGAATCTCAACTTAGAAATAAACACTTCAACAAAACTTAGATCAAAACTTAACAAAACTGACCAGAACAAAGACAAACAAGGAAGAAATAGATGGCATTTTAAAATGACAGGAAGACAAATCAAATGTACAACCAAAACTGTGGTCTGAATCTTGTAGCAGGCTTCAAATTAAGCTACCCTGACTCAAGTATCCTAGAGAGGGCACTGCTTTGTATTATAATCTCCCTTTTCTTAGAAAGTAGAAAGAAAGTAAATCAGTTCGTTCAAAGATAAGTAAAGGCAAGGGCTGCATTTGTGATATCTGCCCCCTTACCTTTTTTCCTATTTCAAGCATGTAATTTGCAATGGGAGAAAAATATGAATTATGCATTTATAACAACATGGGGGGGGGTCCAATGGTTGATAACAGAAACTGCAAGCAATTGAATTATCTTCCAACAAAGCAATTAACCTAAAATCACTTCCCTTCAGGGATAATACAATAACTTACATTATTTGTATATTATTATTTCAGAATTTTAATTTTATGCAGAGAGAAAAAATGTGAACACACTACCAGAAATTGCTTTTGTATATATAGTAAAACTCCAATAATCTGGGACCCAATTGTCCAGCACTTCTGGTAGCCTAGCATCAAAATTGTCCAGAAACGCTCCCTGCTCAGGAGTGGACTCCTGACATCGCCAGCCATTGTGCAGGTGCAATCCTGCCTAGCTCAGCAATGGTGTTGCTGGGACAGAAGCCACTCAGGGACAACCCAAGCAGCTTGTTGATCAATGGCATCAACAAGACAGTAATGTAAGTAGTGACCCTGTCACTAGATCCTGGTGGGATAGCACCTCATGATTGTCCAGCATATCTGATAATCCGGTACCACCTAGGTCCTAAAGGTAGCAGACTACTGAACTCTCTCTCTCTCTCTCTCTCTCTCTCTCTCTCTCTCTCTCTCTCTCTCTCTCTCTGTGTGTGTGTGTGTGTGTGTGTGTGTTTAAGCAATGTCAGCCTATGGCTGCAATCCTATATAAATGCTTTCCTTGGAGTAAGGCTAGATAAATGCAATGGGACTTATGTGTGAGTAGGCAGGCATACATAAGATTGCACTGTGGGGTCCTTATCTGTAACGTATAATCCTTATCTGTATAGAGCTGCTATCACAGGGCCTGTGATTTGGTACTCTCTGCAAATAGTGCCTACAAGGACAACGACATGAATAAGGATAATACATTTCCAGAGAGTGCTAAGGCAAAGGTTTTCAATCAGTGGTAGTAGTACCACCAGTGGTACTTCGGCCGACTGCTGGTGGTACTTGGATTGCAAAACCACTGGAACCCTGCTCCAACACGGTGCTTTTGGTGACATGTTTGTGCTTCCAAGAGGCTCCTATGGCTGAGCCTCTCAGGAATTCTGAGAAGGGCCCTCCCACACACCCAGGGCACCTGCGTTTTTTGGCCTTCGAAAACCTGGAAGTAACTGGTGATTATGTCATCGCCAATCACTTCTGGTGGTACACAGCAGGAGAGTGACACCGGAGGTGTTACTCAGCCGGGAAGGGGTTGAGAACCCCTGTTCTAAGGATACCTCATGAGTAAGCTCCATACCACAAGTAACTGGAGAGTGCAGCCAGTTGGGGAAACAGTTTCATCATGCAGTGATCTCACCCCTTTGCAAATGTGAATGTTTTACAGAAGCTGAAATTAAAACCATGACATGCTATAATATAATATTAAAGCTGCAATCCTAAGCACACTCACAGCAACTCCCACTGTATTCAACGGGACTTACTTCTGAGCAAATGTACTTAGGATCACGCTGCAAAATAATTGACAGGTATTATATGCCAACACATTTAAAAAGAATTTATTTTGATTATATTCAAGCATCATGCAGAACATTGAAGCAATTTTTAACGTAAAAAGTACTTTAAAATATTGGTAGTATGAGCTCCCAAAATGTATTCCTCAATATTCAAACTTTTGCTATAATGTTTTAAATAGAAACATAAAGGTTCTTCTTCTATTTTGTTTGCTTATTTTTGAAGCATGTTTGATTTCTTTTTGCCCTCAAAACGGGTCTGCGCATGCGCGAAAATCCTGGAAATACCCGGATGGACGCGCTGCCTGGGCCTTCTTTCTTTCTTTCTTCTTTCCCGGGCCGGCCTCGGAGCGTCCGAAGGGTGTCACGCGTCACGGAGGTGGCGCGCGCGGGGTGCGCGCGTCACCCCGTGGCGCGCGTCACCCGGGGGCGCCCGCCCCCCGCCACGCTCCAGCGACGCCCCTGAGCACAAGACAACAAGATAACCTGTTTCCCGTTGACACTCCCTTGCACCTGGCACAGAGAAAACCCACTTCTAAAACCAGGAGGTTGCTTATGGCTTGTAACCTGTGATGGTCTTTTCCTCCATGAATCTGTCCAAACCCCTTTTAAAGGCATCTAGGCCAGGTGCCATCACCACATCCTGAGGCAAGGAGTTCCACAGATGAATTACACGCTGGGTAAAGAAATATTTTCTTTTGTCTGTTCTAACTCTCCCTCCACTCAATTTTAGTGCATGTCCCCTGGTTCTGGTGTTGTGAGAGAGGGAGAAGAATTTCCCTCTATCCAATCTCTCCATCCCATGCATAATTTTATACGTCTCAATCATGTCACCCCTCAACTGCCTTTTTTCTAGACTGAAGAGCTCCAAACACTGTAGCCTTTCCTCATAAGGGAGATGCACCAGCCCACTAATCATTTTGGTCTCTCTCTTCTGCACCTTTTCCAGTTCCACTATATCCTTTTTGAGATGTGGCGACCAGAACTGGACGCAATACTCCAAATGCGGCCTTACCATCGATTTGTACAACGGCATAATAATACTGTCCGTTTTATTCTCAATCCCTTTTTTAATGATCCCAATCATGGAATTGGCCTTCTTCACAGCCGCCGCACACTGGGTCGACACTTTCATCAACCTGTCCACTAGTACCCCAAGATCTCTCTCCTGATCCGTCACAGACAGCTCAGAACCCATTAGCATGTATGTGAAGTTTTGATTTCTTGCCCCAATCTGCATCACTTTACACTTACTTACATTGAAGCGCATCTGCCATTTTGCTGCCCATTCTCCCAGTTTGGAGAGATCCTTCTGGAGCTCTTCACAATCCCTGCTGGTCTTCACCACCCGGAAAAGTTTAGTGTCATCTGCAAACTTGGCCACCTCACTGCCTATCCCCGACTCCAGGTCATTTATGAATAAGTTGAAAAGCACCGGTCCCAAGACCGATCCTTGGGGTACACCGCTTTTCACCTCTCGCCATTGTGAAAATTGCCCATTGACTCCCACTCGCTGTTTCCTGGTCTTCAACCAGTTCCTAATCCACATTCAGTTATGTCTCTGAAAATCAGCAAATAATATTTCTAATAACAATAAAATAGTAATACTGGTATAATAATACTAATACTGGTATAATAATACTAATTATTATTATATAATAGTAATAATAGTATTTTTATATGCACAGATACTTTAAAAAAAAAAACCCTTACCAGCTGAAATTTCTTTCTCTCCTTGAAGAATGTCTTTTAGGCTGAATGGCGTTGAAATAAATTTGGACTTTTTGGAAAGAAAACAGCTTTTCTTCTTGAGAACAAGACCGAGGGGTTGATATTTATCAGCTTCGCTGAGGCTACGGACAGGAACTAGTCGACCTCCATCACCAACTTGCTTAACGAAACTTTTGGTAGCAGCAGCAAACATATTATGCATACGCAATAAAAAATGAACCTATCTCAACTGAAGTTTTCAAACCATATAGCCATATTAAAAACCTTTAAGTGTGTCTAAATTGACAGATAAAAGGACAAAAACTCACACTTTAAACTGGAATGGAAGAACTGGCATTGTTTTCACCGGCCAGCTTCTGCAGTGTATTATTCAACAGCTCCCTGTCATTGTGCTGCCACGTTCAAAATAATCATGAATAATGAATTCACAAAGTAAACTGATATGGCCTCTTTCCCTGCATTAGGCAATACGTTTCTGTAGTACTATCCTCACTTTAACATCGTAGGCACATCTCAGAGAAAAATGTCTATCTTTAATAGAAATTGGCTTTTAAAAAATAAATCGGATAGTAACATAGATAGTACTGTACTAGTTGAACCATTCATTCATAAATCCACTTTAATCCCTGAGTGTGTGTGTTTTTTCCTTGTGGAATTTATTCTGCCCACATTTACCTCAGCAGGTCTTCACGAGCTAACTGGCATACTTCTGAGACGTCATAATATTGTAGTGCTGCTTAGTTTAGCAGAATTCCTAATTAGAAGAGAGCTTACAGTCAGAATTGGCAGTGCTTTTTTAAAACACATGTAAATTGAATATGGGCCAGCGAGGTGAGGGGCTGGAGTGGCCAAGAAGATTGGGAAAGGAGCTGAATTTACAACCTGATCCTGCGTAAGATGTGGCAGTCAGCCAAAATGGCAGGCCACTGCATCCTAGACAGGATGTGGCCGGCACGGCTGGGGCTCACTTTGGGAAAAGGGGACGTTCATCCTCTTCCCCCAGTGTAAGCCTCGGTGGTCCCAATGGGCCTCCTTGGATGCAGGCTGGTGCCGATTATCCCCATCCCCTCCCATGCTGGGCCTGCCAAAGGCCCCCTGCCCTGCCACTCCAACCCGCCCTCCCCATGCCTTCCTGCTGCCCGGCACAGGACTCACCTCTGCCCAGCGGCACGGAGTCCGGGGGATGGTGGAGTGAGTGGCACCGGCCTCTGTGCCAGTGCCGCTTACTCCAGAGGTGCCAGCACTTTTGCAACACCTAAGGCAGGTGGAGCGTGCACTTCGCCAGCCTACAGTTGGGCAGGTTTGCACCCTTAGTCGATGTCAGCCCATTATTCAAATTCTTCCTTAATTAATGCTGATTAATGCTCTAGAGAACCTGAGCCTGGAAACTAAGGGGCTAATCATAAAACACGGGTTGTTCAACAGCTGCAGAGGTGAAGCACCATCACCCTCTGTATTGTTAAAAGCATCCTGCAGGGTAGGCAGTATCAGAGACCTCCTCCAGGTAAGTGAACATTTGCTCTGCTGCTCTGATTGGTCTACTTGGACCTGCACCAGCAATTTTGTTGGCACAAGTGTACTGTGTACCCAGGTAGGTGTATCAAGGCCTGGAAGGGGGGGGGGATATCGGTGGCGCTGCCGCCACCCCTCCCCATCCCATTCTCCACCCCATTCCTCCCCCTCCCTGCCACATTTCGCCCACCTTTCACCCACCCCTGCACCAACTTATCGGCACTGGGGCTTTTCTGGAGGCCTCTGATGCACTGCCACGCCCGCTCGCCACCTGCAGAGGTGGAGGCGGCCTGGCTGTGAGGAATGGCGGCTTGCAGTTTGCGACTGCTGTAAAGCATGCTGCGCCACCAGAATGCAAGTTCTGGTGGCACAGACTGGGCCATTAGGGATATACTGTACATGCAGGTTACAGAGATACAAACAAGAGACCCACTGAAAGGTTGCATTCAGTGGAGATGATACAAATAGGAGTTGCTGTTGGAAAGGTTACATAATTACGTTCCATGGAAGCAGGAGGTTTCATAAATGGGATTACTGTATCTTCTCCCAACATGTGTGACATGAAATGGCAGAGTTCAAGATGGGGTTTCAGACTTGATCTGAGTTTCAAGAAAAGCAGTGTCCAGGGTTCATATTGTCCACTTGGGGCATATAGATCCATCCATAGCATAATGGTCCATGATGCAATGATGCAAGATTGGCAGTAGTGGGTGTGGCAGGCAGGGTTGACTTGAGTGGTTCTGTCTGGCATCAGGTGTGTACATTGTCACCTATAGTTAAATATGACGGCACAATGCAATAGGAAATAAAGAAAAGAATGCAAGAAAAACACCACATGAAAGCACTAGAATTTATCGTAGATGTCTTCTTGAAGTGCTCCTCCCCATTTATTTTTCTTTATTCAGAATCTCACAATCCTGTAACATAAAGTATGTTACTTCACCCAGATAAATTCACAGCTAATCAAGAATGTCATTGTATTGTTGAACATTTAATCTGGCATTTCCAATTGTACCTAGAGTTGGATCATGTTTTGTAGCTAGTAGTCTCTATATTAATTAATTAAGTCTCTATATTAATTACATTCCATAATATAATATAATATAATATAATATAATATAATATAATATATATAGCATAGTTCCATATAACTTACAGCGCAATCCTAACCAACTTTCCAGTGCCGGTGTAGCTGTGCCAACAGGGCGCATGCAGGGACAGTCATGGAGGCCTCTTCAAGGTGAGGGAACATTTGTTCCCTTACCTCGGGGCTGCATTGTGGCTGCACCGGCGCTGGAAAGTTGGTTAGGATTGCGCTGTTAATTCCATTATTTCCATTATTAGTCTCTATATAAATTTTAATTATGGAAGAAGTGTCAAAACCCCATGCAACTATGGTCAAATCTTAAGATTTGGGAGAGGACTAGTTCTACCTGTGTGCAAGTATATGAAAGAGCAGGGCCTCTCTTTCACATGGGTAATCACATCTGACAGTTGTTGTACAAGGGTTTCCAAAAACCTGTTTGTTGCATAATCATTACGAAGTTACATTATTACATGTACAGTACAATACAAGCATCTAGGTCTACATCTGAAACCTAAGCGTGAAGACATTGTTTGAGTAACTAAAATTCAAATGTGGCTGGGCAACCACTTCTCCACCTAGCATGGATTCCTGATGCCACCTAATTGCATGAGGAGTGGTTCAGCAATTGCAGGGTTAGAAGATACTGGAATGTACTGGGGGGGGGATATATAAGAGCCCAGACTCTTCCTTCATGTGATTACGATGGGCGACTTGGATTATTATTGCCCAAACTGGCCCACTGACTTTTTAGGTATATTAATAACCTTTCTTTCAATGTACGTGGGGAGATATACGAAGAAATGTCATGTTGGTCAATTACTTGTTTTCTTTCAAATTTGTCATAGCTGAGCTGAACCATCTTTATTATAACCGTTTTGCACTGTACCCATTTGCCACTAGATATCTCACTACATGGATGGGCCAGTCCTGTGTTGATCGCAGCATGAAAAAGCTTTAATGCATGCATGGGGCCTGTTGGATGGGGTACGCATCATCTGAACCAGCACTAAAAGGAAAGATCTTAACAGCGCCCTCAAAAGGAGCAAGCTCCTGTTCCGTCTGGAAGTGTTGGGAAGCTGGTTCCGATCCTTGTGGGGCCACCACTGAACAGGTTATTCTTTAGCAGACTCATCTTCATTTTGAGTAGTTTATTCAAATATATACTGAAGAGAGGAGTATCTGTTCCTTTTGGACAGTATTATATTTTGGTATTATATTATATTTTTGTATTTTTCTGAGTTGACACGCCACAGACTGACTGCAATCAAAGGAAAAACAATATCAAGAGGCACACTGAGGAGAGCTGTGAAATATGTCGGGCTTCAGCTGCTATATTCTTTCAGCTCAAAGCGTCGCGTCGCCATTCACAGGACGAGGCGCGGGGAGGTGGGTTCCATCTTCCTTGCTCCTCCTGTGAGCAAAGTTCTCCTCCTCCTCCTCCTCCCACAGGGAAAAGAGCAAGTGAGCAGAGGCGGCGGCTGTGGCGCCTTCTTGAACCTGCCTCAGTCTGTCGCCTGCTCACTCCAAAAGGTGGCCAAGCAGCGGAGGTGGCTGCAAGAAGCGGCTGGGTGGATGGAGCCATCATGGTGATAGGCTTCAGTTCTCCCAGGCGCACAGGGGAAAACTGCCTGATTTGGTCATTGGGTGGCCCCGCCCCGACTTGGCCCCCGGAACCACACGTGACAAGCAAAAGGGGGCGTGCCAGAGGATGCTTCCCAGCCAGGAAGAGATGGCGGCGGCGCTGGAGCCGGAGACAAGCATGTCTCATTCTCCGCCTCTCCTCCACCCGGCCTTGACCCAAGAGGGATTATCGGGCGCGGAGCAGTGCAATTCCACAGCGGCGAAAGAACCCACCAGGTCGGGCGCTGCGCAGGTGTCGCGCGAGGGGCAGAAGGGATGGGCGCGCGGGGGAGTGTGGGCTTCTTTGACGACGGTGCTCGGGGCAGCGTTCCCACCCGTGTGGTGATGCTCAGAAGTCCTCACCAGTCGCCACGCACATGCCGGTATAGCCAGGCAGTGTGCATCAGCATGCATGCAGCACCGTCCTTCAAGTGGGAATGTGTGTGTGTCGGCCAGACCCCGTGGCCAACTGCCTGAAAGCATTGTGCTCCGCTAGTTTTAAGACAAAAATCACACCGTCTAGACTGACCGGAAGTCTCGGCACGTTTTCTAGGGAGACTTACTTTCGAGTAAACTGCACGGAGTTGCGCCGTAAATTAAGTAACGCGGTCCACCTGTCTCCAGTCTTGTTTTACTTTTATGCCCGTCGAGGTTCCTTTCCAGCCAGGCCATTTAGATGGACGTGCCTTCAAGCCGGAGCTACACTGTTCCGTTCCGTGTGTGTCTGGCTCTGCCGAGATGCAGCTGTGCTGAGACGTAACCAAGCCACACTATTCCAGAGCATGTTTTGAAAATCACTGCCCAACAAATAATCGTGGCACCTTCCCCTGCCGCCCTTCCTCCTCCTCCAGTTCACTTCAGGCTGCTTATTAATACGAGTCTCTTATTATTTCGAGTTTTTCTGACATCTGCCCTGTGATTGGCTAGCACGTGAAACGCATCCCGCTCCTCACAGTAGAAAGCACTGCCTTTGATTGGCTGCACATACATGAAACTGGCAAAAGTCGAGTCGAGGTCGACTTTGCCCATTTGGGGACGTAGCTATCTGATGGGCCAATGCCGTCAGCCGACGGGAGACCACATGGGACGCATGTGCCCGTGCCGTGCAGTACGCTTGCCGTACGTGTGTAGCCCAGCCTTCAAACATATCTTTGCCTTCACCACCCTGGTGTTGTTGTTGTTACTGGTGCCTAACTATGAGTTCAACACAGAGGAACTGAGGACTGATAGTAAAGTTGGTAAAGGTGACCCCTGACAATTAAGTCCAGTCGTGTCCGACTCTAGGCAGGAGCCAGGATGGTGTAGTGGTTTGGGAGTTTGGTTTGGAAGATCCAGGTTCAATTCCCCGCTCAGCCACGAAGCTTCCTGGGTGACCTTGGGCCAGTCACTATCTCTCAGCCCCACCTACCTCACAGGGTTGTTGTGAGGACAAAAAGGAGGGGAGGAAATATGTACACCACTCTGAGCTCCTTGGAGGAAGGGTGGTATAAAAATGTTAAAAATAAAATAAATAAAAAATAGGGTGCTCATCCCCATTTCAAAGCCGAAGAGCCAGCGTTGTCCGAAGACGCCTCCGTGGTCTTGTGGCCGGCATGACTCTCCTTGCCGCAGCGCGTAGCATGCAGCTGGAACACAGAGCGCTGTTTACCTTCCCGCAAGTGGTACCTATTTATCTACTCGCATTAACATGCTTTGGAACTGCTAGGTTGGCAGGAGCTGGCCAAGCAACGAGAGCTCACCCCGTCGCGGATTCGAACTGCCGACCTTTCGATCGACAGCTCATGGTTCAGCAGTTTAACCCACTGCACCACCCGCTGATAAGTAATTTGAGTTTGTTCATTAATTTGCGTACTTGGAATTGAGCAGTGAAAGCTAGGCTGGATTGTCAGTGTCCCTGGTGCAGAGCATTTTGGGTATATGGGTGTAGAACAGGGATTCTCAACCCCAGCAGCATGGCGTACCACTTCCTGGGTGGCCGTTGTGCCGTATACCACCGGAAGAAAGTGCCAATGACGTCATCGGCACTTCCAGGTTTTCGCCACTCCAGAGGGCTGGTAAGGTAAACTACGGAGGCAAGGGCAGGCAGGAGGGCCTTTTCCAGCCCTGGGACGCTGCACACTTGAGCTCTGCAGAGTTCGAGCTGCTGGTTCCAGGACTCCAGTGCGGGCACCCTGGCGGCAGCCATCTTGGCAACCAGGGACCTGCATACCACCAACCAGCGATATACATACCACCGGTTGAGAACCCTGGTGTAGAACAAAAGCAATATACACCACGGTGTGAATGTCACATGAGTACCTACCTTGCCACATATAAGTTACATGCAGCTTCCATACATATGTGTATGTGTCAAAACACCAACAGGCACACAATGTTTGGTTTTGATGTGCTGTAGCTGCACTGGCTTACAGTAATTGGTACTTGCTGTGCCTCATTTAGAGTCTACCATGTGAAACAGCCCTGGCTCTTCAGGTAAATTGACTTGTTCTTACACATGCAGTATCTAGAAGAAAGAGAGAGAAACAGAAAGGCATTGCTTGCACAATTGCCCTCTTCATCTCTAAAGGACATGTGAGTTGCCGGAATAACAATTTTAGACCTTTCTCTTTTCCCCTCTTCATTTCTTAGGTAGGAGAAGTGGGAAGAGGAAGAGATGCAAAGGAGGTTCTCCCCCCCCCCCCGCCAGCCAGTTTGTTGCCTGATGCAATTGTCTCAGTCAGCCTCATGAATGGGCCAGTCCTGGCGACCTCCTCCTTTTTTTCCACAGTGGATCAATGGCACACTTAAAACCCTGGTTTTTGCCCAGTATTGGTGCCCAAAGCAATTTACAAAATGTTATAAAACCCACATAAAACAAAAAGAATTGTCATGAAAAATCTTCTTGGAACATTTCAGAGGAAGATTTCGTATCTGCAAATGTCTGGGAACGCACAGTTTACAGCTGTTCTTGGTAGAGGCATCCTGTATGTAATATGTGAATTGACCCCTGGAGTCATTTCCCAGTTTAGAAGGAGGAATGCCAAGGACGTGTCTTAATATCTGTGAAAAGGTCATGCAAGGTAGTAATCGCTTTCTCATTTCAGAGCATCCCTAATTATGGTGAGACTTTCTCCCCTGGTGTAGTATTTGTTGCTTCAAACAAACACTGTAACAGTGGAGGCTATGAGGTGCGGCACAGATGGGGCTTGCTGGTGCACTCCCATTCCGACGCCAACCATGTTGGCTTTTCACAGCTGCTATAGCATCTGAACAGTGCTTAGATCAGGGATTCTTAACGGGGGTATCCATACCCCTAGGGGTTATGGGACTTGAACTCTAACAAAAAAAAAATGTTGTTAAGAGTACAGTGGACCTTTTGCATCCCTGGATTCGGGACCCACGGATTTGTCATACTGGATCTGGACATACCGGTCCTGGATCTGCAGGGTCCACGTTAAAATCAGTTTTAAAAAAGGGGGGGGGGAAGGCAAAAAATGTGTTTTTAAAATCTTTAGCAGCAAACCGTGCCGTTTCCAATCCTCTGGAGGGCTTCTCTAAGCTTACCGACCCACTTCTGGGTCGCACAAAGGCTCTTCCCCCCCTCCCAGCCTTAGAACGCAGAATGCATTCTGGGACAAGTTTGGGAGGAGGGAAGAGCCTTTGCGCGAAGTGGGTCGGTAAGCTTAGAGAAGCCCTCCAGAGGCTTGGAAACGATGCGGCTTGCTGCTAAAGGTACCCCTCCCCTGCGGTTTTTGCCTTTCCCCTCTTTTTTAGCGGTTTAAACGCAGACCCAGGTATCTGCGGATCCTCGCTATCCGCGTGGGGTTGTGGTGGTGGTTATTACTCCCTTTAATGTTGCTGGCCATACACTCCTCAACGTCTTTCTTTGCCTCCCTTATCTTCTTACATTTCTTTGCCAGAGTTTGTGTTCCTTTTTATTTTCCTTATTAGGGCAAGACTTCTGTTTACAGAAGGAAACTTCCTTGCTCTTTATAGCCTCTCTAACTCTGCTTGTTAGTCATGCTTGACACCCTCCTGGACTTAGTCATGCCCTTCCTCCTTTGTGGTATACACTTCAGCTGAGCCTCTGTTACTGTTGTTTTAAACAGCCTCCATGTACTCTGGAGAGATTGGACCTCTCATTTGAGTCTTCTTTTACTCTTCTCATTTGAGGGAAATCGGCCCTTTTGAAATCAAGGGTTTTTGTTGTACCCACTGAGTAACATGAATGAAAATCACAGAATGATATTTTAAAAGCAAAACATTGACTGTCACTCAAAATATAATTTATTTATTTATTGTATCTTCTTCAGCTTTCTGAATAGCGTGGAGGAAATTGTTGCGGACAAGCCAAGAGATACACCGATTCAACTTTTATATGAATATGGCATAAAGGCTAACCTCACTCCTGTGTATGAGCTTGAAAAACAAGAGGGACAAGTCCATATGCCAGTCTTCACCTTTAGAGTCACTGTGGGTGACATAACTGCAACAGGTTTGTAACAGTATTGAATGTTGATCTGATTTATGTCTCTTATTCTTAATTGCATGCAATGCATGTTTAATATTTAAAAAGGTGAAACTTTTCCTCTGTTTAATGTGCCACTTCCCTTATTAGTAAAGTGGCTAGCTCGCATGAGGACATGCTGGTACCAAAATGGGGAGAGGAAGGGAGCATGACTCAGAAGTAAGTGTATACAAGTGGGAACCCATAACAAAATGGTACAGTGTATCCATCCATACCCCCTAACAAAAGTGCTCCTGTTCAGGGCTCCTGCCTGCCTGACACAGGGCTTGAAGGGTGGGAGGAGTAGAAAAAGGGAAAGGACACTCCCCCCCCCCTTTCTTCCTGAAATCTTTTGCTCCTATGCTATATGGCACTAAAGGGCTCTGATTTTTTTAATATATTGTTTGGCAATATAGCTGGGGCAGGGAATGAGAGCTTTGTAATATCCTGATGCTCGTGCGTGCGCGCTCATGTGTACACACATCAAACCCTAAGGCTCATCTGCAAAATACTAAAAGCTGCTAGAGGCTGAAAAGTTCCATTTTCTCCCCTCTACTCTCTCGCTATTGTTTTCCCTTCAACTGACACTTTCAGCATTCCATGGCTCAGCTGCCCTCAGAGTTGACTTAATTGCTAGACTCTCACAGTCTGCCTGATTTCCAATTTTTTTCCCCTTTGTTTATTTTGCTGTGGTGGGAGAGCTGCCTATAGAAAAGAATTGAGAAATCTAGGATTGTAATGTGGCTCTGATTAGGTAGGAGCGTGTGCCTCCCTGCCTTCCACCAAAAGTTAGCTGCAAAGATAGGAGTGCCTGTCTTTGGCTTCAGTCTGAATCTAGAAGTTTCCTTAGATTAGTGGTTCCCAAACTTACCTGTGTCACGGCTCCCCTAGAGCCTCTTCTTCCCAGCTCAGCCAGGTGCCGCTATCTTGGATCACGTGAGATCTTGAGAGATCCAAGGTGGTGGCGCCCCAATCTCACAAGATCCAAGATGGCGGTGTCCAAATATTGCAAGATTTGGGTGCTGCTATCTTGGATCTCATGAGATTTTGCACGATCCAAGATGGTGGCGCCAGGAGAGCTGGTAGGAGGGGCCACTGGGGACATCCCATGCGGTGCCCCTATGAGTGGAACTGCTGCCTTAAACAATGAGATGAGTTATTCTAGCTTTTGCTTATCTCTGTGCCCTCAACATTCCATTTTTCCTGGAACCTTGCAAGCCTTTGTCGGGCCATTAAAAAAGAACAAAGAGAAAAAAAGGACTTGTTCTTTTAATTTACAAGCTAATGTACTTCTACCTCTCTTGAGGACTCCCTGAATATGTAGAAATAACTGCCTTCTTTTTGGGTGACCCTGTTTTGCTTCCAAACTGATAGGCACTCAGTCACATGAATGTCCTATTAAGGGAGAGATGATGATGATAGGATTGCAGACTTTATATCTTCAAAACTAAATTACACTGAAACAAAAAAATTGCTATTTCAAAGCCAAACATTCAGAATGCCAGATTTAAAGTAGCTGTTTCATCTCGTACTCTGTTTAAAAAAACACAATGGGTTTTTGTTCTGATTCCTTCAGGAGAGGGTCCCAGCAAGAAAATTGCAAAACACCGAGCAGCAGAAACTGCTCTAAACATTTTGAAAGGCAATTCAAATATTTGGTGAGTTTGGTTTGGATCACTGACACAATATTGTTTTCAAAAATGCCTATAAATATACAAAGATGTCTGTAAGCAACCAAAGTCAACTACTTTTCTGTATGATTATACAACCAGTTTATATGGAGTGTGTTCTTGGACAGGAAAACTGCAAAAATGTTCTATTTTGGTCTGTGGCAAATATCAGCAATATTCAGTCTTTAGATAATTATGATCGCAACACACGTCAGTGGCTCAGTTCCATTGAGTGATTGCCTGCTGCATATTTAAATAGGTATTCTCTAGAATTCTGCATTTGGGTACACAGAAGGGCTTGTGTGACATTTCCACACAACACAGTGAGCCCCCCCCCAGTGACGTTTTCACTAATACCACTATTTCCAAATTACTTTTGAAACTCCTTGAGTTTGAAAGCAGTCTGTCATACAGCACAGGAGACTGCCATTTGGAGGGGGGGAAGGTTACTGGACGCAGATAGAAAGTGCACATACTTTTCTGTGTCATAGTGGCAGTCTTAATTTCAGATATCTTTTAGAGGTTGTTTTTCAATCTATAGGTTAAAATTGATCTGTAATTGGGTTTGAATCCTGCTTACTGGAATTATGCCTGAAATGATTTCTGAACTGCCAATTTTAAGTTTACTGTGTTCGTTTTAGTATTTCTGCACCAGACCATCTAATCCCTGAATCTTTCAATCAAGCACAAAATCAGACCAATCCTATAGGATCATTGCAAGTAAGCTATAATTGCATTTCAGACTTATCATTTAATGTTTTTCTTAGGTACACAATATCTCTTTTGGTTTTTAGAGTTTCAAGTTTATTTTGTATTTAATTACAAATTAAGGGTTTGATCTTAAGGTTGCTTAGTCTTTAAATTACACAACAGTTTTAGGTCCATAAGCACAGAAGATCGTGCCTTTTTATCTTCCTATTTTCTTGTGACAGAAAGCAAGACAAACAATCCAGAGCAAGTAGCATAAACAAGGAAGGAGAAGACAGTTTGTTCAGCCCTCTGGAAAGAATGTAAAGAGGCAGCGCAATCTTATGCATGTCTGCTCAAAAGTGAGCCATAGTGAGTTCAGTGGGACTTTACTCCTATTGTAAGCATGTATAGTATTGCAGTCGGGCAGCCCAATTCTGTCTAGCAAGATGCGGTGGTGTAAATATGGCACCCACTGCATCCTGAGCAGGATTGGGCTTGCCCCTGCACAGCTGGAGGCCTCGGGGTAAAGGGTTGTTTGTCCCTTTACCCCGAGTAACACACCAGCTGCCCCAATGGGACTACTTGGATGTGCGTCAGCTATTTTGCTGGTGCACATTCGAGACCCCGGGGGATTGGCGGCTAGGTCCAGGAAGGGGGATACTGCCACTGCCGATCCCTCCCCCTTCCCAGGCCCAGCTGACCAATCCCCCCTCCAAACGCCCCATTCCACCCTCCCCATGCCCCTCTGCTGCCTGGCGGAAACTTACCTTCCCACCGCGGCGCTCCACCATTCTGTGGCGCCGGAGGAATGGTGCAAACCTCTCTGCCAGTGCCACTTACCCACTGGGTACCGCAAAGATGCTTTATGGTGTTCTGTGACACCCTAGACTGGTGGAGCAGTTGCTCCACCAGTCTATTTCTAGACAAGATTGTGCTGTAAGCCACATGCAACTGAGTATAGCTATTTTAAAATGCATATGGAGGAAAAAAGGGAATTATTGATTTACTGGTCAGAAGTTCTCACAGGTCCATATAACAGCAGCTTGGCTGTATGATACAGGTTTTCTGTATGATGGATAAGCAGAAATCTTTACTTTGACCGTAGAATTTTCTTGAACAGGAAGAGCTGTTCTCTCATCACTTAAATCAAATGTTTTGATTGGATTATTTATTTATGTCCCACCTTTCTTCCAGTAAGGGCAATCAAGGCGATTTTCACCATAAAACAACAATAACGCATTAAAACAAATAAAACAAGACAAGCTTCAATGGCTCACATAAAACCGATTAAAATTACATATGATTAAAAAGCCAGCCCATCATGTCAGCTATCGAACACCAATCTTAAGTAAAAAGGTCTTAAGGCCCCACAGAAAGGTCTCCTAATAGGGAGCCATTCTTAATTCCAAGGAAAGGAATTCCACAAGCGGGGTGCCACTACCAAGAAGGCCCTGTTCCTCTCCGCCATCCCCCTCGCCTCCATCAGTGATGGCATGGTTAAAAGGGCCCCCTCCAATGACCTCAGAGGATGGTCATTATATGGAAGGAGGCAGTGAAGTGCTGTGTTGTTTAGAAGTACCCTCAGGATTTGTCCTGAGTTCGCATTCAGAGGGCTGTGTGGGAAGATTTTACATATGAACTAGGGTTTCGTGTGACTGCAATCAGCATGAAGACTTTCTTACTTTAGAGGTCATTTTGGATGTTGGCACACTGAAGTTAACTGAATAGCTTGATGCTGCTATTGGTATCTGTGGCACCCACCTCTCCGCACAAGATCCCAACGGGGCCCAGGTGGAGCTAGTGGTTAGCTGTGAGTCCAGCAATGAGGCAATAATGCTGTTGCCAAGTGCTAGAAAGGGACGCCATCAGCTATGCAGCTCACAGCAGTCTGTGGGGGAAAGACGGTGGAGAAGCAGGGCAGTTTAAATGGGGGCAGAATGGAAGGAGAGGGGGAGAGACAGGAGCAGGGAAGAGACCAAGCCACAAGGAAGAACGAGTGGAGAGAGAACGCCAGAAAGGAGACGGGAAAGCAGCACAAATACAGGTGATGGGAAGCGTCGGCCAAACTGACACTCAGATGCTCATGAGGTTATCAAGACTGCCTGGTCTGGAGAGAGTCTGTTTGAGGAAATGACACCCACCAGCGCCTCCTGGCCAACCAAAGAAATTCAGGGGACACTGCAAAGGGGCGCACCACCTGGTGGTACAAGGGACTAATAAGAGTCCAGTCAGCAGCCGCCCAGTGGTTTGGTGTCATGTTTTGGGCTCGGGACCTGTCTACACACAAAAAGTAATACCCTATCCCGGCTCCCTGGAGAGGAGGGGTGACGAGGCTCTTTTTCTTTTTCTTTAGTTAAATGAATAGAATGTTGTGGATTATTCCATTATCTCTTGCTTATGAAGCTGCAAGGTGTTTCTGATAGATGGCACTGACCAAAACCATTGCGTATAACCATTGCTTATATACCATTCATCTGAAAATAGCAAGCTTCTATATCACTTTGTAAAACTGGTAAAGAGGTGTACTTTTTCACTACTAAAACATACCGAAAGAATGAAAGCTGTCAGGCTGAAAACATATTGCTGGTTCAGTGTGGGTGCTACTATGTTATGTTACATTGCGTTATTTTTGCTTCTGCTCCACTTTCAAATATGACATGCTCCTAAATATTTCTATACAGAGTCTTGTTATGCAAGTTACCACTCTAATTATGATTTTAAAATGTCCTTAAAACGTACGCTAGAGTCGATCGCTTCTTGCTGTCGCCTCTCTCTTTTGTTTTCCCTCTAGGAGCTGGCTATTCAGAAGGGTTGTAGGCTTCCAGAGTATTCACTCGCACAGGAGATGGGGCCACCCCATAAGAGAGAGTTTACAATTACTTGCAGAATAGGATCATTTGTGGAAACAGGTATATATTTCTTTTTAGGTTTTTTTTTCCAGCACAAAATATAGTATAGCCTGAATTTAGCCACAGGATTAATAATCTATACCTGTTTGCTGATGTTAATATTTTTCTATAGTATTTTTAGAATATTTCATGTGATTCTCTTTTCTTTAAAGCCTTGAGGGTATAAGTATTTATAAATAAATAAATGCTTATTCACAGGTTCGAGTTGTGTGTACATTTTTAATTTCCATGTTTGGGCTAGTTGTATTATTTTTGAGCAAGTTCATGAAACAGAATATATCATAAGAACTCTTAGAATACAGTCATTCTCTGTGCAGATGCAGTGCCCTTCCATGGAAGGATTCCCCTTTGACTCTACATAGCCTGTTTCTCTCCTCCCCCTAGACATGCACAGGCAGCGCAACTGGCTATTATGGGGAATCAGAGATCTTTGCATGCCTCCCATGTTCCTGTCCTTCTTACCACCACCCCTCCCCCCCGGCTTGGTCAAATTACACAAGCTTGGGTGGGGGGTGGTGAAGGGAAAAACCAGGTTTTATTGAGCCTGGTGGGGACCCCTGTGCAGGTAGGCGCACTGCACCTGTTTGCGGAGGATTGCACCTTGAGTGCCAGTAAGTTCAGTCATGGGACTAGATGGATTTTTTTTCTCATCTCCTCAAACTGTATTTATATACAGAATTCTTGGAGGAATGGTGTTGTTTGACCTAATAATATTGCATACCTTAAATCAGTGGTTCTCAAAGTTCTCCCCACGCAACAGGGAGAATTTTGAGTGCTTGTGGGGGTGGGGCCAGCAGCGGTGGTGATCCTGGGGATCGTCGCCACCGGGGGGAAAAGCACCAGAAATGGGTTGTTTACTTACTATGGACTCTGGAGGGTTCGGGGAGGCCTGCGCTACCCTCCGCAGTACCACCACCCCGTTCTTCAGATCGCCAATCTGCGGCGATTTACAACCACTTCTGGTTTTGAATCTGTGGGTGCCATGGAAGAGATGTAGGCTATGAGTTTAAGATGTACTGTCTGCCTCTGGCACCTGGTTGTCTAATAGGAATGTGTGCCAGTCTGAGATCTCTTGTTTATTTTAATGATTTTTGGTTTTGTTTCTTCATGCAGGGTCAGGGACATCTAAAAAATTAGCAAAGCGAAATGCTGCTGAGAAATTACTTGATAAATTCCGCAATTTTTCGGAACACGGTATCAATATTTCTGTAGTAAGTAATCCATTATATTTCCTAGAAACTGCTTAGTAATTAGACATTTTTATTCACTCTCATTAATACCCCACCTTATCCCAAAGGCCTAGAGTAAATATGCATAGACAAGATGGATCTCTTGCCTTGAAGAGTCAAAAATTTTCACTTCCCCATCTAGACGACAGGTTCCCCACCCTCTCTTCTTCCTAATAGGCCAAGGGTTCAATCCTATGCATAGGTACAGTACTTGGAAATCAATTACAGTATATTGAATTCAGGGGAACCTAGTGCTGAGAAAATAAGCATCGGTTTGGGCTGCACAGCTTCACATACAATCTGTATTTCCAAATACATCAACAGCATACTTTTTGGGTTGCCTAATAGCCCCTTTCTCCTCTGAAGGTAGAAAGATGACTGATTATCCTCTTCCTTACCACTTAGTTCTTGGGGCAGACATTTTGTAGAGGTAAAGTGATGGGGAAAGCTTCATTGATTTAATTTTTGCTTGGCAGGCTCCTATTAATTTTACAATTCCATGTCCAGTTAAAAAAATGGAGGGGGGCAACTATAGATAGTGGAAGATAACAGAAGTGTGAAAATAATGCTTCAGAAGATTTTTAAAAATGCACCATACAGAAAGTTAGAGAGCAAGGTAGTCCTGGGAGAAGCAGGATTAAAAGCAAGTTTTCAGCAAGAGTGGAAATACAACATACAGCATGGAGTTGGCTGGCTAAAGGATTAGGTTTATATGCTGTGCCTCATACCAGAATGCAACAAAACTTCCATCAGAGCTGCATCTTGGGTTCCTTATCTCAAACAGCATAATATCATACTTCTCCTGTTGACAGTTAGGACTGAAGACATGGGTAAAGACCCTTAGCCATGTAAGCATTCCAGGTGCACCTTGTCCTGTTCAAATGCACTTGCCACATGTGTGGAGCCTCTCGGTGAAGCCACCACTGCTTATCCTTCCCCCTTCCCGGGCTCAGCTGACCAATCCTCCCCCTCCTGGATTGTCCCCGTTCTGCCCTCCCCCTGTTACATGCATTTGCATATACAGTAACAGCTAGCAGATGTGAGCCGGTACAGAACAGGCTTGTTGACATTATGCACAGAGTGACCAGCTCATATGGTGAGTTACATAGAAACATGGCCAGCATTCATGTGTGGAATGCTTATATTTTACCTGTTCCCTGCCATCCTGTAGAAATGGGGCCTTGGATTTGCATGCAGACAAGTTCTTGGAAAAGTTCTCTTTGGAACACCCAGCCATTTCTTCACTAGAGCGTACCACCTTTGCCAGATTCCAACAGTCTGTCACCAAATCTACCAGTCGCTACTGCCAGAATACTTCTGCTGCCTCCATCACCACCACCTCTCCAAGTCACCATAAAAGAGCCCTTTCCCCTTCCTCTCATTTCCCGCATTCTGTTGTCATCCAGAAGGGCAAACACCACAGAGGAGCATTGCTTTTAAATGATCTATGTGCTTCCCATGCCCCTTATTTCCCCATGTAGCTGGAGTCAGTGGGGGGAGCAAGCAGGTTCTAAGGACTGACAAGTGGGCCAGATGGCAATCTTGGCCAGGTGTCAGCTGCTTCTTAGCAACAAACAGCTGGAGAAGCAGGTTAATGACATAATCCTGTCTACATTGTAGACTGGCGGAGTGCTGTTCTGCTGGTCTAGGGTGTCACAAACGTGCTGTAAAGCAAGTTTGCAGCACCGTGGGAGTATGCACTGCCACTGCAGAGGCCACCGCTGCTACTCCCGCCCCAGATTCGAAGGAGCGCCCGATGGGGAAGATGAGTTCCCCACTGGATGGTGGAGGGGCAGGAGGAGGGCAGAATGGGGACATTCCAAGAGGGGGAGGATTGGTCTTCTGAGCCCAGGAAATAGGAAGGATCGGCAGTGGTGGCTCCACCGAGATCCTATCCCCCTTCCTGGGTCTGCCCGGTATTATACTACCCAGCTGGTGCACATTCAAGTAGACCCATCAGGACAGCTTGGGCTGTACTCAAGATTACCCAAGGAGTCCTCCTGCTGGTTCCTATCTGGCTAGGGAGGCTGTGGTGCAGGCTCTATGTCTGTGCTGCAGCCTAGCTAGACTGGATTGGGCTGCCCGTCTGAAGATGATGATGATGATGATAATAGGCAACATTAGTTTTCACTTAACAGGAGAATGAATGCCTTGGTTGGGAAGTACACGCAATATATTTATACAAGTATAAAGTAGGATAATCAGAGTTGCCATAGTATGATATGATTTGATTGACTATTAGACAGGTACCAATTTATCAAGGAGGGAAGTTGAGGTCACTGCCAGTGCTAACCGCCACTGCTAACCACAATAAAGTTGTTGGATAACTTGTTACACACATTAAAATGCAGTGAAATCTAACATGTCTTAATTTGTTTCAGGGAAATGAACAGAGTCATAATTCAGGGTGCACATGGGACACTTTAAAGAACTCTTCTGGAGAAAAAATTACTTGGCTGAAGATAAGTCCCCTCAGCATTCCCAATACAGATTATGTCCGGCTCCTTGGAGAAATTGCAGAAGAACAAGGTTTTAATACAACATATTTAAATATAGGTAAGAACCATCTCAGTGGGTGAGATATATCCACTTCTTCAGTATCTTTTTTTCTAAGCCAGTGGCGTCACTGCAGTGTGGCGAGGTGCACGGGGTGACGCGCCGGGAAGCGCCTGGTGGGGTGACACACCGGGAGTCCCGGCGTGTGTCTCTCTCTCTCTCTCATATATATATATACACACACACACACACACACACACACACACACACACACACACACACCTCAGTACATTCACCCCATCCTGACGCGTCACCCCCGGAGCCGGCAGGCTGAACCATTTAACAACTCTGCAGCATCAGTTACTGTATTCCACCTGATGAGGTCCATGGTGAATGGACGAAACATAGTGGTCCACCATCTTTAAACATTAATATATGTTCTTTGTGTATCATGGCTTATAAACCTGTTGTGAATATTAAATCAGTATGTATTATAGCTGGTCATGAGAGTTTCAGATCTTATCTAATGATAATTCTGTTGCAGCTTGGGCAAGAACTTAAAACAGTGACCCCATAACTTAAGTGCTAACAACCCAGGAACTAGGTTTAGCCAGGGAACCCACGTTCAACACCTTTTGAGTAATACTTTTTTAAAACAGGACAAAACACAGTTCTGCTACTATCTTTCAGAACATTACACTAGTTCAGGGGTTCTCAACCTTCTGGTGCCTGGGTACCCCCTGTCGTCCAATTTACTGAAGTACCCCTGCTAATTAATCACAAATTAATTAGCTACTTAATTGGTTTAATTACGTAATTAGCTGATTAATGACTGAAGGGGAAATAAGATTAGATGTCATGACTCTTCCTGCAATTTCCAAGTCATCAGGTGTTTCAGAGTTAGACAGAGAAAGGGTTTGGATCTTTAGCGGCGTGGCTTTCATAGTGCTAAAGATCCGAGCCCTTTCTCTGTCTAGCGCTGAAATACCTGATGATTTGGGGATCTTCACAGATCCAAGCCCTTATCTCTAGCGCGAAACAGCTGATGACTTGGGGATTTAAAAAGACGCATCCAATATCAGCTGCTGATGGCGCCTGATGGTCCGGGTATGCGTACCACAGGTTGGGAATGCCTGCATTAGTTAAAAGGTGTGATTATGTACAGAAAGCCAATGATTGTACAGAGTTAAGTTCTGCTTAGTTTTCAGAGGAGCTACGTTGTGCTGAACCTGCTGTTTTGCTACACGCTGCTTTTGACAATTTACAATTGAACAGGTCATGCCGGCACAGGCACGTGGTGTGACCTGAGCAATGAATTTCCAGCAGCCCAACCAGATAATGGAACTGGTACACTCACAACAATAGATCCTTTGGAGGGAACAAGACAAGCAGTGCTGTGTCACAGAGCTGCTCTAATTCCTACAGCCTGTTGTGTGCAAGACTCGAACACCTCTACAAACCAGAGTGTGTGGGCTATGCTATTTCAGGGTTGGAGGAGTGGTTTCCTGCATATTGCAGTCATGCATCTGAACATCAGATTGGGACTATATCCTGATTCTTGCTGATGGTTTTCGTTCGCCATCTTTGGAAAAGAATATTTGTGTAAAACTGTTTTTTTCCGAAATGTATAAAATATTCCACTAATCAGTGCCCTGTCTCTGTAATTTCAGAGGAGCTGAGTGCAAATGGACAGTACCAGTGTCTTGCAGAACTTTCGACCAATCCAGTCACAGTTTGCCCTGGGACTGGAATCTCCTTGGGCAATGCTCACAATGATGCCGCTCACAGTGCACTACAGTATTTAAAAATCATGGCTGGAAGGAAATGAGCACAAAGAGAATGTTCAGAGACACGTAATTTAAGTGAATAGGTGTATCCAAGCCGAGCCAGTTACCGAACACTTTGGGCTGGTTTTTTGAAGTCCTGTCACAAAATCCATCTATATTAATGCATTACAATGAAACAATAGTTAAACCCATTATCGCAAAGTTTTCATTTTGGATAGCTAGTCTCGGGAAGCCTAGATTGCCTGCATAGCTGTAATCATGAATTGAAAGGCAGAATTCAGCTTTCGAGGAGATCTGACAACTCTCAGAATCCTCAAGGTCAAACTAGATGTTGCTCTGGACAAGCAGCTGCCCCCCCTCCATTAAACAGTAGCCATTCATTCAGCCCCCCCCCCTTTGCAGCAAAACAAATGTTATATCATATCATAGATGTTACAGAAGACTTCTGCAAACCTAGATGTGCATCTACCATTTTTGGCAGCAACTGTGTGTTTAGAATGATGTCTACTTTGGTCCTTGGGATACATACAGTAGCTCCCAATGTCCAGAAGCTGGACTTACCGGTATCTCTATACACACCCCTTTCCCTTGACACCACTCTTATATGCAGACTTTCCTTAATATTGCATGTTTTTCCTACTCCTCCTTTTCATGATAAAACCTCCACATTCTGGGTGGGGGGAATTCTGTGATCAGAATAAACTATCCCTATGAAATATTTCTAGCCTGGAGTGGTTCCTCTGCATGGTTTATTCTGATTGCATAGCTTTGATTTTGGTTTGAATTGGGGGTAAGACTTCATGTAGAATTATAGAACAGTTGTCTTTAAGCTCTAGGCTACAATGCTATGCACCAGGGCTTCTCAAAGCGTGGGTCGCTGCCCGAGGTGGGTCGCCAGTTGAGCTCACCCACCCACCCTTGCTACTGTTTGGCTCCAAATTGGAGCCTAATGGAAGCAACCAGAAGCCACTCCTACGCTGTGACCTGCCTTAGCCAGCTGCTCCCGTGTCACTCCTGGACAAGGACGACCTCTGGAGCCTTGGAAGGCCTCCTAAATGTCATTTCCAGTTTTGTCGACGCAACTTCTGTCTGTGTTGGGAGGCCTTTGTGAGGCTGCTGGAGACTGCCTTGGGCTGGAGTGACAAGGGAATGGCTGGCTAAGGTGGGCCATGGCGCAGCAGCTGGCCAAGGTGGGTCGCAGCGGCAGGGACTTTGGGAACCACTGCTATACACAATTGCCTGTGAGTGTAAGGCTAGTTGACCACAATGGGACTTACTTTTGAATAAACATATATAGGATTGTGCTGTTAGTATCATAAATTAGATTTGAGCCTACACTGCATATGTACTAAAGCTTCATGAAAACATTTGTGTATAGGATATTGAAACCAAAGTTGCTAATATCTGAAACTCCCCAAGGAAATTATTGTTAAAAGCTTTATGTGATGGCCCTGGCATATATTAAAATTTCCTGTATTTGGATTTCTATTGCATTGTGTGAACAGTGGCCTTTTGAACCTGTGGCTTGACAATTGAATTTGATAGAAATAATGAATTAACATCACTGCCCTTTTTCATAAGCTATCTATAAGTGTCATTAGTCATTCCTTAATAAATTGGTTTAAAGAATAACTGTAGTTACATGTGTGTGTTTTTAGTTTTTTAAGACATAATCTGAATACCTAGAATAGATGGGCTTTTAAACGTTTGTCATATCAACTTAATCATGCAAATAAAATCAACTTTTCTCGATGTACAGTTGCAAGAAAAAGTATGTGAACCCCTTGGGATTACGTGGAGTTGTGCATGAATTGGTCATAAAATGTGCTCTGAACTTCATCTACCGTATTTTTTGCTCCATAACACGCACCGGACATTAAGATGCACTTAGATTTTAGAGGAAGAAAACAAGAAAAACATATTCTGAACCAAATGGTGAACTAAATTGACCCATTTCAGAAAAAAAATGTTTTAAGTGGGGAGGGAAGAGAGCTAAATGCAGCCAGCCCTCCTAATTATGACACTTAAAATAAGCTCTCCCAGCCCCTGCTGAAATTAGTTTTGAAAAGTGCAAAGAAAAAAGAACGCGCACGCGCGCGCACGCACACACACACACACACACACACACACACACACACACACACACACTTTGATGTCATGTTAAGCTGCTGTGCAAAAAGACATGCCAGCATCTTTTTTTTCCTCCAAGCTCTTTTCCCTCTCCTGCTTCCCAAGATCAGCTCCCCCCCTTATCTATGCCTTCTAGTCTATGTTATATGGTTTGGAATGCATTTGAAAGAGGAGAGAAACACACACACACACACATACCAGAAGCAGGGCAAACCTCACACTGCAAATAGGGGCACCTCTCCCTCAGCTCGCGTTCTGCTGCATTATTTTAAACTGCACACGAAGCTAGAAGGAGCCAATTTGAATATCGTTGTCTCTTTAAGGCTTAAGCAACCTCTGCTGCCCTCCCCCTCTCCAGTAAATCACTGATAAGGTTTTTCACACCCCATCTGAGCTCTGGCTGCAGGTTTGTGCTCCAGGGCAGACCGCATTTACCGTAATTTGCAAAACAAGGACCCAGGAGCAAATGCGAAGAGGAAAAAAGGCTGAGAGCGGTTGTTGCTGCTGCTGCTTCTCCCGCCTGAAACATTTAGCGCATAAGAACGCTGCTGCACTCCGTGAACTCTGTCCCAGAGAGCTTCGTAACTTGTTAATTGAGGTGGGGGGAGCTTATTTTTCCAGAGAGCAATGCAAGCGCTGCTGAGCAGGGGCAGTCTCAGCATGTTATATGCTGGTAAATACAGGTATGCAAAAGGTTTTTTTAAAACAATATTCGGTCCATTACACGCACAGACATTCCCCCCTACTTTTGGGGGAGGAAAAAGTGCGTCTTATGGAGCAAAAAATACGGGTAAGTCACAATAATAGAAAAACACAGTCTGCGTAAAATAATACTACACAAACATTAGATGTTACCATAGTTTAATTGAACATAACATGCAAACATTCACAGTGCAGGGAGGAAAAAGTATGTGAACCTTTGGACTTAATAACTGGTTGACCCTCCTTTGGCAGCAATAACCTCAACCAAACGTTTCCTGTAGTTGCAGATCAGACCTGCACAATGATCTGGAGTAATTTTGGACCACTCCTCTTGACAAAACTGTTTCAGTGTAGCAATATTCTTGGGATGTCTGGTGTGAATCGCTCTCTTAAGGTCATGCCACAGCATTTCAATCGGGTTGAGGTCAGGACTCTGACTGGGCCACTCCAGAAGGCGTATTCTGTGCTGTTGAAGCCATTTTGTTGTTGTTGTTGAATTAGTAGTATGCTTTGGGTCAGGGGCGTAACTGCCCCCGTTGGCGCCCGGAGCAACGGGGGGGGTGGCGCCCCTATAACTGAATATCGCCGTGGCCTTTGGCCGCAGCGCGCTCCGGAGGAGGAGGCGGCGCTCTCCGGGAGGAGGAGGAGGCGCTCTCCGGGAGGCGGCGACCCCCCCCACCCCAATCGGGAGAGCCGGCTGGGGACGTCTTCCCCGGCCGGCTGCCCGGGGCCTTCTGAGGAAGGCCCGCTGCGAGAACGGTATTTACCGTTTTTGCGCATGCTCAGGCGCATGCTCAGACTGTTACTGAGGGAAAAAGGGCAGCCTTTTTCCCTCAGTAACAGTCTGAGCATGCGCAAAAAGAACGGTATAAATACCGTTCTCGCACAGGCCTTCCAGAAGGACCCGGGCAGCCGGCCGGGGAAGACGTCCCCGAGCCGGCTCTCCCGATTGAGGGGGCAGTCGGACTCGGAGACGCGAGTCTCCTAGTCTGACTCGGACTCGCGGGCGGGGCGCTGGGCGGGGCGCCCTTCGGGCGATGGCGCCCGGAGCCGGTGCTCCACTTGCTCTGCCCTAGTTTCGCCTCTGCTTTGGGTCATTGTCCTGTTGCATCACCCATCCTCTGCGGAGCTTCAGTTGGCGGACAGATGATTGTACGTTTTCCTGCAAAATGTCTTGATAAACTCTGGAATTCATTTTCCCATCAGTGACAACAATCCGTCCAGGCCCTGAGGCAGCAAAGCAGCCCCAAACCATGATGCTCCCTCCGCCATGTTTTACAGTAGGGATGAGGTTTTGATGTTGGTGTGATGTGCCTTTTTTTCTCCACACATAGTGTTGTGTGTTCTTCCCAAACAACTCATTTTTGGTTTCATCTGTCCACAGTATATTTTGCCAGTAGTGCTGTGGAACATCCAGGTGCTCTTTTGCAAACTTCAAACATGCTGCAATATTTTTTGGGGACAGCAATGGCTTCCTCCGTGGTGTCCTCCCCTTCTTGTTTAATGTTTTCCTTATAGATGTGTCAACAAAAATGTTAGCATGTGCCAAAGATTTCTGTAGGTCTTTAGCTAACACTCTAGGATTCTTCTTTACCTCATGAAGCATTCTGCGCTGTGCTCTTGCAGCCATTTTTACAGGACGACCACGCCTAGGGAGAGTAGCAACAGTGCAAAACTTTCTCCATTTGTAGACAGTCTGTCTTACCGTGGACACATGAACATCAAGGCTTTTGGAGATACTTTTGTAACCCTTTCCAGCTTCATGCAAGTCAACAATTCTTGATAGTAGGTCTTCTGAGAGCTCATTTCTGCGAGGCATGGTTCACATCAGACAGTGCTTCTTGAAACCAGTAAACCCAACCCAGGTGTGTGGTTTTTAAAGGGCAGGACAGCTGTCAGCAACACATCCAATATCATCACACTGATTGGAGTCAAGGTTGGCTCACTCCTGGCTCCAATTAGCTCTTGGAGACGTCATTAGGCTAGGGGTTCACATACTTTTTCCTCCCTGCACTGTGAATGTTTACATGTTATGTTCAATTAAACCATGGCAACATCTAATGTTTGTGTAGTATTATTTTACGCAGACTGTGTTTTTCTATTGTTGTGACTTAGATGAAGTTCAGAGCACATTTTATGACCAATTCATGCAAAACTCCACGTAATCCCAAGGGGTTCACATACTTTTTCTTGCAACTGTAATTGCAGTGACCCGTGGCATTGTAAGACCCTTTACATACTCAGTTTTCCATCTAACAATGAGTATGAATGTGGAAGCTGATATTCACCATGTTCTTCTTTGTGCTCTCTGCAGTCACACGTAGCGAAGTTCTGTGCACGCACATAGCCAGCCTTGGAAACTTGCAGAGCTTTGCTGTGTTCCGCCCCTGCACTTGAATGGGGGGGGACCCCGTGAATGGTTGCTTGCCTCCAGCGTGGGTAGAAGGCCCAGGTCCCTCAGTTCCTTTTCAACTGCTTGCTGTAGCAGCATCATGAGGAATGCTTCCCTTTGTCCCTTTCATATAAACAAACCCAAAGACTTTGATCTTAGCTTACACCTGTGCACATGCATGTGCGTGCAGTTAGTTGTAATTTTTTTTAAATCATTTCATGCTAAGTAGGTTAATTACCCTGTCTTGTATGGTGAGCAGGGTCGCTTTTAAAAAGCTGCCATTATGGGGCAAAACTACCCTCTGCTGAGAGGTTCCACATTTGTCTTCCCTGCTTCAGAGAGTGTCAGGCTGTGGACTCCTGCATCCGCTGTAAAATGCCCCCCCCCCGGGCCGATGAGGGAAGAAAGGAGTTTCGCTTCACTTCTGTGCTGCAGGAGATGGTCCTCGCTCCAAAAACAAATATGACAGTTTAAACCCAGAGTGTTCCTCAAAAGGTACTGAAGTGTGCTACCTGCACTTGAATTGTGCTCAACTGTGCACAAGATTCCTCCACTTGAACGCGGGGGCAAAATGCTTAGCAAAGCTATGGAAGCTTCCGAGGTTGCCTTTGCACATGCATAGAACTCTGTAATGCGTGTCTGCACAGAGGACATCTCAATGAACTATAGTTAGAGAGGAAAGTAACCTGTCCACTATAAAGAAAGAGGTTTTTTTCTAAAAAGCGGCATGGAGGGGGGGGGGTTGTAAGAATAAAAGGATTAATTCAGTGTAAGAACACAAGAGCCCTGCTGAATCAAGCCAAGGGCCTAATCTACTAATCTAGTCCAACATCCTGTAACTCACAATGGCCCACCAGAGGCAGGGAGCACTCAAGACAACATGATACCTGTATCCTGGTGCCATCCCCCTGCATCTGGCATTCAGAGAGAGAGAGAGAGATTACCTCTAAAACCCAGAGGTTGCATACAGTCATAAGAACATAAGAACCCTGCTGGATTGGACCAAAGGCCTACTTAGTCCAGCTTCCTGTATTTCACAATGGTCCACCAGATGCCTCAGGAGGGAGCACACAAGACAACAAGATACCTGTATCCTGTTGCCACTCCCTTTCATCTGGCATTCAGAGATAGCCTACTTCTAAAACGAGGTTGCTTATACCCATCATGGCTTGTAACCTGTGATGGACATTTCCTCCCTAAATCCGTCCAATCCCTTTTTAAAGGCATCGAAGCCATCACCACATCCTGTGGCAAGGAGTTCCAGAGGTTAATTACAAATTGGGTAAAGAAACATTTTCTTTTGTCTATTCTAACTCTCCCACCACTGAATTTTAGTGGATGTCCCCTGGTTCTGGTGTTGTGTGAGAGAGAAAAGAATATTACTCTATCCTTCTGTCAAGGATGCCCCCCCCCATGACTGGCTGTGCTCTAAAATGAGAGGGGTATCCTGTGGGTTCTTTAAGTCAACCATCCTTACGGGAATTTACTTTGCACCCTCAAAGACCACTGGACAAATGCTTTCCTTTAAACCGTTTATGGAAACTTCAGGCATAAAAACTAAACCAGAATCATTTAATTATGTGGTAGGAATGCAATGGACAAACTGAGAAAGGGCGCGTAATAAATGAGCTTTGGGGATTTCAAAGTATTTTCTGGCTAGAGTGTTCCCCTTAGCCTTTTTCTTTCTCTTAGCGCAAGTGTTCCCCTCAGTTTTTTTCTCTCTGCTTGAGAGTTCCCTCCGCTTTTTCCTTCCTCTGCCTCTCCCCCTCTGCACAAGTCTTGCATTGAGTGTCCTAAGGAGGGGGCTCTTAAGGGTTAAACTAGACTGCTCTCCAATCCAGCATAAAGCATAATCGTTTTCCTTCAGAGTAATTTCTATTGCCTGCTCTGGCGCCTAGAGCAACACACTAGGAAGCAGCCTGGATAGCTTTTAAAGAGATACAGTAGTACCCTTTTTTCTCTTTTTTACTTTTACTGTTACCTCCAATTGCCCTGGCCAGCGGGTGGCGCAGTGGGTTAAACCGCTGAACCATAAGCTGTCGATCGAAAGGTCGGCAGTTCGATTCCCGCAACGGGGTGAGCACTCGTTGCTTGGCCAGCTCCTGCCAACCTAGCAGTTCCAAAGCATGTCAATGCAAGTAGATAAATAGGTACCGCTTGCGGGAAGGTAAACAGCGCTCTGTGTTCCAGCTGCATGCTACGCGCTGCGGCAAGGAGAGTCATGCCGGCCACATGACCACGGAGGCGTCTTCGGACAACGCTGGCTCTTCGGCTTTGAAATGGGGATGAGCACCACACCCTAGAGTCGGACACGACTGGACTTAATTGTCAGGGGTCACCTTTACCTTTACCAATTGCCCTAATAAACTCTTTAACCCAAAAGGTAACCTTCGTCTCTTGACACTATCCCATGTGTAATTTTATACATAGGGGTAGGAGAAAATGGAGATAATGAAATAAAAACACTACTTTCTGCTAAAAATTCTGTGAAAAAATAAAACCATGTAATTTTATGTCATTCTTCATCTGCTAACACTTTACAACCTATACCACCTACCTAGTACACTTTTAAAGGTTATAATTGATAAAAATGGGGAAATTTGGAATAAAAACACAACATAACTTTCTGCTATTTCATTTTGGTTAAACACTGAAATCTGTGAAAAAATGAAACCAGTTTCTCCCACCTCTATCATATTATAAATTATACGTCTCAATCATGTTCCCCCTCAGGCACCTTTTTTTCTAGAGTGAAGAGCCTTTCCTCATAAATAATGTTTGCCCCAGCCCACTAATCATTTTGGTCACTCTTCTCTGCACCTTTTCAAGCTCCACTATATCTCTTTTGAGATGTGCCAACCAGCACTGTACGCAATACTCCAGATGTGGCCTTACCATCGATTCATACAATGGCATAATAATATTGGCCGTTTTATTCTCAATCCCTTTTTTAATGATCCCAAGCATGGAATTGGCCTTCATTACAGCCATTGCACACTGGGTCGACACTTTCATCGACCTGTCCACCAGTACCCCAAGATCTCTCTCCTGATCCGTCAGAGACAGCTCAGAACCCATCATATATGAAGTTTTGATTTCTTGCCCCAATGTGCACTACTTTACATTTACTTTTAGGCACATCTGCCACGTTGCTGCCCTTTCTCCCAGTTTGGAGAGATCCTTCTGGAGCTCTTCGCAATCCTTTCTGATCTTCACCACTTGGAAAAGTTTAGTGTCATCCACAAACATGGCAACCTTCTTATCCCCAACTCCATATCATTTATGAACAAGTTGAAAAGTATCGGTCCCAAGACAGATCCTTACGGCACATCACTTTTCACCTCTCTCCATTGTGAAAATTGCCCATTGGCATCCACTGTCTGTTTCCTAGTCTTCAACCAGTTCCCAATCTGTAAAGAGGATCTGCCCTCTTATTCTCTGACTGTGGAGTTTTCTCAGGAGTCTTTGGTGAGGGTCAGTGTTAAATGCCTTCTCAAGGTCCAGATATATAATATCAGCGGATTTGCCCACATCCATATGCCGGCCAACTTTTCCAAATGATTCTAAAAGGTTAGTGAGACAAGACTTACCCTTACAGAAGCCATGCTGATTTTCCCTCAGCAAACCTTGATCTTCTATATGTTTTAAGATTTTATCCTTGATGAGGCTTTCCACCATCTTACCTGGAACAGATGTTAGGCTGACTGGCCTGTAGTTTCCCAGGTTCCCTCTCCCTCCTTTTTTAATGATTAGTGTGATATTAGCTATCTTCCAGGGACAAGCTGTATATTTCAGTCAAGATCAGCAACCATTCTTGAGTTGTTTAAGAACTCTTGGGTAGATGCCATCTGGACCTGGTGACTTATTAATCTTTAGGATACATCTCAATAGGAAAGAAGAAATAAGGGGTGTCCCAGGTGCTTGGATCCCAGTCTTAAAAAACTGTTCTGCTGTTCCTTTAAAAGACACTACAGCCTCTTATATCAATGTGACCCCTTTAAACTGAAAACTGCTTGGTCATGGAGCCACACAGCTGGTTCCAATATCACTCCTGACGGGCTATAAAACTCCTTGCTTTCTGCCAGCTCTTTTCCAGAGCTTTCTTGTTTCATCTTCAGTCCTAGCATGGGCATTCTGTACTCTGAGGAAGCCCTATGTGATTGGGGTGAAACGTAAGATTGTGTTTTTTTAAATCTTTCTATGTTTTTCGTGGACCATGGCCAGAAGACCCGCTGATAACTTTTTTAACAATAAAGTATCAATCTTCAATTTGTCAAAAAGGTCTGAAATGTATTCTGTTTTCACATCTATTTTACTTAATTCTTTGGTCACCCTTCGGAGGTGGGGGCTGTGCCCAAGCTCTTCTGCCATGAAGAAAAAACCGATATTTTTGTTTGTTTTATATATAGATTTTCTTATGGAACAGCAAATACATCTTTTCCTCAGTCAATATGTGAACATTTTGCTCTTTTTATAATTTCTGTTAATACATTGCAGTAAAGAAAGATGTTTCTAATGGCTCACTTACATAAGGCATTTTTATATCTATGGAGGCCTTTCTGGTGTCAGTGACTGATAGAATTCAACCAGATAAAATGTGACTTTCAGGCAAATATATACACTTGTTAATACATACCAAAGCACATTCTTATGTGTTTTATGCTTGCCCTTGGCTGGGACAAGAAACACCTCAAAATATCTTGCCATTCTTGATCATAGGCAACTGCTTGGGAATATGTAATAGTACCCTTATAAAGTAGTAATAAATCCTGTTCACCTCCAAGAAATAGTGCATAAGAACATAAGAAGAGCCTTGCTGGATCAGGCCATAGGGCCATCTAGTCCAGCTTCCTGTATCTCACAGTGGCCCCACCAGATGCCTCCGAGAGCACAAAGACAACAAGATAACCTGTTTCCTGCTGTCACTCCCTTGCACCTGGCACAAAGAACTACTGTACTTCTAAAGCCAGGGGGTTGCTTATGGCTTGTAACCTGTGATGGTCTTTTCCTCCATGAATCTATCCAAACCCCTTTAAAAGGCATCTAGGCCAGGTGCCATCATCACATCCTGTGGCAGGGAGTTCCACAGATGAATTACACGCTGGGTGAAGAAATATTTTCTTTTGTCCGTTTTAACACTCCCTCCACTCAACTTTAGTGCATGTCCCCTGGTTCTGGTGTTGTGTGAGAGAGGGAGAAGAATTTCCCTCTCTCCACTCTCTCCAACCCATGCATAATTTTATACGTCTCAATCATGCCCCCCCTCAGGCGCCTTTTTTCTAGACTGAAAAGCCCCAAACGATGTAGCCTTTCCTCATAAGGGAGGTGCTCCAGCCCACAAATCATTTTGGTTGCTCTTTTCTGGACCTTGTGAAAGTGCTGCGGTGAAATAGGGATTCTATACATCTTTGTTGGGGTCTATGTACGTGAAATCAGTCTTAACAATGCTGGTGTTTTTAAACTTACTGATGATATTTTTTGCTGCCTTTTTTTTCTTTGCCACTTCGCCCCGTCTGGCTACTCGCACCACCACCACCGCCCGCTGCACCCACCTCACCCCCACCATGCCGGCCACATGCCTTCTTACGCCACTGCCACGGCCATTTTCAACTTTTTTTAAAAAAATAAAGGCAATCTGAGTGCTGAGCACCGCTTACCGCCGCCGCTGTCCTCCGTCTTCCGTCCCGGCCAGCTGGCTGCTCTTCGAGGACCGAGACTGCACCCGCCACCGTGTGGTCATCCTGGCTGGCCTGCTGCATCGCAGGCCAGGACTCTTCTGAGCCTGGCCAGCTGCATTCCACAAGACCAGGGCTGCTCACGCAGGTGCACAATGCTTTTTTTTTAATTTAAAAACATTTTTTTGCTGGGAGAGTTTTCCCAGGCATTGTTCACTTGCGTGAGCCTCGTACAAGTGTGCAAGAAGCCCTGGTTGGCTGGAATGCAGCCAGTCAGGCTCAGAAAAGACCCGGCCCGCCGCGATGCAGCCGGCCAGCCGGGAAAGGCCTGGGGGCAAGTGGGAAAACTGGGACAGTCCTGGTTTCCAAGCCCGGATGGGACAGCGGCTGGAATGGTCCCTGGAAACCGGGACTGTCCTGGTTTTTCCGGGACAGATGGTAAGCCTAATTGCTGCTCCTTTTTGGTTTCCATAGGGCTCAATACATTTTCCTTGTCAGCTATCAGCTTGTCAGTTTCGCGACCCATGAAAAATTGGGTTGCAATCTACTGGTGGGTCACAACCCACAATTGGAGAACTGCTGGTATAAAGTAATATACTTTGTGCATATTAAGCCTGTTTAACATCCATAAGTCTACTCTTATACAAATCATACTGAAGCCTATAATCCGATTCAGCTAACACGATGCATGTAGCAACATTAAATATATTGGCAGTGCTTTACACATCATGATTTTAATGTATACATCAATGTTCCCTCTAATCCCTCCCCCCATTGTGCAGAACAGGAAATAGTCCGAGCAGTATATAACCACTGTAATCTTAAAATGGGCAATGGCCACTCTGACCACCAGACAGTAAGTGAGGTACTGCTCATGCATCACAACTAAGGCGAGCAGACGGCATGTTTGTCAGGCATGATAATTTATAAAGAACTATGTAATCAGTACGTAGTTGTCTTTTTTAATGAAACATTAACAGAACTCCATTAGTCCCTACTCCCATTGCACTGCAATATATATCATGTTCCGCTATATATGAAGAATGCGTTCTCAAAGCCATTAGTTAAATACTTCTAGGTAATGCCTGCAATGTGCAGATGCTCATGAAACACAGGACCAGTAGTATAGCCCATACCCTGATGAACTCATGTTTGGAGGAATTCAGATAGAAACCTAGTACTTCAAGCATGCCATCACAGTAATAGAATTTTACAAGCAAATCATTTTCGTGTCAGATTCGTGTCAAACCCCTGTCACATTTCTGGCTAATACAATTTAGCAACTCTAGAAGGATTTTGTGACCAGCGATTATTGCTGTTGTTACTTGGCACTGTGCTTATCTTATACACATTTATCCTTTACATAGAATTGTCATACATGAGTGACATACAATATTTCATGACCATTTGGCTCCACTATTTTCATTTACATTTTCATGACCATTTGGCTCTACCACTTACATAATCTACACCTGTGTGAACGAGGGAGTGAATGACACAAACAGACTAAAATATCCTCTATCTACTGAATGCTAGGTATTCTGCTAAAATGTAGTAATAGACCCTCTGAAAACAGATTCAGATTCTAAATCATGGTCATACTGTGGTTCTTTATAATGTTCTCATGTTTACAAAACTACATCAAAATCCTAGCCAGCCTGATTCCTCCTCCCAACTAATTCATCAACTGATAATTCCTCCACTTGCAACTGTGATGGAGAAGAGGAAAACTCACTTGGTCCAGTTTTTAAAACTATATGCCATGAAGTCTGTATGCCAGCCTTCTGTGCTTGCGGGAGACACAGAGCATGTGTCTTAGGAACTTGGCGACTGACGTCAATCAAACAGGAATACACTTGGTGTTCTGTGTGTGTTAGCATGTTGCTCAGTGTTGGTACACACACTGCTACTGTGTTTTGTGCACCTAAGATAGCTGATCTATGTGCTGAAACTTAAAATCATCTGTCCTTTCAATCCCAACAACAGGCACTGAGCAACCTAGCATAGATCCAACATTGGCTTCACAGGGGCTTCGTTCTCACAGCTTTAGAAGACGGTGTGGAAGTTATGAACATAAACCCCAATCTTGCTTTTTCATTCACGGGTTCTGTAGAGGAGCACATGTTGACTTCTGAACACAGCAATAAGAACAAAACAGCAGCTCATTGTCACAGCGTCTTAATATGTGCGACCTGCGATGTTTGAGTGACAATGGCACACAAAAGCCTCTTCTCTTGAATTCCACTTTGATAGCAGCTTCAAAACAGCATAACTGGTTTCAAAGCAGCATAACTCTTCGCTGGTACACAAGGGCACAGGACATATTTTGTATCTGTCAGGTAGGTCGCATCTGAAGTACCGTAATTCTAAGCATTCTGGAAAGAGAGGAAATGCTACCTTCATTTGCTTGCCTGCTAGGACACAATAGCATCTCTTTTTATTCAGTGACATCTTTTTAAAGTGGAGTGTGAATGTTCATGTAAAAGAGAAAAGAGAAGGATCGCAGAGACATGACATTCCTATGATTCTGATCATGATGCAGAGAGCTATCGTGGTGGAGTAAATAGAGTGTGGGGCTCTGAGTAAAGAGATCTGGATTCAAGTTCCTGTTACCCTTGAAACTCCTTGGGCGACCCTGGGACAGTCACTGCTTCTCAGCCTAACCTTCCTCACAAGTTCTTGTGAAGATAAAATGGGGAAAAAAAATTAGGCCACCTTGAGCTTCTTGGAGGGAGGGTGAGATACATGTGCGATAAATAAAACTGTAGTAAAGTGAATCAGAAAGCTAACACCCTAAAAAGTAATTGCTGTGAATTTATTGAGACCTTTTCCTTACAAATGGAGCATTCCTATGTACAACATTCATTTGAAGAGGCACAGTTCTCCTGCTTTTGGGGAGCACAACACAGATAGGTCATGATCCAAATAAGTGATGATGCATGTATGTAGAAAAGAACCACGTGTAGCTGGAATTCCACATCTTATTCTCTTCCATCTTAAATATCACTTCTTTCAATTCTGGCCAGACAGCACAATCTAGTAAACATTAATTATGACTAGCTTTGTGTCCCACTCTGCAGCCTTCAGTGTTTGTCAGACTCAAATGAACATTTACTGGATGGTGCTCATGGGTTTTAAGACAATTTGACTTTCATAGGATGAAAGTCAAAGTTTTCAGTTAGAACTAAAATGAAACACTGCATAAAATGTAGCAGTTTTAGAAGAAGCATACATTTAAAATTAAGTTGAATTCAACTACTGGCTTTAAGGCATATTTCTACCTTGTTCAACAGTAATTTCCTAGTGTATAGGCTAAGCAACAAAAGCCTTGAAAATGAAAAAAATATATGGGGAAGTAGTTCAATGGGTGGTAAACAGGAATTGATGCAAAAAACCAAAAAACAGGGTACAATTCACCTTCTACTGAAGGAAATCAGAAAATGTTAGTTCCTTTAATAGCTATTGATTGTACTCAAATTGTCTGCCACCAGTAGCGTACCAAGGATGGGGCGGGTGGTTTGCCCCGGGTGCACACTGTAAAGGGATGCCAGTGTGCCTGTCCCTTCAAATGCTGGGTAGACCTGGCCTCCTCTGTGGGGAGTCTCAAGGTGGAGGCCTGGTCTACCTGGCAATCAAATGCTGGATAGACCTGGCCTCCCCAAGGCAGAGGCTTGGTCTACCCATTGTATTGAATTTCAGGTAGACCTGGCCTCCCATGGAGATCTCAAGGTGGAGGCCAGGTCTATCCATGGCTTTGAGCAGTCAAGGGTGGGGCAGTGGGAGCACTCTGCCCTGGGTATCAGTGGCGCTAGGTATGCCACTGCCCACCAACATAGGTGTCCATGGTGCCCCCACCAATGAATCTTCCCAGCCTCAAAATTAGCATCATCCTTGTTCAACAATAGCAATAAGGGTGTCAGAAATAGACTTTCCCATGATCAACTACTATTTTGAACTGTTAACATGTAAAAGCACCAATCACACAGGTTGTCTGGATCATATGGGAACTTCCCAAGCCAGCATAAGTAACCTTAATGTAGGTGGGGCATTGCCTTGACACATAGCCTTAAATATGTAGATATGTACGTACCATAGCATTTAATGATGATGATGATATCTGGGCAACCAATGTAATAATCTCTTTAGCATGTTACAAATGCAACACAGAAGCCAATGAGGGGACACCATTTCTGGGGCAGCAGTAATGCCACAGAGACAATGCATAAGTTGGCCTAGAGAAAACCCACAGCAATTCATGTGTAACTACTTTGCATAATTGGAATCCATGACTTTTTAGCAGTGGTGTTCTGTGGATCTTGCATACTGTATATTTTGTGTAGACTTTAACTGGCACATTAAAGAAAGGGAAGTTCATTCCAAATGCTACACTGAATGATTTCAACATTTAGAATCTGATTGGAATAACAGTGATGTACAGTAAGGAGCCTGTGCTTTCACCTTGTTTTTTTCTTGAACAGCAGCAGTCCTCCTCCTATACCACATGGAAGACTCTTTTGGAAACTGAGCAGAGTTGCTAAAGCATCTGTCATATGGTGGGTGGCGTGGGAAGGTCAGATATTTCAAGAAAAAAGGTAAATGTTCTAGTGGGCTAGCTCAAGCCCTTTGTATCAGGCTAAACAGTTCTTTGGCTTCTAGCCACAGCTTTTAAGATGCCTGATGGAATTTCACTTATGAAGTTAAATAATCCGGGTTATGGTGGAAAAGACTGTCTGGGAAACCTCAGCTAAGCAGAGTTGAGTATGAACAGTAAATACAAATTGCAATAAATACTGTACAACATTGTCTTTGAACTGACAGGGACAATGTCAGATGCTGGAATAAGGATAATTTTTAGATTGGAGCAAAAATATGAAGGGAACAAACCTTTTGCCACCAAATCAGCATAAATTAATTTGCAAAGAATCATTAAGGAAACAATCATCTTGCTGGATCAGGTCAAAGGTCTATCTAGCAAAGCATCCAGTTTCCCACAATGACCAGAAACGAAGAACCAAGCCAGTCCCTCTATGCATAGCCCTGCCCCCTTTATCTACATACCTCTACCATAGGTTCCATATTTTGCTCATGCTGGTTTGCGAAAACAACTCGGACAACTGCTTTGTACATAGTGATTATTTTAAAAATGAAGTTCTGCTTCAGCCGAGTCTCTCAGCAAAGAAATGACTTTGAACAAAGGAAAAATACTTGTGGTGGCAACAGATGTAATGTAAAAAATGGCATCGAATTCTTCATCTGCAGTGCATTCCCAACTTTCCCTAAGCTTTGCAAGTTGAGCAAGCTGTTATATACCAGCAAATCAAATACTGATTCAGCTGAGAGTCTTGCCTCTCCCGCCAAGCTTTGAGCTGTGTGTGTGTGTGTGTGTGTGTGTGTGTGTGCCTTTTAAAAAAATTGTGAGTGCCACATGTACATTTATCTGTCTGTTCAATGTATTATTCATTCAGAGAATGAAGGAGATTTTCTGGTGGCGGCATAGGTGTCAATCAATCAGGCTGTTTACAGCTGGCTCTTGCTGCACACTTACAGAACCATTTTTTTTTTACCTAAAGGCTTGTCCTGGACAGTGAAGGTACATTTGGGCTGAATGCAGTAAGAGTACTTACGAAGCAACCCCAGTGCTCTAAAATGTTGTGTCTATCTTCATCTTTCTTTTGTTTAGTTGCGTTCCTTGGAAAAAGAGAGCTGATATTCTGAAAGGTCAGATGATCTTTTGGTTGAAATAACTTTATGGATATTGCTGTGATCACCATTATGTTGATTTCTACAGTCTTGGATATACTGAGGTGTCAGACAAACCAAAGAGATTCCAAGTTCCAAGTGAAGTTCAGAGGGGAGTTGTGGTCAGAGATTTAAGACCTGAACAGCCCAATCCTAACTAAACTCCCGCATGGTGATGCAGTGGTGCTGGTGTGGGCACAGGCCACGCTTCATCCTGCAGGGGAGTTTTGCATGCTCGAGGTCTCCTCCGGGTAAAGGGACATTTGTCCCCTTGTCCTGGGGTATGTCCCAGCAGCAGCAACAGGTCAATTCAGACCTGCACCAGCAATATCGTTGATCGTGCAAGCGGATCGGGACTGGGAAGGGGGTTTGGATATGGTGTGTGCTGGCGCCGCCGATTCCACCCCCTCCTGGCCCTGATCAATCCCCACGCTCCTGTTGCCGCCCTCCCCCACCCCGTTCAGCCCCCTCCCCACCCTCAACCCACCCCTATTCCTGATGTACCTCATGCAGCATGTGTCCCAATGTCCACCAGTAACAACAGGAAGGCTCTGGCCTTCCTGCCAGCGCGGCCAGGCCTTGTGGTGCTGCAAAGCGCTTTATGGCACTTTTGCGACAGCATGCACTGGCAGAATTTGTGTTCCGCCGGTGCAGCCCATGAATAGGTTTGAACTGAAAGAGTGTTGTATGTTCAAAGTGACAGTAACTCTAGACCAATAAAAAGGGGTGGTGGTATTTGACTGCTGATTCCTTTGATAGTTGCAGGGCATGTAGAACAGAAAGTATGGGCTTTGAAAACAAGATACGTAATATCTAACATATATGTGTTAAATATAATCAGCTTGCTATTGGGGAAGCTATGATAAAAGCTAATCACCTCTGTGTCTCAATGGAACCCAATTGATAATTTATGCTTTTCCTATGTAAAGGAAAATAAAGGATAGAGAGTTATGTGCCATTATGTTCCATGAAGATACAGAAATATTATTTTGCAATATTTTTTGTCATCAGTGCTCAAGAGATGAAAGTATATTCAATAAATTCACTGGGTTTTGAGAAAAAAACAAGATTACACAAAAAGCATTCTGATTCTTATCTAATAATATTTACTTCAGCAAAGCATGACAACTTCATTTTCTTTTAAGACAGAAGTCATCAACACATCATCAATACGTGCTACATAGCAACCATTTATGCTTTGCTTTCCATTAAAAAATGAAATTGCTTTGTGAATGGCATGAAAATTTTGCTTAAAAAATATTGACAGCAGTATTTACCTGGTTCATGTGCCATACTGCTTCTCCCACTAAAATTCCCAAGAGATGTGCAGTGTTAATATGTTGTATGCTAATATAAATTTATTTTGGAAAGTTATTTAATGTGTTCTCAGCAATACAGTGAACTCTTGATTTAACAGATTTCGGAAATAATGTATGTTCTCTGCTTCACTAATAACTAATTTCGTGCAATGTGTGTGTCCATTGACATAAATGTATTGGATTTAACAGACTTTGGCATTAACGACTCTTAACGGACATCCCTTTCCTCCATTACGGCCCAATCCTATCCAACTTTCCAGCATCGATGCAGCTGCAATGCAGCCCAAAGTAAGGGAACAAACTTTCTCTTACCTTGACCAGGCCTCCATGACTGCCCCCCACTGCGTGATGCAGCGGGTGATGCACACGCCCTATTGGCACGGCTGCATCAGCACTGGAAAGTTAGATAGGATTGGGCCCCTTGTCTGTTAAATCGAGGGTTTACTTATAGTATTACAGTGATATTTAGGCTTACCAGATCTCCAACCGGGACAGAGTGCTAGACCTTTAGGAGAAGGAATGTGGGCAGGTGTAGCTTGTTAAACTCTTCTGTTACTCAGGAATGTGGGCAGGTGTAGCTTGTTAAACTTCTGTTACTCAGAAGCAAGCCCCATTGTGTTCAGTGGGGATTGCTTCGGAGTAGACATGCCTAGGATTGTGCTCTAAGGTTTAACAAGCTACACCTGCCCACATTCCTTCTCCTAAAGGTCTAGCACTCTGTCCCGGTTGGAGATCTGGTAAGCCTAGTGATATTTTAAAATAAACATAATTATGAGAGGTAAGAGCTTGGCGCTGAAGAGAGGACCATTCTCATTGGCTGGTGAGAAATAAAACTCTTTAGAGACTGGTGGTATTGGGCTAGAATAGATAGATATATGATTGGTTCTAATAAGCAAGGGAGAGTGGTCAGTTAGAAGTGACAGTAAATGACAGTTGGGAAGAAGGGAGAGGTAGGGTGTCAGTGGTGAGGAAAGACCTGGAAAGAAGTGAAGAGAAAACGCTGCCTGAAGAACAGGGAATAAGTAGATAGATTAGTAGATTAGTAGAACTAGGCATTTTTATTTAACTCTATCCCACTTGGTTTCATTATTTTGTTTCTGTTCAAACAGGACGTTGTCTCAGCTGTGTGGTTTGGAGATCAGTTCTCACAAAGCTGTGAAAAAGAAAAACAGCCCTGTATAGTTGGGTACAGGGAACCAAAAAAAACCCCACACAAACAAGTGAGGGTAGCAGGTCTCTGGACGGAGAGCCACCACAGTGCGTAAGAGAACATGGCCTTATACAGTATATATGTTTCCAGGATGATCCTTTATGCCCAGGAGAGAAGCCAGACACTTTTCTAAAACATCTTTGTGTTTAACACTCATAAGAAGCTTCAGGGAATTCCAGTTGGATAAAAGAGTTATGAGAAAATGAGACAAGTGTGAAGCCATGGGAAGTCATGGTAAGAGATGGTATATTTATCACAGCATTAGGCATTGAGAATACAACCCTGGATTCATTTGCCAGGGTTGTCACAAAATTAGTCAGTTTTCTTTAAATGTGGCCATACAACCAAGTCCCTTCAAAATTAAAGCATGTACCAGTTGATCACTTTCCTTTACAATTCATTTAGGGATTTTTTCTTTTAAATAATACATTTTCTTCATTATTTATAGTATGAACAAAATCCTAGTGCTTTAAAAATCTGCCCTTGACAAATGTCTAAGAATACATTTTTAAAATGACTTAATGTACAACTTCATATTATTTTAAGGCATGAACAATGGCATATGAATGGGAAGAGCTTCCAGAAAAGCACTATGTGTTGTTTTGTTTTGTTGACTTGGCCAGTTCCAAGCACATTACATCAAGAAACTAACCTGAAGCTAGAAATGAACAAGTGTTGTGACTTAAGACTTAATAACAGGATGGATGGACATTCTAGACAAGTCAGTTAAAATAGAACGTCTGTTTTGTTTTGGAAGTCTCCATGTCTACTTTAAGCACCAGATATTCCTCAAAGCAACTTTGGCTAACTCAGTACATGTTTCTCTTGTGCTGCATGTTCCTTGTCTGATCCTTAAAGAGTGCGTTTTTTTCCTTAATTTTATGACTGCTGCAGAAATGTTCAGGGTCTGGGCTAATGCACTTTTGGAAGTCCATTATAAAGATGAATACAAAAGCAAATGAAAGGTTTCCTGCAGACCCACAAACCACCCTTAGCTATAAGAAATATGTTGTGCATAGTTTTTTTTTTCTTTTTAAAGAGTGATATGTTACTAGATCTACATTCTCAGTTTACCAGAGTTTGAGGATTTCTACTTTATTAAAGCCAGGGTCCTTCCGAAGTTCCCAATATGTGTCATTAGAAACCCAAGCTTCTCTTTGATTGGCATCAATAAGTTTTCTGAAAATGAGAAAAAAATTGCAATTAGACAAAACAAACTCAGACATGTCTTTAAAAAGAACAGAATTATACTTAAGACCAACACAGTGCCTGCAGCTTTCAATAACTATAATCCCACCAATCAATTATGGGCAACCCAATCCTTTCTAGCAGGATGCAGCAGCGCAAATAAGGTGCCCGCTGCATCCTGTGCAGGATGGGGGCTGAGCCAGCGCAGCCAGAGGCCTCCCTCAGGGTAAAGGGATGTTCGTCCTCTTACCCAAGTAGAGACCCAGCTGCCCCAATGGGTCAGCTATTTTGCTGGTGCACATTCGAGAGCCCCATTTAACGCCAGCCAGGCCCGGGAAGGGGGATAGGATTTGGTGGAGCACGCCGCTCGCCACCCTCCCCACGTCCCTCCGCTGCCCGGTGGGGACTTACCTTTCCATTGCAACACTCCACCATTCTGTGGCGCCAGTGGAGCGGTGCAAGCCTCTCTGCCAGCGCTCCTTACTCGTCGGGTGCTGCAAATGTGCTTTATGGCACATTTGCGACACCCTAGACTGGCGGAGCGATTGCTCCGCCAGTCTAAATGTAGACAGGATTGCGCTGTTGGTGAGTGGGTGGGGTGGGGTGGAAGGATTGAATTCAGTCCTATCTCCCTCCCAAACAGGGATGTTTGCTTTTTTAAAAGATTTCTCCCTGGGTAGCCCCAGCTGTTGGATATGGAGGAAACTGTACATATATACCTATTTGCATACACAGTTCCTCACTAAGTTATGAATACTCATGTGGAAGTCTGCTTCTACGTTATGTATACAGCCTTAGAAGTAAGACCCGTTGATTTCAATGGGACTTACTCCCAGTTAAGTGTTATAAGACGGCAGCCTCAATGTTCTAAATCAAAAGCTCAAGGATTTTACAATACAGGTAGTCCCCAACTCATGGATGTCTGATTTACCAACATCCTGATTTACGGACAGCTGTGCCTGTGCTTTTGCACAGGTGCAGTCTGTCCTGCCTTGTGCGTTCATGCAGTCACGACACCGTACGGACAGCCACATTGGCACTTTCATGCAGGTGCAGTCTGTCTGGCATTGTGTTTTTGTGCAGGCGTGATAGCGCTGTTCTGACTTCCAGAATGGAACCAGAACATAAGTCAGGAACTACCTGTACTATCAGTTTATAGTAATTAAAAGTCATTTACTTGTCAGTGTTTAAGCCAAAAATGCTTCAAAACATACAGTATGAGCTTTGACTTGGAACCCTCGCTCCAAGATTGCCTGTGGCATAAGGCATCTGTCAACAGCCTTTAAACGTTCTCCCTTTATTGTTCTTGTTTCCTTTCTGCAAATCCTCCACCTTGTGCAATGAGAAGCACACATTTTTTCATATATAACAATGCCGTTCGGTTTGTGTTTCCAATGTGAAATGATCTTAACAAGCTGTTATAAATGTTTTATAAATATTAATTTGTATAGCAATGCTTCTACAGCTACCAACCTCTCACTGTTTAAAAAGAACACAATGAACACAATACTTAAGGCTAAATTGACATACCTAAAAAATTTTGGTACATGTTCCATGTTGTTTTCTTCTAAGTAGCGTTTTCGACTTCTCTGGAGTTCCTCTATTCTTTGCTTTTCTGTTGCTGCTGCTTCTAAATTCCCTTCTTCCAAAAGCCTACAGTAAAACAATTGGATCTTTCAGTTGTGGAACAAAAACAAAAAGACAAACAAAAGGAAGAAGAGACACCCATTTCACACTTCAAGAGTCACTTGAACTAACAAATGCTGAATCATGCAACTCAGATAAAATTAATAGGACAACCCTTTAAAGGAATCTTAGTTAATTAATTGGATACGGTTATGATTATTTACTAAATCTGCATGTAAGAAAGGCCAATTATTTTGAAGAAATCAGTTTTACATATGAATAAAACTAATTACTTTAAAGGAAAAAGCACTTTTAAAGATGATGCATGCTTGTGTCACAACAAACAGTATCTTAAAAAAAAGCATCCCCCCCCCTGTTTTGAGAGAGGAGGGGGGCCACCTCTTCTGGGAAGGTGCCTGCCTTCTGCAGATTTCTCCTAATTGCTTGTATGAAAATAACCTGATGCTTCTTAACTAGCTTTTTAGAGCAAGAGTTTTTTAAGTGATTCATCTAACTGATGAAGCAACTAAATACTGCAGCCCTAAAAAATGAACATTCTCTACAATCTGTACTCTAAAGCAGCCTTTAGCAATAAATAAAGAATGAAAATCTTGCCTTTGATCTGGCCTGAATCGTGCATCTGTTCGTGGAAGAAGATCTTTCAGTGCAGGATCTAACTCATTCAGTTCAATGGCAAATCTTGTAAAGCCATAATAGCGCTCATAGTTGGTTGGCATGGAGCCTGCATTAATAGGTAGGAGAAATTGAGTAGTTAAAACTTTGTGAACACAAACAAGGTTCTGCATGCAGAAGTGAGTGTTGCACATACAAGGGTGGCAACAGGAGGACAGCAGCTGTGTGTGTGTGTGTGTGTGGGGGGGAAATGTCATTCAGGCACCGCCTCTCACTGTGCCAGATCTGCCACAAAGTCATCATGTACTATATCACAATCTACTCCTTCCCTCCCCCCATTTTATTTTATCATTTAATGCTGCAAACCCACCCACCAGCCTGGAGTACATAAAAGATGTATATATCTGAACTCATGTCTGAATTCTGTCATCCTGTGGATTTGGATAAAGGAAGGGCCAACAAGGGCTTTACATCCAGTGGATCTAGAGATACTCCACTCTACCATAGTTGGTATAATGATGAATCTCCTCTCCCCAAGTGCTTAGTTGTATACTCAATGCATTTTTACCTGGTCTCCATATACATTTTGCTGAAGGCCCAACGCCACAGTATAGTCCTTCGTGCCACTTTCCAAAAAGGCGATGCACCACCTTTCCTTCTTGGTCCATGACAACACCTTGAATTTCATTTGCATTGGAATTCCAATAATTCACCTGAAAAGATGTTTTAAATATTTAATATTTTAATAAAAACAATTAATATTTTAAAGCACTATGAAAACTGACAGGAAATAGTGATTAGATGCTTTTATATAAATTTTTACTTTTCAATATAAGACAAAGCATTTTATGGAACACTTTCTGTCTTCTCAAATCGTCTGTTTTGGCTGATGGAAGACAATAGATGGGGGTGGGGTGGGGACTGAAAATCCTGTTACCTTTCCTATCTCCAATTTCCTATGTTTTTCAGGACCTGCACATTACTACCAATCATTTAACACACTGATAGTGGAACTAAAGTAGGATTTACTTCAGATGGAAACCTTGTGACCGTAATTTATTTTATTATTGTTATTTTTATATGTTTTTAATTAAGTGAGATGTTTTATTGCAGTGGTTCTCAAAGTGGTGGGTCGTGACCCACCACTAGAACTGGATGCTGCCCCCTGCCAGCATGTGGGCGGGGACAGCATGTGGCAGCGATCCTGGGGATCACCGCTGCCACCGGGGGAAAAAGTTTTTAAAAGGTGATTTTTGCACTTACCGGGGGTCATGATGACTTCCGGGGTGTTTGGGGAGGCCTGCGGAACCCTCTGCAGGCCTCCCTGAGCTTCAGATCACCGCTCTGCAACGATTTATGACCACTTCTGGTTTTCATGAAAACCAGAAGTGGTCGTAAATCACTGTGGAGTGGTGATCTGAAGCTCAGGGAGGCCTGTGGAGGGGTCCGCAGGCCTCTCCGCATCCCCAGAAGCCATCAGGATCCCCGGTGAGGTAAGGATGGCCACTTTTTCCCCGGCGGTGGTACGATTCCCAGGATCACTGCCACCGCTGTCCCCACCCCATCCCCAAAGACTTAAAGTTCTCCCTGCCTTGTGGGGTGAACTTTGAGAACCACTGTTTTATTGTATGAACTGTACACCACTTTGAACTTTGAAAAAGTAATTTATAACTATTTTAACTAAATAAACAAATAATTTGCATGATCTCAAGAGGCTTGTAAGAGGGCCACGTACCTATCTCCCACACTGAAGAACTGGCTTGTACATCTGGTACGTTTACCAATCGTGGCCAAGTTGTCAGCCTGCCAGAGGTCCTTATGTGCTCCTGAAGGCCACTGTGTGTGGGCTGCCAGTTGTATGAATTGACTATTTATGTTGAGAATAGTTGAAAAGTTACCTTGACAAATGTAAGCTTACAAATGCAGACACTGCTTTTTGCATTTCTGATAGTTACTTCTCCATAATGTTCAATCCATCGCCTTCCACTAAGGATATTGTGTATGCAAGTAGTGACTTTGTTCCATACATAGCAATCACCATACCTGGAAAAACAGTTAAGTGTAATAGCTATGCTTCAATATTACTCAATCCCAAATCACTGCCTTTTCACATATAAATTAATACTATCCTTCAGAAAAAAAGCAGGTGCCCAACCTTCACTTAAATAGTTTAAATAAATATATAAGCAAAGAAGTCATACTTTTCTGCTGTGTCTATTTGTTTCACGTTTTGGAGGAAGGTATTCAATCCACTGGTTAATTATTGTTCAAATATTAAATACTCAAGTATTTTTAGAGTTTTAACTTCAGTAGAAAAATAAAAGAGGAAAAAAATAATCAACACTTGATGTGCACTACAAGCACCCACAGTGCTGAAACATCACCTGTCAAGAATATACTATGAATAATCAGCACAATTTTTATAACTGCTTAATTAAACACACATAATTGCAGTATCTAGTAATAGTTGAGTATGGGGTTCCTTGGTATCAGTAAGTTGCTTCTGTGCCTCTTCTGGGTTCAAGTCTGCTACATTATCCCTCAGTGGACACCTGCAACTTGAAGGGCCTAGAGTAGTTTTATGGGCTGCAATTCTAGAACAAAGAAGAAGCACATAGGAAGCAACAGAGAAAACTGCTTACTTGGGAAGCGTCACATTCAGTGTCCCAACCGGAAGGATTTCCATTGATTTTCCCCAGAATTTGTTTTTCCACCTGATATCTAAAACAACAAAGCAAACATTTAGAATGCTATAAATTCCTGAAGTCTTGGACCTTATTTTTTCCTTAGCATATCATGCAATCTACACAGGTATTTTCTGAACAAGATTATTATGCTATTTTGAAGGCAGAAAATTGTTAACTTTCTCATTTCTTATTGTCAAATACAAAAGTGAGACATTACCTAAAAGCAAACAGTCGTCATAGTTATCTTAACCTTTTCAGTTAAATTCCAAAACAGAGAATGAGACATGTAATTATAAACTGAAGTCTCTTTTTAAAATCAACTTTGATCTTTAAGCTTGTGAATTAAAATGTATACCTTGCCAAAACACAAAATTCTTTGATTCACAGTGACAGGCAGAAATGGGTGGGTGGTGGCTAACCTGGAAAAAAAAAAAGCAGAGTGGCGAGGAATTCTACAAAAAAATGCAGAAGACTTCCATTTTCATCGTCAGCGTAATTAGAGTTACATTACATAGACCCACCCAAAAACTATGAAGCTGTGCAAAGCTGCAGTATTCTTGCAAAACTGATTTAGATTTTTAGAATTGTAATTAACAATGCTTAGTTTAAAGCTAAATAAGATTTTTGCACTGCTAGAACTAGCATTCTGGCAGTACAAGGTTCTTTACAGCTGTTGCCGACAAGTCATTCAGCGTAGCCGGGTCACCACTGCAATCAGCAAGTGGCTGTGGCTGTGCACCAGCGGCCCGTTGACAACCCCCGGCACCAGTAAGATAGCACAGGGGGCAGGAGGGAGGAACTGGGCAGGAGAGGGAGGAGGGTGGATCAACGTCAGGAAGGGGGCAGTATCAGTGGCAGCACTGGCCACTGATATTTCTTATCCCCCTTTACAGCCTTGATCCACTTTCCTGGGTCCACTCAGACTTGTGCCCAGCTATATAGTAGACCAGACCAAGCGGGGCAGTGAGGCCTTACCCCTAGGCAACAGAAGCAAATGTTCCTTTACATTTTACAGGAGGAGACATTAGGGACTCCCCCACCCCCGCAGGATGCAGCGTGCACTCCAGTGGTGTGGCTGCAGCGGCTGGGGGGGGCGCGCGTTTCAATAGGATTGGGCTGTTAGTTTTAAAATTCTGCATATATGTTTACATCCATATCAACAAACTTTCCTCAGTCAGGATTCAACACCTTATCTTATATATACATTGAAGTGTTACTGAGGGGCCGGTCTCTTTTGGAACAGACTTTTACCTGCTCTGAGAAAAATCGAAATCCTTTGTCTTCTCTAATACACTCGTAAGTTTCACCAAGCACAGGGTTAAAGGGCTTGCTTCCAGCTCTGTAATAAGTGGAGGCATATCCTGAAGTTGCAAAGGCAGCCACAAGGACCTAATGGAAAAAACCACAAGTGCATAAAAAACATGACAATTACTGCATATTGCTCTGATACAGTATTATATCTGTCATTTAATCTGTTCCCCATCACGTTTTTCACTGCTATGTTTGCTTGTTTTGTAAAAATATTCAAAACTCATTAAATGATCTATTTAAAAAAAGTAAGTAAATAGCTTTATTATCTGAATGACAGTGAACTGAGAAATTTGGGGCTTGTACAAATGTTATTTCTGTTCTGAAGGCTTCTGTCTGTGTCTAGTGATCTAATAATAAATGTACACACAAGTACACAAGGTTGGATCTTAAGGTTTTCTTTCTCTGGATAAAGGGGGATTCCTCCAGAGGAAGGGTCCCTTGGTCTTCTGCCAGAGCTAGGAGTCCTTTCCTCTGGAGGAAGATCATAGGATTCAGCCCAATGGCTCTCTCTGTCTCTTGTACACCGGAGTTTATCTTCATATGCATATACATGTCTCTTCGGCTGCCTGAAACTAGGAGGAAATGGGAAAGGCATGAGATCACTGAGAGAAAGAAAACAAAATGTGGAGGGGGCCAGTGTCTCCTTATCTTGTCTGATCTCCTCCTCCTCCTGTTTTCATCTGAAGTGTATTGCATAAAGTTTAGACAGTGACTTTGCGCCAGGTAATCGGAAGGAAAAAAAAAAAAGATTATGGCAATGGAGTGCTCTCCCTCCACCTAGTTCATCTAGCAGCTTGATTTGGGGGGATATTGTAATGCAATTGGATATAGAGGGAGACTCAATAGAACAGGAGACCATTGATGCTTTTAAGGATCTACCACGCAAGGAACAACAGAGAATGGTTAAGAGTTTGGAAAAAGTTAGATCTGAACTCCTCATCATTATGGGGGCAAACTCCACTCAAGAGGTTCCTGATCCTGCTAATAACATGATCACACTGTTAGGCTCTACAGTAACAGAGGACTTGGCTCCTCCGCAGATCCTGCCACATAATTCTCAAGACTCGAATCGGGTTGCAACACAAGCGTTTATACATTGTTCGCCTCCTAGGGGTATTGTTCTAGATCAGTGGTGGCCAACCTTTTTATGACATGTGCCACTTTTAGTTTTTTTGTATCTTGGGCGTGCCACAAAAATAAATAAATAAAGTAAATAAATAAATAATAAATAACCGTGTTTTTATTTTATTAAATAAATTATACTTTTAGCCTCACAAATTGCGTGTTTAGTTTGTGTAGTTTGACCCTTAATTTTGCAGTCCTTAGGATCCTGGCCAGTCAGAAAAGATAGGAGGGGAAAAAACAGTATACATGTATATGAGAAGCCTAGCACGTGGAAGAATATTAAGATTTGCAGTTTTTTTAAATCATCAAAGTAGTTTTGTGAGAATCAACACAGCCCCCAAAGTTGCAAGCTATCAATTCTACATTCTTCATCAATAAAAAAACGGATTCTACACTGTCACTGTGCTGGTGTTTCAGAACTACAAGGCTAAGAAGAGGTTTCCCCAAGCTGATCCACTTCACAAAATAGTGCCAAGCAGTCACATTTTAGCCTCATTTGAGGCTGAGAAATACAGTAGTAACCTTGCCAAATGTGGCTTCATGAATGACTGAGAAGGGATTTGAACCTGGATTTCCCTAATCCAAGCCCAGTCTAATCATTACTGCACTAGTTCTGAACAACCTGTTTTCCACCAGTTGTTTAGGTTCACACCCTGTTATTCTGCTAATTACAACTGGGTCTGCCCTCAGGCAGCTTCACACATTATTTATTGGTAAGATTTTTAGGTGTGGACTCAAAATGTAGTGCACGGAATACGACACACACACATGCCACAGTAACATACTCAGAAGCAAACACATTACAGGCAAACATGCCTAACTCAGCCCTCATGCAGTTTTTGCAAAAAAAAAGTTAAGAAAAACTCTTCAGGAACGAGTTTAGAGAAGTGCATCCTCTGTGCACTCCAGTCCACAAACATTCATCAGTACAGGATTTCTACGCACAACCCAGTTGTGAATACAACTGGGCAGTTGCAAGGAGACTCAGCCAAGCTAAATTGATATTCAGAAATATCTAGAGCCCGAGGCAGAGAATATCCAGAGGGGTGGCCACGTCAGTCTGTTATAGCAAAGGGGGGGGGAAGGAGTCCTATTGTGGTAGGTACTATTGACAGCGCAAGCGTATGGTATGCATGTTGTTTACTCTGAAGTAGGTCCTACTATATTCAATGGGCTTACTCGTACTCCTCCTAAGTTGTGAGCATACGACTGCGCTGTACTGTATATTGTGGCATAAACTTTTGTGCCCACTTCGTCACAGGCATGAGGTGTTTGTGTAGCGTGCGCACGACACCTCGCGAGGAAGGGGGAGTAGTCCAAGGGGGGGAGAGACCATAAAAATAAAAGGCAAAGTTGGTACGACGGCACCGCTTCCCCTCAGCCAGCCAGGGCTGGGCCTCCGCAAGCGCCTTCACCTCTTCCAGGCCCGGATTACCCATTGGGCCTCTCTCCGGCACAGGCGCGCTGAGGCGGCAGCTCAGGAAGAGGAAAATGGAATAAACATCCCCGCCGTTGCCACTGCTGGGATCATTAACCAGCCTGGCTGAGCTCCCTTCCCGTCGCGGCGCTGCCTCTCTCTTCACCTCGGCAGGCTCATTCGACCCCCTCCAGAGAAGCACAAGCTCCATCCCTCCCCCCCCCGCCGTCTCACCGCTTCGGACCCGGAGGGAGAAGCCGAGGCTCCGCCGGGTCCGCGCAGCTCCGGAGGCCGGGAGAGAGCGTCCTCTCATCACGCCGGCTCGGCCTATACTGCCCAGGCCTGAGCCGGTGATTTCGCACATGCGTACAACGCATCGGCGTTGTACGCATGTGCGAAATCGCCGGCTCAGGCCTGGGCAGTATAGGCCGAGCCGGCGTGACGAGAGGACGCTCTCTCCCGGCCTCTGGAGTCACGCGGACCCGGAGGGAGAAGCCGGGAGGGAGGGAGGCGGCGGGCAGGCGGCGTGCCACCCGACAGACCTTCCCGTGCCACTCTGTGGCACGCGTGCCGCGGGTTGGCCACCACTGTTCTAGATAATCCCAATAAGGGGATCCAGTCCACCCTGAATGGGTGCATTCAGTATGCGGCTCCTGGGGTGGAAGATGTGCAGTTGATTGAGGATTGACCCGATATTCCTCCTTTAGAGGAAGTTAATGTTCCTCCTAATACCTCTGTTAAAATCCTCTCCTGGAATATAGCTGGTTGGAAAGGGAAGCTAAAGGATGGGGAATTCATTGCCTTTCTTAAGGGTTTTGATATCATCTTATTACAGGAAACATGGTCCCAAGAGCAAGTTATTTTGGAAGGGTTTGAGTCGTACTCCTTACCCGCCCAAAAAGCCAAGACCAAGGGTCGTGCTCTTGTGGGTTTAGCCACATTGGTTACTTCGCAGCTGAATTCAGAACTTTTGATGATGGCTAATAATTACTGTAAAGTTCAGGCCACTAAGGTGACCTTAAAAGGTAAAGTTTTGATTCTAATTAATGTGTATATCCCCACTTCTTTGAACAAGTCCCAACGTGATCAGCAATGGAGTTATCTGAGAAATGTCATGAAGGATCTAGAGAGACGGTTCCCGTGGGCGGACCTGATTTTATCTGGAGATCTAAATTCGAGAGTAGGGAATAGTGACTCGATTTTTTATAAGGCCCTGGATGTAGCAAGGGATGCATCCTTGCCTCCTTCTTGTTCCTTTAGCAGGCACTCTAAAGACAAACAATCTAATGCTGCAGGTCTCTCATTAGCTAGATTTAGCGTTTATTTCAATAGCATTTGGTTAAATGGCCTACTTGAATTCAAGGATGCTGGAGAATACACGTTTGTATCTCGGCAAGGATCTAGTGTAATCGACTATGTCTTGGTTCCCTTGTCATTAAAATCTTGTGTGGATGAGTTTTATGTGGGGGAGTCTACTATTAGTGATCATCTTCCGCTAATATGCCATCTTGATCTTGAACGCCCTGTAAGAACCCACCCGGCGGTTATTGGAACGGGTCTTGAATTGATGCCAAAAATACCGAGGGATAATGTGTCGATACAAAAGTTCCAGCAATTAGTGAGGAGGAAACTCTCAGTGGATTCTAGGTCATTTGCGGCCTCTACCGCTGAACCGTTTGAACAAATCAAAATGTATGACGGGCTCATGGAGTATATTCTCACTGAGCTAGGACAAAAGCCTAGCTCACTAAAAGGTGGGGTCGCTTCAGATAAGAGAACATGGTTTGATAGGGACTGTAGTATCATGAAAGATGGTATTAGGAGGATTTATAGGCAGTATAGGGAGTCTAATTTGGCTGTGATCCCAGCTCAATATTTTATTTTAAAACAACAACTAAAAGATTCTATAAAAGAAAAAAGACAGAAATTTATTCAAGATCAATGGAATTTGTTATTTCAATCTCTCTCTCTTAGAAACACCAAAAAATTCTGGGATATTGTGGCAGGCTCCCTACGTAAAGAAGCTCATGACCCTTCCGCCGTGCCATCCCAGATTTGGGTACAATACTTCCTGTCTATTTTCTATGAAAGGGGCAGAGTCTCTACATCCTTAGGCGATCTTACATCCTATGATCTTCCGGAATGGCCACCGGTCTCGATTGAGGAGATAAGGGAACTTATCGACCAATTGAAACCAGGGAAGGCGCCCGGTCCCGATGCTATACCCCCTGATCTATTGAAAGCGGACCCGGTGTGGTGGGCCTCATTGCTTGCACACCTCTTTACCCTGGTAGATAGAACTGGCTTGATGCCTAAGATGTGGACCAGGGCTATAGTTATTCCAATTTATAAAAAGGGAAATCATAGATCTCCAAACAACTATAGGCCTATAAGCCTCTTGTCAGTTATTGGTAAGATGTATGCAAGGCATCTGTTGAATAAACTGACTGCCTGGATTAGAGAGAATGGAATCTTGGGGCTGGAACAAGCTGGGTTCAGGCAGGGTAAATCCACTTTAGATCACTGCCTGATATTGTCTCATCTCATTAACAAACAGCTAGTGAGGGCCAATTCTAAACTTTTTGTGGCTTTTCTTGATCTTAAGGGAGCTTTTGATTCTGTTGACAGATCCCTTTTGTGGGATAAACTTCTACATCTTGGGCTTGAAAAAAGACTCCTTTATCTTATTAGAAATTTATACTCTGATACCAGCTGTCAAGTTAAAGTCTCCTTGAGTGGGGAACTCTCTGAACAGTTTTCAACTAACAGAGGAGTCAAACAGGGTTGTATCTTGGCCCCCTCTCTGTTTAATCTCTTCATTAATGATCTGGCTTCCTATTTAGAGGAAATAGAGGGTCATAGTCCCAAACTTGGGCTATTACGTATACCTCTTCTTCTCTATGCAGACGATGCAGTCATTTTATCGTGCACACGTCTGGGATTGAAACGTTTAATAAATAGATGTACAGAGTATCTATGTAAGAATAACCTGCAATTGAATTACGGTAAATCTAAAATTGTGGTTTTCGGCAAATCATGGAAGCCATCTAATTGGATCTTTAGTGGCAACAAAATAGAGCAGGTAAAACAGTTTAAATACCTAGGGATCTATTTTCACTATAAACATTCGTGGATCCCTCATCGTAAAGCTGCCTTAAGTACTGCTAGGGTTACTGCCCAAGCTATTATACGTTTTCATTACACCAGAGGGAATTCTTATGTGCCAGCAGCTCTTGAGGTCTTCAATGCTAAAATCATTCCTCAGGTCCTGTATGGCGTCCCTATATGGATGTGTGCTATGAACCGTTCTCTAGAGAGGATTCAGGCGTCATTTCTCCGGAAAATCTTTGGGTTGCCAGGTTGTGTGGCCTATGCCACTCTCTGTTTAGAAGCTGGTCAATCTCGGGTGGAGACTGTGGCATGGCTGAGATTTTTTAAATTTTGGTTAAGAGTTTTCTACGATCTAGACCAGGATAGTTTACTTACCCGACTTCTCTTGGACTCTGAGCCCCCTTTTGGGGCCACTTATTTTGAAAATAAAATACAATCTATAGGCCTTGCTTTAGATATAGTAGGTTCACTGACCCACGAACAAGCGTTTAGAACAATTAGGGGCAGGCTCCTGGATATTGAACAGCAAGAACTTCAGCATGCTGCCAACACGACATGCTCACCACTTCATTATCAGATCCCTATTAAGTATGGCCAACGGGCAGAGTATTTATACCACCTAAAATGCCCATCTGATTGTAGGGCCTTCCTATTGGCAAGATGTAATGTCATGCCATCAGAGTTACTTTATGGGAGATTTAGAGGGATTCCCTCTAGGGAGAGATGTTGTTCTTGTGCCGTGGGAGGTGTGGAATCTCTGCACCATATGTTATTTTATTGCCCCCTGTATAGTGATCTACGTGAGAAATATTTATATCCGATCTTGTCCAATAGGTGGAGTTGGGAGGATCAGGAAAAAATCCGGATTATTTTACAGGGTGTAGATGTTGTATTAACAGAAAAAGTTGCAACCTACTTAAAGCTAATTGTAAAGAGGCGCAGTGCGAGTCATATGGGTAGTGTATGCTAGGTTAGGACTCTTCACCTTTACTTGTTATATGTCTATGTTGTATGTTATGTATGTTTAATTATGCCAATAAAGGTTCTGAATCTGAATCTGAATCTGATTTGGGGGTGTTAATTCTCAGAGATGGCAAAAGTATATGGTCTTTTTTCTTAGGTCTTCTGCATTCAGTTTTATTTAATCACAATAAGCACCCTCCACTTAGGTGAAGGGACAAGAATAGAAGATGCACAAATGTATTCCCTATTACAGCTCTAGAAGAAGGTAAGCAAAATTGTGGAACATGCAATGTGGTGCTCCACTAGGTTTGTTACCATGCGTTCATAGGGGTCATCAGATTCAGCAGCCTTGTCCAAAAGTTCGCTATATTCTAGTTCTTCGCACAGGTGTTGCAAAGTATTTAGAGGTTCGTTAAGCTCTACAGGCATGGATACTTTGGAGAGATCCTTTCCAATATTATTCCTCAAGATATTCCACAGATTGATGTTACTAGTATCAGGACAGGGGCACGGGAGACATGTCCGTCGTCCATTTCTGAAAGCACCTCCTGTAAGTTCACCATTAAGTACTGGAAGAGAAATACATTATTATGAATTGGAAACCTTCCATTGAAATATCTTTTTTTTAAAAAAACAAGCACACTAAATCACACCCAAATCCTATGAGCCTGTTGTGCTGACATACCCCACTATTCTGCACAGCACTTCTGCCAGTACAGTGGCCAGAAAGCCATGCACCGCCAGCAGTCCACACAGACTGCTGCCAGCAGGGTTCTACCAGCGAAGGTGTGGCTCGACTGTCGGCTTCACTTCGCCTCGAAGGCGGAGCTGCAAGGACAGCCGAGCCGAGCTCCGGAGGTGTGGGCGACACCCCCTTGGTTCTTCTGGTTTGCAGCCAGCTTCACCTCCAACCCGAAGTCGCCCGAGTCATTTCTGTTCAACTCAAGCGGCTTCGGGTCAGAGGCAGAGCCGGCCGCACATCAAGCCACTGCGAATTACTTCTGGTTTGCAGCGAGGACCCCGCACCAGGTACAAGACGAGTGAGCTACGCCGCTGACTATATGCAACATTTGGGTTTTAGAGATTTCTAAAACCCTATTTCTGAATGCCAGATGCAAAGGAGTGGCAACAGGATATACTGTATGTATCTTATCTTGTGTGCTCCCAGAGACATCTGGTGGGCCCCTGTGAGATATAGGAAGCTGGACTAGATGGGCCCTTGGCCTGATCTTTTAGGGCTATTCTTATGTTCATATGTAATGATTTTGGTGGCAAAATGCTGGATCGAGTCCAGGGGCCTGAAGTGAGACAATGAAAGATCAGAGAGGAGAAGGTCAAGGCAAGAGATGACCAGGGTGTAAAGTGCACTATGGGATGAAGAGAAAAAAGGAAGAAGAATTAACAGAAAGAAAGGCAGAGAGACTTATGGCAGTGCAGAGAGAGTATGCTATGAGATGCAGAATGTATAAAGGGATTAACGGAGACTGTGTTAAAAGGAAAACATTTAGCTAAAAAAGAGAGATAGTTTTCTGTGATTAACCCAGAAACTTACAGCCCACCTGAATGAGTAAAAATGTAAATTGACTAACAAAATAATCTGAGTTGTGCACACCCCTACATTATTGCAAACTCTCACAATTCCATTAGTCCAAAATAAGTTTCTATTACTGAAAAAATACTGAAAATGCAAGCTAAAAAGAATACTATTTTCTAAAATGTTGTTTAAAAAATTACATACTTTGTCGAGAAATGTTGTCTGCAACACTAGTGTTGTCCTCAGATATGTTATCACTCACATCACTGATGTATGATTCATCGTCAGAAGCCTAAAGAAGAAAATGAAGGGATTAAATGACGATCATACTAAAACAACGGCATGAACAGCAATAACTGTTTTCAGAAATTCAAGGCTCCTTTGCTATACTCTCTCTCCTCACTTCTCTGAGTTATTCTGCCTAATCAATCAACCTGTCCTTATTCTCCCACTGGATTTCCAGAGCTCCAGCATGCCATACACCTCAACTCAGGGAAGCCCTGAACTGGCCAAAACCAGCCACTTTCTGGTGCAGGAAAATAGAGAGCATAAGCAAGCTAAACAAACCATGCTTGTCTAATTAGATGACTCAAGTAAGCAAGCTCTACTGTAGCCTGATCAGCCTGAAATGAGAACAAATTTCAGAATCTGAATGTGAAAGTAAAATCTGTCTGTCAAATCTTCAAAACAGAAACACTTTTTAGTCAAAAGACGACATGCCTTTGCCGTAGTAGTGTTATTATATGTATCCTGCCCTCCCTCCAAGAATGGTACAAATGAGATTATCTCCTCTCCCCTCCCCACACACACACCCCTGAAATCAGTTAGGCTTAGGGACAGCAACTGACCATAGGTCACCCAGTAAAATTTAAGCTCAAGTGGGGATTTGAACACAGGTCTTTCTTTTCCAATTACAGTCCTCTAACCAAAGAACTCTGAAAACCAGGATCCAAATGTATGTTGAATATATAGTTAATATAATGAAGCAAAATCACAAATTGTGTATTTAAAACCTGTTGGTGAATTTATGTCACCCTGCTGCATTAATTTACTCATGAGAGCCAGAGTAAGCTCTACACTGGGCATGGTCAAAGCAATCGGAGAGTGCAATCCCGTCTAACGTTGGAGCGGCGTGCCTGTTGCTGTGCTGCTCCAGGGTGTCGCAAACATGTTGTAAGGCACATTTTCGATGCCCCAGGAGTAAGTTGTGCTGGCGGCAAGGCCAGTGCTGCTCCAACCAACCCAGGGACCGTCCCTGTGCTGCACTGACGAGGCATAATCCCCGCCAGTTGCCAGAGGGATGGGGGGAGGGTGGAGCAGAGCAGTGGGATTGGTCAGCTAGGCCTGGGATGGGGGAGGGATCGGCGGTGGCATGCTCAGTCGAATCCTATCCTCAGTCCCAGGCCTGGCCGGTGTTACACGGGCCTCTTGAATGTGTGCCAGCAAAATAGCTGCATTGGCACAGCTGCATTGGTGCTGGAAAGCTGGTTAGGATTGGGCTGTTAGGATCCCTCAGTCAGCCATGAACTCACTGGCTGGGCTTTTGCACAAGCCACTTTATCTTAGTCTCAGTTCCTCATCTGTAAAATGGGAATAGCAGGTGACCTACTTCTTAGTATTACTGTGATGGCAGCATAAACATACGGCCCACTCCTATTGAGGGCCTTTGTCAGCTGGTGTGCGCTGTCATAAAAGCCCCATAAAGTGCTTTGCGACAGCGCTAGGCCCAGGCGCACTGGCGGGAAGATCGGAGCCTGCCTGCTGGTGCCGGCAGTCAGGAGGCCTGCCAGAGCAAGTACATAAGAACATAAGAAGAGCCCTGCTGGATCAGGCCAAAAGCCCACCTAGTCCAGCTTCCTGTATCACACAGTGGTCCCACCAGATGCCTCAGGGAGCACACAGCCAACAAGATAACCTGTTTCCTGCTGTCACTCCCTTGCACCTGGCACAGAGAAAACCTACTTCTAAAACCAGGAGGTTGCGTATGGCTTGTAACCTGTGATGGTCTTTTCCTCCATGAATCTGTCCAAACCCCTTTTAAAAAGGCATCTAGTAGATCCAGCACAGGGGCAGGGGTAGTGTGGGGAAGGGGTTGGACAGGGCAGGAAGAACAGGGCGGCGACAGAAGTGGGCAGATCGGGCCCAGGAGGGGTGGGTGGGATTGACGGTGCCAGCACGTGCCATATCCAAAACCCTTCCCAGGCCTGATCCGCCTGCATGGATCAATGTGGACTTAACCCGTTGCGGTTGCTGGGGCTTACCCTGGGGCAAAAAGACAAATGTCCCCTTATGCCAAAGAGACCTCCAGCAACCAAAAATCCCCCTGTGGGATGCAGTGTAGCCTGCACCAATGCTGTTGCATTGCCGCATGGGATTTAAGTTGGATTGGGCAGTTAGTTAAGTACAAATGCAGTAACTGCAGTTCACCAAAGAAGTTATAAGAACACTGAACTTTCAGGCGGTTTTCTTTCCTTGTACAGAAAATATTTTATAGCCCAATCCAACACAACTCCCTGAGTGGCTCTTGTTGTATCCTGGGGGGGGGGGAGGAGTTTTGGTATCTGGAGGCCTCCTCGGGGTAAGGGAACATGTGTTCCTTTGCTCCAGGTTAATCCCATGTCGGCCACTGGATCTACTTGGACCTGCACTGGCTCTATAGTAGGCGCAGGTTCATGTGGACCCGGGTTGGTGGATCAAGGCTGGGAAGGGGCTTAGGTTGGCAGAATCCGCTGCCGCTAAAACTGCCCCCTTCCGGGTCCTGATCCACCCCGTCGCTGTCCTGTTCCACCTATCACTGACACCCTCCCACCCCCTGCACATACTTACTGGTGCCGGTGGGTGTCTGTTGCCCGCATGCACAGGAAGCTAGCCACTTGTTGCAGTGGCCAGCCCACGTACTCCGGCGTGTCACCTTTTGCAACAGCCAGAAAGCGCCTAGTGCCGCTGGAACACTTGTTCCAGCGGCGTTAGGTATCTATAGGATTGGGTTGTTAATTTGCTAATCAAAGTGGCTTTAGTAGTTCCCTGACTGCCAGATCAGAAGTTAAAGAGAAAGTAGAAACTATATAAAAAGTACAGCTTTCCCTAATCCTAACCCAGCCCAAAATGTCTATACAGGACAATGTTGTAATGTTCTATGGTATGCAGCACACTAATTAAAGTACAACTATATGCCAGGAAGCATGGGGACTGCTGCCTCCTTGTTCAAACCTTTCTAATCATGTCAAACATTCAGCACCTGCATATTGCAATATTACCTGATCTTAATGGTATTATAATTACAAAGGACATGGCAGAATAACTTTTTTCCTAACCTCATTTTCTGATGAGCTTGCCGACAGAAGCACCTCTTGCGCGTCAAAGAATTCAGAGACGGATTCAGACATTGAGAGCCTGCTCTCATTAGAAACTTGCTGGGAGAGTGGTAGGCTGACATGGATCTGCTCACCTGTCTGTCAAAGAAAACACACACACACACACACAGAGACACAAATGCATTGATACAAAGACACTGGCTACAGGCTCCAAATGCTGCACAGGGCCAGGGAAAACCCAATCAAGATGCAATAGAAGCTTTGATTCTTGGCTGATTTCTCTCCCCCTTGTATGCTGGCCCAGAAAAGAGACAGGGAAGTCCTCATGAGTCTGTGTATCTAACAGAGAGCTTAGGAGGAAGAGTAGCTAGTCTAAAAGGCTACGCCAAGGGCTTGTACCACTGATTGTGGACACAGAATACTCTTTGTAACTGTCTCATTGCAGGGGATACTCCCTACAGGCTGTGCCACTCTTGTGGGAAAACTAACTGTCCCCTGCGTTCTTAACCAGGTTGAGATAGATATAGATATGAGCACCTCCCCGCTATATCATGTGTACCAAATGACATTGCAGTATTATCTCCTCCTTTGCAGCATCCCGCTATTTCAAAAGGTCTGACATATTGTTTTACTTTAAGGATGAGTGCTCTCTTCTCCATCCCTAGAAGGCACATTCCCTTAAACCATTTAAAAGGAAAGAGGGGTAAAACTCAGGATTTTCCTCTGCAGGAAGACGTTTCCTACCCCTGCAGCAACGCTCCTCTTTCCTATTTTAAAATGCTAGCAAGTTACTGTAACAGGATTGCAGTTAGTTTGAATGCAAATAGCATGGAGAAAGTTGCACCAGTTATTCCAAAGAAAGTACTGGGGCTCCAATAGTCCAACAGTGGCCCAGGAACCTCTAACACACACCAACTTTTAAATAGCAATGTGATCCATTTATATTGTGCAAATGTTCTTCTTCCAGTGTCCCATTCTACAGAGCTGGTTATGAATGAAAAAGCTGAAACAAATGTACATTTTTTTCACACTAAAAGGGATAATCAGGAAAACACATGGTAATGTTAGTTGTGAAAGGGTAGAAATGTAGCCAAAAAAAAGTGGGAAAAGATCCACTTAATGTAAATATGAGAGGGAAGAAAATACATAGTAAATACATAGTAAAATGCAAACAATTCAGTGAAGCATGTAAAGATGAATGTTCTCATTTGTCTTCAAGTTTACTTCGTCTAACCTGGAAACAATTCTCCTGCGTGAAGCTGCTCAACAGACACTAAGTGAGGATATGGAAGGAAGAAAAACAGATCCTTCAAAAGCTTAACTAATGGTTATGGACTTGTTGGTTATTGTTGACCATATTTTTAGGTGAGAAATGTTGACATCCCTTAAACTACTTGGGCAAAGTAGCAAAAAGAACAACAACAATGCTAATACAAGGACAAAAATACTTCACTTCTATCTTTCAAAATCCAAAGCACTGGGTTCTCAGCTACTTGTCCAATGACACACAAGAAACTGGCCAATTCCTACTCTTTGAATCCACACACCAACCCTGCCCTTCTCAGGGATTTAAGAGGGTGTGTTTCCCCCCCCCCCCAAGGGAATCATACATGAAGCACAGCTCATTACTTTTATAACTGCTCCTGGAGAATGATCTAAAATGAGCTTGACCCACAGCTCGCCAGCTTTGGCGAACAGAATGATTTTCTCAGTAGTACGAATTAGTGGGATTTGACTACTTTTAGTCCATTAGAGCAATGCCAAAGTCTTACCTCATCAGGACTAGGGATAATATTTACACTGACAACCTGATCACAAAGAACAGACTCTGAATGTATTCTGTTCAAGCGACTCCTTAGTTCAGCATTCTGGTTGAGAGCCTTAAAATAACAAAAATTGAATATTTAATTTCATATGCACAAGACAGCATAAAATAGAGTCAAATCACTGTTGTTCCCCATACTCTGGCCAGAACCACATTGTTTTTGTACTAAGTACTATGTACTTTTCAGAGACTAATTCCTCATCTCTGACAGTAGTGGCATGACCAGAAGTTTGTGTTTTTTTTTTGGGGGGGGTATATTTCCACTACAAATATATATCAATTTTAAATTATTCATGATTTAACCTATCATGGCTTCCCTCCAAAGAATGTTGAGACCGAGTTTGGTGATGCTGCAAAAAATTAGAAGTCCACAGCTAAACTGGACAAGACATGGGAGATGAGCGAGGAGTCTTCTTTAATGAAGTCAGCAGTGGAGGCCTACAGTTGTGATGGTAACACTGGTAGAGACGAAGGGGTTCTTAACACTTTCCTTACGATAGATAGATCCTTTATTGGCATAAACATAAAATAAAACAAACATATACAACAACCACTATAGAAAATAAAACAGCATCTTGCCCTAACAAAAGCTGTTTTTTTTTTCAGCAGCGGCAAAAGCTGCTTTATCACTGGAGACTCAGGCAAGCAGCGATGAAAAAGGCAGTGGCTGGCAAGGGTAAGTGGGGAGGGGAAGGCTGGGCGGGGGGGAGGAGCTGGAGTCAGTGATGGGCCCAGGACCCCAGGAAGCGCCACAGCTATGCAGAGAGCTGAAGCCAGGTCTCCCTGGTTTGAAGGCAGCACTTGGTCAGGCTGCTACTGCATAGGCGGACTTAGCTCTGAGCCAGCGACACAGCACTGGCCTGCCCGCCCACCCTACCATCTCCTGAGTCCCACCAGGCTCAAGAGGGGACACCAAGAGCTGTCCAAGGTGTCCCTCATACCTGCAGGCAACACCCCCAGTCAAGGAGGACTCAGTCTGGGATCCATGTCCCCACGCCGTGGGTCTTCCCAACAGCAACCCCAAGCAAGAGAGGCATGCCTGCGAGCATCACAGAGCTCCGGGAAGGGCCGCCTTTTGTTAAAAGGGAGGGGGTACCGGTACCCTCAGGCAAGCAGATCTTTTTATTTATATATATATATATATATATATATATATATATATATATATATATATATATATATATATATATATATATATATATATATATATATATAAAACATCGGGGGGGGGGTTTGACGTCATCCCCAGAAGTGACGTCACCCCCGGAAGTGATGTCACACTGATGTCACTTCCAGTGATGACATTTCGAATTCCACCCCCGGGTACCACAGTGGCTAGCTACGCTACTGCCAATAAGGTATCATTCCACACACTATATATCAGTGGTTTTCAAAGTAGTTGGTTGCGACCCACTGTGAGAACCGGATGCAGTCGCTACCACCTTAAGTGGTGTGGTGACATGTGGTGACGTCGGCAACATTCTGCCGCTGGGACAAAAAGGGTCTTTTTTTACTTACTAGACAAAAAACAGAAACGGGTCTTGACCACTTCAGGGAGCTGATCTGAAGCACTGGGAGTCCCGCAGAGGGAGCCATGCCCCTCTATCCTCTGGAGGGCCGGGGCGTGTAATCCCAGGAGCACTGCTGCAGCCACTGTCAACACCCCCCCCCCCCCAATACTTTCAACTTCCCCAACTCATGGGGAGAACTTTGAGAAACGCTGCAATATATCATGCAGGAATGCTAATAATTTACACTCTTCAAATAGTCACCAGTACTTATACCAACCAGGAGGTAGAGATAAATGAACAGGCAGCTATTAATGTATTCAACTGCTTTAGGGTTAAACTAGGGGTGACCCTAAACACACACGTTTCACTTACGGTATGCATTTTAAAAAAATAATTAAGGAAATAGCAAGTGGTACCTGTGTGTCTGTGTGTGTGTGTGAGTGATGAAACTGCAGTGAAAAGGTGGGGGGCATTATTACTTTGCCCCTGCTGCAGTTCCAGTTGTAGGTCCCTCATGCAACAAACAGCTTCAATTGGTTTTCAGTGGAAGCTTTTTAAAAATTAAAAATAGCATGTGGGAGGAGGGTGCAACTGAACTTGGAAATGCAGAAGTACTAAAAAGTATTAAAGCCAAGTCAAAGTAATAAATCCCCCCAACCCTGCTATGGTTCAGTCTGTTTTGTTATCTTCCTACATGCTATTTCCTTATTTCAAATAACATGAAAGTGGGGCTTATGAGTTCAAAGTCACCTCTGGTTTTATCCGGAGGCAGTTCAGAACAGTAATGGTTGCTTTTTCACGTCTCCCTACCTCATGGTATAAACCAGGGGTGGCCAACCTTCCACTGTTAGGGCCTCTGCATTCTTACGAGTTGTGTAGAAGACAGAATCTTGGTAGCTGCAAGTGCTGATGGTGCTGCTAAAGCAGCTGCACCTGCTGAAATGCCCTCACCTAGACAACCATTAAAGGGCCAGGAACATTCATGTGGAAAGGCTGGCCATCCCTGGTATAAATGCAAGTCAAAAATCAAGTGCTGCAACTTAGCCAAAATCTGCAAGTTCGTGGCAATTTGAATACATTTTGCAATTGCACCCATTATGCAAACACTGTTTGATCACTCAGTTTAATAAAGCATGTCACGTTTAATTTATTAGGCCCAAACTCTGTTCAGTGGGTTATATCCAAAGTTATGCTCGCAGTAGGAGTTCTACTGCAAGTAGTGTTCTGCATGAAATGCGAGGCCAGCGGAGTGTTTTTCTTTGCTTATAAGTCTTTGCCGCCACGACTGAGCGGGCAGCGGCAACTTCAACAGAGTTTGGATATCTTTCCTGACAGTTGGCTCCTATGAGCCAGCCAATTTCTTCCCTCACAAATATGCCAGAAAATGATCCATGTACATCACTTCCTCACCATCAAGGTTAAGCTCGCCCCATTAAAGCATTAAAGTATTCCTTGCCCCAAATACAAGGGTTTGTATTTCTTCTTTTTTTTCCCCCTGGTGCATACTTTTTGCAGCAACTTTAAAACTACTCTTGTGTGAATGCTAGAACCTTTCCACGTTTGAGGCAGCTCTGGATCCAACCCAGCATCAGCAGAATAATATGTAACAGCTTAAAATCAAGACAGCATGATTCACACTAATTGAAATATTCTTCTCCAGTTGCAGAAATAGCACAACAGCAGTGAAAAAGCACAAAGGAGACTGGTGGTATTTTGGCAAGAAGTATTATAGGTGCAGAGAAGCTGAGACTGTGAAAGAGAGAGGCAAAGACTAGTGAAAACTTATGCCAGTTGGAAGATTCTTTTCAGAGTTTTGTTAAGTCTCAGAGATTTTAGTAGGTATTGTTTTCACTTTCTGATTGTCTTCTATGGCTCTTCGTAAAAAGGTAAACCCTGAAATTTGCCTGGGTCAAATGGAGATCTTGGGTACCATCTTAGACACAAAATTCCATGGCATGCACCACAATTACGACTATAGAATACAGCAAAATCCTTGGCTACAGCACAATTAATTAATTAATTAATTATTATACATTATAATGTGCATCTACTGAAAATCTTGAAATGGATCAACCAGTTTAGCATACTTTATTATGCTAAACTGGTTGAACCATTTCAAGATTTTCAGTAGATACACATTAAGAGAAGTTTACAGATACTGCCATTAATTTGCACAGCAAGGTGTTTCATAAAAATAAATATGATGGCAGTAGTTCTCTCGCAAAAAAGGTTCCACTTATTTAGAGAATACAAAGTCAAAAGGCACATAAATAACAAGCAACAGGACTGAAGGCTTAACAACATATGGACTGTGTTTTTGGAGCTGCTCCTTTTCCCACTTGGTCTCTGCTAATTGTTTGCAAGAGGGATGACCTGTACTTGGAAAAGGGATACTGAAGGAGACCAAGGCTAAAGAATAACAGATGGCATCAGGTGACAAAGGAGGAGGACAGGTCACACTACATGGAGAGGAACAGATATGAGAACAAGACTGCAGAACAGAAGCTATTCATTCTAACAGCAAACTCAGGTGGTTGAGTACCTATCAGGGTGGAAGCAAAACAACATCATCCAAAAGTAAGCTGATGGTTTTCTATATACTCTGAGGACTTCCTAGGTATGCAGAAGTATACATAGGTTTGTAAAGAAAAGGGTGTTTTTAAAAAACAAAAAGGCTCTCTGAGCTTCTAGGACCTATGGAATATTCTGGGCTCTTGAGTTAGAATATCAGTTTGTTTGTTTTTTAAAGAAAGAAAATGAAGGGGAGGGATGGAGAGAGACATGCAACTGGCCTGCTTAAGCCTGGTTTACAGCAAGTGTCCTGTGGTGGGGGGAATTAGAGTTGGGGGGGGGATACATGCTGAGAGATTAAAAAACTTCTCTCTCTCTGAACTATACAGGAGTGCAAGAGAAAAGAAAGGGTAAAAAGACACTGTTTCCATTCTTCAACCACACCCTCTCACTGATAGCTAGAGCCCAAACTGATCTCTAACAGTATATAGCACAGCAGGGGAAGGCTTCTAGGGAACAGGGGGGAAAATGTTATTCGTCCCTCATCTGAAACTTCCCTCACCCAGCGAAGCTCCTGCGTTCCAGCCTGACTGCAGTACACCAGCGGGATACACTGCAACCAACATTTTCAAAGTAAACAATCTACAATGTGCTACATAAGGGAATACCTGAGAAAGTGATTGTCTGAGACGTGTCATCTGTGTATTGTGTCCTGTGAAGTCTTGATCTGAAACCATCTGCTTAAGCTTCTCTTTCTCTATCGCTATGCTATTGAAGGCAGATTTCAGAAGAGAGTGCACTGGAAAGAAAAGAGAATGTTACGGTGTCTATTTGCTAAGCAATATTTACCCCTTTTGAGAATCCATATGACCCGAGATTACTATGGACACATGAAAACAGCTTGTACATGTGCCAGAAGTTTTGTACTCAGCACATGACAAAAGCATAGTTATTTGTAAACTGCAGCCTTCATTCCTATTCCTCACACAATTCAGAAACAATTTATTGTATTACATTTATTTCCTACCTATCTTCTATGAAGCACACATGAGGTTCTCACAAAGTCTCCCATCCAGACCTGCTTAGCTTCAGCAAGGTGGCTGTATCTCATACCCTCAGATCATGCCTATCCCATCTGTTCTGAATTTCTCTCTTTCAAAAGTAGTAAATATGTCATCTCTGAGTTGTGCCATAAGGCACTTTTTCACCGACTCAAGTGTAAGCGGCGCTGGTGTGGAGGCCGGCACCACTCACACCTCCATGGAACTTACCCGACTCCAGCCACTGCAGGTAAGTCCCGCACCACTCGGTGGGAAGAGTAGTGGGGTAGTAGTGAGGGAGGGGGGCCATTGGCCGGCCCGGGCTGGGATGGTGATATTGGCGACGATATCCTAGGCCCCATCTTGGCTCACCCTTACATCGCCTCCCCGAATGTATGCCAGGTTTGGACCTGGCGTGCATTTGAGGAGGTCCATAGGCCCCAGGCTCGCTTACACCCGAGGAATGTCTCCCGCGACCTAGCAGCCCTGGGGCAGCCTTCAGTGGGCATAGGATACAGCGGCCGCACATACTTACACAGGATTGCACTGTAAACAGAGTAATGTTGAAAAAGGAATTTTGATCACAGAACAGAACATTTCATTAACCAGCTGCGCGGCCCACGCTGAATCCTATTCAGGGAAGGGACTGGCTTGAAGTCTACTTGGGGTAAGCAGGCAAATGCCCACTTACCCTGGGTAAACCTCCAGCTGCCACAATGGGATTACTCGGTTCTCCGCCAGCTCTGTAGCACCATGTTGGCTGCAAGGACCCGGGAGGGGGGATAGGATACAGTGTCTGACAAGGACGGTGATCCCCTCCTACCTCCCTAGGCCCAATCCACCCAACCCCTACGCAGCTTGGAGCGGCCTTACCTGCTCTGCTGCATGCGGGGCCTGAATTCAGCACTGGCAAGATGACACAGGCATTCCTGCCGGCCACGGCTTACCCCCAGGTTGTCGAAATGTGCTTTACGACACATTTGTGACACCTGGCACCCATAGACCATACGATTGCGCCATAAGTAACATTCTGCAAGGAAAGCAGCTGGGGGAAGTTTTTCCTATTGTTGTTGTTGTTCAGTCGTTAAGTCGTGTCCGACCCTTCGTGATCCCATGAATCATATCCCACCAGGCCTTCCTGTCCTCCACTATCTTCCTGAGTTCGCTCATTTTCATGTTCGTTGCATCGGTGATGCTGTCTAACCATCTCATCCTTTGCCTTCCCCTTCTCCTTTTGCCTTCAATCTTTCCCAGCATCAGAGTCTTCTCCAGAGACTCCTCTCTTCGCATTAGGTGGCCAAAATATTTGAGTTTCAGCCTTAGTATCTGTCCTTCCAGGGAGCAGTCAGGGTTGATTTCATTTAGGATTGACTGATTTGATCTCCTAGCAGTCCAAGGGACTCTCAGGAGTCTTCTCCAGCACCACAGTTCAAAAGCATCTATTCTTCGGCGCTCAGCCTTCCTTATGGTCCAACTCTCGCAACCATACATTGCTACTGGGAACACCATCGCCCTGACTATGCGAACTTTTGTTGGCATGGTGATATCTCTGCTTTTATTATGCTGTCTAAGTTTGCCATAGCTTTCCTTCCAAGGAGTAAGCGTTTTAATTTCATGGCTGCTGTCTCCGTCTGCAGTGATCTTGGAGCCCAGAAAAGTAAAATCTGTTACTGCTTCCATTTCTGCCCCTTCTATATGCCAAGAATTGATGGGACCAGATGCCATGATCTTAGTTTTATTAATGTTGAGTTTCAAGCCAACTTTTGCACTCTCCTCTTTCACCCTCATCAAGAGGCTCTTTAGTTCTTCTTCACTTTCTGCCATTAGAGTGGTATCGTCTGCATATCTGAGGTTGTTGATATTTCTCCCGGCAATCTTGATTCCGGCTTGCGATTCATTCAGCCCTGCATTTCTCTCTTTTTTTTCCAGTATATTTATATTTTATTGATATAATAACATAAAAACAATACATAATTCATAAAACTATAGCAAGCACAAAGCGTCACATCCTACTAGCATACTATTCACTATTTTCTATATATAATTTCCAACTTAGCCAAAATAACACCCACAATCTATTCATTAAATCCACATATCATCACATCGTTCCTCTCTCTCTCTCTTAAAAAATCTATAAATGGTTTCCAATTATTCACTAAAAGGTTAACTGACTTTTCCTTAATTAAAATTGTAAGTTTGTCCATTTCGGCATAATCCAAAACTTTCAGCCACCAATCTTCCAACGAAGGTATCTCCGAGCCCTGCATTTCTCATAATGTACTCTGCATATAAGTTAAATAGGCAGGGTGACAATATACAGCCTTGCCATACTCCCTTCCCAATTTTGAACCAGTCGGTTGTTCCATGGCCGGTCCGAACTGTTGCTTCTTGACCCGCATACAGGTTTCTCAGGAGACAGGTAAGGTGGTCTGGTACCCCCATCTCTTTAAGAATTTGCCACAGTTTGTTGTGATCCACACAATCAAAGGCTTTTGCGTAGTCAATGAAGCAGAAGTAGGTGGTTTTTTGGAACTCTCAGGCTTTCTCCATGATCCTATTGTACCTATTGTTTTCCTATTGTACCTCTCATGAAATATTTTCCAATGAAGCCAAAGACAATGTCAGTGGCATAAATGTCAGTTCATGTGTCTTTGCCTTACAAGAACCCCAAAGGCATGATACTACAGAATGATCATTTAAAACCCTCTTTTACAAAGCTTTGAGCCCAAAGGAGCAATAGCCCTGAGGAAAATACATGCACAACAAGCCAAGACTTGGCAAGAGCAATGCCCCATCATCATTAACACATGCAACTTGGCAAAGCATTTGTTTGACACCTTGTTGTCCTAAACACACAAGCTGTTGTGTGTTTTTTAATTAACTATACAAATACAAGCAGCTGACATGCAGCTAACAAGACTGATTGGGCCACTGTGGTTATCACCCAGCTCTGCATCTCTGATTGGGAGAAACCTTCCCTAGTTGGCATTATTTTTTCCAAGGATGAATGAAAGGCTTAAAAAAACCTATAGAATGCCATGTGAGTAATGGTGATCTAACCCCTATCCCTATCCGGGGTAACATGTCAAATGTGCCCTTTGGAACACCAGTACAGTTTGCTTTAATGGCATGAAGGTTGGATCCTAGTAACAGTGCCACAAGTTATTGTACTGGACTAGCATCAGTACCAACCATTGAGTCTGATCCCAAAAACTCTATACAATCTATCCAGGGCTTTCCTCATTATAAAATATATTCATAAAATTTCACAGTATAGATGACAGATCATACAGAATATTACCTAAAAAACCTGAGAGAGTTCTCTAGTTCCTTTAACTAACATATGCATCATTATTCTAAGGATTTTGAACAGATTCTGTAGTTTTGGATTTGACTAACCTGTGCTTCCCAAGGAATTGGGGCAGGGATTGGGCCAGGGTTGGCATGGGGTGGATTGCAGCGTCTGCGGCATCCAGAGACCTCACCCCGGGCATGACATGCCCCCTTCAGCCTAACAGATCAATGCCAGCAAAAAACCTGGCATAGATTTGAGTAGGCCCATAGGGGATCAGGGAGTGGCAGAGGAGGTAAGTTAAATTTTTCATTACTTATGTTTCCTGGCTGGCCTGGTCCCCAGTCAGCCAGCGGGATGCAGCGGAGGCTGTGCCAGCAGCACTGCACCTTGCAGGCTGGCCGACAGGATTGGGCCAGTAGTACTCCAAACCGTCCAAAAGTTGGCTATTTTTTTCCTGTTTACTGTTGTGCGTTGTGTGTGTGTTTACAGCGGGTGGCGCTGAACCATGAGCTGTAGATCGAAAGGTCGGCAGTTCGAATCCGCGACGGGGTGAGCGCTCGTTGCTTGGCCAGCTCCTGCCAACCTAGCAGTTCCAAAGCATGTCAATGCGAGTAGATAAATAGGTACCGCTTGCGGGAAGGTAAACAGCGCTCCGTGTTTCAGCCGCATGCTACGCGCTGCAGCAAGGAGAGTCATGCCGGCCACATGACCGCGGAGGCGTCTTCGGACAACGGTGGCTCTTCGGCTTTGAAATGGAGATGAGCACCACACCCTAGAGTTGGACACGACTGGACTTAATTGTCAGGGGTCACCTTAACCTTTTATAATAAATTAACTGGCACCAAAACATAAAGGGTTTAGTGAAAAATAATCTTACACAAACACTGTTTCAGGAGAGGTCACCCACACTAGGTGGTTGCTGACCAAGTGGAAAAGCCTCGTACAACTAGCCTTGCTCTCACAGTTGTAGCAGCCATACATATGCCCCAGAGCCAAATGGAGAAGCACCATGAAGAAGCATTTCCCAGGTAGCTACTGCAGCATTGTGTGAAGAGGGCCTGAAAATATAGCTATAATATTTTAGAAATTAAAACACAAAAGAAAGTTAGTCGGAACCAGAAAAACATGAACAATTGCTCATTCAATGTGCGCTCCTCTTCCCAATAAACGAAACAGCCAAATAAACTACCAACCCACAGAAAAAAATGCTGGATGAAGCTATCTTACATGTACCCAAGATGGGATGATGTACACATGCAATTACCTTTCTGTGCCATGAGGCAAAATTCTTCTTGGAGTTTTATGTAGTCTGTGGAGCTTTCCAGGGGATCGGTTACATGACTGGGAGGAGTCTGAAATTCGATGTCTGCACAAAGATTAGGATTGGATGAATGCAGCCGAACAGGAGACATTGTGGCACTGAAAGGAACCTAAATTGAGAAGCAACAAGACACATACATCAGGACTGTATCTTTCCTCCACAGAACATCAGATACACCACCATTAGGGATTTCTAATTTTATCATCATGTTTAATAGTCGCAATATTGACACTTTCTAATAGTTTTTCTTAATCTTCCTTCACAGAAGGAGATTTATTTATTTTCCAGAGAGTGCTCCTTTCAAGCTTATGCTGATGATGCACTGGGAGCATTAAATCTAAATTTCCCTTATGAAGAACAGCTATGGGCAGACTGAAATGTTTCAATTCACACGTACCCAGCCATACCTAGTAATATGAAAAAAAGAGTATTTTAAGGTAAAGCAAAATGTAATCATTTATTCTGTGTGGGGAAATTAAATAATACATTAAATAATGGGTCAAGTGTTGACGTAAACTGCCTTGCAGAATGTTTCACCGAACAGCAGAAAAGTGAAGGGTGGCATTAACGGAGAGAGAACTTGGCTCATTGTGTGTGGTCTGACCTTTCATGCTTGCAAGAAAAATGTGTTATAGTCTACAGTTACAAGATTTAAATGGTAGTACTTTCTCCGCTATACTAAAAAATATAGGGAAACATCCCCAAAGAGAAATTATTGAGATTTATGAAAGCTTTGCGAAATCTGGAAATTGACATTAAATCTATTGCTTTAGTACATCTACAAACAACACACTGTGAAGCTATACAAAATAAATGTTAAATGCTAAATTACGTTGTTGTCTAATACTAATTTAACAGCGTAATCCTATTCAACTTACACCACCAGTGTAACCAGCGGTGCAGCGAGAACGGGAGGCCCCACAATGGAAAGGGGATTCAAAACCGCTCCAAAGGGGGATTCAAAGGGGATTTAAATCTCCCCTCCCCTCCAAAACCTCCCGCTCTGCCCTCCCCCGCTGATTACACCGGTGGTGTACGTTGGATAGGATTGCACTGTAAATGTCCATATCTGAAAAATTATCACAAAATATACTACATGCCTTGAAATATCCCGAATAGCATAAAAAGTCATATTACTCAACATTTCATCAGAAAATCCAGGACTCTCGCACTATACAGTTTGAAATTCTCATTTCATCAGCTAAAACTTATTTTTGTGATAAATTACACAACTTATTCCATACAGAAGTTTATTGCAATTGACCTACTGCTTCATGAATTTTAAGGTGTTCCCTTAGAACGAGTGACATTTTATGTTCATACATTTCTTCCATTCAGTGATATAATTTGAAAAACTTAAAATTCAGTTAAATTTAGACCAGTAATTGTGCTTTTTTGTTATTTTAAACAAATCTGACAGAAAGCAACCCTCTGCCAAGGGGAATTTACACCATCATGATCACTACGATGCTATCTCTTTAGCTTTTATCTCTTCCAGTGAAATAACTGCCACTGACTTCAAGCGACTGGTTTCAAGTTTGTAGCCTTGCCTTCTTCATTAGGGTGACTATGGTTGAAAAAACCAACATTTACATATACCAAAGCTCCAGAAAAAAAGCCGATCTTGTAATCTGTGAGATAGTTCAGAAGAGAACCTACAAAGAGATAAACGACAAAATCTACAAAATCTAAATCTACAGGAGCTTTTAAAAATGGTAATAGGACACATCTGAAAGCCTAAATCTGTAAACCAGTATCCAAAGGAAAGAGCTCATATGACAGAGGGCTATGATTGCAGAGAGCACCTGTTCTCTGGCACATCAGTGGTTCTGCTGAGAGTGAGGTGGGATGGGAAGAGGCAAGGACAGGGAGACACTCATGCATTCTATTCCTTGGTCCACTCATAGTTGAGTTCTACAGAAAAAGGGGCAATAGGAATGCTTCCACCCCAAATATGGGATGCTAATTTACTGTACGCTGGCTGCCAATAACCAGGAAGGAGGAGTTCGTAGGAGGAACTTTTGCAGTTTCCACTGTAAAAAGAACACTCCATGCTGCCCAACAAGCTTCTTTCCATACTTAGAATGAGCTTTGAAGGCAGCCTTTTATGTTGCACAAGGATGTGTGGGTAAGGAAGAAGAGTGCATGCACTTAAATGGCACTTTGAATCCCAGTCAATGCATATACATTTATAAAAATGATCTGAATGAATGCAAATATTATAATACCTGAAACGATCTTCTTGGCATGGTGAACAACCTATATATCTAACTCACAGCGTAATCCTGTCTAACTCTGCGCCCTGAGATGAAGAGGGGCTGGTGCAGCCTCTGCTTTATCTACAGCGCAGGGCAGACAGCTGGGGGAAGGGTTTATTTCCTTCCCCCGACATAAGCCACACCCACCAGAATGGGTCTCCTCGGATGTCCCTTCGGGGAGAAAGGCGGGATAGAAATATTGTAAATAAAATAAAAATAAATGTGCGGCAGCTATTTTGCTAGTGCAAATCCGAGAGGCCTGTGTAATGTCAGCGAGGATGGGCCCAGACGACCAATCCCACCCAGCCCCCCGGAATGCCCCATTCTGCCCTACCCACGCCCCTCCTTTGCCCAGCAGGGAATTTACCTTCTCCAAGTGGCGCAGCTCCAGATCCAGCCTGGGGAGAGTGGCACCAGCACTGCATACTCCCAGGGTGCCACAAACGTGCTTTACGGCACGTTTGCAACACCCTAGACTATGTAGGCCACAGTTTGTTGTGATCCACACAATTAAAGGCTGTCTCCTGAGAAACCTGTATGCGGGCCAAGAAGCAACAGTTCGAACCGGCCATGGAACAACCGATTGGTTCCAAATTGGGAAGGGAGTACGGCAAGGCTGTATATTGCCACCCTGCTTATTTAACTTATATGCAGAGTACATTATGAGAAATGCAGGGCTGAATGAATCGCAAGCTGGAATCAAGATTGCCGGGAAAAATATCAACAACCTCAGATATGCAGACGATACCACTCTAATGGCAGAAAGTGAAGAAGAACTAAAGAGCCTCTTGATGAGAGTGAAAGAGGAGAGTGCAAAAGTTGGCTTGAAACTCAACATTAATAAAACTAAGATCATGGCATCTGGTCCCATCAATTCCTGGCAAATAGAAGGGGCAGAAATGGAAGCAGTAACAGATTTTACTTTTTTGGGTTCCAAGATCACTGCAGACGGAGACAGCAGCCATGAAATTAAAAGTCGCTTACTCCTTGGAAGGAAAGCTATGGCAAACTTAGACAGCATAATAAAAAGCAGAGATATCACCATGCCAACAAAAGTTTGTACAGTCAGGGTGATGGTGTTCCCAGTAGCAATGTATGGTTGCGAGGGTTGGACCATAAGGAAGGCTGAGCGCCGAAGAATAGATGCTTTCGAACTGTGGTGCTGGAGAAGACTCCTGAGAGTCCCTTGGGCTGCTAGGAGATCAAATCAGTCAATCCTAAATGAAATCAACCCTGACTGTTCCCTGGAAGGACAGGTACTGAGGCTGAAGCTCAAATATTTTGGCCACCTAATGTGAAGAGAGGACTCTCTGGAGAAGACTCTGATGCTGGGAAAGATTGAAGGCAAAAGGAGAAGGGGAAGGCAAAGGATGAGATGGTTAGACAGCATCACCGATGCAACGAACATGAAAATGAGCGAACTCAGGAAGATAGTGGAGGACAGGAAGGCCTGGCGGGATGTGGTTCATGGGATCACGAAGGGTCGGACACAACTTAACGACTGAACAACAACAAGACTATGTAGGCAGGATTGGGCTGCCCGTTTTATTTTAAAAACGTTGATAGTATGTAGGTAATATATAGTAAATTATATATATTATAAAAGGAAAACAAAAACTGAACACAAGGTAGATAATAGATTTTAATGCCTCCTAAACAAATATATGTTGAAGTAGTAATTTAAAACCATATCCTCATGTCAACTTTAAGACACATTCCCTTCTCAACATGAGGTTGGGGTGCAAACATTCTAGGTGCTTTAATAACAATGACACCGTCTTTCAATCCCCAGTTTCAAGAACCAAGTTCCATCACTAGTTTTTGCTGGAATAAATCCTTAGCTTTTTTTGTGTTTCAGACTACCTGGCTAAAAATTAGACCAAATATCTGGACTGAAGGTAGTACAATGCTCGTGAGACTTAAGTAATTAGTTGAAATAGCTGGTTAATAATTGTGGATCAAAACTAAATTTGGAAAGATAGAGGAAAAGAGTTGTATTGTATCAATATATGTGAAAAGCATACAGTGCTGAATGAGGAAAACCACCCTCAAGCTTTATACTTTTAGCAGACACTGATGAATCCTTGGTTCCAGCAGAATGAGTACAGGAATATCATGTTATTGACTGCAAGTACAGTGCAAATGCATGCCTGTCATTCACAAAATGGATGAACCTGTCTCAGCTGCAACACAACCTTCTATAAAACCATTTTCCCCCAAGTTTTTTCACCTGCAAATGAACTGGGAACAATTTTGTTGCAAGCCGGCCATAACCTCCTCCTCTGTATTACCTACCCAGAGATGTTTCCAGATGTACTGCCCAACTCCACTTCATCTACCATGTTCTGTCTACATACTACATTCACAGGTGCCATTTTTAAATGTCTGTTCACAGCATTTTTGATTGGGTTCAGTAGCCTGCTCATTCATTGAAAATATTGTGGGTTTTTATAGTTGCAGGACGACATGTTTAAACATACATTTATCTCTGAGAAGCAAATTCTTCCTAGCTTTTCCTTCTACATGGTCATTGGCATACGTGGTATGACATGAAAGCATGATTTGATTCTGGATCCCAATGATATGTAAAGCAGGTTCAAAGTGAACTAAACCAAATGCACTGAAATACAGATGTTTTTCCTTTTCCACTGCCTACTGGCCCCATCAATAAAAAACCACATCCCAAATTTCATGGTCAATTTGGAAAGACCAGGTTCCTTAGTAAAACATGTCTCTATGAATGTAATGCAGGCCTCTTTGGGGCAGGAGGAGAGTGCTGCTCCAATGTTCACCCCATGACTTACAAACACAACTCTGAAACTGGAAGCAGATATATCAGCTGCAAGCTCAGGGTCAGGCTGAGGTAGGGGCAACTGCACCAATTCAAAAAGATGTACATCTGTAGATACTCTTAGTGGACCACTATAAGCCCTGCAGTGTGGTTATACTAGTCCTCATCAGAAGCAAAAGGCAAAAATTAGCACCACAGCAGACAGAGGCTGATGACCAGGCTCAGAAACCAGCAACGGCACACTGCAACAAGTATGGCTTTATACCACAGTTACATGTCAGCTTGTAGAGGTGGGGAAGTTTTTGGCAGACATTTTCTGTTGGTCAAGAAGCTATTGCTAGCTGAAAGCCGCTTGTTTTTGTCTACCTATAATAGAGACAAAATAACCTATAATAACCTATTTTTGTCTATCCATAAAAAATACATGTATAATTTCATCTCTTGCATATTCAACATCAACTTTTAGATTAGTATCAGTGGCCATTTGCCCCTTTAGTAAAATACTGTACCCTTGCGACTCAGATCTCAGATACTCTCATTTCCTGATAATTCAAATTCATTGTGTCATCTCTGCGATACATGTCAGTGCAAACTTATTTACATAAGTCTTCTTTCATTTAAATTTCTAATTGCATAAACATTCTACCACTCCCCGCTATTAAGGTAAGACAACACACTTTTACTGAGTGACTTACTTTCCTTTCTCCAGAAGTCTTCTTAAACAAAAATGTGAAATATACTTGGTAGTGGTTGTAATATGACTTTTTGAGAATATGGCTCAGAAACAAGACTTCTGCAATAGTACAGTAGAGCATAATAGATTCCATAATGGATCTGGTTACCAACTACCTTTTTGTTTGCTTGGTTTCTAGCATTACCGCAATTGCTTGATGAAATTACAGAACAATCCTAGGTACGTATGCTTGGAAGTAAGACCCTCCAAATTCAAAAGGACTTAATCCCAAGAAACGACGTATAGGATTGCTGCCAAGAACATATATGCTTTCCTATGATAGATGCAGTACAATAAAACGTATAAAACTATAAGAGGGAATAAGGACTGATTCCCTCATCACTAGAGTGATTTCACGCATCCTCTTTATATGCCAAAGTCTACCTTGCTTACAGCATAATTGTATGAATGTTTACTCAGAAGTAAGTCCCACTGCACTCAATGGGGCTTCCTTCCATGCAAGTATAGATAAGAAAGCAGCCTTAATATGTGTGGTGCCTCACATTATGCATTCTTTATTTGTCTGATTTTTACCCCCACCTTTTGATCCAGAAGAATCCCCATGGTGGCTTACAGAAACGAATAAATATAATTAGAGTTCTTTTCACTCCTCTGACTCACGGCATTGATATGGGGTTGCCATTGCCCCTCAAGCCCCAGACTCTCAGTGGAGTATCATGGTTGTTCCCATCCTCTCTCACTGCACGGAGTGCTGGCAAGTGGAAATCCAGTTGGCCTCGTTTGACTCTCAGAGCGTGCTTGCCACAAGCAGCTGAAGTAGAGCTCAAGCTCTGAGCATCACCAGCATATATTCAATGTACACAGTTTCCCATGTTTAAAACTGTAGACGCCTTTACTGTAAGTCCACTCACTGTTGTAGCCACTGCTGCTGCTAGTCTCTGCCGGCGCCGTGAAGTACTGAATTGGCCCTTCAGCGCTGTCCCTTCCTGACAGTGAACAGGAAAAGAACAGGGAAGCAGAAAGAAGGAAGAAGGGTAATGGGATGCAGGAAGATGAAAGATGGTCAGAAAGGGAAGGGGGAGATTCTTTAACTGAGTTTAACTTCCACAAAAGGGACAATTTCCATAACTCTTTATGTGAGCTGAAATGTGGGGTTGCCTTAATCTGCACTGTAACTGGGTGTGTGAGAAGGGGAGGCAATCCATGTGCCCCCATCCCCATTTAAACTATGACAAGCTGACTGATGCGTTTTACTCAGCTCATCACAACCTGACTGGTAAAGCTGAGGGCACAGTGAAGCAATCAGACAAACTGTTGCACAACACACCCAGCTGCAATGTGAATTAAGCCAACTCTTATTTGCATGTGCAAAGACGAATGGAAATTGACCCTAACTCTTAGGAGAATAAAATATTTTGGAATTAAATTGTATGCTTTGTTTTCTCATGCAAGTCTGTACAAGGTACTTCAACACATAATCATTATTTGCTATAAGATTTAACGGTGTCTAAAACACATGAACTACAACTGAATGCCTAAAAACCCTTGCTATTCAGCATGCATACAGAAAATAAAATGATATGGGGATGAAAAGACTACAAGACAAAATTCTAGACACTGGATGCAGATGCCCTATTTTTGCAGAAACCAGCTTGCATGCTGTTTTCTCAGCATGTGGGTCTATTAGGTTTCCAAGCTACACAATAGAAAATAATGCACATGTACAGTCTACAGGAACAAAATATTTATCTGTGTATAACTTGATGCCTGCTCAGGTTGCATCTGCCCAAGTTTCATAACATAACGTTTTATCCAGACCAGTTATTCTCTGCTTTAAATTCTTTGCTCCTGCATGTCTTAGAATGATTAACCTGTACATTCATTTCTTTTCAGACTTATTCTGCATTCTTCCCAAAACAATATCAAGGACTGCAGACAAATACTTATTTCATCATTATTTGCATGCTACATCTTGCAAAGTATATGAGTGATTGATAACAGTCCTTCAACATGCCATTTCAAAACCAGGTGCCACTTCACAGCATTCACAGTAAGCAGCTTCCCAAGGCTACCACCAACATCTTAAAAATCTGATTGATTTCCTTGAAGGCAACCTCATAGTTTTATATGTCCAAGGGCAACCTCTAATGGGGGGGGGGGGAGTAAACAGCACATTGCTGGTCAGCTCTGAAACCTCTCCTCTTTCAAGTTTGCTCAGACGTTCATTTTTCAATCTAGTATGAGAGAGGAGCAAATCTCAGGCTTGAACCCTTGCCCCATCCTCCCTGTGCTAATCAGTCAAGCTCTTCTGGAACTGAAAGAGGGCAACAGATAGGGGTCTCGGGGAGATCCTGGATACAGGTGAATTTGATATTTTCCTAGGTCAAATATGTCTTCTTACCTGTCTCCTTTACCTGGGACAGAGAAGAGGGGAGAGCACACAAGAACCAGAAGATTCACTCTTCTCTCATACTGAATTGAGAAAGTACAGTAGTTCAACTGGGCTCTTGGTTGTACCCAGGAGAATCTTGGTGGGGGACGGTTTTGTGAGTCCCTTTATTTGCACAGGAATGTGTTTCTTAAAAACTTCTCAAGTAAAAAATGCAACTTCCTGTGAGCCATATAGACGGAACACATGAGACTGTACTGAAATATATCTTTACAGGCTCCTTAAACAGATATAATATTATCACGGCTTCAGCGCTGCAGAGTTGTTGGTTGTTTCTGTCTGCAAAATGGATTTGCTTGATAAACAGGTATCCAAGTTAATTTCACTCAGCATCAAAACAAAACAAATACTGTATTAGCAAGTTCAGCGTGGTCCTCAGAAATGAACTTGGAACACGGATAGTCAAGTTACTGTCTCTATATGGCTGCACACTTCGTGGGGAACCTTGGTCAATCTGCATCTCAATCACAATATTAATACTCCCTCTTTCAAAAATGAGACAATAATGCAAAATGCTAACCTTACAAGGATATAATAAGGGCCAACAATCACTTTGCCTTCTCAGAAAATACTATATAAAAATGGATTTTACCTCATGCAACACATAGTTGTATGTTTAAGGTACTACAGCACCTCTTCTCTTTATTACCGCTTCTCTTTTTAAAATTGTCTGGTTGTTCTAGAAAGCTCTTATCCTAGCTCTTTACTACCTATTCAAAACCAGGTATCCTAATTTCCAAAGTGTGTGGCACTAATCCAAGAGGCTGCAGACCATTCACATCTGCCTCTGGATCACAGCCTCTGTGTGACAAAGTGATCTGAATAGGATGTCAGGAGGCAGAGTAATCAGCTTCTTGCTTCAGAAAGTTTCTGAAAATGCTGGAATACTTCCTGAAAATTCCCTCCAAAGGAAGTTTACAGAAAATCAGCCTCATCAAAGTTGTTTTTATGAGTAAAGGTTTGTAAAACTGGACTATAAGGGCCCAATCCTATCCAACTTTCCAGTGCCAATGTAGTTGCAGTGCAGCCCCAAGGTAAGGAAACAAATATTACCTTGAGGAGGCCTCTGTGACAGCCCCCCACCCCCAGGATGCAGCGCATGCCCCATTGGCATAGCTGCTTCGACACTGGAAATGTAGTTAGGATTGGGCCCTTAGGCCCTTAATTTCTCTCTCTCTCTCACTCACTCACTCACTCACAGTTCAGGCTATTCTTGCTCATCTTCCCCCAGAATAATTGTACTTGTATTTCAATTCCTAGCTACTACAAAAATACTGGAAAAAATGAAAAAGCAAAACTTGTTTCAGTCTGCATCTAACATTTGTGCTTTAGAAAACAGATATTAGTAGCACTATAACAGAACAGTGTTATATACAAAACCACATGAAAAGCATAGCACAAAAACGAGTACTGTATAAAGGTGCCACGGTCTATAATTTGAGCAAAATACTTGTTTTGCTTTGTCAGATTCACCTTTCTTGAAAATGCTGCTTCTTATTGCAGAAAAATGCATCCTATATTGTGTTCAATAGATCATGTACCTACAGTTTCCCTTTCTTTTGATTTGTTCGTCTGCCAAACCAACAGTTGAGCCTTGAAAATAATCAAGGCAAATCCTATCCCATTCTCTCTCTCTCTCCTTAGCAGAAGTCAAGATAAAAGAGAACAAGACAGGAAGAAGAACTGGAAGAAAAGCTAGAACTTCCTTTGCTGCATTTGTCTGGGCAAGCAAACATAGCTGAGATACAAAAGCAGAATCTTTCTGTCCCTCTTCCTAGGCAAAATTATCACATGAGACAAAATGCTTCTAACCCAGCCCTTTTTATTATGCGAGGATGCATTCAAAAGTGGAATCTTACATAAGGCCAGCTCCAGGTTAGAGGGGATCCTCAGCAAACTGGTTTCTACTGGCTCCCTTCTACCTGGGTGGGCCCTTAGAAAGTCACTCTGGAACCACCACACAAAGGCTATAGGCGCACACAGGTGTCTCAGGGATCAGTCCTGGGCCATTGGCAGCTGTCCAATGATGCCAATCCCTGATACTGGCTCTGGTCCTCACCTGCATTCTACCTTAGCACCTTAGGAATCTCCCACCTCATTCTCTTGCATGTTTAGACAGTCATATCCTATCCCCAAAATTCTGATAGGATCAGAATGCAAAGAGGCAAAAGGGAGCATTTGCAGCCATTGTTCCGCAAGGTGTTTCTTAGGATTGTTGGGAATTTGATCGAAGGCAAACTATAGTAGCAGAGGGCTGCGGGGTGGTGCAGTGGGTTAAACCACTGAACCATGAGCTGTCGATCAAAAGGTCGACAGTTCGAATCCACCCAACGGGGTGAGCTCTCGCCGCTCGGCCCAGTTCCTGCCAACCTAGCAGTTCCAAAGCATGTTAATGTGAGTAGATAAATAGGTACCGCTTGCGGGAAGGTAACAGCGTTCCGTGTCCAGCCGCACGCTACGTGCTGCGGCAAGGAGAGTCATGCCGGCCACATGACCACGGAAGCGTCTTCGGACAGCGCTGCCTCTTCGGCTTATAGCATGCAGTTGTGCCAACGGAGAGTGCACTACATGCTATAGTGGGGGGGGGGATTGGACAGCCTGCAGGAGGTAAGTGAAAATATTTAAGTTTTTTTTTTTAACTTACCACCTGGGTAGGCTGCCTGATCACCTCTGAGTCTCCTTGGACCTACACCACCCATTTTGCTGCCACAAGTCTGAGGAGAGTCAGAGGGCAGGGTGAGCAGAAAAATGGAGGATAAGATCCGGTGTGCCCGACTGCCGCTGCCCCTCTCTCCCCCGACACACTTCACTAACATGCCCTGTAACTCCTCCTCCCTGCCCATGGCCCACCCCTCCACCACCAACGTACTGGGGCCGGTGGAGCCTCCTGAAGTTGCTGTTGTGCGCACTCACTGCGCCTCTCGGTGTTTGCAGCAGTGGCCTGGCAGCGTGTGACAGCAGCCCAGCTTTCACAATGCTGTAAAGGACCTTGCACTGCCAGAATGCTAGTTCTGGCAGCACAAGGCCACAATAGGATTATTACTATACGCCCTTTACTATACATTACTATACGCTATAATGCTATACACGCTTTCCTGGGAGTAAGTCTCATTGAACTCCCTGGGACTCACTTCTGAGTAGACATGCATAGGATTGCACTGTTATTCCCAAGCAAGTGTGCATAGGACTGCAACCTAAGGCATCTGCTCCAAATAAATATTTGTATTTGTATTTTTGACCACAAATCTACCTCTTCACAAGGGATGATTTCGTACATGGATACTGCTTCTGAAAAGGTACGCTGTTACATGTGATTGCTTTATGTATATGTGGTAATTGATCTTGGCTCCCCAAAATGTGTACACACAGTAACAGACAGATGAACATTCATGCATCCTGTTGTTCACAGGGCACACATATGGTTTCCTAAAAAAAGAGGTATTTTAATAGGAAATCATCATTTGCGGTGCAGTTCTAGTACTAAAATATAATGGCTAAGATCCAAAGAACTGTGCAACTAGTCACACATTCCCAATATGTTTTTGGTTTTATGCTTCTTAAACTGTTCCATCCCATCCACTGCATGGCAAGGCATTTTGAAATGGACTAGAGTTTTTAATGTCATTTCTGAAAGTGATATGGCATGGGAGGAGGGGGCATTCAGTTCAAAAGAATTGAATGTAAAATTAAAAAATCTGATTGGGCAAGTTGAACCCTTGAACATATTGAAAGTAGCTACTTGGATCCAAGCCAGATTTTTAAAAAAATCTGAATGGAGCTTTCTTTCTGTCCCTTTCCTTTATTAATCGAAAAAGACTTGATGTTAATACAACATTAAAGAGAAAGAAAAAAAAAACGTTTTTGATCATGGGTTTTTGTGCTTCAATTGCAAAACTTTCAAGAATGCACAACTCAGAGCTTCAAAATTATCTGGATTTTTCTGTTTTCTATAAATATTGGTTCAACAATTTACAATGCAAAGGGAAACAACATGAACTAAGTACCTGAAGCTGTATTTTAGCATCTTTGCTGACACTTTTTGTTCTCCATCTTCTCGTGACACGTTTGTCTTTCTTTGAAATATCTACACAGTTTGCCTAGGTCATAAGTTAAAAGCAACAAAGCATTGCATTAAAGCCCACACAACTGACATAGACAAGTTACTGCAAGTTAGTAAGAAAAATCTTAGCATTCGTTTTCTACAAATAAGGTAAAAATATTGACCTAATGTTTCACAACAATATGCTCATTTAAGACTAATTTAAAAGCAAGCTTTCTTTTTTAGTCCACAATCATAAAGCCACGTACTTTGAAGTTTTCTGTTTAAATTCAATAAAAGAATGGTTTCATACCTCCTTCCACATGACAATGAAACTCCGTAACAACAAAAAAGCTAAATATTGAAACCCTGGAAAAGTATACAAATTATGCAAGCTTATGCCAAGTTCTCTAGGATAGTCCACATGGAGTACGATGTGCAATATTTGAGTATAACAATAAGTTATTTCACAAGTCTTATAATTGATCAAAGTGTTTCTAAATCAAAGACCATTATATTCCTGTCTGCAAGGCTACAGTTGGTATCCTTTGACAAACATAGGGAATAAAGTATATTGTATGTACAATAATCATTATTCAACCAGGGATATGAAAAACATACTTACCTGTATATCTGTAAAGTTGGGAGCTGATTGAGTTCTCTGAAGTATTTCTAAGTTTTGAAGAATTTTACTGAGTTCCACAAGATTTGACTGGCAATGTGCAAGATCTAACACAAATTTAAAAACAACAATGAAGTACATTAGTTACCTTGGTTGAGATATTATTTTGCCAGAGTATTTCACTCCATAGAAGAATGGACTCTCTCTGTTCAGGGCCAAATCCTATCCAACTTTCCAGGGCCAATGCAGCCGCAATGCAGCCCCAAGGTAAGGGTTCCCTTACCTTGAGGAGGCCTCCATGACTGTCCCTCCACCGTAGAATGCAGCGCACGCCCCATTCGCACGGCTGTATCAGCACCGGAAAGTTGGATAGATTGCGCCCTTAGGAACAAAATCACACCCCTTGATGTAGGAAAAACACGACTCTGGGGGATCATCTCACAGGCATAAAGAGGTACTAAGTGGGGGAGGTTTGTGAGTCTTCCAATCTTCTGAATTTTCTCCACCTCTCTGTGACAAGTTACAGTACACTGACACAAAATTAGTGCAAACTGAGTCATGTCAGTCAGTCCCTAAATGTGAAGTTAGCTACTGCTGCCATCATTAGCACCTTCATTATTAGGTGAATCATAAGTCTGAGGTACAGTTATTCTTGTTTTATTAATAGGACTAGGTGGTTAGGTAATGTGGATAGGCTAGCTATTCCAGATAAACGCAGTCAGGAACGTAATGTTTAATTATAAGACCTAAATATAAAAACAGAGACCATCCATGAGGCAAACTGAAGCAGTTGCCTCAGGCAGCAGGTGGCGGGGGGCGCCCATCTCTGCCTCCTACTTGCCTCCACTGGTTCTCTTTCTCCTTCCAGTCACTGGTTTGGTAAAGGGGGGGGGGCAGAGAGGAAGAGGAAATGAGGAGGATAGGAGAAGTGCTGAGCTAGAACATCAGAGAGTGGGACGAGTAGAGTCTGGCACATCATTGTGTAAACAAGGGAAGCAGCATTTGTCATGCTGCCTCAGGCATCAGAATTTCTTGGACTGGTCCTGGCAGAGGCAAAAGAAAGTTAAAATCACATTTCTCTCTCATTTTCTTTCCTTCTTGCCCTTAATCTTATTACGTTTTGATTACTTGTGTTACCAGATTAGCAGTCCATGGGCAGAGGAGCTAGTAAGTACCCCTATCTGCGCCATTGTATAATTTCTTTAGGTATTAGGTCATCATGATAGGAAATGTAGTGGAATGTTAGGACTTCCCATATGAAATGTCTCTAGGCAGAAATAGGAAGCTATTTTCCATTGGGTCTTCAAACCAGGGATAGCCAACAAGTAGCTCGCTGACTGCACCAAATCCCATTCTTATTTTTCTCAGCTTCCCCCCCCCAATCCTATTGTTTTTAAAAATGATTTATTACATAAATATGTATATAATAAATATTTATAAATTATATAACTATAAAAACTACACCAGCTTTGTCAACATCACTAACTCTACAGCACGAGATGTTCCTAGACCACTCATCCCTCCTCCTCAGGCTGACTGCAAATTTGAGGCAACTCTGGTTCTTACTGGAAGGTTGAGAGCACAACACTTTCTTAGACCGTTTTTAGCCAAATCAGCACTGAGAGAGGCATGCAGCGCTTTCAATCCAGTGAACCCTTTTTGGAAAATGAGGTCATCCCTTAAAAACAGAGGCATCAAGGGTGCCCCTCCTTTCCTAACAGGAGTGAAATATGTAACACAAGAAGTGGTATACGCTCTCCTAGACTGGCTTTAACTTTGCAAGTGCTCCTGTCAATTTTCCTGAGTCTTGGGAGAGAGATGAGACAAGTTGTAGTGACACCATAGCTGGTGGAACCCAGTCTCAGAGCAGCTTGGCCCAAGAAGAATCTTTGACCCACAAAGTTGGCTATCTATGATCATTTAGGCCAATCTCAGTAAAGTCATACCAGTGACAAGTAGGTCTTAAAGAACCAATCAAGAATACTTATTTGAAATAATAGCTTCCAGGTACTTTTTAATATTCCACAATAGAACAATGACTACAGTCAAAAATTCTGAATTTTAATCTGAAAGACACAATTGGCCAGGACTCTCTTTGATCCGGAAGTGCCAATAAGGAATGCATTAGGACTATATACCTTAGAGATTATGTTGGCTCAGTGTTTGAGACCAGAATTGTGGATAAGAAAATATGGATACTTAATGGGAAGTATTTTACTAGGTAGCTGCTGAATACTAAAGAGTACTTCAAATCCCCTTTGAATTCCTCTTTTGGAGGGGATTTGAATCCCTTTTCCGTTCTGGGACCTCTCGTTCTCACTGCGCCGCTGGTTAAACCGGCACAAAAGTTAAGTCAGATTGCGCTGTAAATCAGCAAATAAATATCATTCAGTGCCCAAAAATGATAATGAATTAAAGTGAATGTCTAGACATGAATCGAAGGAGGGACTGACCTTCTGCACACCGGTCCATCTCCTCGGAATCCTGCAACCAAGCTACTACTTTGCTTTGGCCAGTGGTGCACGATGCTGGAAGGCTGTTACTGCAAGGGATGGGTGATTGCCATGGGAAGATACTCTGCGGAACCTAGAGGAAAATATATATAGAAAACAACATTATTGAACACTGGCGGAATAGCTGCTTGTGAAAAAAAGATCACCACCAAGGAAATAAGTAATGGGGACAAACACTATCCCCTCTTGAATTTGGGCACTCAAGTCTAAATGAAGCCCAGTACCAAGCTGTTAAGCAGATGTGGCAAAATAGGGAACTCTTCAGTTGTACATTTTCCTCCTTTTGTTGTCAGTACTGCATGCTTTGGAGCTTCTTCCCATGGCCAAAGTGGACAATGGCTGCTGTGTGCCAGGAAATGTGGTAAATTCTTAGACAAATAACATGAACACCCAGATGGAGTTCTTCTGTACCAGGGACATTGTCACCCTTTACCTTTCCATCCAACATAGCAATATTTGCAGCTGGTGAAGATTCAGTGGTCGAAGTGGAAGGGAATATGTGGAAGCTGGCATCTCGTGGTGATCGTACAATCTCATTCTGACGGTACAGCCTGTGGTGGCGCAGCTTTGATACCCAAGCATCAAATGAATCCTGGGATTTCACCTAATAAAAAGGTCAGTGTGAATGAGGAGTTCATAAAGGGATTTGACTTCCATCATGTCATCTGACTGTTGCAAAGTAGGGAAAAACTGGTAGAAACACTCCTTACCTTCAAATGGTAAATGTGCTCTTCGGTGTCAAGGTCTATCCTACGAGCTTTCTTTTTAATGGACATAACTGATAAACCAACGTCTATGCTTCCATGGACCTTCCCTTTCTGTGTCTGAAAAATCAGAGAGAAGATTATCAACAGACTAGAAAAATAAGGTAATTTAAAGCTTCTTTTTGGTGTCTAATGGAAATTTGTTTTTTAGGACTGCATTTCATCTATTTCAGAAAACTGATAAAAAAAACATTGCAGAAAGAGAAAGAATGTCAGGAGAAATATTAGCGCCAGTGCCCATCAGAATTGGCATCATGAGTCTGGCAATGCACAGTCCTTTCTTTTTTGCCCAAGATTTGTTTTTGTTCTGATTGGTGAAAACTATGAAGAGACAAAACTTTGTAAAACCACTGAAGAAAGGAAGATTTTTAAATGTAGGAATTAAAAAAATAATCTGAGGTCAGGATTCAAACAGGCGCTATGTATATGCAGACAACCATCATGCATGCAGGTACTCTCAATGCTAAAGAAGCAAGCCATGATTCAGATTTCAACAGTGCAATCCTACGCATGTCTACTCAGAAGTAACTCCCACTGAGTTCAAAGGGGTCTACTCTCAGGAAAAGGTGTACAGGATTGTAGCCAAAGTGGCTTGTCTCTGCAGCAGTGGAAACTGCGGTGATAAAAGTTTCTTTAAAAGTTCTGGTAGCATGAACAATTCACACACAGACACCGACACAGTTTCTTTAAATTATGGCCCATATAAGTAAATATGGTAAAAGAGAAAGAATTTCCTAATAAAAACTCAGTCCAGCATTAATAACAAAATAGGCTTGATAGTTTTTATCAGTGTTTCTCAAAGTTCTTCCCTCGAGGTGGGGAGAACTTTGAGTGTTTGCGGGGGCAGGGACAGTGGCGATCCCAGGGATTGCCGCTGTCGCCAGGGGAAAATGTTCGAAAAGGGGGGTTTCGTACCTATCGGGAACTCCGGAGGGTGTGAGGAGGCCTGTGGACCCCTCCGCAGGCCTCCCCAAGCTTTAGATCGCCACTCCATGGCGATCTATGACCACTTCTGGTTTTTGGCAAAAACCGGAAGTGGTCTTAAATCGACACATAAATCGCTTAAATCGCCTTAAGGGGGCAGGGGAAGCATCCAGTTCTCCTGGTGGGTCGCAACCTACCAGTTTGAGAATCGCTGGCTTATATTACATTGGCAGCCAAATCTTATCCTGGGGTGGCTGATAGGGTGTAACAGGACTGGCCCAGGGACCTGGTAGTGATGGGGAGGTAAGTAAAAAACATTTTACTTACCTACTCTGCCACCCCATGGTCCCAAAATAGATCAGATCTATGTTAGCGCTCTGGTGTTGAGATGTATTGAGGCCGTGCCAGGGGTGTAGGATATCAGCAGTGCTGCCACTGATATCCACAGCCAGCCCACCCTCGACATGCCCCCTCCACCAACTTACCTGCTTTAGTGCCAGCCATTCGCACAAATTGAATTGGGACTGCAATGCTGCATATCTGGTTTAACCCTCTTCCCATATGTCAATCCCTCAATATGAATTCTCTTCCCCCCCCCCACTGAAGTTGCTATTATCCTCAGTGAGAAAAAGGAACAGGTACTTAAACTGTGCGATACCAGTATGAACAAGACAAGGCCACATGTCTGAGCCCTCTAGTACAGGGGTTCTCAACTGTTGGTACCCCAACAACACTAGTGGTAAACGAGGTGGATGTCAGTGGTATGCACAGCACCTGTGGACACCCACCTTGCACCCTGGAGACCCTGACGGAGCTCTGCAAAGGTCGGCAAGAGGCTCAGCTCGGTAAGTAGAGCTGAAGCGCATGGGTTTCGCATGCTTGGAAAAGCCCTCCCACCCACCCCGAGACTCTTACCGGCATTTGTACAGCTCCGTTGGTGTCTGCTAACCGGAAGTAACTGGTGATGACGTCATCACCAGTTACTTCCGGTGGTACATGGGGAGGTCCCTGGCAGCAGCACGTCGCTCGGGGATGTTGAGAACCCCTGCTCTAGTACATTTTGATGACTCAGGAGATTCTCTTATAAAATACTGGACTTTGAAGAAAGAAAAAGCAGTGCAGGTATCTCTGTACAAGACCAGGTGCAAAATGGCTTGAAGCAGACATGCAAGAAAATAAAATAAGAATGGCCCAGAGGACTAAGGGACATTATTGTACAGTACTGCATTATTAGGAGAAGGGGGTATATTTTTTTTAAAAATAAATACTATGTTAAATAGAATGTAAAAGTTTCATGGCCAGCAATAATAGGAAAAGTTTTAATTACGGTATTAAAAGCCATGTACAAATAAAAATAAAAATAATTTTATAATAAAAATAAATAAGTAAATAAATAAATAGGAAATTATTTTTATTTGTACATGGCTTTTAATATCGTAATTTAAACTTTTCCAAATACTATGGTAGATTCCAACTTAAAAAATAGCTCCAAGTCTACTTACATCAATTGGTGACTTTGAATATTTCAACATTCCATTATCCAGGACAAAAAAGCGCTACAGAGAGACAATTCGTTAAAGATCAAATATAATCTGGCTTAAGTGAAACAATATGCCTATAAAAGTATATTCCCATGCATACTCTCACGGTACTTAATAATCAGCATATGGCAGAAATAAAAACTGACATCTTGCTTTCATTTATTTTTGCAGCAATTACCGTATTGGTCTGAGTATAAGACTCACTTTTTTCTCCTAATTTAAGTTTTTTTTAACTAGGGGTGTGTCTTATAATCAGGCTGTTGCAATTTAATGTCAGTGATTTAATTATTTTTTTTAATAGCACCAAACTTTAAGGGTGCGTCTTATAATCAGGTGCGTCTTATACTCGGGACAATACGGTAATTATCTTAATGGTATAATATGTAGCAGTTATATACAGTAGTGCTTTTTGAGAATCCAAAGGGCTTGATGTACATCAGTAATCCTTCAACAACCCTATTAGTTCAGACTTCTTATCTTCATATTGTAGATGGAGGGGGGGGGGCACTGAGGCTAAGAGAAAGTGAATTCATGAGTGTAGTGTGATTTGAATACTCTGAGACACTGTGCTGTGTACACTTAAAGGCACAGGAAGTGGATCTCCCTTCATCCACAGTCATGCCCCATGTACTGCATCTGCTTTGGAATGTCCACAATAATGCAAATGACTACACTGCAAGCTCAAAGCTTTCAGGAACAGGCCTAGCATCAGGAAAATGGAACCCTTGGTTACCTGCCAGGATCCCAACAGGGCCCATGCTGACCAGAGGCGTCGCTCCGGTAGGGGCAGGGCTGTAAGTTTTGCTCCGTCCGAGTCCCTTTACCGAGCGAGCAGGAGGCAGCCCCGCCCCCTCACTGTCGGAGCCTTTCCCCTGTGGAGAAAGCAGCAGGCAGGGTTTCTCCGGAGCGACGCCTCTGATGCTGACCTCTGCCACCTGCCCTCAGGAACTCCAGGAGGATTGGTCCCAACTGCCTTATTCTCCCCTCTCCCCTCCCCCACAATTCTCATGACTTAGTTTCAGTCTAAACCACTGTAAGGGGGGGGAATGTCATGCCTATTAAAAATGGCAGATGTGAATTGAGCAGCATTTGTTTCTCACAATGCATCAGTGGCATGGGGGGTGGGCGAGGAGAATGAAAGGTGGCTGCCAGCCAAGAGGAGCGCTGTTGTGGCAAAAAAAGACCTACCACCAAAAAGAAAAGCCCTTTGTAACTTCTGTTAGCAGAGCTGAGGAAATCAATGTACACAGCAAATCTGAGCTTTGTTAAGAACTTTATTGCAACAAGGAAATAACTGCAGCCATTCTTATGCAGGCAGAACAACAAGACATGAAAAAAGTATTGAGAGGTCTTGTCAAAGTAGGAGAGAGCACACCTTTAAACCAGGAACTGGATAGGTTACAGCTCCCCCTACTGGTGGAGGTGAATACATACAGCCACACCCATTTTTATTGTACTGTAGTGTATAGTCTAGTTTGCATGCTGTCGCTCTTCCAACAACCTTAGGCAGTTTACACATGTAAGAGGGGGGTCTACCAGAGGGCACTTCCTGAAGGCCTCCTGAAACGTGGAGCTGGCCTTGCTCAGAGATCTGTGATTTCCCACCCAATTTGTAGCATGCCAGACAGGAAATGGTGGAGCTGCTCCCCCAGACTCACAAACTCCCTGTGCCACTGTATGGCACAGTAACTCTGTGAGCACAGGCAGGTCGCTCCCCCATTCCCCGTCTGCCATGTGGCAAACTGTGCGGGATGCCTCGCCTCCCAAGCTGAACTCTCTGCATCTGCTTCTAGGAACTCGGTAACCCGGACATTCGGTGATGGTGTGAGGATGACATTGCCAAACGTTCAGCCCCTTTTAACAAAAAGGTTGCTGACCCCTGACCTAGATTCACTATTTTCCTTTCCTACCTTGCAATCTCAGTACTTCCTCCAATCCTTCATATACAAGACATGAATCATACCTGTCAGATGCTTCGATGTTTCTGTTGACTTAGGGCCAGACCACATGTTACATTAAATACATAGCTTGGCCCTCCATCTTTTTTTCTTTCCGCAAGAATAAATAGCAGCAGTATGGGACTCACATACAGAACCACACTGTGAATCAAGGAAATATTCTAACTCTTCCCGTCATGCCACAGTCCAGTGGTGTAGTTAGGGGGGGCGATGGGCCCTCGGGCGTCGGGGGGCGACACACGGTTGGGGGGGCGCATGACCCGCTGGTTCAGCAGCAATTGGGTGGCAAAACCGCCGAACTGCCTCCAGTTCAGCAGCTCGTGCACCCCCCATCTGCGTGTCGCCCCCGACGCCCAGAGTGTCCATGAGCTGAGGGGGGCACGAGCGGGTACCATTGGGGCAATGGCGGTGGCGGCAGAAACAGGACTTACCCAGCCTTCGTGCACACACACCCCAAGCCCGGATGCAGCCTTCTTGTTATGCAGGCCCAGCTAGGTGTTAGAAAGGCTGGCTGTGCCTGCGCAACCTTGCTGAGAGTCTTTCTTGCTCCTAGTCTTGCTTGTGGACTCCTGAGCCCTCCACCAGCGAGACTAGGAGCTAGAAAGGCTATCAGCAAGGTTGCACAGGCGCAGCCACAGTCTTTCTAGTGCCTAGCTGGGCAACGCAATAAGAAGGCTGCATTCTGGCTGGGGGGGGGGCTTGAAGGCTGGGTAAGTCCTGTTTCTGCTGCCGCCGTTGCCCCAGTGCTGTCCACCCGTGCACCCCCTGGCTCGTGGACAACCCCCCCTGGCTTTTTAGGTCTAAATCTGTCCTAAAAACCCCAGGGGGGTTGCTTTCGCACTTCCGATTTGCCACCGAATTTCGATGGCAGCGGTGTGAAAGTGATGTCATGCCCCCAGGGGTGGGGCTTGTGACGTCACATGGGGTCTCGCATCAACGGCCCCCCCACTGGGGGTGCAGCTACGCCTCTGCCACAGTCTCAATGAAAATGGCTCCCATTAAACTGCTGTTAGCCCCAGGAGGGAAGCTTCCATTTAGGAGAATAGAAACTTCCCAGGGACGTTTCCCTGCAACACAAGGGAAAATGGTTACATCATGGTCCAATCAGGCTCTCCTCCCACAGTTATTTATACTTGAGGGGAAAACAATGGCAGAGTGCCAAACTATGTATTTATGTATTAGGTGTAGTTTGGCCCTCACAGTAATTGACTTTAACAAAAGGACCAGTTTAATAGTTAGGAGTGTACACAAACATCAATTACTCAGTACTTCTATAGTCACTATGTATTATCTTACTGCACACCATATTTGATTATGCCTTGTTACGCTAAGGGCTAGAGGGAAGGCGAGGTTCCACGGGTTTAGAGCTGAAAACTAGGATTAATAATAATTCCATTCATAATCAAACAAACATTTCAGGGAAGGTATTTTGCTCCTAGCTGCATATTTTGCATACTGTCCTAGCGTATGTTACTTTGGAGCACATATCTTATAAATAAAATTGGATACAGAGGATACAAATAAACATGCCATAAAAATGTACCATTAAATAGAAAAGAAAATCTGAAAAGAAAATTGATTTGCAACAGATAATGACCCTCTCTTTTTAATATGAAGTGATTATCACAAGTGTTGTATGGGTGGTTTACCTTGTGCCAGCCTTTTAAAGGCCATTTCCTTTTCTTCAGCATGAATCCTTCATGTTTGTCTGGCTTCTGAACATTAGTTTGGCCAATTTTCAGACCTTCTATGATCTCCCAGCTGTCTGGCTCCTGAAGGAAGAGTGGGGGAAAAAAAAACCAAACAAGCCCATAATTAAATGTGAATTTAGATAGTCAGGAGAATAGGGTTTTGTGCAGCGATCATATCATAATGAATGATTGTGCCTAACCTTCTCCTTCACTAAAGCTTTCTCATTATAAACTCTTGATGAGATGCAATTTTTATACAGAACATTATTCTCAAAATAGTGGATATGAAAATTATTACTACTTACATTAATAAAAACTCAAAATGAAATCATGAATGAAATGATATCATCAGGACTGGAAAATAGTTTGACCTCCCATCTGTGTATGTGGTCAATATTTAGAACACAACAGTAATTAGTTACATAAGACATACCGGTAATTAGTTTCTGTGAATTTCATAGACTGATTATGACTTCATTGTGTGTTGAATTTGCAGTTGTTCAGTGTCATTTGATTTGCCTTTGTTCTGGAACAGACTCAAACAAGAACGCCACACTAATAGCTTCAGTTCAGGTTGTACCTTTGGTCCCTATTAGCTCAAGCATGTATGAAAGAAATGGCCATGCTTGTATCCTAAGCAGCACTTGCACAAGCAATCTTCCCTGCACCCTCCATCTTACTGCAGCATCCTGAGCCCCTGAAAAGCCACTTCTCAAGGTCAAGAGACCCTTGGGAAAATGCGGGGGGGGGGCTATAGTGGGAGGGAGAATCCATAGAAATTGGATTCTTTTCTTTTGGAAATAGAAATCTTTTCTATTTTATCAGGTACCTTCTGCAAGCATTCACCAGTGTGAGAGCATTTAAATGGTAAGAGAAAAATCCAAGTAGCAAGACCTTGGAGCACTAGAGATACCAGGGGTGAGATACATGCAAGCTGCACTGATCCAAACCCTACGGGCTGTATCCAAACTCTCTTCCATGAATTATGGAGGAACTTCTGATTGAGCAATTTTTGTTGATCTCCCCTCCCCTTTCAGTGCCCCATGCCACTGATACTATGGCACATACATTCATGCTATTCTTAAGCAACACAGGAGTGGGTTTTCAGAGGATGAAGGCCACTCAGTGGGGGGGGGGGAATCATTGTGCAGTCAGAAGTTCTTCTCCTGGATAGTAACCTCATTGTCTGGATGAGAGCAGCTTACAGCCCAATCCTACCCTCAAGGTACGCAAGTCTGGGTGGCATATGCCGCAGCATACATCCACAGACACTGGCACAATAATGGCCCTGCCAGCACAGCAGTCTGCCTGCCAGTGGACGAACCTCTGACATTGGCGCAACTCTGCCAGCAGAGAAGCCAAAACAGGGAAGAGATTGGGGTGTAACATGGGAGGGACGAGGAGGAGTCCACTTACACCATATCCTAAACACCTTCGGATGATGATGGACATGCCCCTAAAGCTGGAAAAATACTTGGCCAATGACAGAGCAGGCACAGGTAGGAGTAAACCCATAGGGAACAACAGGGAAGGGGAAAACTCCAGAAAATTTCACCTCCTTCCCCCCATGCTCCACCCACTTTCCTATGACAGAGCATAGGATACAGACTACACAGCACAGCCAATCACAGCACACCAACCACGGTATTTAAGATCCTGCCAGGGAGACTACAGCTCAGACGATAAGACACATGGCATGGGGCTATACCCCTCTAGCCTCTGAAAGAGAAACGTTGGTAATGGGAACGATGGTGAAAGAGTATTTGGTGCACAAAGGCAATACTTTGCACAAACAACCTCTTGCCCCTTACATGAATGGTAAGATATTTTGTTGACGCTTGTCGGCAGGGAGGGCATCACCCCAGCGATGGCCATTCATTGGCCCTGCGCTTGCCCCCTCCCCTGCTCAGGTTACCCTGGCGGCACTTCTCTGGCCATCAGTGCTGGAGCTAGGCGGATGCAGTGATTGGCTCCTTGGACATTGGACCAATGTTTGGACCCTTTTCGTTTCTGTTGCTGCTATATGTTTTTTACTTTTAATCTGCTCTGTACCTTTTTTTAATTGTAATTATAACTTTTAATTTTAATTGTGAATTATTTTAATTGTTTTGAATGATTTATTAAGTTGTTTTGTTGTTATATGTTCATTTTTGTTGTACACTGCTTTGAATTTTAGAAAAGTGGTATAGAAATCTTTCAATTAATTAATTAATTAATTGTGCTGGCAGCAATGCTAGGAGGGCTGCGCCAGCACGGCGTTGCCTAGCCTCTAGTGTTTCTCCTCCCCCTTCGTGCTGGATGGGCTTAGGATATGGCAGTCATTTTGCCATCTGAGTAGTGTCCGAATAGGTTTGGGCCAATAGCCCTTCATCACTGTTTGTATCTCACTATGACACTCCAGTAACCTTGCCAAGAAAATCCCATGAACAGTACCAAAAGGCTAAAAGATATGACGCCGGAAGATGAGACCCTCAGGTCGGAAGGTGTCCAATATGCTACTGAGGAAGAGCGGAGGACTATTCCAAGTAGACCCAGAAAGAATGAAGCAGTTGGGCCAAAGCCAATAGGACGTCCAGCTGTGGGTGTGTCTGAGGTTGAAAGGAAAATCCAATGCTGCAAGGAGCAATACTGCTTAGGAACATGGAATGTGAGGTCTATGAATCAAGGCAAGCTGGATGTGGTCAAAAATGAGATAAGATTGAACATTGACATCTTGGGAATCAGCGAACTAAAATGGACGGGCATGGGCGAATTTAAGTCAGGTGACCATCATATCTACTACTGTGGGCATGAATCCCTTAGAAGAAATGGAGTAGCCCTCATAGTCAATAAAAGAGTGGGAAAGGCAGTACTGGGTTGCAACCTCAAAAACGACAGAATGATTGCAGTTCGAATCCAAGGCAAACCATTCAACATTACAGTAATCCAAGTGTATGCCCCAACCACTGATGCCGAAGAAGATGAAGTTGACCGGTTCTATGAAGACCTACAACACCTTCTAGAACTAGCACCCAAAAAAGATGTCCTTTACATCATAGGAGACTGGAATGCTAAAGTAGGAAATCAAGAAATAAACGGAACAACAGGCAAGTTTGGCCTTGGAGCGCAAAATGAAGCAGGGCAAAGGCTAATGGAGTTCTGTCAAGAGAACACGTTGGTCATAGCAAACACTCTTTTCCAACAACACAAGAGGCGACTCTACACATGGACATCACCAGATGGTCAATACCGAAACCAGATAGATTATATGCTTTGCAGCCAAAGACGGAGAAGCTCTATACAGTCAGTAAAAACAAGACCTGGAGCTGACTGTGGCTCAGATCATGAGCTTCTTATTGCAAAATTCAGACTTAAACTGAAGAATGTAGGGAACACCACTAGACCAGTCAGATATGACCTAAACCATATCCCTTATGAGTATACAGTGGAGGTGAAGAATAGATTTAGGGCATTAGACCTGGTAGACAGAGTGCCTGAAGAACTATGGACGGAAGTTCGTAACATTGTACAGGAGGCAGCAACGAAAACCATCCCAAAGAAAAAGAAATGCAAGAAAGCAAAGTGGCTGTCAGATGAGGCTTTACAAATAGCTGTGGAAAGAAGGAATGCGAAAAGCAAGGGTGAAAGGGAAAGATATAAACAACTGAATGCAGATTTCCAGAGAATAGCAAGGAGAGATAAGAAGGCCTTCTTAAATGAACAATGCAAGGAAATCGAGGAAAACAACAGAATGGGGAGGACTACAGATCTCTTCAAGAAAATTGGAGATATCAAGGGAACCTTTGTGCAAAGATGGGCATGATAAAGGACAAAAAAGGCAGAGACCTAACAGAAGCAGAAAAGATTAAGAAGAGATGGCAAGAATACACAGAAGAACTATACAAGAAAGATCTTAATGTTCCTGATGACCACACTGGTGTGGTCACTGACCCAGAGCCGGACATCCTAGAGAGTGAAGTCAAGTGGGCCTTAGGTAGCATTACTAACAACAAAGCTAGTGGAGATGATAATATCCCAGCTGAGCTACTTAAAATCCTAAATGATGATGCTGTTAAAGTGCTGCACTCAATATGCCAACAAATTTGGAAAACTCAGCAGTGGCCAAAGGATTGGAAAAGGTCAGTTTACGTTCCAATTCCAAAGAAGGGCAGTGCCAAAGAGTGCTCAAACTACCGCACAATTGCACTCATTTCACATGCTAGCAAGGTTATGCTCAAAATCCTACAAGCTAGGCTTCAGCAGTTCGTGGACCGAGAACTACCAGAAGTACAAGCTGGGTTTCGAAGAGGCAGAGGAACTAGAGATCAAACTGCCAACATGCGCTGGATCATGGAGAAAGCACGAGAGTTCCAAAAAAACACCTACTTCTGCTTCATTGACTACGCAAAAGCCTTTGATTGTGTGGATCACAACAAACTGTGGCAAATTTTTAAAGAGATGGGGGTACCAGACCACCTTACCTGTCTCCTGAGAAACCTGTATGCGGGTCAAGAAGCAACAATTCGGTCCGGCCATGGAACAACTGATTGGTTCAAAATTGGGAAGGGAGTACGGCAGGGCTGTATATTGTCACCCTGCTTATTTAACTTATATGCAGAGTACATTATGAGAAATGCAGGGCTGAATGAATCGCAAGCCGGAATCAAGATTGCCGGGAGAAACATCAACAACCTCAGATATGCAGATGATACCACCCTAATGGCAGAAAGTGAAGAAGAACTAAAGAGCCTCTTGATAAGAGTGAAAGAGGAGAGTGCAAAAGTTGGCTTGAAACTCAACATTAATAAAACTAAGATCATGGCATCTGGTCCCATCAATTCTTGGCATATAGAAGGGGCAGAAATGGAAGCAGTAACAGATTTTACTTTTTTGGGTTCCAAGATCACTGCAGACGGAGACAGCAGCCATGAAATTAAAAGACGCTTACTCCTTGGAAGGAAAGCTATGGCAAACTTAAACAGCATAATAAAAAGCAGAGATATCACCATGCCAACAAAAGTTTGTACAGTCAGGGCGATGGTGTTCCCAGTAGCAATGTATGGTTGCGAGGGTTGGACCATAAGGAAGGCTGAGCGCCGAAGAATAGATGCTTTTGAACTGTGGTGCTGGAGAAGACTCCTGAGAGTCCCTTGGACTGCTAGGAGATCAAATCAGTCAATCCTAAATGAAATCAACGCTGACTGTTCCCTGGAAGGACAGGTACTAAGGCTGAAACTCAAATATTTTGGCCACCTAATGCGAAGAGAGGACTCTCTGGAGAAGACTCTGATGCTGGGAAAGATTGAAGGCAAAAGGAGAAGGGGAAGGCAAAGGATGAGATGGTTAGACAGCATCACCGATGCAACGAACATGAAAATGAGCGAACTCAGGAAGATAGTGGAGGACAGGAAGGCCTGGCGGGATATGGTTCATGGGATCACGAAGGGTCGGACACGACTTAACGACTGAACAACAACAACATGACACTCAGCCCTGACACTCTGGAATTTACTACAAACGGGTCTGTTTATCAAAGCTGTTACTGCATTACACAATATACTAACAACAGGTCCAGTCCTTGCTTCTTTATAAGTTAGAAAATCTGATCTTCATTAAAATTGCTTACAGTTTTACACGTTCCATTCTAATTACAAATTATTCAAATATTTTTAAGCATAAAGGCAAATGTCATCTTTATGCATAATTGGATCCATTTTATTCTGATGATTCATTTCAACAGAGGCAGCTAGCAAGCAGCAGGCGAATGTATGGTGGTTCCTAAACAGGGAGTTGCACATTATGTCCATCTATTTAAGCGGCTTTGTACAACAATCACTAGTGCAGACACCTCACTTCACTTACTTTAGATACAATGACTGGTTCGGTTTCTAGAAACTGTTTCCCAGTTCCTGGGTCCGTGCTTCCAGAAGAAATATTCCGCTCTAACACATGGCCACTCTAAAATAAACAGCAACAAGGGTAGTAAGATAAAGAATACGGAGACCACACAATTTATAGACATAGAACATATTCCCAGAAACAACTTTACAATCATTACCTCATCACCAAAGTTGGATTTCTTTTGCTAGCCTTTTTAATTCAGAGATTTTTAAAACTGAGAATGGAATGTACCGATATTTCATATTTTAACACCACCTCATAGCTGTGAAGACTTATGTTAACGTGAACTACACTACCCCACACAAGTGTTACTGTTAGTTTCTGATTCATTAGGGATATTATAAAGCTGGGTTTTGCTGCACTGTACTAGTTTTATATTCAGCAACCTTTACTTTCATCTTCTAACACTGTCTTCTTTTTCTTTTCCTGCTGATGTGGGAGTAGCGGCAAAAAAGCTACAACATGACAGTAATTGGTGGGAGAGGGGGGCTGAATCTACCATCAATTTATTCCTCCTGCTCCTCCATTTATTCCGGCAAAAAAAGTGTGAGATCACAATTTGTCATAATCAGATATCTGCTGTCCATTATGTCTTCTTTCTTTTCTTCTTTAGACCTTAGCTGGCGCTTGGGAAGCAGGCAGCCTCTCAACCTATACGCTGCTGTAGGTGCTGCTGGGATCCGTGTGTCATTTACAATACACTTCCACTCAGCTGCCACACAAGCTCCTCTGGCAAGTGAGACCTGCCCACTGGAGGGTTCAACAGGTTCAATGGCAGCACCAAAGAAAACGTGGCTTACAGTGCAATCCTGTCCACTGATCCACTGGCAGAGCAAGGCTCTGCTGGCGCCGGGTGTTGTAAACGTGCCGTAAGGCAGAGAGGCCAGTCATTCTGCCCGGGGACGCAACCACCGTCAGTGGACACAGGTAGGTCCTGAGCCGGGCAGTGTGGGGAGGGCAAACTGAGGTGGAAAGGAGGGGGCAATTGGCCAGCCAGGCCAGTGATGAGGGAAGGATCATCGGCGGTGCGCTCTGCCAAATCCCACCCCATATCACGAACCTGGCCGGCCTTACATCGGCTCCTCAGATTTGCACTGACCATTTTGCCTGTCCACATCCAAGGAGGCCCATTGGGCCTGCTGGAGCTCTACCCGGGAGAAAGGGACAAAAGTCGCTTTCCCCTGAGGAGTGCTCCAGCTCCACCAGTGCAGGCCCAATTCTGCCTTAGGTGCACCGCCGCTGCATTCTAGACAGGATTGGGCTGCCCAACACGTTGAAGAAGATCTAAGGAACTGATGACTGACCATGAATGAGGCTAGAAATATCTCCACCAATCACCTCCATTATGTAATCTCCAGATCTGTTATACCACCCTTTGAATTTCCTCAAGATGAAAAATCCACAGATTTACTCGTAAGTGTTAATATAGTGGAACTGGAAAAGGTGCAGAAGAGAGCGACCAAAATGATTAGTGGGCTGGGGCATCTCCCTTATGAGAAAAGGCTACAGCGTTTGGGGCTCTTCAGTCTAGAAAAAAGGCGGCTGAGGCGTACAAATACATGATTGAGACGTATAAAATTATGCATGGGATGGAGAGAGTGGATAGAGTGTAGTTCTTTTCCCTCTCATACAACACTAGAACTAGGGGACATCCACTAAAATTGGGTGGAGGGAGTATTAAAACAGTCAAAACAAAATATTTCTTTACCCAGCGTGTAATTAGTTTGTGGAACTCCTTGCAACAGGATGTGGTGATGGCACCTGGCCTAGATGCCTTTAAATGGGGATCAGACAGATTTATGGAGGAAAAGCCATCTAATCATTGATTTTGTATGTAAACCGCTTTGTGAACATTTGTTGAAAAGTGGTATATAAATACTGTAATAATAATAATAATAATCACAGGTTACAAGCCATGATGGGGATAAGCAACCTCCTGGTCTTAGTAATCTGGGTTTTAGAGGTAATCTCTCTCTCTCTCTCTTAATGCCAGATGCAAGGGAGTGGCAACAGGATACAGGTATCTTGTTGTCTTGTGTGCTCCCTGAGGCATCTGGTGGGGCCACTGTGAGATACAGGAAGCTGGACTAGATGGGCCTTTGGCCAGATCCAGCAGGGCTCTTCTTATGTTCTTAATATAGTACTTGCATATCTTTTCATCTCACACAGTGAAATGTCACACAAATTTGCTACATAGCAATGTCTGGGCTCTAAATATTTTTGTCTTCTTTTTACTGTCTGATGAAGATACATATGATATGTCTTCAATTGCACTTCTGTAGCAAAACTGTAATCTTAGAATGTATTTCTACATCTGTTTCCTCAAGTGGTTCTAACAGCATAATACTTATACTTTGGAAATGTCAAGCACATAGCAGAAGTTATTTGAACTCTCTGCCCTTTTCAAGTCCTAATTTTTATAGTGTACATGCCAATCGGACAGGGTGGGCAGTTTGACAGGTGGGGCCTTTCAAGGGAAAGAAAACATATCGCATAAATATTTTCTGAAGCAATATTCTTCCAAAAGAGGACCTGCAAATCTATATGAAGAAAAACGTATTTTAAAAAATTACCTTTTACCAGTTTGTCGTCTAATTTCCAAACAGAGAATGTAATGACAATTTTAAGTTGCTGCAGACATTAATGTTTTGATATATTTAACTCAAATCAACAAAACGAAAGAAACAGGCAAATTCCATATGTGTGTGAGACACACACATACGAAGTTTGGTTGGATTAATTAGACAGAAACCTTTTTCATGCAGTCAAAGCACATAGAGAGTGAATGTATGAAGGACTTTTTGCAAGGTTCTCAGTTGGGTGTACAGTTTGTAGACACTGTGCACACAGTCTAATGAATGCACGGAAGTCAGGAATGGGGCCTGCTCCTGCACCCCCACTGCCTGCTCTATGCACATTCACTCTACCTGTTCTGACTGTGTGAAAAGGGCTCTAGCTACAATTTTAAAAAGGAACAGATAGAACTATTCTTTACTGTACCAGTCTGCTTAACTGAACAGCGAGCAAAATAAATAAATAATCATAAATGAAAGAACAAGGTCTTGCACAGGGTGCAAGGTAACTGGGATACTAATCCTCAATATAGTGACTACGACTCATTAGAGTAAAACAGTGCAATCCTATGCATGTCTACCAAGAAGTAAGTCCCATGGAATCCAATGGAACGTACTCCCAGGTAAGTGTGTCTAGGATTTCAGCCATAGTCAAGCAGTTACATACATATGAGGTTATGTCCTTCCAATTCAGCAGCCCCTCCACCTCATATCCAGAAGCACTAAGTCACAAACCATTCTTACAACTGCCTTGGCTGAGAAAATAAAAAGGCATTTGTAGCACTAGCACAGTTATGATAATGTTACTTCTGGGGAAGAGAGGAGATGAATGGATCGGAAATTAACTACTCTTCTTCCACTCTTCTGTGGAATGGTGGCAGAAGTGGCATGAGGACACAGCCTCTATCGTGCTTTGCCCCTGCTAACTGGGCAAGGATGCATCTTTTTAAAGTGGTTCTATTGTATTTAGCAGGGGAGGAGCAACTGGCCTAAACCTATCCCTGACAGGTTAGTTTCCTGATGCATTCAGGAAGCTTGGCACTCTGGGAGGCACCTATGAAAGGTCTGAGGGGAGCATTAAAATTGTGCTTCACTATCTACTACATCACTATCTGAACAGATTGTGGTAACTTCTGAACGTACACAATATTGGTGACTCAGCAACGCCAACTTTGGAAATCTGATCTGTTATTTTGTACCAACCAAAATGCTCTAATTGGTGTTCAGCAAGGTTAAACAAAATTCTTAAACCGCTGAACCATAAGCTGTCGATCGAAAGGTCAGCAGTTCGATTCCCGCGACGGGGTGAGCGCTCGTTGCTTGGCCAGCTCCTGCCAACCTAGCAGTTCCAAAGCATGTCAATGCGAGTAGATAAATAGGTACCGCTTGTGGGAAGGTAAACAGCGCTCCGTGTTCCAGCTGCATGCTACGCGCTGCGGCAAGGAGAGTCATGCCGGCCACATGACCACAGAGGCGTCTTCGGACAACGCTGGCTCTTCGGCTTTGAAATGGAGATGAGCACCACACCCTAGAGTCGGACACGACTGGACTTAATTGTCAGGGGATACCTTTACCTTTAAGAACGAAGTATGATAACACTATTTGCTGAGAAGTTGCCAAGCAGTACAATAAATTTATTTATCACAGATGCTTCTTGAAGTCATTGTTTGAATGGAAAGTGTGATAAAGATTGTGTGATGATTTCGTAAAGAGGGGAGAGTATTCCAAGGCTTATCTGATGTAGCAAAATGCTGGGTTTCCTTTTTTTAGGAAAAATCCTTGCTCTAGGATTTCAAATGCCTGAGCTAGATCTCATGGAGTTAACTGAGCAACTGACAAATGGAAGAGTACTGTTTATGTTAGTAGAATTCTGTCAAAGCACTTGCTATAAAAGGGGTTCTGTAAATGGATCCTTAGATCCTTCTTAAAGAAAGTGAAAATAGAAGAAGTGTGTTGTGAAGGACTCTTCATCTGTAACTCTACAGCAATATAGACCAGGCCTCTTAGGAAGGGATCTGGATGTCTTCTAAACAGAACTGCTGTTTAGAGTAACTAAGAACTAATGCCCAATCCAGACATTACTATTGCAATATGAGAGTTGCTTCTGTAAGTCCTGGCCCCAGGTCACAATGTAGGGCCCCATCTGTAAACAACACACAAAACGAACAGCGGGACTCGGCTGGATGAGGTGGTTTTACGTTTGCCAGCATTGTCAGCCCTGAAGAGGGGACAATGCAGGCACAGAAAAATATCACATCATTCATTCATCCTGAGTGTTGTGCGACTGGATCAAGCGGAAGCAGCTTCTACACTTCAGTGGTAACACATGAATTGGACCTGTTGCTTTGAGAGACGATACTGAAGGAGAAGAGAGCCACTTCAGAGTGGGATGCTGAAGGTATACAGTTCCTCATCCTGAAGGTTTAGGATCAAAGTAAAAGATAGTTAATCCTCTTTCTGGGCTGGTTGTTATGATGATATCCTCTCATCACGCTATGACAGGCTTAAATGATACAAGCCAATATGTTTTCAGCAAGAATCCATCAGTCCTAGCATTTTCTTCTCTTCTTGACTCACTTAGACTGTAAAGGGGAAAGGTTGAGTAATTTAGGAAATAAGAACACCAGACTGTTTCTAGGGAGAGAAACTGTCATGAAAAGGAAGGGCTGTGGTATAATGGTATGTAGATCAGTAGAGAATTGTGTGTCAGGTGTAAAGTAGGATCACAGGATCTACGTAGGATCATAGTTTGAACAGTTTCATAAGAATGTTCTCTGGCATTAAAAAAATGCATTGAGAAATTAAACCCCAGCTATTTTCAGAGACAGCACCGTCAAACTGTTTTGCCTTTATGGTGCATAAACATTCAGATGCCAGCAGGCCAGTCTCTCATCAACCCTGTGGCCACAGTACTCTATTGCCAGGAGTTACACCTGATCTTGTACTAGTACAGGGGTTCTCAACCTTTGGAGGCCCAGGTACCCCCATCACAGTCTAATTTTCTGAAGTACCCCCTGCTAATTAACTGCTAATTAATTGGATTAATCAATTAATTAATTAGGTAATTTATCATTAAATTAAAAAGTACTAAAACAATTTTAAATGTGAAAAAATGTCTTCTTTAACTCTGTGAGGGTTAGAGAGACAGACATGCAAGGATCTCTTTTTTTCTCCAAGTCACACTTCCCAAAATCAGCTCCTCCCTCCCACCACCAAAGTACATTTCCCAAAGTACAAAAATAAGCCCAAAACCAAAATCAGAGAGACAGAAGGGCTCCAAAAATAATTACAATTTAAAATCCATGTTAATTAACACTTAATTAGCTGCTGATGGGGCAGATAAGGGGCAGGGCTTGGCGTACCCCCAGCAAGAGGTCCGCCTACCCCTGGGGTACCCGTACCACAGGTTGAGAACCTCTGTACTAGTACAAAGTGACTTGGGTCACAAAGGGACAAGAAGGCGAAAATAGTGGGTTAAACTGACAATTCCCTCTTTATTTTTACAATTTGAGTTTAAATAAAATATTGTCAAGTCAAAAACCACGGCGCTAAAGCAGCTAAAATACAACAAGAGTGTGGACACTAACTACTACAGTATTATTCCCTGAAACCTACTTCCTTACTGTTATCCTATGAATCATGACCTGGCAGGTGCCCAGCCTATTCCTGCAATCATTTGCACAGAGTGTCACATTTCCAGTATCTGGAAGGGGGGGGGGAGTGTCTTCAGGGTGACCAGGTACAACTGTTTTGTCATGCCTGCAGACAATGTTGTTGTTGTTGTTCAGTCGTTAAGTCGTGTCTGGCCCTTCGTGATCCCATGAACCATATCCCGCCAGGCCTTCCTGTCCTCCACTATCTTCCTGAGTTCGCTCATTTTCACGTTCGTGGCATCGGTGATGCTGTCTAACCATCTCATCCTTTGCCTTCCCCTTCTCCTTTTGCCTTCAATCTTTCCCAGCATCAGAGTCTTCTCCAGAGAGTCCTCTCTTTGCATTAGGTGGCCAAAATATTTGAGCTTCAGCGTCAGTACCTGTCCTTCCAGGGAACAGTCAGGGTTGATTTCATTTAGGATTGACTGATTTGATCTCCTAGCAGTCCAAGGGACTGCAGACAATAGGGGGAACCAAATGCAGCAGTGTCAGGAAGGAGCTAGCAACCCTATTCTTTCTTCAGGCTAGCTCCTGCTGTATTATCCTCCCCTCTTTGGATATACCACTTGCTAGAGTAGGTATCCATAATTCCATAATTCCGACTGACAAGGGTACAAAATCCACTCACGACTTGCTTTTTCCCCACAACTATTTAGTTATAAAACGCATTCTAAAAAACAAAAAAACCCCACAAAAACGTATACACCACTTTTCCATAAAACCGTACACAAAATGGCTTAGATGCTGAAGTGGCTGAAATGTCATAAAATACGGTACTCTGCATCTACTGAAAAACAACTGAGAATAATCAAAAGAGTGCTCTTTGGGGATTCAACATTCTAAATAGGAAACTGCTCTTGAAAACCGTACACAAGACATTTTTATTTAGATCAGCATTTGATGTCTGACATGGTGGGCTGGCTTTTTTACAAATTGCTTTTAACAAATGTGGATGACCCACTGGGGCTGTTTGTTTTAATTGTTTTTAATTATTTTAATTCTTGATTTTAAATGTACTTATGTATTTTAATATTTTTGTTGTAAGCCGCCTTGGTTGCCCTGGTGGGAGAAAGGCGGGGTAAAAATTCTATAAATAAATAAATAAATAAATAAAAACTAGGCTATGTATCCATTTGAGTATATAAAACATAACACAAACCTACTTAACTGGAAATCAGATTGTCAAGCAAGCATGAAATGTGCACATAATTTATAGCTGGATACCTATCAGAGGAACACAGCAGGGGTGGACACAAGAGAAAGTAAAGTTCACAGAAGGAATCAGAGAACAAAAAAACTAATATCTTATGGTATACTAAAAGTACGTCCAGCACCAAAACATGAGGGGGAAAATAAATAAATGAAAATAGAACTGTGCATACAGTACTTCACAGAGGTCCTAGGTTAAAGGGTGAAGCAAGAGGCTCAGGCTGCACTGATTACCATGAGTAAAAAAACAAAAAGGAGCTAAATTGCAGAGGAGGGGGGGGCTAGCCCAGTAGCAGGGCATATAATTTGCATATAAGCAGGTCCCAGGTTCAATCCCTGGCACTTCCAGGTAGGGCAGAGTCAAACTCTGGAGACCTGCTGACAGCCAGTGTATACCTTACTGACCTAGATGGATCAACAGTCTGACTCAGTATTCAGCTTCCTATGTGCCCATGTCCATGCACATTTATTTCTACGTATCTGTAGATCGTGTCCAGATCACATACAATTTGCTGGAGCCAATCAGAAGCAGAGTTAGAAGAGAACAAAAAACTTTGTCCTCAATAATACATGAGACAAGGTTTGGATTAAAACTGGGCCACATTTTTTGAAATCAACGTCAATCAACAATCTATGTAAAACATGCAGTATCTCCAGAGAATCCTCCCCCTTTTAGAGTCCAATCCTATCCTGTACATCCTCCGCTGATGAAGTGGTGCCAAAATGGCAGCCGCTACATCCTGGGGGGGGGGGGGGACCGGGAGGTTTCTGCAGAGAAAGGGGATGTTTAATTACCCCTTACCCCTGCGTAAGCCTCGTGGTCCGCAATGGGTCTCCTCGGACCTATGCTAGCAATTTTGCTAGTGTAAAATCCGAGGAGAGAAAAGGGGCGTGGAGGCTGCAGGGAAGGGGGATAGGATCTGGCGTGGGCCTTCCGTGATGGATCCTCCCCCTCCCGCGACCAGGGACGGGTTGTGGCTGGGTCAAGCATGGTTCAGGGAGGATCAGGGCAGGTAACGGGATAAGAGGGGGGAGGGGAGGATAGCAGCAGCAGCGCATGTCAAGATGTAGCCCACTGTTCCTGGTCCGACACAGCCCCTGAGGTTCCTGCCAACTGGCGTAGGTTTGAGAAGACTCAACGGTGGCCAAGCAGCCTAGAGAGAGGTAAGCAAAAAGTATGTTACTTGTCTCTCCCAGGCCATCTGGTCACCACCACCACCCCATAGGATGCTGCGGGCGCTCCAGCAGCATGGCTACATTGCGTAAATTGTTGGGGAACAGGATTGGGGCAATAGTCATTCATATTGCTCCAAGAAAGGGCAAAGAGGACACTTTCAGGGCGAACTGGCAGGTGGGTGGAAGATGCTTAGCCTTTCCTCCTTTTGATTACAAATAATTCACCCTCACACACAATTCTGTGTCCTGCAGATGGGCTCCAAAAATGAAACCGAATCCAGCTGATGGAAAAGGATGTGGGGGAGGGACATTTGTATGGCAAAATTGACAGACAGTAGTTAAGCATCCCTCTTCCAAATCTTCATGAACAGTGCCTTCCAACCCCCCACATTCCCATTATCTCAGCAAATGCATGTCTGGGATCCATGCATTTGCCAAGGTAACGTTTAATTCTGTGCTAGAGGTATATTTAAAGGGGCTTTTCTGCATCCCTACATATATCCACCTACATAAATCCACATGACTTGCAACCAGTCTCTTGCATATGTACGCCATTCAAAAAGCAGCAGCACAACACAGAAGGTTAGAGGGTCCATAATGAACTTTTCATTGTCATTAACAGCAACTGCTGCTCTGAAGAAAACATTTGCACGTTGCCCTCCAAACCTTCCTACTATGAGAAAGAAATGATTAGTAAGACGCCAACAGCAATTGCAGAGTTCTATTGTGAATAAATAGTTCAGGATGTGTTTACTCACCTGTCTACTGTCTCGCTGAGAAGATGATGAAGAGGCACTTCTATGGGATGGAGTAGAGGTTTTGTGAGCAGGAGATATACCCTTCTCCTCTGAACTCATCATGCAACTAGTTTCTGGTTCTTTCCTTTGACGATTAAGACCACATTAATCTCCTTTCAGGCTTCCGTACAAAGACGGAGCCAAATGATTTTCAGCATGATTCCTTGTCACAGTGTACATGAAAGGATAAGACGAATTTAAAAGTCATCCAAACCGAAACCTTAACAGAGAAGGAAAAAGAGAGGGAGATTGTATATGCTGGCACTTAAATACAGTATATATCTGAGCAAACAAAGCACGCATACGCATATATGGCTGAAACAATATTTTTGTTGTTTGATGTTACATCTCAATTTAACTATGAAACTAAACTCAGGTCTTACCTACCCAACTACTGAACAGTACTTAAACCTGATAAACATGAAGCAAGTGGTTTGTAGCAAAATAAAGATACAAGGCAACTGAGACATATCAGGAGCTTTCATGAGGTACCACATTTCCATGAAATATTCTCCCATGGTGATGGTTCTGAAAAAAGATAATGTGATTCTGTTTGGGAGACAATTTCTGTTCTGCAGGGTTCCAGTTAGCACTTTCCTCAATGGAAGAACACAATTCCTCCTTACATGAGACTGATTGTTCTCTCTTGCCTGGTTTCACAAGGGACAAGTTACTTCACAGCTAAAATTGTTTGCAATCACCTTTCTCTTTCCCATGCCACCTCCTCCTCCCCGCCCCACTTCATTTGTTTAGAAATACATGTAGGTATAGAACAAGTGTCACTTAAATAACATGTAGGAAGCCAAGTACCGTATTTCTTCTAGTCTAAGGTGCCATTGATTCTAAGGCGCACCTTTACTTTCAGTACCACCAGCAGGGAAAAAAAAATCCATCAATTGTAAGACTCGCCTCCCTTCATTAAATCTACCTGCTCAGCACCAACTCTCCCCAGCATGTCTCCTTCAGCTGAGGATGACTGAGTGCACTGCCTTTGCATAGCATTTCTGGCTATGCATTTCAGAAAGTGCCATTTCCTTCGTTACCTGGGCTTGCGGGAGCTTCAGGGAGGCCTGCGCAACCCTCTGCAGGCCTCCCTGATCTTCAGTTTGGCGAAAAACAGCGATTTTTGGGCATGTTTGGTTTTCGCGAAAACCGGAAATGGCTGAAAATCACCGGGTTTTGCTGAACTGAAGATCAGGGAGGCCTGCAGAGGGTTGCGCAGGCCTCCCTGAAGCTCCCGCAAGCCCCAGTAAGTAAGAAGATAGCATTTTGGGGTGCTTTTTGGAGACCTTCGATTCTAAGATGCACCCCATTTTTTGAAATGCTTAATTGGGAAAAAACATGCGTCTTAGAATTGAAGAAATACAGTATCTATGGTAACTACTGAAACTTCATCATCTCCACATGCCTGCCACAGATATGAATGTGAACATTCAATGTAACCAAAGTAAAGCCATCTGCCTTACATTAGAAATACACGGTGGAAAACGTTAACGAGTAACAAATCCATATTCAGTATTAGAACAAGAAAAAAAAATAGCAAATTCCGTTGCAATTTACTAAACCTTTAGGACAGGTCTAAATCCAAAGAAGAAACACACACATGCAGAAACCAAATGCAGTCGGCTTTGACTTTTTGCCACAGAAGTAAGCCTCTTAATAGTGACTTGAGGTTTTTTGGTAGAAAACAGTGCCGTGGCAAAACGATGAAATAAAATAAAGCAAAAATGGCTGCGTAAATTATTCTCACAAACACTGACCAAACAGCAAGGCTGTCATCCAATTTTTTTTAAAAAAAAAATCTTAGGTGAATAATCTTATGTATATTTAATTGATCAAATCTGCATATTAGTAAAAGCTAGTTCTGTAGACCAAAGCATTCTTTGTTTGTAGATACACAAACATGAGGGGGTCGCAGATGGAATGCATGAACGCATCATAGAAGTCTTGATCTTAGAACAGGAGGAAACGGGGGGAATACCTCTTCAGAGATCATACCTATCACGTATAGTTTTTGTAATTGCTTAAATTAAAAAGCAGTTGTTTTTTTAAAAAATGTGCTGCCTGATTACCAAGAGCTACTTTTCAATCAATTAAAAGATTTTAAATCACTTCTAACCAATGTAATCAATTAAGGCCCCAATCCTATCCCCCCTCCCCGCCAATGCAGCTATGTTGCCAGAGCACACACTGCAGGGGGGGGGGGTTAGTCCTGGAGGTCTCCTCTGGGTAAGGCAACATTTGTTCCCTTCCCTGGGGAAAGCCTTCAGAGCCAGAACGGGTCTACTTAGACCTGCACCAGTGATTTCGCTGGTGCAAGTCTGAGTTAAACCGGGAAGGCGGATCAAAGCCTGGATGGGGGATAGGATATTGGCGTTGCCACTGCCGCCAATACCTCCCTCTTCCAGGTTGCGATCCACCTTGTTCAGCCCCATCTCCTCCTTGTTCCTCCCCCTCCCCATTCTGCCCCTCCCTCCCCTCTCTTCCCACCCCCAACACTGCCTTACCTACGCTGAGGGATGTGAAGAATGCAACTGGCGGGCCACCACTGCCATTCACTACTTGCGGCAGCAGCCCAGCTGCTCTGAACAGCATCGCGTTTTGCAACAGCTGTAAAGGACCTTATGCCAGTGTAAGGCCTACATAGGATTGGGCTGTAAATAGATGTTTCAGCTGTACTAAACGCACATTGATCTTTAGATTACAGTCGTTCTATGGAAGTACATTCCACAGAAACCAATGAGGCTTACATCCAATCCTATGCTCCCCCCCCCCCGCTAGTGCATGCTGTATCCAGCAGGGGTGTGTGTGTGCAAATTGGGAGGCTTTGGAAGGGTAAGGGGATTTAAATCCTCTTACCCCTCTGTAAGTCTCCTGCTACGCAATTGGATTTTTGGGACCTGTGCCAGGTCTTTAGTTGGCGCAGTAGTTCTATGGTTACCTGATTACCTAGTTCTACCGTTACTTAAACTCCTTAGCTGGCACAAGTCCGAGGAGAGAAAGGGGGCAGGGAGGTTTGAAAAAGAGAGGATAGGACCTGGTGTGCACCATTGCCACCAGACCCACTGACCCTGCAACCTCCACACCCCCATTCCTCCCCTCCCTGCCCAGTTTTGCCCCCTCCCCGCCCCCTCTTCACCCAGCTTTGCCCCCTCCCCCCACTGCCTTACTTGCTCTGGCAGGTCCAAGGAGGTCAGCTGACGGACGGGGAGCACTGCTGCCTCTTGTGGCAGCGCTCCCAAAATGGCTTCCATTGTGCACTCCTTCAGCAGCCATTTTACAACAGCAGACGACAGCCCAATCCTAGATAGGATTTGGCTATTAATTTATTTAGGATTGAAGAATAAGGTGGCCACAATGAACAGCCACTTCTTGAAATGTCACTGCCAAAATCAAGAAGTAATGGAAAGTCATCATTATTATATGGCCTATGTGCTGTTATATTTCCTTTCATCTAATAGACTGGGAATAAGCTGCTGTCAGAGATGGAATAATGGCCTGGTAGATCAGCCAAAGCTTAATCTGAGCTGGACCTCACCAGGTAAGCTCTTAGCTCTGCAGCATGAATTACAATGAAGAAAGTGCCCGTGAACATGCACAGATTGCATTTCCTTCACCACTGAGTAAAGGTCAAATAATGCATCTTCCAGACAAGCTTGAACCACCTCTTTTATTTTTTACATTAAATTTAATTCAGATATGCAAAACACACGTGTCACAACAAATGCATCAAAGGAGAAAGCAAAATAAGTTATCTTTTCCAAGTTACCATCATTAACGGCACAATTCTGTCTAACTTTAGACCGGAGCGATAAATCTGCCAGTCTAGGGTGTAGCAAACGTGCTGTAAAGCACATTTGCAGCAACCAGTGAGTAAGCAGCGCTGGCAGAGAGGCTTGCGCCAGCACCACTTACATACCAGGTGCCGCAAACATGCTTTACGACATGTTTGCAACACCCTAAACCAGCTGATCTATTGCTCCGCCGGTCTAAAGTTAGACAGGATTGCGTCGTAAATATACATCCAAATTAGAGAACCATGTCTAATTTAGAAATTACGGTAAATACTGTACTCACAATAGCTCATAAAATTCACACATATTTATCCTAATGTTTGCACATCAGCATACAAGTGTACTATATATTATCCCCTCTTCTGTCACACATTCTTAAAACTTAAGCATCAAACATGCCGATATAGTGTGGTGCCATGGAGTCATGCACATCTTGAGAGTGCAATCATAAGCTATGTTCAATTATAGAAGAACATGCCCCACTGAATTTGCATGCCTATTAACTATGTGCAGAGTTCTATCCAGAGTGTATAACTATACTAGATAAGTACTGCAAAGATCTATATCAAATTACCGGTACTTATTTCAAGATGTACACACCTTCTTGCATTACAAATTAAAAAAAAAACAATGTTTAAAATAGCAGGCACCTTAAAGGTTTTGGCATATCACAGCAAGAGAGCAAAATAATAATCTCAGTTCATTGAGCAGCACTTGAGAGCTTATTCAAGAGCTAAAAAGGAAAGGTTTTCAGCTATTCACAGTGAACAGAGGCCGTTAAAAAAAAAAAGAAGTCAAGTAGACCCTGGGTAAATGAAAATCAAATGGATTTTGAAACATCTGAGCTCTATTCAGTTGATTCATGCGGAAAATGTTATATTTATATTTAGCATTGGTGGTGGTGGTGGTGGGGTGTGTGTGTGTGTGTGTGTGTGTGTGTGTGTGTGTGTGTGTGTGTGTGTGTGTGTGTGTGTGTGTGTGTGTGTGTGTGTGTGTGTGTGTGTGAGAGAGAGAGAGAGAGAGAGCTCTGGCACTTGGGCTATGTCCTAGTCTTTTGAAAAGCATTAATAAAGAGACTGACATTGCTAGATCCAAGCATAGTACTATCCAATGGTGTAAAAGAAAGGCGTCCAGTCTCCATGGACGCTGTAAAGGGCGCCTGCATGTACATATGGAGGGTCCTCTACACCAGTGAACTTCAACCTTTACCCGAAGGTAAAGGTCGCTGTAAGTCTTCGCGACACTGCAGTGCTGGCGGCGACAGCACTTCTGGGTTCGTGCTACCGGTGCTGACTAAGTAAAAGAAGGGGGGGTGAACTTACCCGTCTGCGGCGGTGGTGAGAACCTGGGCTGTGTGGCATCTCCAGCTGCCACCAGGTAAGTCCCAACCACTCCTTTTTTTTAACTTACGGCGCAATCCTGCCTATTTTTAGGCTGTCGGAATGAGCACTCTGCCAGCCTAAGGCATCGCAAAAGTGCTGTAAGGCACTTTTGTGACACTTGCATGTAAGCACTGGCGTCACTGGAGCGTGGCAGGGGGGGCGGGCCGGCAGGGGGGGCGGGCCGGCAGGGGGTGACGCGCGCATCACCTCCGTGACACACGCCACCCTTCAGATGCTCCGAGGCCGGCCCGAGAGCCGGCCTCGGAGCTTCCGACCCCGTCAACCAAGCATCCTCGGAGCGTCCTTTGCTCCAAGGGCAAAGCCTTGGAGCGTCTGACCCCGGCTTTGCCCTCAAAACGGTCTCTGCGCATGCACGAAAATCCGGAAAATACCCGGATGAACGCGCTGTGTGGACCTTCTTTCAGAAGGCCCTGGAGCGCCGACGGGGTCGGACGCTCCGAGGCCGGCTCCCGGGCCGGCCTCGGAGAGTCCGGAGGGCGACGCGGGGGGGGAGCCGGGTCGTCCCCCCCGCGTCACCATGTCAGAGCGTCACTAGGGTGACGCGCGCCCCCTGCCCCAGGGTGACGCTACTGCATGTAAGTGGCACTGGATGCTGCAGGTGAGCTCTGCACTGGTCAGCACAGGGGTGGGGGAGGGTGGGGGACATTGGCTGACCAGGCCTGGGAGGGAGCAGGGATATCGGCGCTGAGTTGCACCGATATCCCGAGCCCTGTCGCAGCCTGGGCCAGCCTTACATGACCTCCCCGGACACGCGCCAGCTAAAGAGCTAGCGTGCATCCGAGGAGGCCCATTGTGGCATGTGCCATCTACACCGGGGGAAGAGGACGAGGGTGAGCTTGGGCCATGAGGCCCGCAATGTATATAGGATGCAGCCCTTTAGGTCGCCGCATGTTAGGCAGGATTGGGCTGCCTGTCGGCAGTGGCAACACGAACTTGGCAGTGACGTTGCCGCTGTCCTGACGTCACTCCCCTTAAGGGGAAAGATGTTGTCTGCCACAGGACCTTGGCGATCACTGCTCTACACAAAGGATCCTATTGTATATACAGTGCAGCTGCACACGCGCTGGCTGTTCAAACATTCAAATGAATGCACATAGAATGGAGGCAGAACTTGCCACCCTCGTGGCCCAATACGATCTCCCTCTCCTGCTGGCGTAAAAAGTGCTGCGCTGGTGGAGGCTGCTTTACGGCAATTGCAAAGCAGTCTCTGCCGATGTATGCTGCAGGACCGCTGGCGGGGAGGCGGGAGCGGCCTCCCGCATGCCAGCAGATCTGGGAAGACCTGCCAGAGCAGGTAGGTTTGTGCAGGGGTTGGAGGGAGGTGGGGAGCGGGTTGAACAAGGAAAGGGGGAAAGAATCTCAGCATGCGCGGCTGTCACCAAGATCCTCCCCCTCCCGCCCCGATCATCCCCTGAACTGCCCCCTGCCGCTGACTTACAGGAGATAACAGGAGATGGAGGAGGTTAAACGTGCTGCTGTGGCCATTTGCCCTGGCAGCCACGGCCCAGTGAACAGCAGAGCAGCTTTCCAGCTGTCAATCTTGGACTTATGCTAACGGATTGTGAGATCCATCAATGTAAGCCCTGGATAGGATTGGTCTATAAGGGTAACTTGTCTCATTAATTTAAATGGTGCTTAGTCAGGATTCATTTTCTTTCTATGTTAGGAGGCTATTTTGGCAATATAATTTGTAGTCTGGAAATGGGAATTGTAGACACAGGTACTTTAATACAATTATTAAATCTTGAATGTTACTAGTCTTGAAAGTGCATTATTTTGTAGCTATAGGTCAACACAAACAAATTACCAACCATTGCTTCTATACTCTGCTATATTCACTACTGTACATTTCTGGTCTTTTCCCAAGCAGTGAAACAGTAATTCTGCTTTTGTCAGCCAGAAGCAATGGGCAATACATACTGCAAATTCAGAAGTGTGATTAAAAATAATGCATCTTAAATAACGCAGCAAAACACTGGAGATTTAATAACATGCTTATGGAAAATGAGCAATTTGTCTTCTTTGCAAAACACTGAATCAATCACTCTAAAACCACTAACACAAGATCAACCACCTCAGCATAAAAGGATCAACTTGCAGGGGGGAAATTTCTGGATTATACTCCATTTCTACTACAGCATGAAAGAAATAAAGACTGAGACACCTGAAAGAAATGAAAGGATATTGTATGATATTATTTATTTTACATTTTTATACCACCCTTCCTCCAAGGAGCTCAGGGTGGTGGACATGGTTCTTTCCCTCCTTCTGTCCTCACAACAACCCTGTGAGGTAGGCAAGGCTGAGAGGCTGGCAGGGATTTGAACCTGGATTTTTCAGATCTAAGTCCAACACCAGAGATCTGAAAAATCCTGGCTCTCATATGAGAATTATGCCAAACAGAAAGCACAAGAGAGCAATTGATATTTCTATTTGTTAGCCCGTTGAAATCTAAGTGACATCTGGAAAAGGTGCAAAAGAGGGCAACCAAAATGATCAGAGGGTACTACTAGCATGCTCCTGGTGCTACCTGCTGTGACCTTGCTGTTGTGGTTTCCATTCTTCCTTATAGCCTTTTCCTGGGTTCCCCTCATACAGGTCCCCCTCACCCAGACACCAATGGTTCCCCTCACACAGACACCAATTCATAACATCCTTATCCTTATTCATAACATATTGGTTGGACAGAGTATTCTCAAACGTGTGTTTGAGCATTATTCCCGTATTGAGACTCAAAGCCTTCTCCTGATGGGACCCATGGGTTCTCCATACAGGCCTCCTACACACTGGGCTATGGAATTGGCAGCCTATTATGATTTGAAAGTCCTTCCTTCCTTCACTGTCTGGCCCTCACTATTTGCCTGGCTAAAGCACGGCTGTTAGCAGACTGCTTCTGTCCGCAGACTTCCAGGAAACTCAAACTTCTGCCTCTGAGGAGGAGCTTCTTGGCTGCAGCAGGAGCATGTTACTCCTCCTCTTCACTGTACCATGGAATGTGTACAAGGGGAGAGTAAGGGAAGCTATAGGCTGACCAAGGGATGTAGTGCCTAGTATTTAGCGTTCAGTGTACCCCTTTTTGCTCTCAGCTTTATTGGGCTCGCAGTTGAATGGGAGGCAGGAACTGGCAGATATCCGCTGCTGCCACCATCCCAGACTGGGGAAACCAGGCCGGGGGGGGGGGGGGAGAACCATCTGAACAAAGCCTCCCCTTCTAGAAGAGCATAGAAACCAGCTGTTCTGTTTAAATCCAAATTGCAATAGTGAACATGAACGGGACAACCCACAAGTCAGGCAAGGAGTCAATATATAATCAGCTTATTAACGCCCAAAAGAAAGGTAAAGTAAACAAAAACAGCAGGGAGGGAGTAGGCTAATTGCAAGGAGGGAAGAATAAAGCAAGCAGGTTCGGAAAATGGCTTGAGCGCTGGCAGCGCACCGGCGTGGATCTTAGCAAAATCCATGAGCAAGCAATTACAGGCAAACTTAAAAGCAAAATAATTCCCTCACATGTCTAAAAATTTCACTTCTCCCTGTCTACTACTTACTCCAGGATCAGCTTAAGGAGTCTGTCATATCTCCCTGGTCCCCAGGAGGCTGTTGAAGGCTTGTCCACACAGAAGTGCTTTCTCCGAGGGAGCCAAGCTAGAACATACCGAAGCATCCTTGTGCTTGACCTGGTGAAACCTAGCTTTGATTATATCATTGGGTTGTCCGACTGGACGAAGGGAAACATCCTGGCTACTCCATCCCACCCCTCTACCTAGACAGGTGGGCTTGGCTGTCCAATCGGTCAATCTCAGGATGAGGCGTGACTAAGAGCTACTGTCTTCATCTGACCCCACACATGAAGACAGAACAATCCACACATTGGGATGAGCTGTAGACAGAAGAGTCCACATTCCACCCCCCAGTATAGTTTCTTTAGTCACAACAGCATGTTTATGAGAATACCTGCACCTAGAAAAATTCTCTCTTCCATAAAACTTCTGCAGGATGAGCCTATACAGGTTTACTCACAAGAATATCCCACCAAGTTCAAGGAGATTTAGGGCCCAATCCTAACAAGGGCCTTCACCAGCAGAACGCACGTTCTGCCAGTGCGCGCTGTCACAAAAGTGCCGTAATGTGCTTTGCGACAGCAGAAGGCCCAGCCATGCTGACAGGAAGGCCAGAGCCTTCCCGCTGTTGTCGTCGGGAGGCCCAGCGGAGCAGGTAAGTCCAGCACAGGGGCAGGGCTGGGGGAGGAAAAGGAGGGCATTGAACAGGGCAGGAGGAGGGCAGAATGAGGCAGCAATGGGGGTGGGTGGATTGGGCCTGGGAGGGGTGGGATCGGCGGCAGGTACCGTATACAACCCCCCTTCCCAGGCCTGATCTGCCTTCAGCAATCAATACTGCTGGTGCAGGTCCGAGCTGGCCCATTGAGGTTGATGGGGCTTACCCAGAGGCGAGGGGACCTCCAGCAGCCAAAAATCCCCCCCTGAGATGCAGCATAGCCAGCGCCAGTACTGTTTACATTTACATTGGATTGGGCTGTTATTCTTGTGTATGGGAGTGCAATCTTAATGATGCATACCAATCAATACTAGAAAGGCTCAAGAAGCAGGACGAGAGTAGATTTCATCTACTTATTTTGCATTAACCTGCCACATTTTTCACTGCATCCTTCTTAAAATATTTTCTTTTAAAAGTGTGCAGAACCTGAGAAAGAAGATCAGAGTACCCTGGTTTTGATGACACAGAACTAATTTGTGTACAGTTATACTTCCCACATAAGTGATTTCTATTTCATATTGAAAGGGTGTCATAGTTAACTACCGTATTTCTTCGAGTCTAAGGCGCCATCGATTCTAAGGCGCATCTTAATTTCAGGAACACCAGCAGGAAAAAAAACACCATCGATTGCCAGACGCACCTCCTTCCTGCTCAGCGCCAACTCTCCCCAGCTTGCCTGCCATGGCGATCCGATTTTTACAGTGCCATTTTGCCCCCTCTGCTCAGCTGTGAGCTCTCTCTTCCTGAACCTGAGAGCTTGCCCCAGCATGCCCCGTGCTGCAGCTGACTATCTCCTCACTGCCTTTGAGCAGTGCCTTTGCGATCCGCCAGAAAATGCAATTTCCTTACTTACCGGGGCTTGGGGGAGCTTCAGGGAGGCCTGCGCAACCCTCTGCAGGCCTCCCCGATCTTCAGTTCGGTGAAAAACAGCGATTTTTGGCCATTTCCAGTTTTCGCGAAAACCGGTAAGTAAGGAAATTGCATTTTGGGGTGCTTTTTGGAGACCTTCGATTCTAAGACGCACCCCATTTTTGGAAATGCTTAATTGGGAAAAAACATGCGTCTTAGAATCGAAGAAATACGGTAGTTCATTGTGAAAATATGATTCCAAACTCAGACTCATTGGTTGTTTTGAGTGAGGCTCCAGCCCTGCTGCAAATCCAAGGACTAAGGGGTGCTCCATGGTGGCACATTTCCCTGCAGCACCATGATCACCTCTCGGTGGCAGGTGCATCTCCCTGCCCTTGTGAGAGTCCCAAGCCCGCATGGCCCATAGAGGCCTGACTTCCAGGTACTGGTGCAACCAAGGGCGGTGGAACTGGGAGGGAGGGCTGGCCCAGCAGCCAAGCCAGGAGCAGGAGCAATGGGCAGGGAAGAGCATTGGAGGAGCATTGGGCAGGCAGCTATGGGAAGAATGAACAGTTCCATGCTTATGGGCTACTGGGGTTGGGGTCAGGAGGGCTCTCCCAGGAAGGGGCAGGGACCCAGGAAAATTATGTAAATCTGATTGGGGCTGTGATGAACACCTGGAGGAGTAGCTACCACCTGACTTGGAGGCTGACTGACAAGGCCCCAGCCCGGTGAAGGAGCCATCGTGGGCTAGTGGAGAAGGATGATGAATGGAGCAACACCCTTCCCACCCTGTGGCCCCTTGAAGGCACTCTCTCTCAACTTCCTGGGTTCTGCCTTAGGAGAAAGACTAGCAGCTGGGACCCCTCACAGGAGACCATACCCCCAAGAAGGGGCATCACTGGACGCAGTGAGTAAGATCCAGCCTACCTCATCTAAGGGGCAGCCTTACATATGAGTAAAAAGAAAAAATCATAACTATGGTATTCTCTAATTAGCTCAACCTGAAAGAATAAAAGCTTGTGAAGCCTACCATCCAAAATTCAAACATCCTATCAAATTTTGTGGGGAAAGGGAACCTATGTAAAGTTACAAATATCAACATGAAGTTCTATGCAGACTGCATGCTCGTTTGCAATGTAAATCAACTTTCCAAGAAGAATGACAAGTGTGGGGATTAACTGATACTTGCCACTTGCCACCAGAACAAAGAGACAAAACACTTCTGACTAATGGAAGTACATATGGTACTTGAGGGGTGCTTGTTGAAGTGCTGTCTGCTTTATAAAATGCTGTGCATCAAAAAACATACCGTAAGACTCTCAAGAATGGGTTTTCAATGTGCTTAGAGCAGTAAGCTTCATTGGAACGTACTGGGACTCACTTGATTCATTCATTCATTGGATGTACTCCTTCAGTTTCCCAAATTTTCTGTAAAAGTGATGTACCGCTGCTTCTCACACTTCACAAACATCATGCTTCTGGGAGGATTCCCCTAGCATTAAAATTTCTAAGGCTTAAAGACTGAATTCATCAATGATGACCTCAAATGGATACAGAAGGTCAAACAACAGATAATCAGATTCAGATGACAGGAGGTCAACATGACATCTGCCTTTCCTAGCTGTCGCTTGCCTACATGATTAAGCACTCTTTTCTAACCTTCCAGAAGCTCCGATGTATTTATGGTAATTACGTGAGGTCCAACGCATTCAAATTGCCAGATTAGATGAAAATTTAGAAGCGAACTCCCATTCATTCTCATTCTCTCAACCCCAGAGTATCCACTGTTTCGGAGCCAGGCCCAGCCCAAGTTGAAGTGACACCCAAAGTGGCATTCTATTTTACACCCCCTCATTTCCCCCTCCCCCGTCTTTTTTATTTGTTCTGTTTGCGCATGCACCAGCATGAGCATCAGCTCTGCCACCACCTTTCTCCTCGGCCTCCTTGCCCAGGTATTTAAAGCAGGTTGAGGGAGGGGAGGGGAGGGCAGCACGGTGCTTCAGAGTGCCCTCATTTTTTTACTTCTGTCACCTGGTGGTTCCCACTTGCCTACTCTGTGTGCTTCAAGATGCAGGTGGCAAAGCTAAAGGTAAGTGGGGTGTCGCTCTGTATCCACCTCCTTCTTACTCACACAAGAAATTGGCGGTAGAGGCAGAGCGATCAGAACAGGGTGGCCGGGACTACCTGCTGCTTTGTTCTTCAGCACTGCTGCTGCAACTGGAGCAGTGCTGGAGAAAGAGGTGGGTTGCCACAGCCCCAATCCTTTCTCTCACTTGCTCACAGAGAGCGAGAGGATCGGAGTGTGTGGTGCAGTGGTGTAGCGGGTGATAGGCAGAAGGAGGTGGCAGGCAGGCGCAAGGGACCCCCTCATCTATTCTCTTCCTCCACCGGCCAGCCAAAGCAACTGCTACAAGTCAACCTCATGGCTGGGTTGGCCCTGTTTGGAACTCTAAAAAATAAATAAAATATTGATGAACCTTTAATCAATTTAGGCTGTATCTCTGGTAACCTAAACAGGAATGATACAATTGCCCTTCCAACAGAGAAAACAAGAAAAAAAGCTAATAATAAGGGACGCAATCCTATTGTCCTCCTGCACCAGTGCTGCGGCCTCAGCGCCAGCTCTGGGTATCACAAATGCACTATAAAAGCATTGCAACACCCAGAGAAGAGGTAATGCAGGTGGGACGGCCTGCGCCATTCCTCTGGCGCTGGGCCTGCAGGACTGCACCGTGGAGTAGGTAAGGCCTGCTCCAAGTAGCGCAGGGGCTGGGGGGCGGGGAAGGGTGGGGGATGGGCAGATCGGGCCTGGGAGGGGGTGGGACCGGTGTTCTCATCAGACACCGTATCCTATCCTCCCCCTCACAGGCCTCGAGCTCTGACACATGGCTTCTTAGTGCTCTGCTGACTAGAGAGCCAGCGGGGATCCGAGTAGCCCCATTGCGGCACCTAGGGGTTTACCCGGGATAAGTGGGCAAATGCCCTCTTACCCTGAGTAGACCTCCAGCCACCTCCTTCCCCAGATAAGATACAACATGGGCCATGCAGCCCATGCTGCACAGCCTACACCAGGGAACGATAGGATTCGACTATAATTGTAATTACTTTAATAATCATGAATATTTACAAATCCACACTGTATGCCTTGGATGAATCAAATTATGACATGTTTTATGGCTTTTTTCTTAATTGACATTATTTCTTTACAGTTTTATATTTCAAGAAAAATTTCATCTGGTTTGCTTGGCTCTTGAATATCTGCCAACACTCAAGATTAAGAAAAAGAAGTTAAATATCTCGGAATTGTATTGATGAGTATGAATTGTACATTATTTCAAAATAATTATGTTAAAGTATGGAATGAAATTAAGAAAGATATGTTAAGATGGGAAAGATTGAAATTGTCTTTACTAGGAAGGATATCGGTGATTAAGATGAATGTATTGCCAAAAATGATGTTCTTATTTCAAACGATACCAGTGATTATATCTGATGCACCATTTAAAGAATGGCAGAAAGACATTTCTAAATTTATTTGGCAAGGGAAAAAACCAAGGGTGAAATATAAGATTCTTCAAGATGCAAAAGAGAGAGGAGGATTAGGACTACCGGATCTGAAAGTATATTATGCAGCATGTTGTTTTGTGTGGTTGAAAGAGTGGGTGTATTTACAAAATAGAAGATTATTGGAGTTAGAAGGCTCTGACTTGAGATTTGGTTGGCATGGGTATTTGTGGTATGATAAAGTGAAAGCAAATTTAGAATTTAAAAATCATTATGTTAGACATGCATTATGGAGAATTTGGAATAGATATAAAATGAGGTTTTATGAGAAAGTACCATTATGGGTTGCACCATATGAAGCACACTTTGGTGGAAGTAGCGTGCCAAAAGAGAAAGGACTACTATACAGAAATTTATTAATTTTTTCACAAGGAGACTGTACAATGAAGTCAAGAGAAAAACTAATGGAAGAAGACTTTAATTGCCAATGGTTTGTATATGCTCAAATTTTGGAGAGATTTAAAGTGGACAAGAAGGCATATGGATTTGTAGAAGAAGAATCAATATTGGAGGTACAATTAAAATCTGAAGACCAGATAATTTCAAAAATGTATAAATTGCTTTTGAAGTTTGAGACAGAAGAAGAACAGGTTGAAGAATGTACGATTCATTGGGCGAAAAATGTAGGTCATGTTATTTTAATGGACCAATGAGAACAACTATGGTTAAAACAGTTGAAATTTACGTTAAATGTTAATATTAAAGAAAATATGTATAAAATGATATATAGATGGTATATAACCCCATGCAAATTAGCAAAAATGTATGAGAAGGTGACGAATAGATGTTGGAAATGTAAAAAGCAAGAAGGAACTTTTTACCATATGTGGTGGACATGCCCCCAAGCAAAGAAGTACTGGACTCAGATTCATAAACAGATTGAGTTGATTTTAAAGATTAAGGTTCAAATGAAACCGGAAACCTTTTTGTTGGGTATGTGGGATGATCATGCAGGCGAAAAATTTCAAACTTTGTTATTATATATGATAGCTGCGGCAAGAATTTTATATGCACAATATTGGAAGAATTCGGAGATACCTTCGCTGGAAGATTGGTGGCTGAAAGTTTTGGATTACGCTGAAATGGATAAACTTACAATTTTAATTAAGGAAAAGTCAGTTAACTTTTTCGTGAATAATTGGAAACCATTTATCGACTTTTTACGAGAGAGAGAGAGAGAGAGAGAGAGAGGAACGATGTGATGATATGCGGATTTAATGAATAGAATGTGGGTGTTATTTTGGCTTAGTTGGAAATTATATGTAGAAAATAGTGAATAGTATGCTAGTAGGATGTATTGCTTCGCGCTTGCTATAACTTTATGAAATATGTATTGTTTTTATGTTTTAATATATCAATAAAATATAAATATATAATCCAAAAAAAAAAAAGATTAAGCATCTTTCAACCCCAACATTAAGGGAGGGACCATTTCAGCACCGCAACAGCTCAGCAGCAGAAGTCATACGTTGCGTATTTGGTCCCAGGTCCCTATTATCTTCCATCGAAAAAATCTTAGATAGCAAGGCAGAAACAGACCTCGGCCTGAAATACTACTAGGTAGCACTGAACAACTCGGGCCACTGATAGTACAAGGCATCTCCCCCTCCTTCTATAGTTCTTTATTCTCCTAGCTTACACAGTAAGGGAGAAGATATTTCAAGACCTTAGTAAGTGATAAACACATAAAATAGTACCACTGAAAAAGCCCCTATTTTAAATGAGTCATTTTCTTCTCCCATGGCTGATATCTGGGGGGGGGGGGAGGACATATCCCACAACTTCATTTCTCTTATTATTATCATCGCATTTTTTTTTTCATATCTAGCCCAAACTCATCCATAGCCACGTATTCTGGTGCACATATTTTATTTAAGCTTCAATAACTCCATTCCTTTCCAAATATGGCTTTGCAGTCCAAATACATTATGACTCTTCTTTCAATGTTCTGTTTAGCCTAGCAAAATTATTCTGCAGAGTGTCTCCTTGCACTGGTGCCAGCGTTAAATTTCAGTACAGAGTCTTCTCAATTACGTCAATCTGAATGCTATACAGAGGTAGCAATGCCTCATCTTCTTCCTCCTCCTCCTCCTCTCCCACATCTTGATTGGTTCTGCCTTCCTCATCCATCTTAACTGACATCATGTTCGCTTCTGCACAGATGAATCACATTCGTGGCTCAGAATCCACCTTCCGCCACTTGAATGTTACAAACCCTTAAGAGTCATGGCGGAATACATCCCAAACATATAGCACAGTTGATCATCACCAAATTTTGTGTGAAACACATTACTATATATTTACCAAGCCATTTCCCACATGAACCCAACCCAACCCCAATCCCACATGAAAGGTATAGCATACTACTGCTTATCCTACGTAAGCAAGCTTTGGAATATTTAAAGAACGAACAACCTTATTACACTTTGTAATTGGGGTTTTCCTCAATAAGGAACCAATGGCAAATGTTAAAAAAAGTGGTAAAAATCCTTGGTTTTTGGAACAACCTCTGGAGCCTCTAAGAAATGTTACAGTATTTTCCTCCTAAATACACAGATCTTAGTTTGCAGTGTTTCAAACCATTTGCTTTTTTTTAAAGAGCCTGAGTTTGAGAAAGACATTCAAATGATGTCCTCACCTATCAGATCTCCAGAACTTGCACTCACAAATCTCATTCAGAATTGTTTTGTGTTTTGGCTAGCTTTCTTGCTGAATAGCATATACTGGTGTTCTTGAGCTGTGACCTGTGCAAAACAGCTACTGCTGTGCAGATTCCTATATAATAACTAGCAATTATGCAGCCTGACTTGCTGTAATGGCACAGCTGACAAATGTACATGGGGGCCACTCGACAGACTGAAAAACCCTTTGCTCATGGCCAGTGTTTTCGCAGTTCCACGTGCAGCACGATGCTCCCAGAAAGGATTTCTGTTTCAAGAAATTTAGTACTGTCAACTCAGATCAACAGAAAACATCTTCCTGCTGTATTCCATCAGGAACAGTAAATCCAAAAATCAACCACATTTTAAAACAGTGTTGGGTTTGTAAACTCTGATGTTGAGGGGGGGGGGGGAGAGCGAGCAAATTGCCTACTTTCATTCATTCAGTCACAAACATGCACACAAACCCCTCAGTATAATTCTTCATTATGATGGAGACTGTTGGCCCAATACTATGCAGGGCCAGCGCCGTTAGAATGCAAGTTCCACTGGCACTGTTGCAAAAGCGCTGTAAAGCAAGTCCTAGCTGCACCAGTCGGAAGGCTGGAGCCTCCCTTCTGCCGCCAGCGGTCATGAGGATGCTAGCCGGAGCAGGTAAGTCCAGAATGGAGGCGGAATGGGGCAGGGGCAGCAGCACCGGTGCATGCCATATCCTAATGCCCTTCCCAGGCCTGATCTCACTGTGTGGGTCCACACGGACATGTGCCAGCTATTTACCCAGCGCAGGTCCAAGTAGATCACACACACCCATGCCATGAAGGGGAATGATTGTTCCCTTACCCAGAGAAGACCTCCGCAACTGAGCACCCCCCCCCCCATCATAGGCTGCAGTGGTAATTATTTTGGCACCATTGCATCAGCAGGGGAGGGGAAAACAATAGGATTGGGCTGAGTATATTTTTACATCTGGTAATGAAGATTTAGGCTCTAATTCTATATACATTTAATTGGGGTAAACTCCAGTTCGGGACCCGAGTGCCACGTGATGGTGTGAGCTACAATCTTCAGCCCCAGCTCCTGCCAACCTAGCAGTTCGAAATTGCAAGTAGATTAATAGGTGCCGCCTCGGCAGGAAGGTAACAGTGTTCCGTGTGCCTTGGCGTTGAGTCATGCCGGCCACATGACCACGGAAGCGTCTTCGGACAGCGCTGGCTCTTCGGCTTTGAAACGGAGATGAGCACCACTCCTAGAGTCGGTAATGACTGGCTTTCGAGCAAGGGGAACCTTTACCTTTAAACTCCATTGAATTCAATGGGACTTACTTCTGAATACACATACATTGGATTGTGTTGTTGGAGCTTTATCTGGAGACATTAACTTATTTAAGATCAAAAATTATGCATAGGTCTTTAGAAATTTCATACTTGTTTTTCATTAAAAATCTATTAAACCAAAGATTTCAAACCTGAACCGCAGAAAGCTTGACTCAACCGCACTTTTTGACTTTTTTATTAACAAGCTGCAAGAATGAAATTCAATCTGTTTTCTTTTTTCCTCCTGATGTGGATTTCAGGAGCACAACTGAAATCTCAAATTACTGTTATTTTGTGAGATTTCCAAATCAGCTTTGGATAGTGCATTTATTCTGCACTCTGTGTAACTATTACAGAAGAAGATGGATGAACATTCCAAAGCAGTTAATGTATCATATTACTGTAAACTTTAAATATTCTCTGAACAGAATAGAGAATAACTAGATATCGTCACTTTGCTAACTATAGATGTAAGAGTTACCCAATAGAAAAAAGGACTTACCACTGAAAAGAACTTTCATGGGCTGCCCAGACCACAGCACAATGACTGGGAAAGAGGGCAGCCAGGCTTTGTGCTTGAAGACAATGAATGCCCCACTCCAGAACAGGTGACAAGAGCCCTTGCTCCTGGTTTCAGATATGCTTGCTGAGTGAGTCAGTCTTTTTTAAAACATTGTCACCAGGATATAAAATTAGCCTATGTTTCCAGAGGGGAACCCAATACTTGGACTCTACCAAGTGGAGGTTCATGCATAAAAAAGCAACCTAAGTCAGATAGAATAGAAAAGATTCTGTTATTAGATCTGGTTCACATTCATAGATGGACGGTGTAGTGTTCCACAGAACTAGGAGAGAATTTGTTGTTAATAAGCTGCCCTGTAATTTAAACCCTGGTTAACAGTATAAAAAGAGTCTTAGCATTCTCATTGTCCATAGACTGATAGGCATAGCTATAGTCCCTGTTCAAAATCATAAAGTAACTTATTCAACAAGCAGCTCTTTTTTTATTCAACATTCAACAAACAAGCTCATCTAATCTGGTAACCAGTCCTATAGATTTGCACTGATCTGTATATGTGTGCAGAGTCACATGTGCTAACCTAGCTACCATGCCTTGACAAGCAGCCAAACCAATTGTGCCCTGCTGCCTGTGAACTGCAATCCCAAAATGGCTCCCAGGTATTACCTCAAATTTCTCAAACGTACTTGACACAGTGGTGATGTGGCAAAATCTACTAGAAGTTGGCTTTTTCAGCATGGTGTTCAACCTAGTGGTGTTTTGGGTTTTTTCCCCTCTTCAATCATCTCCAATATTTTCCTATCCTGAAAAAGAGGGCTTAAGATCCAGGCATGGTGGCAAATTTTTTTTTGAATGATGGGGACAAAGTCACCTGACAAAGCTGGAAACAGTTTTGTCCTAGTACAATCAACAAGGTCTAGGGAAAGTTTAGAGAACAAGAGATGAACATTAACAAAGGGAAAAGTCCCCTAAGACAAAGCACTGTCATGTTCCTAGTGAGTCAAAAGAAACATAAGGAAAAGGAACGGACAGGTAAAGAAAAAATGTGTCAGGAGAAAGCAGAAGTGAAGGGTGGTCGTCCCTTTGAAGAAAGGGGTTTCAGAAATGGCAAGCAGCATAGGCGACTGTGCTGAGCAAAGGCAGAGAATGGACTGAGGCTGAAGACAAAGACTTTGTTCAGTCAAACAAAGACCGCTAATAAGCAAGACCTGCCAACGATGCCACTTCTAGTGGTAAACTATTCATCTGGGGGCTGGTCTACTTTTGTTTCACTTTTCTTTTGAGTGTTACCTACAGGATTGACACATTGCCACCACCATGAACCAATTACAGTATTTGCACACACAGGCTGGTAAGAGGCCTGTCAAAACAAACAGGGGACCTGTTCACCTCCCACCATGTTCCCTCTAATATTCTGCATCACAGAATCAGCATAAATACAAGACATCAGAGGACGAGGCGGCTTTAATTATAAGTTTTTGCTTTACATATCATAACATCTACCACACATCTCTGTGCTATGCGTTGTTGCAAGTTCCAGAACAAAGACTGCATAACCTCATTTGTTTCATTTAAAAACAGGCAATGATAAGGGCACATACTTTTATTGCAAAGCAAAGAAAAACTTGCCAATATAATTTCCTAAAACATTAGTAAAAATGCTATATTCCAGGTCAGTGCTAATTGTCTTTTCTGCATCTGGATATATAGGAAAGGAAACAAAACCAGCAAGTTGTATTTCTTACATCTTCCCCTGGACTTCTCTTCAAATGCACCAGGCTGAAACCATATGCCCTAGAATAGGGGTGGCCAACCTTCCACCATGAGGGCCTCTGCATTCTTAAGAGTTGTGTAGAAGACAGAATCTTGGCAGCTGCATGTGCTGATGGTGCTGCTAAAGCAGCTGCACCTGCTGAAATGCCCTCACCTAGACAACCATTAAAGGGCCAGGAACATTCATGAGGAAAGGCTGGCCACCCCTGCCCTAGTAGAGCATAGCAAAGCCTTCTGTCATAGAGCCCATGGTTAGGAAGCATTGCCAAGGCCACTGACAAAGAACTTCAGGCAAATCTACTAGAAGGAGCCCAGAGGGACTGTCATATTGAGACTGTACTCCCAGAAAGTGGTCTGAATCTAGTGTACCATGAGTAGAAAATGCTAGCAGCAATCTTGAGCACTGACAATGCTTTTTAGCATGGTCTGTCTCACTAGGTTGGTTTGGGCAAGGCACTACCTCTCAGGCCTAATGTACTTCACAGGGTTGTTGTGAAGATAAAAAGAGGGAGGAGCCTTATAAAGGGTGGCCACAAAGTCCCTATGCATATGATTGTGTGGATTTAGGATTTAAGCCATTTAAGTCTGCCTAGGGACTTTGTGGCCACCTTGGTATACCATCTTGAGCTCTTTGGAGTAAGGGCAGTCTGGCCTGGTCATGTATAAATGTGAAAAATGAACACATTGATTTAAGTCTTTGGAACAATACTTATAATCTCCTGCATACTGCCTTAAAATGTATATTTTGGGTAGTTATTACCTTTGCAACTACTGTATCAAAACGAGTTCAACTCATACGCAATTGACCTGCTCATGCAAATGTGTTTTCTTACTGTTTTTGTTTAAAAAGGAAGCATACATGCAAACATCCTTGATTCATGTTTTCAAACAAATTATTGCAACACTACTTTAGCATGAGCTTGGCTGCAGATACAATTAAGTCAGCAATGATTCTGCACTGTTTTCACTTTCCTCTCTCTAATCCATGAGATTCAAGGTAATCCACAAGAGAGAAAAAAGGCTTTCCCTTTTTTTTGTAAATTGAAATTAAAATAAATGAACTGAAACACTTTTCAAATCCATAGTGTTAACTCAAATCCCTGAAGAAAATGTTGTAATACTAAATTTGTTGGAAGCTGTAGTTTACTCAATTGTATACCAAATTCATCCCAACCATCACAGATCAAATCCAGAACTATTCAAATCAGTGAGAGTTCTGCCACCACCTTCAAGAGGATTTGAATTGCCTTCTTCTAAATTATATGGGGCAGGATCCGGCCAATGTTTATATTATTCACAAATACTGTGCATATACAGGCTGATGTTACAGATCCACTGTCAGGTGATATTATCCCATAAAACCTTCAGGCAAATCTACCAGACTTTGTTTTTATAAACCAACAGTTGAGTCAGAAATGAACTGTCAGACAATAGCTACAATCCCCAATAAAATGACAAAAAATACCACCAAAGCCTTTGAGAACAACTTTATGTTGTGCTTTTTAAGGTCATTTTTCAGCTGTGATTTCATTATTTGCAGTAGCATAACCAGAGGGGGGCTGGCGCGGTAAGTGCTGCACAGCGAAGGTTGCTGGGCTGGCTCTGACGGCGAGTGAGAGGCCACTTTGCATCTCCATATAATGCCACGCAGCACTTACCGCGCCGCCACTGCCGTCCCACCCTCTGGCTACGCTACTGATTATTTGGTCAACAGATAATAATGGTTCAAAGTCCAGCTACACACATCTCTGCTGCAATCAAATACAGGCATATTGTTTATAGAGATGCTGCTGCATGGAACAGTCTGGTGTAATCTGTAGCTGAACAGTGTTTTGGAATAAAATCTGGAATATTAAAAATAATGTGTTTTTTTTAAATTTATGCATGACCATAAAAAATGTGCATTCAGCATCTCATCATTTCCTAGGGCCATTTCACACATTACATACTACAGTATATGGAAACAATTTCCACCTAGGAAACCATGAATGCACACAAATGTCTGACAGACAGAGCTAAATGTTCTATTATCCACAAGTAAGAGTTAAACAAGTCGGTTGTAGTTGCTCAGCTGTGACGAAATCTAACAAAAACATAAGATTATCAAGACTTTTAGCACAATCCAATGCAGCATGCGCGCCGGCACAGCACACGCTACACCAGTGCTTGTCATCACAAAAGTGCTGTAAAGCACTTTGCAACAGCATAGCAGTTGCCAATACTGGCGCGAAGGCCCACACTGGCCCGCACGCACCAGCACAAAAAGCAGAACGCACCAGACATGGTAGGTTCTGTGCTGAGAAGCACAGGGGCAGGGAAAGTGTTGGGGGTGTAACAAGGCGGGGGGGTGGATCGGGCCCAAGAGGGGGCGGGATCTGCAGCGCTGGTGCATGCCGCATCCCATTCCCCCTCCCGGCCCTGATCCACCGACACGGGGTAACACGGACCTCTGCCAACTATATAGGTTGCACAGGTCCGAGGTACCCCATTGCGGCTGCTGGGGCTTACCCTGGGGAAAGGGGACAAATGTCCCCTTACCATGTGGAGACCTCCAGCAGCCAAAATCCACAGATGCAGTGCAGCCTGTGCCAGCATCGTTGCACAGGAATTTGTGCAGGATTGGGCTGTGAGACAATTATTTAAGATGGACTTAGTTATCATTGCATTAATTTTGCTTTATAAAAGGGGAGTAACATAAATATTTTGAGAATTCATTGCCAAGTTTAGCACTGGGTACAAAGTGATCCATCCAGAGGATATATTAGCACATAGTCACGATGAAGAAGAAATAACAGAACAAAAATAAACGGCTTTTCCAAAGAGTAACACATGAATATATATTTAGTAGTGCAGTCTAGTAACAGCTTGTTAAAACAAAAAGGAATTATTCCAAAATTACAGTTGGCTTTGACAAACTAAATATAGCGTAGCTGCATAAAATAAACTAGAGTCTCTAATCTAAGGGGCCAGGAATTAGCTCCGTCATTTATGGACTGTGAATAAAAACTGCACCAGATCTTTGCCTGGATTGCTTGTCAGCATTGTAAAAAGACTGCCGTACAAGTTTCTGCTGATTTATACCGTATATAGTAGGATGTTGGAAACTGCCTCTCTCTTGGTCTCAGTGTTGGAGGAGTTTATTCTATGCTTTCCCAAAGCATAACGTTTGCCTGTAACTATCATTCACCTAATTTGCAGGTCCATCGTGTGCAGCAGCGGACAATGTGTTTTGCTGTGTATGAAGCTCTGCACATGTGCCCGTGCCAAACACACAGCTGGTGTGATCAGATTTAATAGCAGTATTGACAAGTTTCAGGGGAACAAGGAAGTGCCAATCTGGACACATTCACAAGCAAGGGATCTTCTAAACTGACCACATCTGTCACATACATTAGAGAACCCCAAACCAGCATGGATCATCTATGAGTGTCAAGAAAGCGATGCTAAGATCAAATGCTTCGGGCTTTTCTTTGAAATGCGGTTTCTGGGGTGTTTCCACTGGATGCTGGCTTTCCTTTGAGAAAAGGGGGCGCCTGTGAGAGGCAGCATTTGGAGAAAGAGCCCTGTGATGGTGGCCAGCCAAATGGGGAGACTGCCCCTAGAAATGGTGGGTTACATCAAAGGCATAAAAGGCTGTTAATTTTTGCCCTGACAGTATAAGATGTTTTCTTCCTCAGGATCATTTTTCCTTTGGCACCAGGGAGGATGATCTGGAGGGAAGAAGCCAGACTTGGCTTTGCCAGAGCCCTTGTAGCTATGGCCTTATCAGATAAGACTATGGCCTTATTAGATTTTTTCAAGAGATCATAAGACTTGGACGCCTGGGCTGTAATACATACCAAGGAGCATGACTCAGCATGGCATCATACGTTTTATGACTGGGCAGTTGAGATATAAAATGGAGATATAAAATGGATAAGCTCTGGCCTGGGGGGGGGTGCTTTAGTCACTGGCAGCTTCAGGGGAATTGCTGCAGCAGGCCAGCTCTTCCCATTTCCCTCCTCGTCCATTGACTGAGATGAAACGCTGCAAAGCTTTGCTGAACCTTCCAGTTAAGTAGAAATAGTTTTAGATAGCTTTTTTATTTTCTTATTGTGTGTTATTCCATTTAAATGTCTTTTACAAAAGTTTTGTCCTCCTGAGGGTCTTAGACTCACTCTTATTTCCTTCCAATAAATTTCTTAAAATGTTATGAGTTGTGTGGCTACTTTGAATGGAGATAACCACAGCACCTTCCTTAAATCTCACGGCCTAGCCAGGCTAGCACGTTACCAACAAGGTGTGGAAATGGAAAAGGCTAGATAACTTCCTTTGAAGTTATTCTTAGAGCTTAGTAGGAGATTCCCAGTTTTCCTCCTTTTGGCTGGGGGTTTAGATGAGACAAGAGATAGTGGCAGACTACCAGGGGGCCACTGGAATCCATGCTTGAGGGAAGAAGATGTGGAGTGAGATTTTCAGGGGCAGGGTCCCCAGGGACAGGGGGCACAGTTTTACATTTACACACACCACCACCCCAAGAGGGCCAAGAAGGGAAAGTGCCCAGCCCACAAGGGCGGTATTCTTCACAGGGAGCAATGCCAGATGTTATTGGGTGCTTTACCTTACATAGCTCCCCTTGGTATATGAAGAATGAGACCCAGCAAAATCATGCCACTACATGTCAAAGTCTTCATCTGCACAGGCTTGCAGAACGGAGGCAATGACACTTATTTGTCTATCTTACAGCTCTACTACAGTTCAGTCTGCATGTCTAGTTTCATCATAGACCAGGAACAATTTCTTACGGTAATGTGATACCAGCTGCCAGAGTTAAAAAAAAATTAAACCATACATCAAATTGCTAATATGCATCTGCTAGTTAAACATGTAGATTGTGGATGCTGTTCAGCTCCTCTTGTAATGGACAACCAGGCCATAAAACCTCTTCCAGAGGTATTGATAAGTAACAGGCCATGAGGAAGTTTCAGAAGAGGTCTAGGACAAAAGAAAGAAAGAAATTTCTTCCTCAAGAACAGGAAATTGTTGTGCTTTTGGGATAGAGTGCAGCAATGCCACTAAAACCATCATAGTCATCAAACCCTCACCGTACTCCTGTTGCAAAATCCTACCCCCCCCCCTCCAATCATATCAGCAAACCACTCCTCTCCCCTCATCCTTCAGTTCTGGTCCTTCAGAATTACATGCTTCCCCTGCTACCTGTACGTTCGCTATATGGATTGTCACTTATATGTACCATGAATATTGATACCTTATTTCTTTATCTGTTCCAATTTTTTTGGTTATACAGTCTGAGAAGAGGCATCACGTCCATGTGAGCTGGAGTGAAATTAAAAACTGTGCCAAGTGGCTGTGTGAGACACACTTCCTGATGAGTAGTGCGTACCCACACTCAGTTTCATGCTGGCTTTCAAGGCAAATGTATTATGTGGTTGTGTGTGTACAGGTGTCCCCCAGTTAATGACAGGATAAGTTCCAAAATCTCCGTTGTAAAGTGAATCCTATGATAAGTGAGTCTTCCGCACCATCTAGTGGTAGATATTGGTATAGTGCATACAGCCTATATAATGCAGTGTAATGCAGTACAGTTGTAATAGGGAATGAACGGCAAGTACTCCAGATACATCTTTTTAAATACCCAGCCCATCAGCTGTTTGGCGCTAGATTAGTGCCTTGATGTTGGTGCCTAACAGCTGATGGGCTGGGGATTTAAAAAGACGCATTAAAAAGAATTTTAAAAGGACTGCGTGTTTCCTGCCTTCATTCTGTAATCAGCAGCAGTCTCAGCGGCAGCGACTTTTTGTAAGGTACTGTACTGGGGGACCACCGTTGTCTATGCGGATTGTTGTTAAACGAGCCTTCGTTAACCAGGGGACACCTATACTCGCATGTTTACACTTTTACCTGTTTTTGTACTTTTTGTAAGTTATTGAGAATATGGGTCGAAGAGAAGAAATGTAAGACAGTCACTTATAGTTTGGAACTAAAGTTTGAGGTGCTAAAATGCATTGAATGTGGTGAAAGACAAAAAGGTGTATCTCTTGCCTTAGGTTTATCGAAATCTACAGGGAACATGATTTATGTACCAAGAGAACAAATTAAAGCAAGAGCTCAAAATGTGGTTGGTGGTGATAAGCTTACAAAAGTTACTCGTGGGAGACATGAAATTTACGAAAACCTTGAAAAGCTTTTAGTGCAATGGATAGAGTCGCATGTTATCGCAGTATCGCTTTGTTTATGATGTTAATTCAAGAGAAGGCCCGAACACTTTTTGTGAACCTTAAGAATAAATGGAGTTCAAAAATGGTCATGGGTGATTTGAAAGATTTAAGATCAATGCTACATAACATGAAAATTAGAGGTGAAGCTGCTTTAACAGATAGCGAGTCAGCAGCAACTTTCCCAACTTAGCTTCAGAAAATCATTGCTGAAGGCAACTACACTAGCAAGCAAATGTTTAACATGAATGAAACAGGACTTTTTTGGGAAATGGGTGCTGACGTGCACTTTTATTTCTAAAGCTGAAGCAAAGCAAAGAGGTCACAAGGCATCCAAAGATTGGCTCACGTTCCTGCTAGGGAGGAATTCAGAGGTACCAAGCTGATGCCCCTCCTTCTCTACCGTTCTGAAAACCTTAGAGTTTTAAAGGGTATTTCGAAGCACACTTTTGGCCCAATCCTAACTGGCTGTTACGCCGCTGGAATACACGTTCTGGCAGCGTAACGCACTTTCTGGCTGTCGCAAACACAACGCTGGAGAGCACGGCCTGGCTGCCGCCAGAAGCAATGAGCAGCCGGGTCCAACAATGAAAATGTTTCAGAAATTCTAGCATCACATACTGAGGTTCTTTCAAATGAGGAATTACCACAACTCTATGAAGAGTGCATAAAAGAAGAGAGATCAGATGATGAAAACAACAAACCAAAGAATTGGGAGATGAAAACATTGAGGATGCTTTTCCAACATCATAATGCAAGGTTGCAAGTTATCGAGGAAAACAAGACAAATATGGAAAGAGGCTTCAAAGCAAAAATACTGCTAATACAAGATATCAAAGCATATAAAAGTCTATGAAGAGAGAGAGAGAAAACAGGGAAAACAGTCAGGCATTGTTGATTTCTTCAAGCCAATAAAAGAAGCTGCTGATGTACAAGAAGACTTACCAACCGCATCTGGATACCTTGAGGGGTGGAACAAATAGAAACTACTGAACATGTTCTGCTGGACTGTATGTTATATAGAGATATACGTACCATCTCTCCATTGCTGGTTAAGTTACTGGGTCCTACGAGACAGTTCTATAGATTTCTGCTTCTATCAGATTCCAACTCTGCTGTTACATACAGCGTTGCTAAATTCTTTGTGGCTGCAATAAGTATCCGAAGAAAGATGGTAACTTCTAACTTGGTATAGGAGATCTCTGATGGGATGTGCATTTAATTTATAGTTTGTTAAGATAGTTGATTCTTATTTCTGCTTATTTTTACTGTTAGTATAGATTACAGATTTATAGATATATTTAACATTCAGAGCAAACTTTTTACCTTAGATTTTATAGTATTAAGTATGGGTTGATTGGTGGTTGGGGGGATCTATTTTATTTTAACTCCTTGATGTTTATGATGCTTCTTTTGGCTCTGTACTGGTAACTTTTGCGCTGGTCTGTGACTGCAATAAACATTATGATGATGATGATGAGGATATGTTTGTTCATTCATCCAAAACAGAACTGATGGTGAAGAAGATATGGATACAGATGTTGTCGACTCTCCTGATCAGTCAATACTAGTATTCAGCAGTCTCCCTCACACAGTAGCGTCACTAGGACGCGTGTCACCCTGGGGCAGGGGGCGCGCGTCACCCTAGTGACGCTCTGACATCGCGGCGCGGGGGCGACCCGGCTCCCCCCCCGCGTCGCCCTCCGGACGCTCCAAGGCTGGCCCGGGAGCCGGCCTCGGAGCGTCCAACCCCGTCGGCGCTCCAGGGCGTTCTGAAAGAAGGCCCATGCAGCGCGTTCATCCGGGTATTTTTCGAATTTTCGCGCATGCTCAGACCGTTTTGAGGGCAAAAGGCCCTCAAAACGGTCTCTGCGCATGCGTGAAAATTAAAAAAAATACCCGGATGAACGCGCTGCATGGGCCTTCTTTCAGAACGCCCTGGAGCGCTGATGGGGTCGGACGCTCCGAGGCTGGCTCCCGGGCCGGCCTCGGAGCGTCCGAAGGGTGGCGCATGCAGGGGGGCGCGCGTTACCCCCGGTGGCCCGCCGCCCCGCCACGCTCCAACAACGCCTCTGCCCTCACCACCAGCACCACCACGGTCTCCCGCTTCTCACTCTTCTTCCTCTGCCTAACACCATCACTTTATTGATATAATGTTTAACACCTTATTAATATAATGTTATTAATTGGTATTTTTTATCATGCCCCATGATATTTTCCTTACCGTATTAGGCATTTAGGGTGATTTTTGGGTGAATTTGGAATGGCTTTGGAATGAGTTAGAATTTTTCCCATTTAAATTACTGTAATAATTGTACTAGCTTATCCAGATTTTTGCTTTAAAAGGTTGTTTTCAGGAATGAATTAGGCATGGATAGTAGGGGAATGTGTGAACTGTATTCAGAAATAATTTAAGGATGCTTTTAGCTGCTGCAAAACACACAATGAATTTAGACTGCAACCCTATAATACTTACTTGGGCCTTACTCCCACGTAAAGCTAAAAGTGGGCCTGAACATAGTGGGACAGGTAAAGGTGACCAATGACAATTAAGTCCAGTCGTGTCCGACTCTAGGGTGTGGTGCTCATCCCCATTTCAAAGCCGAAGAGCCAGCGTTGTCCGAAGACGCCTCCGTGGTCATGTGGCCGGCATGACTCTCCTTGCCGCAGCGCATAGCATGCGGCTGGAACACGGAGCGCTCTTTACCTTCCCGCAAGCGGTACCTATTTATCTACTCGCATTAACATGCTTTGGAACTGCTAGGTTGGCAGGAGCTGGCCAAGCTACGAGAGCTCACCCCGTCGCGGATTCGAACTGCCGACCTTTCGATGACAGCTCATGGTTTAACCCACTGCGCCACCCATTGGCCTGAACATAGTGGGACATACTTCTGAGTAAATGTGTAGTGGATTGCACTGTTAGACTTGAAACAATTCCCCATATACAACAAATTTGAAGGCATTATTAATTGTTGCTTACTAACCCTATTCTCTTGCACTATCAGCATTATGAAACAAAGGACATAATCCAGCCATTGAATTCAATATGAAAGTTAAGCATATGCTTAATGATCTGCCACTGAAAAAAATGTATTTATTTAAAAGAGTTATACCCCACCCTTCCTCCTGACAACGGCGCCCCCAGGACTTTATAAGTACTTTGCTTTGGGTGGATCGCGCCTTACATTTTTACAATTTACTAGACCCAACTGCCCAAGGACTTAGATATTTAATAGTCAAAGTTGCAGCCCTTTTACAGATATTGCTCAATTATCTGGTTGAAAATTGGATTGCTGACCCAGTTTTGTTTTGCCTTTCAGTGAGAGAGACATATAAATGGGCACTATCTTTCAGTGCTCTTCAATCAACTGAATGCTGCAGCATGCAAAATGTCAAGGAGTCTCAGGAAATTTTCAGCTGTTATCTCATCATTGCATTGACAATGTCTAGGTACGTATATTAAGCTGACAGTTCTGTGTAAAATAACTAATAGTAAAAGCTCATTAGCATCACACAACGGTAGTCATAATAAAAATTAAAACAGGACATGAGTACAACAAACCCAAAGATGTCTAACATTCTTCAAGGGTTGATAAGAGCAATAATGGAGTCAGCTACAAAACCTCTTGGGAAATTAAGAGCCCGAGCCTACCTAACTCTCCACACGGTGATGCAGCGGTGCCAACATGACATCTGCAGCATCCTGCAGGGGAGGTTTGACCTCTAGAGGCCTCCTTGGGGGAAAGGGAACATTTTTTCCCTTGCTTAATGGTAAGCCCCCGCTGCCCCCATAAGTCAACCTGGACCTGCGCCAGTGATATCGCTGGTGCAAGCCTGCGTGGACCCATGAAGGCGGATCGGGCCTGGGAAGGGGGTTAGGATTTGGCGGGCACTGCTGCCACTGAACCCACCCCCTTCCCGGGTCCAATCCACCCTCCTCCCCACCCCATTGCCTCCCCGTTCTGCCCACCCACTGCCCCATTCCACCCCCTCCCATGGGAGGGGTCGAAACTGGGGGGAGAGGGAGGAATGGTGGCAGGGACAAGACAGGAGGGGATGGATCCGGCGGCAATCCATCCACAGGATTCTATCCCTATTTTTTTAACCTCCCCGCCCCTTTCTTCTCAGACTTTTGCCAGCAACAGAGGTAGAGCAGGTCCGGGTAGACCCACTGCAGAGCAGGACGCTTACAGAGGGGGAAGGGGAAATTATTCCCCTTTCCCCTCCGAAGTCTCCCGTCCTAAGTGTCCCCCCCCCCCAGCTGAATACAGCATGCTAGTTTTTGGCACAGCTGCATTGGCAGGGGGGGGAGGATAGGATTGGGCTCTTAGTGTTCAAAAAAAGCTGGGTCTTTGATTACAAACCACATTTAGCTTCAACTGCAAGACACACTTCTTCAACATTCCTTTGCTAATGTAAGCTCTTTAGCAGCTTGCCAACAGTTTCTCACTCTCCTCCAAATTTCAACTAAGGAAAACTCTGTTGGATGTACTCTAGGATCCACGGTGAAAAAAGAAAATATTACATTGCTTTTAACACTATCTGGAGGTGTTAAGAAAATACTGTACTTAGCATCACAGAAATACTGGCATGGAGCAGTTATACTTGCAGCAATTTTCTTTCCTATACAATTCTGAGAAGAAAATAGCATTGCTATTATAGCAATGCTAATTAAATTGGCATATTTACCAGTGTGCAAACTGATGCACACTGTGGCCTTGCTTCTGTTCTTTTTAGAAACCCAGGCTACTTTTTTATTCTTAATTAATTAGAATTGTCCTTGACGATCACGATGAAAAAAATATTGTAACATAATTACTATCAAGTCAGAGACTGTCAGCTGAGGGTGCAGATTCGTGACATCATTCACTCTGTGAAAACATACAGGACAGATCAAGCAGAAATTTTAAAAAATTACATTGGTGTGTTCCTACAGAACAAGCCATTAGGGCCTTTGTTTCTTTACTCTTGTCACAGCTAAATGCTCAGATCGATCGATATAAACCTTGCAAGCATACTAAATATCTCTGAATTTGCCTCTTTCTTCCACTTAAGTCTCACCAAATCAATCATTTCACTTTGCTTTGCATAGCCTGACTGATAAAATGAGCTGCTTTATCTCACTTCAGGCTTACTGCATAATTTAAAAAGTTAACAAAAACATTGCAAAGGAATTATAGTATTTTTGCATAACTGTAGAATCAATAACACTGTACAGTATAACGTATCATAAGCATTGCAACATGTAGACATTCTTTCATTCATTGCTAAATCTGATCATCTACAAGAGTTATAGATGTATGTGGAAATCCTGCAGCTCCATGTGATTTCCTTTCTCAGATAACCAATCACACACACACACAAGAAAGATGCAGATGTACTGTACATCTAAGTTGCAGTACACATTTCGACATGAGATGTCCAATGCAGCTGACATCTGCTCTATGTTGTGGGGGTGAAGGCATGCATTTCCTCTACATTATAATGCACATTAGAAAGTACATCACCAGTCAGTCTTGGGTTGCACACAATATCTGGAACAAAACTACACTCCTCTATTTAATGTTTCTTATTTTCTTATGTCATTTGATTTTCAAGCAGCTGAAGTTTACTGTTCATAATACGTTTGCCTACCTGACACAGTTTACCTTAGATTAACACTAGCTACTGTCATAGGATTACCCTAGGTACCGTATATGGCTCAGATTCATCAAGACCCTAGAAGGCTAGAAATATAAAATGAAGCATTAACTTAAGCAGATTAGTTTGCATGGGGTGTTTCATTCACATTTCATTTGAGATTTTATTTGGACGATGACTTCATATTCACTACTCCATTGTTGTTTTTAAAAGGCAAATGGGGTATAAGCTTCTCACAACATTTGGCTTTGTTAAAGGACACACATTTCGCTGCCATAATGCAAACTTCTCCTTGCACTAAAGCAGGGGAGAGGATCAGGCTGCCCATTTCACATAGCTGACAGTAACCCGTAGCACATAAATACTTATTCTACACCCAGGAATGACCTCTGAATGGCTTTTGAGTGCTGCTGGAGCATTACCCTTCCATCATCAGCTGAAGGCTGAATTATAGTCATGCTTCCGCACAGCTCTTACTATAGCACTACAGTCCTCTTGATTCCCATCCCCACAAGCATGATAGTAAGTACGTACAATCACTCTCCCTCAAAAGTACGCCTAGGACTGCAGCCTTCTCCCAGTCTTCTCCTACTTACACCTTCATAGTTCATTAGTTTCTTTTAAAAATTATATTAACAGCACGATCATAACTAGGACTGGACTTAATAAATGTGGAGCCATTTATGGCATTGGAAAGGCTTTCCATTGCCGTAAAATGTCTGACAGTTTTGTGCACAGCGCGATGCAGGTGGCCATTTTCCACGCAGTGCGAGAAGAAGAGCACTGGACCCGCCCCACCTGCCGGTACAGGTAAGCCTCTGGTGGTGGTGGGTAGTGGGTGAAATGGGGCAGGAAGTGGGTGGAACAGGGCAGGGAAGGGGAAGGGCAGGTGGGGTGGGTTTCGGCAGGGAAAGCACCGCCAATATCCTAACTCCTGTTTTGTCCCTGACATGCTTTGCCACAGGATGTGGTGATGGCACCTGGCCTAGATGGCTTTAAAAGGGGTTTGGACAGATTCATGGAGGAAAAGACCATCACAGGTTACAAGCCATAAGCAACCTCCTGGTTTTAGAAGTGGGTTTTCTCTGTGCCAAGTGCAAGGGAGTGACAACGGGAAACAGGTTATCTTGTTGTCTTGTGCTCCCTGAGGCATCTGGTGGGGCCACTGTGTGATACAGGAAGCTGGACTAGATGGGCTTTTGGCCTGATCCAGCAGGGCTCTTCTTATGTTCTTATGTTCTCTGAAAGCATTAGAAGTCGCACATAATGTATCCAACGTTATTCAGCAGTGATAGCAACATTTCCAATAGTAACCTCTGCCTTAATGTACTAATTCAGCGTTTCTCAAAGTTCTCACCGCAAGCTGGGAACTTTGAGTGTGTGTGGGGGCGGAGCCAGCAGCGGCGGCGATCCAGGGGATCGCCACCGCTGCCGCCAAATTGCCCCCGAAAAAACACCCCACACTTACCAGGGCTTTGGGGAGTTTCAGGGAGGCCTGCGTGACCCTCTGCAGTCCTCCCCGATCTTGGTGCGGGGGGGCGTTTTGGGCACTTTTGCGGTGGTGGCGATCTCCGGGATCTTCGCCACCGCCATGCTGTCCCCGCCCCTTAAGGGGGCAGGGGACAGCTTTAGTTCTCAATGGTGGGTCGCGACCCACAGTTTGAGAACCATTGTTCTTGAGAACCACTGTTCTAATTCTATGTGATTTAGCACAAGCACAGCTGGATCTGGCACATAGGATCCTAACATGTCCTTAGATGCTGTGACACAAACCACTATTATGCCAGTAGTAGTTTCCTCCTATCAGGCTGTAATTCTGTGGGTGAAGCTGCTGCACCCTGCATAATTTGCCAATAACAAAAACCAGCAATTAGAATCTTTTAACAGACCTTTTGGCTTTACACAGACAGCTAACAAGATTTTAGAATTGCACAACGTTATTTTTGTCAATGAGGTAAACAAATATGACTCAGTACAAGAAAGTATTTGTGTAAGATGCTGGTTCGCTTCCCTCCTTTTTTCTATATCTGCAAGAAGACAGTGACTCACCAAGCATTTGGTTTGCATACAGAATGATGACTAAGTGCCCCAAAATGTAGTCAAAAAAAACCTGGCTCATGAAGCCCATTTTCCATTACAGTAATAGATGAAGCAAAGCAAATACTCTGCAGAGATTTTACTGTAGTCTAATAATAACAACAATCATAATACAACATCCATAACACTCTCTTAGAAAAACCAGATCTGAAAATGGATCACCAAAAGTGGAAAGTAAGAAGATTAAGTAGGTTGTAGCTGGATGAGATGAGTTGAAATAAAGAAAGATCTACAAATTACAGAAATTTCTCTGTTTTAAAAAGAAGATGGTAATGATTGTTCTATTCTGAAACACATATCTACAGTAGGAGACTTTCATTCAAAGCACAAGAGAGAGAATTCATTAAGTCACTGGTATGTTGCAGGCATCAGAATACAGTAAATATCAAGTATCAGCCAGCTCAAATATTTTGGCCACCTAATGCGAAGAGAGGACTCTCTGGAGAAGACTCTGATGCTGGGAAAGATTGAAGGCAAAAGGAGAAGGGGAAGGCAAAGGATGAGATGGTTAGACAGCATCACCGATGCAACGAACATGAAAATGAGCGAACTCAGGAAGACAGTGGAGGACAGGAAGGCCTGGCGGGATATGGTTCATGGGATCACGAAGGGTCGGACACGACTTAACGACTGAACAACAACAACTATCAGCCAGGTAACAGCACAAAAAGGAATAGCTTTGTAAAAGATCATACAAACTGATCAACTTGTTTCCTCTTGACTGTCACTACTAGATGCTCAAAGTTACACACTAAAAATGGACAGAAAATAAACTGCCCAAATCCCGTACAACGAGACTTCAACTCTCAGTCATTCACTTCAGCGGGATTTACAACCTGAGAAATTACAGTATTGCAGTCGGTTTCATAAGAGGTATCTGGCTGCACTACAGGAAGTAAAGACTGGTATGAGGTCCGATTTTCGTACATAATCCTCTAAAAAGGAATATCTTTTTACATAGTCTGTATACCAACAACAAACTCTGTGTGACTGTGTTGTTAACACACATGTACTGGGGTTGCACATGTTTGGTTCAACAAACCTTTGCAGCACTCTGTAAGCATGGAGATAAACAAGAGCTGGAGCAAAACGAAAAGGCTAAAATGTTCCACACGATGGCAAATAGCTGCCACAGTCCTGGATTCACTATGCTGGAATGCACACTAGCAAGTTGTAAGCAAATGTGGCAAGTTCCAGAATGAGAGAGGTCCCTTAAAACTACCAGGAGCCTGTAAGGCAGCCTTTGAAAAAGGGGTGTAAAAGGGAAGCTTCCCTGGAAATCTAACATACTGCTAGGTTGTACGCTTATCAGTCAGCTTCATAGATCTCTACAGGAATCCACTGTTTCCCAAATTAGAGGAAAGGGTTGTGCAAATTATTATCGCCATAACAGGGACTGCTGCAGTGGCTCATTAACAGGCAGTGGGTTTTAATTTTAGTCTCTTCAGTTCACAATTACAGCCAGATCCTATTCATGCTTTACTCAGAAGCAAGTTACACTGACTTTATTTGGACTCAATGGTGTTCCCAGTAGCAATGTATGGTTGCGAGAGTTGGACCATAAGGAAGGCTGAGTGCCGAATAATAGATGCTTTCGAACTGTGGTGCTGGAGAAGACTCCTGAGAGTCCCTTGGGCTGCTAGGAGATCAAATCAGTCAATCCTAAATAAAATCAACCCTGACTGTTCCCTGGAACGACAGGTACTGAGGCTGAAGCTCAAATATTTTGGCCACCTAATGCGAAGAGAGGATTCTCTGGAGAAGACTCTGATGCTGGGAAAGACTGAAGGCAAAAGGAGAAGGGGAAGGCCAAGGATGAGATGGTTAGACAGCATCACCGATGCAACGAACATGAAAAGGAGCGAACTCAGGAAGATAGTGGAGGACAGGAAGGCCTGGCGGGATATGGTTCATGGGATCACGAAGGGTCGGACACGACTTCACGACTGAACAGCAACAACAACGTACTCAGGATGTCAGTCTTACATTTGTAAAGATGCAACCTGCATTTCAGATGCTGTGGCCAAATGCTATTCAGACCCATGTCCGAAGTGTCAATTTGTCACATTGTCTAGCCATCCACAGAGTCTGTCAGTGGATCTTGGAAGGAGGAATGAATCAGAAGCAAAAGCTCTGACTTTCAAAAGTCTCGGAGAAGAATCTGCTCAGCATTCAAGGCAACGAGGAAACTTTTTACCTGTGGAAAAATAGCTTCAGGGGCTGAACATAAACACTGCCTTGCTAAGCCCTGTGAGAATTCCTGCTTCATATAAAATGGATGAATACGGTTTTGTAGAAGGCAGAGCACTGACAACTCATCTTGGGAAATCATCTGGCAATGTGACTGTGGCACAACAGTGAAGGACAGCAGCATATGGAGATATAATTATGAGCCAATGAAAAAAGAGTCAGCGTTCTCTACCACATCGCATGCCTGAATGTATGTAAGATACTAGATGTATGAGGCTGCTTAAGCGCTCACAGCTAAGAGAGGAGTTTAGATGTTCTAAACACTTGTGTATTGGACAATTTAATCATGATGTCCATGAAATGGGAATTATAGATTACTAGCAAAATTGCCTGTCAGCATAATAGAATAGAATTAATTTCGGATCCAGGAAGTAACTCAGATGAGGAAAGAGGCTGGAGCGCATAGGAGCTTCCTTTTGGGTACACCAGAAGGTGAATCATCACTGGGAGACAGGAGATATGGCATCCCCTGGGCTGCCCAGATCCTTCTTCCAACACTGCAGTCATTCCTTCTACTGCTGAGTCATTCTTGGAAAACTCAAGAGATGAGAGGTTCCGCAGCAATGCCTGGAATGGTTCGTGAGATGTGAGGCTCCTGGTTTTTTTTCATTTCATGCACCCTAAAAGGGAGCAGCTCCCAAATCCATTAGGAGGGTCCGATGGGGATGGGGAGGGGGGAAAGGAGTCAATGAGTCTGTACTATGAGACACACTGCCTCCCCTCCCACCATTGTCAGGATCCTCTGCATACTGTACAGATGCAGGTTTTCTATCCAAAAGAGAGGATGCTTCCCAAACCAAAAGCCCTGCATCTGCAAGAGATACACATCAAACTGATGTTCCATAGCAAGATGAGATACTAAACACCTCTTGAACAAGGCTTGTAAAAAAAAAAAAAACAGATGCAAAGACACCAAGAAGGCTTAAGTTACAGTACTGTGAAAGGACAAGCAGTGAAAGAGCAACAGAAACACTGAGGTTAAGAATTTCATTTACTGTATTCATCTAAAAACGACATCCCACTCTTCCTAATAATTGTGGTACAAAAATCACCCATAGTGCAATCCTAAGCACACTTACTCAGAAGCAAGTCTCAATGAGTTCAACACACAAGAATTCATACACAAGAATTCAATATCAAACAAGAATTACAAACAGAGCAATATAACAGCATAAAACAGCAATTAAGCAGTAAAGACTGAGACAAAAAATAGCATCCAACAGGAACCCTCTCTTCAAATCTAAAGCTTGGGAAAAATATAATGTTGTTACAAATCAGGGGAAGGAAAACAAGTTTGGGGTCAACCATGTCAACAGATGTTCTCAGTCAGGATGGGGGCGGCCCTTCCAGTAGGCCAGGTAAACCAGTTGCCTCAGGCTGTGGCTTGGCAGATCAGCCGTGATGAGAGAATCAGAAATCTCCCCATGCATGAGGAGAAGTAATTCTGTTCAGCAAAATAAAACTTTGGACATATACCCTCAAATGTATCCAGTAAGGCATGGTCTGAGGGCATGCCACACTTAGCTGAAGCTAAGCACGTCCATAAGTGGTCCATGCCTAGATGGGTGACCTCACGTGTACTACCTTGAATGCTATGACAGAAGGTATGAAATAAACAAATAAAGTATATTTTTGTGGCTGCATTAAGAACTTATTACATTTGCAGTCTACCTCTAGTACTTGCCTCTCCCACATTACATTTAGTTCAACAAACCATTTTAAAGCATTTTTATGTGTTTCAGCCTGAAGTCCCAAGCACTCTTAGAATAAAGCTCCAGTTAAATCAGAAATATAGCACTGTATGCTTTTTATGTTTTCCCCGTCTCTTTGTTTCTTTCTTTCTTTGTATGCTGTATCTACCTATTTAGTCAGTAGATTTTCAGCAGTTAAATAAAATAACTGGAGGGAAAAAGGTGGAAAAAATCTGGCTGTAATTGATAAAAAAAAATTGACTTCTGAATCTATCTGCCATTTTAGCTGCAAAGCTCCAAATAGCATTTTAGCTGTCCCTTTGGTATTTTGCTGAGGATGTTACGTTGCTTCAGCAACCATTCCTAATTATTCTGGAACGCTGGGCAAACAAGATTTCCTTCCTAGGCTCTGTGAAGGTCACCCCTTGCATTGTGACGCTTGAGCACAGGTTATCATTGCAGCAAGCCAAGTGATCAAGCACACAGAGCTCTGCTAACATTTCCATCATTATACAGAATCCCTCTGCATTACGCTTAGGGCAACGTCAGGGGAACTGCTTACAACGTAGTTGAGCTGAGCGTAGTTGTGCTGAGCGGGGACTGATATCTCCATTAACAATCTGTTTTCAATCACTCACAGATAATACTAATTGTTACCAAGTAACAGAACAAAAAGGGGGAAAAACTGCAGTAAACCATCCATGGAGACAGATGAGACTCCCACAAAAGGACCAGCCAGATGAAAGAAGAATTCTGCAGCCAACAGGTCAAAGAAAATTCTCTGTCAAAAAGATGAGCTAACATTATTCTTTCCTATAAAAGGCCAATACTTTGATCATTCTACTTCGAGCTTGGTTAACTAGCAAGAGAACATTTTAGGCTCTCTGCACTGCTAAAGCCATCAAATAAGCTGAGTGGGTGGATTTCCCCACAGTCTGAATATACTGTTTTGTGGGTTCCAAAGTTATACGCAGAGGTCCCCAACACTAAGGAAAGTGAAGATCAGTGAAGGAACATAATGATACCACTCTTGCCAAGTGAAATCGAGCCATGTGGCTGCGATCCTCTTATGTAGGGTTCCCATATCCAAAAGGGGACAGGGTGCTTATACCTTTAAAGGCTTTAACCATTGTTTTTGAAGAGGGAAGTTGGGCAGGTGCAGCTTGTTGCACCCTTCCATGATGAGCTGCACCTGCCCAACTTCCCTTTTCTAAAGGATGGTTAAAGCCTTTAAAGGTGTAAGCACCCTGTTCCCTTTTTGGATATGGGAACCCTATGCTTATGACCGCAGTTTGTAAAATCCCCGTACAGAATACCAAAGCACAGAGCTGTGCCAGTGCACAGGCCCTGGGATTGCTCTTAGCATGCTGGAGAAGAGACCTGCCCCCCTCTGCCCTCATCAGCAACAGCTGTTCCATGGCAGTGGAGGAAGTGGAAGAAGCAAGCCTACAGCAGCACTAAGGGCTACTTCCAAACTTTACTTGTCAAGGTCCCAGTACTGATACAAGGGGCTGTTATTCAAGTCCCCATGAATTCCTATGTTCAGTCATCTGTGCCCTAGTAGCTTCTAGATTGGTTTATTTATTTATTTATTTTCTGTATATACCGTCTTTCTCATCCTCAGATTGCTCTTCAGATATTACTCAAGGTGGTTTACATTGGCAGGCTTGTCTAGATCTGATAAGGGTCTTTACAATATTGCTCTATATAGAACCCTTCCAACTCCAGATGGTTTCCTTCCACGGTGTAGTCAGCTTCACTAGCTGCAGAACTCAAGCCTCGAGCTTTCCATAGGCAGCCACAAATCATGCTGAACAGGGGATCTTCCAGTTGATATCGCTCTGTCACTGACATTCTCAGTATTCCAGTCCATTCACCACGGCACGCAACAGCGACTTCTCTCTCTCACTGAAGGTCATGACAGCTTATCAGTGTCTACTGGTCTGTCTCCCTTCCAGCATGAAACGGGCTGCTCCTGCTTAGCTTCCACCAGTCTTTAGGCAGTTCAACCTCAGGACCACACTATTTCATTTATGGTAATGAAAAATATAAGGCTCTTTTTGAAGACAGTTCAGAAGCTTCCATTGCTCCAGAATGCTAACTGGAGCGGGCAGTTTGAAATGCATACATCAGCTTTTACACTGTAGCCTAAAACAGCCTGGAACCATCATAAGAATCACTCCATAAGAATGGTCCACATAAATCTGCCCAACCCATGAGATCAACCACTGAGGCTCTCAGAGGCGCAGTCATGGGGGGTGGGGAGTGGTCCTCCCCCAGGCAGCATGTCCAGGGGCAGCAGGGGGCAGCACTCACACCGGCTGCATTTTGGCAGCTGCTTTTCATGCCACTTTTTTTTGTTTTTGCTCCCCTTGGCAGCGGCAGCGGGTTTCGCAGAGTTACGGAGGGCGGGGAGGTGTTCCCCGCCTTCCCGCCTGCCTCCAGGGGCCGTTTTCGGACACTCATAGGCCGCGTGATGTCACCCTGGGGGCGTGGCTTCCGAGTGACGTCACGCAGCAGGGGCATGGCTTCTGCCGGGGGCAGCAATGAAGCCTGCTGCCCCCAACTGGGGGTGGCGTTCCTACGCCTGTGGAAGCCCTGCCATCTGAAATATGGTAGGTGCACTTGAGAAACAGGCTCTTTTCTACGGCAGAACCTATGGTGGAACACCGTCAGCAGAAGACCCTGCTGAAGGAAGCCCACCTAGCCCCATCACCTTGTACCAAGACATCTCTCTTTCAATGTGCTATGTTTAAACATGTTTTAAAAATTGTTCTTGACTGCTGTTTTTCCCATTTTTACTGTTGTTTTAATTTAATTTATGCATTTTATAATGTTTGATGCATTGCTTTAATTTCCTGCTACATTGTTTGCCACCCTTTCTTTTACAGAAAGGTGGGATAGGAAGACTGAAAAGAAATAAGGTCAGGCTGGTACTGTAAATGCACTACCCTGATATTTGCCACATGCAAACATGTGCTCAAGTGTCACAATGCCATGTAACGAGGCAAGATATTATCCTGGCCCTGTTATACACAGCCAACAATATTTTTGCATTTTACTTCAGGAGAACTTGCATAGTCACAAAGGTTTCTAGCAAGAAGGGCAAATAAGAATGGGAGGAGAAACAAAAGACTCTCACAATACATGCACCCTCATGACTATGTTCAAAGGTAAAAATATAAGAAAAGGGCATGGCAGATACATTAGTTTACACACATGTTCATAAAGAGGTATTTTGGGCTCACCAGATGTGACCCACTGCACACCAATTTGCCTGATGATTTGTACAGACACTGGGGAGTATCAAGATTAGTGAGCAGATGCCTTCTCTCCAGACCACAGAGAAATGGCAGGCTTTTGTATTCAGGTCAGACTTCTCTCTGCATAAACAAAACTCATTAACTAAAAGGGTGAAAAGGAAGACACAAATTCCCAAGGTTAATACTCTATTCCCTCTGACCATTTATCCATCTTCAGTGCATCCTACTTCCAAAGAGATCAGGGTGGTGTACACTGAGTTGTCTCTTTTCATCCTCCCAACCATCCTGTGATGTAGGTGATGCTGTGATGCTGCAAGACTGTGGCTTGCCCAAGACCACCAGTAAGTTCTATGGTTGGTTAGGAGGATCTCCTTAGCCTAAGTCCAGTGCTCTTCTAGACACTATGCTGCAAAGACGTTCACACTTAGTGATACTTTTTGTATGTTAGAGTGTGAGTTACCTCTCAAGACAAATTGTTCCCTGGGGGTCATTCCATGTCAAATCCATGTCAACATCTCGTGGTAAGGTACAAATGTACCGAAAATGAACAAAATCCATGATGTCAAGGATTTTTCATTGGTTGATTTCACATGGAATGACCCCCGGGTCAAATTCCCTCTTAAGCTGAGTTGTGCCGATATCCCGAGCCCCTTCCCAGCCCGGGCCGGTCTTACATGGCCTCCCTAGATGCGTGCCAGCTTCCAAGAAGGCCCATTGGGGCCCGCACCACTTGCACTGGGCCTAGGATGCCGCTTCCTAGGCAGGATTGCGCCGTTAGTTGCAGTAGGCAAGGCATTGTTGGTATGCATAATTTTTGTCACCTATGGCCCATCAAACAACACCAGTGGCTATTTTCCTTGTCACAACACTAGTGTAGCTGTAGCTGAGAAAGAGTCTCTCCTCTGCCCCTGGTAAATCTCCATATCCTATTTCCAGCTAATAAATGTCTCACAACTTGGGATCAGCAAGCTGAATACAATTACGCTGTTAATACCATCTCCAAAAGTATTGGATTAATAGCTGCTCACTTCTGGACACTCCATAATGCCTAGGGAACTCCAGACACCCCATCAACCCCCTGGCAGGGGAGCAGAAACTAATGCCGCACCACCAAAGCATGGATTCACATTCAGCCCACCCACTGTTCCACGAGCCGCCAGGGCACAATGTTGAGGGCAACCCTCAGCCTCCTGTGAATCCTCAAAACGACAGGCTAAGTCTCCGGGAAGAGGCCACACCTACCAGAGTTGGTAGGAGACCCAGCAGCAGAGGGAGAGAACCCAAGGACATTTTTGACACACAAGAAGGAGATCAAAATCTTCTCTTTGACTGCTCCTTGCAGGATGAGGGCCTCTCTACCCTGGGGCAACATTGCCCCTTTAACCATGGAGCAAGGCCAGGTAAAGCAAGGGGTGAGGGCAAGACAGCCCAGGAAGGGGAGGGCCCAGAGCTACATAAAGCACTCGGGGCCGATTGTGAGGCAGTCTCTGGACAGGCTGCGGCTGCTGAGGGCTGCTGTTTATCGGCTTCCCTGGGGCTAAGACCAGACAAAGCTCAGGGAAGGAGCCAGGAGGCCAGTAGAGGAGGAAGGAGGATGACGCAACCCAGGGCCCATGAGAGGGGGTAAATTGTACCCAGGCCCAAGGTCAAAAAGGGGGCTCAGGAACCAAAGGAGAGGCCCCATAAATTTCCTGGGAACTCAGCTGGCCTCATGGAGAGTGAAAGATGGTGGCTGGGCCAGGTCTACCAGGCAGGTAGACCTGGACGACACATCGGGAAGCCTAGTAGGCCTCGGCTCGGAAGACTTTTCCGGCTACTGCTGCCCCATCTTGTTTTGCCCCTCCCCTTTGAGAAGGGGCCCAAAAGAAACTGTGTACCCCCTGATAAAATTCCTCTCAGAGGCGCTGACACAACCCCTCCCCACCACTGAACTCTGAGGCCTGGTTGGGTCCCTGTTGCTTGGCCAGCAACCCCTTTTTCCTACCCCCATATTACCTCCGGGCCAAGGGGAATCCAGACATCGGAGGCGCATATTCCTCTTGCAACAACCCTGCCCAGAGGTGAAGGAGCTTACAATCTTGAATAAATAAGTATTTTTCAGCATTTGTGTTTGCAACCAGCTGCAGAAATGTTTCAGTGCTTTACTTTAAAAAAAAAAAGGAAAGCTCTTACTACAAAGAACAGAGTCATGATTTAATTCCAAGAGATCTAAGTTGTGGGCAATCTATGGCACAGCCAATGGAATTGTAAGTTCTGCAAGTCAGTAATAACTGCTGCACATCCTTCTCTGTTCAGTTTCAAGATGCATTCAGTCATCCTCTACTGTTCTATTTTCAGGGTCAGTATGATGCTTTCAAAATAGACAATTTCAGGAAAATGTTTTTGTCCTTCAACCCTTATATCTTGAGAATTCAGTCATATTCTTACATTTTGTAGTGCATTAAACACCCGATTTTCACAAAACAAGAAAAATGGCCTGAAATGTTTAAAGTGAGGATACAATAAAGGAGAGCATTATGTCATATCTTACAAATTAGTTACCTCATAAAATAAATATAATTTCTGAACAGATGAATGTAGCAGCAGCATTTTTTTTAAGTTCTTCAATTACTACAGAATTTGGTTCCCCATTTTATGAGATAATACCATTGGTTGTTTTGTAAAAATTCATGGATTATAGTGACTCAACATCCTGTCTCCTGTAGTCCAGATTAACGTTTTCCAGCTGGTATAATTAAAGTTTCATTACTATAGCTCAGTGGTTTTCAAATGGCCTACCTTCAACAAACCCTTCATATTGATTTGTTGGCTGTAGAGTCTCTGTGTACTGCAGAAGATTCTGGGGTATGTTCTAGAGCAGAGGTTCCCAACCATTCTGGGTGGCATACCACCTCCGGGGCAGCCGCCACGCCACATACCACCAGAAGTAAATGGCAATGAGGTCATCGCCATACAAGGATTCTTGGGCTTTCGCCTCGTCCCCACTCAGTGAATTACTTCCTTGTTAATCACTTCCTGGTTTGCATTTGCACTGCAACCCAGGATTCAGGACTCCTTTTCAAGGCCCAATCCTATCCAACTTTCACGCGTCGATTCAGCCATGCCAATATGGGGTGCGCTGCATCCTGCAGTGGGGGGGGGGCAGTCACAGAGGTCTCCTCAAGGTAAGGCAACATTTGTTCCCTTAACTCAGGGCTGCAGTGCGGCTGCATTTGTACTGGAAAGCTGGATAGTACTGGGCCCACTGTCTCATTCTTGTAGCATACTTCAAAGACAATATTGGAAGAAATCTTGGGCTTGCATGCTCTCTGTCCCCTCATGTGCTCAGGTTAACAAGTTACTTTGTTACAGTTCGTATCATTCTCATATTTCTGTTAAATCAACTTCTTCAGGCTTCTTTGTCTCAAAGTCTGTCATGTAAGCTACACAAGAAACCATGTAATACAATCTCACCCTTGAGACAAGATGCCTCAAAAGAATAAGAATTGTTTCAGGAACATATCCAACCCAGTTGCCATTTACAGAAACATTCCCTTTGTTGCTTGCATCATGATCACAGATCCGCTTATTGAGCGCAACATTACTTATGTTATCCGCTTATCCGTAACATTACTGTTTAGACTGTGGTCAAGACGCAAACACCACAGTCATTAAGGAAGAAACAGAGGAGTGGGAAAAGGATACTTTGCTGAGAGTTCTTTGAAGTGAAAAAGCCCCGAAGTGATCAAATCTCAGAGATGCTCTATTTCTTACTATAGTTTTGCTTCCAAAGCCCAGACAAACAGGTTGAACATCATATAACTTGATCAAACAGGATTCGTTAGGAACTCCACTATTCAAACTATCCTTTTTAGACTAACTATAGGTGCTGCTATCAAACAGGATTCGTTAGGAACTCCACTATTCAAACTATCCTTTTTAGACTAACTATAGGTGCTGCTAAAGAGGAGAGTGCAAAAGTTGGCTTGAAACTCAACATTAATAAAACTAAGATCATGGCATCTGGTCCCATCAATTCCTGGCAAATAGAAGGGGCAGAAATGGAAGCAGTAACAGATTTTACTTTTTTGGGTTCCAAGATCACTGCAGACGGAGACAGCAGCCATGAAATTAAAAGACGCTTACTCCTTGGAAGGAAAGCTATGGCAAATTTAGATAGCATAATAAAAAGCAAAGATATCACCATACCAACAAAAGTTCGTATAGTCAGGGCGATGGTGTTCCCAGTAGCAATGTATGGTTGCGAGAGCTGGACCATAAGGAAGGCTGAGCGCCGAAGAATAGATGCTTTTGAACTGTGGTGCTGGAGAAGACTCCTGAGAGTCCCTTGGACTGCTAGGAGATCAAATCAGTCAATCCTAAATGAAGTCAACCCTGACTGTTCCCTGGAAGGACAGGTACTAAGGCTGAAACTCAAATATTTTGGCCACCTAATGCGAAGAGAGGACTCTCTGGAGAAGACTCTGATGCTGGGAAAGACTGAAGGCAAAAGGAGAAGGGGAAGGCCAAGGATGAGATGGTTAGACAGCATCACCGATGCAACGAACATGAAAATGAGCGAACTCAGGAAGATAGTGGAGGATAGGAAGGCCTGGCGGGATATGGTTCATGGGATCACGAAGGGTCGGACACGACTTAACGACTGAACAACAACATAGGTGCTGCTGATACTGCTGACCTGATGGAGAAATAAGATATCTTTATATATTAGTACAGTAAAACCTATTAAGAGCCAGCATATCTATTAAGACAACATACTCTGTTTCCAGCTACTAAATAACTTACAGCACAGTCCTATCCAACTTACACCACCAGTGTAACCAGCGGGGGAGGGCAGGGCAGGAGGCTTTGGAGGGGAGAGGAGATTGAAATCCCCTTTGAATCCCCCTTTGGAGGGGATTTGAATCCCCTTTCTGTTCTAGGGCCTCCCGTTCTCACTGCACCGCTGGTTACTGCGCTGCTAGATGTGATGAAAAAAACCCACTCCAGATACTTATCTCTGCAGAATTATTTGCATGTTGGAGATATTTATCATTTATTGGTTAAAACATTGCTTTGACCTTTTTTTTGACAGAGTGTGAAATACTATCGGCCCTATCCTATCAGGGCTGGCTGCCAGGAGAACGTGTGTTGCACCAGTGGCAGTCGTAAAGCAGCTGCCAATGGTGCACACTCACTGCCTGGCCACCGACAGGGAGGCTGAAGTGGCCTCCCACACACCGATAGATGGCCAAAGACCCGCCAACCAAGGTAGGCCAGCAGGGGAGTCGGGACAGGGCGGAGTGGGGGCAGGGTGGTATGGTGGGTGGAACAGGGCAGTGACAGGGCAGGGAGGAGAGCAGATTGGGCCTGGAAAGGAGGCAGGTTTGGCAGCAGCGGCGCCTGCCAAATCCTAACACTCTTCCTGGGCCTGATCCGCCTTCACGGGTTAACACAGACTTGCGCCAGCTATAGAGCTGGCGTTTGTCCAGGTTGACCCATGGCAGCTGCTGGGGCTTTCCCCGGGGCAAGAAAACAAATGTTCTCTTACTCCGAGGAAGCCTCAACATGCCAAAACTCCCCTGCTGGATACAGTGGAGGCCGTGTTGGCACCGCTACATCGCCATGTGAGGAATTAGGACTGGGCTGTATATTTGACTTTTTTGTCACAGGCATAGGGAAATGAGAAATGGGACTTAGAACAATGGGTGGAGCAATAACAACGAACAAGGAAGACAGGACATAGGGAGGAACTGCAGCCTGCACTGTGAAGAGGTCCTCTTTTCTGACTGCTCAAATTAATTCAAGTTCTCTGAGCCATTGTTATACGTTACAAATGTGTAAAGAAAGCAATAGACACCAGGTGTGAAGACCACTGCTGGGATTTTCAAAACTGTCAACGCGGAAACAAAATGCAGCCCAGTTCACCTCATAAACAGAAATGAATAACTATCAGTCACCATATAACTTTATCTAGCCTGGAGGTAGAAGTCATCTGTCTTTTGAAGCTATCAAGTCCCGTTACTATTCTACAATTTAATTTGAAGTTACAGTGTTTCCTGAGGGATTTTCTGGCATTATCTGACAGCATCATCTACATAGCAAGTGGCTGTCAGGAATTTATCGCATGCAAGAGACAGCTAAAAAAGTTCATGATAAAAATGTTAGTTTATTACTAGTAACAACTGATAGGACAAAAAATGAAAACAGTTGCAATTCACTGCACTTTCTGCTACTGATTCATAAGCCTTTAGCTTGCAACATGCCATTTTACACCAGCAAATCTTATAAAGGAAACTACATGACAAATTCACTTTGAGCCATCTGTTACCATCTGTAGATGGAACGAGTGATATAGATTCAATAATCAAACTACAATATCTGTTTAGGAACTGGCAATGAGAAGATGGTATTATGTAACCCATTTATAACTATCTCACTTCCGTAGCAGACACCTGTTAAAAAGTGTGTGATAACATGAAACTCTGGAGAAAAAGCATTTCTTTCTTTCATAAAAAGAATGAGTGAATACACATCAACCTGCTATTTAGTATTTCACGCTAAAATGTAAAGAGCATTGTGCTTAGCCGCTATTTTAAGAAAGAACATTTCATTATTTGGCAATCTCGTCTTTTAAGAAACAGGTCCGATGGTGGTGCTATTTTAATACTTTTTTCAGAAAGCATGGGGCTTTATTAAAAGAGGGATGGGCTTGTTCTTACAAGCTTCTGACTCTCTAGGTTACAGAATTTGAGTAGTAGCTCTCAAAGCACAAACAGGCCAATTACTGCCTTTGTCTGGATTTATTGGCATAATAACCCTTTCTCTAATTTTGCTATCTCTCCTGAATTGTGTGTGTCATCTTTCAAAACAGGAGGAACTCTTCACCTAACAGGTTCAGTGCATACCTCAAAAGCTCCAAAGGGGTCAGTGTGTTTTCAATTGGTAGAATGCTGATCTCGAAACTCATATACAGTAGAATTACAGCCTTGGGCAACTCATCATCTTGCAGGCTCACTTTTCCCATCTGTAAAATGGGAAAAATGGGAACAACAGTAAACTATATCCCTTAGTGTAGTGATGATGAACACAGTAAAGGCTACAAAGCACTTTGCAAGATAGAAGTATCACATAATATTGCTATTAAAATAGGAGAACAGACAATTCCTTTTGAAAATAGAAAATCAAAACGGGTAAACTATTTTACTGCTAGAAGTTCACATATGAACTAAAAGAAACAGAATATAAATGCCGATTTCTCCTCTTTCAGCTCATTCCTGAACCTTCAAACAATGGTGTGGAGGTTCAGAAACATAACATCTGAATGCTGCCTGTATCTCTGCTGCTTCAGTTCCCCATTCATAGAACAGGGTTAAGAGTGAACTCTCTCACAGCTATGCTGTGTGAACATAAATACAGTAAAGTCTGTAAAGGGCTTGCAAATATGAAGTACAACATAATATTAGCAACAACGTTATCAGGGGCTCTGCACTGAATGTGTTGTGCTTAGGGAAGAAAAAGCTTTTGATACGGCTTTGGGCATACAAGGAAAAGAAATTAAGAAGCACTACAACAAACAACAGGATGATCAGCCCTACACGGTGTAGAAGAGGCTTCAGCTGCGCCCATATGTAGCAGGAGAGAGAAAAATACAGGCACGTACCTCAGTCCATCTCCCAGATGCAGTACATGCACTGGCCCCCCACCCCAATCCCTTTGTAACATCTACTATGAAAATATCAAATCGGTTTCAAAACAAACAATCCACCTACTCTGGTGCCTAATAATAGGATATGTTTTGCTTTTCCCCAGTTTGTTTACAGTCTGTTTTACAATAGAATAGTCTGTGAAGCCATTTTCCTTCTAATTACTCAGAACTCCTACGGAAAAAAAAGAAAATTAACTGTGAAGTGTGAATATAAAATTTAAAATGTTGTGCAAGTGTAGGATAACCAATATGCTACCAGTTTTAAAGGTAGACAATATCTATCACGTTTTGTATTTGTTACTTGTCTGCAGACAGTGTTAATATGGGTCATGGGGAGACTGAAATCTTGTGACCGTCTATACCGAGATTTTATTTTATTTTTTTACTATTTGTGACCCACGGCCCTTCAGAATACTGTGGCAAGTTGTGCTGAGATGGAGTTTCCGGGCAGTCAGCCTGGTGATGACATCACTGCCAGGCCGCAAAAGTTCCAGCCGGGACCACAGCCAGCTTTACTCTCACTGAGTAAGGGTAAGGCTAACAGAGGACGACACCTGAAACGAGAGGAAAAGAGTGCGCAAAGGGTGGGTGAATGGAGAGAGGAGGAGAACAAAGCTAAAGGAGGGAAAGGATTGTTGTTGTTGTTCAGTCGTTAAGTCGTGTCCGACCCTTTGTGATCCCATGAACCACATCCCGCCAGGCCTTCCTGTCCTCCACTATCTTCCTGAGTTCGCTCATTTTCATGTTTGTTGCATCGGTGATGCTGTCTAACCATCTCATCCTTTGCCTTCCCCTTCTCCTTTTGCCTTCAATCTTTCCCAGCATCAGAGTCTTCTCCAGAGAGTCCTCTCTCTTCGCATTAAGTGGCCAAAATATTTGAGTTTCAGCCTCAGTACCTGTCCTTGATTTCATTTAGGATTGACTGATTTGATCTCCTAGCAGTCCAAGGGACTCTCAGGAGTCTTCTCCAGCACCACAGTTTCACCACAGGAAAGGATGGAGGAGAGCAAACTAGAGGTTGGCAAAGAAGTATAACTGGGGAAATGGTGACAAAGAGAGCTCACAAGCAGCAGAGTGGAGGCTGGAGAAGCAGGAAGCAAGAAGAAGAGGATACCTAGATGCAAGAGAAGGAAGGTGGAAAAGGCTGAAGGGGGAAGAGCTTCAAAGGCAAGGAAGAGACAAGAGAGAGAGTAAGACAGGAGGGACCAGGGGCTCCCCAGCCCTTTTCAAGGGATCCTAAGATACTGCAAGCAGCAACTCCTTGTACCAGACCCCACCTGGACTTCAATCGCCATAGGCAAGTGGGCCATACCTGGGAGAGGCATCCTTAAGGGTTGGTTCCCAGGCCCCAAGCAAGGATAAGTCTAAACCGAGACAGAGAAGGTCGAACCAGGGTCTCACAATGCAATTCCATCCAACCTTCACCACCAACCCACTCCCCTCTTCTGTAAATAATCCCCCCAAATAAACCTCATTGACCAGTAGCAAATTAGTCATTCAGCACTCTTTACACTTCATTGGGTCAGTGTCATGTAATTCCCCTCCCACATGATATGGAGCTTCCCCCTTGGGATGGGGCTAAGCCGGATGAGGGACCCACACTATTTATAAGCTGTTTTTCTGCCATAAGTTATTCAGAGCAGTACATAACCGCAATTAGCTAACAAAGCACACTCTTTCACTCTGCACATACACACACAAACCAGTTTGAAATAATGGAACTACAAAATGCAGAACAGCAGCACTAGCAAACACCAAGCACTTGGTGAAACAGATATGTTTTTACTAGCCTCTGAACATTCAAAGATAAAGCCAGGTCTGCTGGTGGAGGGCATTCCAACTTCTGAAACATCTTCCAAGTCTGTTTATTCTTTTCTCCCTGCTTTTTATTTTTTTAAAAAAACTATTTTTATGTTGTAACTCTTCACTTGCCTCTTGTTAGTTGAATTCAGCCAAAGCTTTTCCTCATTCCTCCTGGACCCTTGGCTACCAAATCAGAGTCAGGCAGCCCAATCCTGTCTAGCAGGATGTGATGGCGCACATAATGCACTCGCCGCATCCTATCCAGGATTGGGCGTGCCCTGGCACAGCCGCCAGCCACCCCGATAGAGCTATTCGGATGTGCGCCAGCTATTTTGCTGACGCACATTTGAGAGCCCCTTGTAATGGCAACTGGGCCCGGGAAGGGGGATAGGATTTGACGGAGGAAGCTACTACTGATCCCTCCCCCTTCCAGGGCCCAGCTGACCAATGCCACCACTGAAACGCCCCTGTTCCACCCTCCCCTCACCCCTCCTCCACCTGGCGGGGACTCACTTCCTCGCCATGCCAGAGGAGCAGTGCAAGCCTCTCCGCCAGTGCCACTTACTGTTCGGGTGATGCAGGTGTGACTTACGGCTCATTTGCGACACCCTAGACCAGGGGAGGCCAACCTTGCACCATTAGGGCTACTGTGTTCTTAAGAGTTGTGTAGAAGACAGAATCTGGGCAGCTGCAAGTGTTGATGGTGCTGCTAAAGCAGCTGCACCTGCTGAAATGCCCTCACCTATGCAACCATTTAAAGGGCCAGCATTCATGTTGAAAGGTTGGCCACCACTGCCCTAGACCAACGGAGCAGTTGCTCCGCAAGTCTATACTTGCACAGGATTGCACTGTATGTCTCCACATAACTTGGAGGGAAGCTTCTAAGAGCAGTCTGGCTTCGTCCTCATGCTGGCAGCTGAATCTACTGCTTTTGGTTCTGACATAGAAGCAGGGAAAAGGAAGGAGAAACCATATCAGAACACACACACCCATCACCACACACCAGTGCAGGGCATCCACCGACTCCTTGGAATCAGATGTCATTGTGAGATAGAGCTGAGTGTCATCTACACACTCAAGACCTCGCAACTCATAACCTCTCCTTGCAGTTTCATTCAGATGTTAAAAACAACACAGGGGACAAGGTAGAACCCTACAGGATCCAAAAGGCCGCTGCATCCTAGCCAGGACTGGTCCCGCGCCAGCAGAGCTGGAGCACTCCTTGGGACATTCATCCCATTCCCCCAGGTAGTGCCCCAGCAGGCTCAATGGGACTTCTTGGATGTGCACCGGCAAAATGAGGATACGATTTGGAGGAGCACACCACCGATGATCCCTCCCCCCGTGCCTGGCCTCACTGGCTAATCACCCCTCCCTTTCCACTCATGCCCCTGCCCCAACCGGAGCAGGACTTATCTATGTCCACCAGCGGAGGCTGCATCCCTGGGTGGAGTGAGCGGCGCCGGCCTCTCTGACGGCGCTGCTTACTTGCCAGGTGTTGAAAACGTGCCTTACAGTACATTTACGACATCCAGCACTGCCTGTCCCAAAACCAGGTCATAAATCACGTTTAAATGCTAAGGTAACTAGTTACTACTAGTTTCCCTAACCTGTTGGCAAATATAAGAATGATTTGTAAATGTCTATTATTTGCTAATAAAAATTAAGGTTGTCTGTTATTTCTAAAGCATAAGTAACAGTTGTAATTTCAATCACTGTAACAACAGTTGCCAGTTAACATTTGCCTTGCTTGCACTCAAGGCATTTTTGAATACACAAGGAATTGTTTAATTGCCCTCACAAAATTCTACTGAACAGATAAGAGTGCTCCAACATTGAGGTCTTATCTTTTCTATATGAGCCAAAACACAAGTGTAAACAATGAGGGAGGAAAATCACTTAAGTAAATTATTTCATTTCTCATTGATGGAGTGTTGTAGCTAACCCAAGATTTGTTATAAACTTCTGTCCTTACGGAATGCATGTATATGCTTAAATTACTGTTGAAATACATTGATTTCTCAGCAGGAGGAACATTTTTGTCTTTATAGGCAAAAAATTAAATGCTCTACCATAGACTATGGATATGCTCAGCATGTTTCAAGTACAGAAAAGGAAAGAAAACTGATTATTCAACAAGGTTACTTCTAGAAAAATTAGATTTGCACATTAAAGCCATGTATATATCTTTTTTAACTTTAAAAAATAACAGCCATAATAATACTGTACTTGTGCAGCCTTAACACAGATCTGATTGACTGAGCAGGCATAATATCATTCCAACAAATTTGGTGGTATTTTAATAGATTACTTACAGCGCAATCCTATCCAACTTACACCACTGGTGTAACCAGCTGTGCAGTGAGAATGGGAGGCCCCAGAACGGAAAGGGGATTCAAATCCTCTCCAAAGGGGGATTCAAAGGGGATTTGAATCCCCTTTCCGTTCTGGGGCCTCCCGTTCTCGCTGCACTGCTGGTTATACCGGTGGCATAAATTGGATAGGATTGCGCAATTAGACTAAACTCAAGTCTTGTTCATCTTTCCCGATTCGATGAAATGCCACCCTGCACTCAACTCAACTCTCCTTTTAACAAGTAATGAATGTCAGCGGCAGAACTACGGTGGAGCGTGTGGAGCAGGAGCTCCAGGTGCTCGGGGGGCGTGCTCGGGGAACTCACCCTTGCGAAGCGCCATGCTGCCTCGCCCTCCCTCCCTCCCTGGAGCCGGTTTGGCTCCAAAATGAGCGGAAAACGGGCGGCGGCGCAAGGCGACGTCACGCGAGGGGCGCGTCGACGTGATACGCGCAGGCCCCGCCAGGGCGCCAGTCATTTCTGATGAATGTTATATTACTGGTTCTGCCACAGTGTATCACTGCTGCAAATGGCATGCTGTAATTTACTGTACTGCAAACCAAGCACTCACTCAAGAAGTATACCATCCTCACATATCACTTCTCTCCTCATGTACAACATAAAAGCCTCTAACATTTTTGTGCTGTTTGACAAGCGTGCAGGACCTCAACGGTTACAGCAGTGTTCCTTTGTTCAGAGATGGTATTGACAGGGTCTTCTTTAAATGCAAGAACAGAGCAAGGGTGGTAAAGACAAGGAGAGGAGATGCATAATGCATAAATAGCATTGTCTCACCATGGACAAAAGTGAAATTGTACAGACTGAGATGATGTACACAAAGTACTTTGAACGATCTAAAGAGATCCATAAAAGTTAAATTAGATCATTTGACTAACAGCGCAATCCTATGGTTTAGGCGTGCCGCCAACGCTGAACCTCAGTGCCAGCACCAAGTGTTGCAAACATGTCATAAAGCAATTTGCAACTACTCGAGAGAAGGCAGTGCCAGCACCAAGACCTGAGCTGCCTCACCACCAGACAGCAGAGGACCCTGCGCCGAGGAGAGGGTGAATGCCAAGCAACACAGGGCCTGGGGGAGGGGGCATAATGGGCAGGGGTGGGCAGATTGAACCTGGGAGGGGGAGGGACCAGTGTCCATGTAGGATGCCATATCCTATCCCCCCCTCCCGGGCCACAAGCCCCAACACGGGCTGCTTGATCCTCTCCCTTCCCCAGACAAGGTCACGTGGCCCATGCTGAATCACCTACGCCGAGGGAGGATAGGACTGGGCTGCCCGAATTAAGGTAAAGGGAACGACAAAGCTCTGATTCCATATAGCATTCTTCATTAAAGGTCTTTCCAAATATTTTTTTTTCATGAAATAGATATTCATTTGATACAGGAATCAACATAACTTCTCTTCCAATGTAGCACTTTCATTATGGGACACTGAATATTCCGAAATTCAAAAAGTATTCTGGTAGTGAGAAATCAATACCTTGCCCTTCCTCAAAGTGGCAGCCACCAGTAAGTCTATTCCCTTCCCAAAAGCAATACTCTGCCATTTCATGATTGTTTGCTTTTCATAAGTTTTTACAGTTCTTTGAAGGCTGTGTGTTCCTCCTCACAGTTAAAAAATGTATATGGAGAAATGCATAAGAACCAATGTTTGAATTTTTAAAAAAATTAATCCAAGATGCAAAATATGACACATTGTTAGAAGGCTGATCTTCACTGGAACAGGGTACGTATTTAGACAGCTTGTATTTATCTCATCGCTTTGTCCCTTCAAGTGACAACTAAGTAGTCTTCCAACAGATTATACTACATAAAAACATAATTTAGAAAGAAACAGCAGATAAGGTTATTTTGGTAGTTATTACTAATCTGACAGCCCAATCCTATTGGGGCTAATCCACTGATGGAACTAGCGTTCCACCAGAAGAGATTGTCTTACAGCAGTCATAAAAACTTCTCCGGCAGTGCATGAAGCCACATGATGCTGAAGCGCTGGCAGAGAGGCTGGAGCGACCCTACAAGCAGTAACAGTTCGCTGAATGCCCACCAACTCAAGTAAGCCAGCGTGGGAGGTGGAACGGGGTGGTGGATGGAGGAACGGGGTGGGAGTGGATCAGGTCCGGGAAGGGGCGGTTTTGGCGGCAGCGGCGTCTGCCAAATCCAAACCCCCTTCCTGGACCTGATCCTCCGAACCTGGTCTACACGGAATTGTACCAGCAACTTCATTGGTGCAGGTCCGAGTAGACTAATCAGCGACTCAGAGGCCTAAAAATATTTCCTTACCCAGAGGAGACCTCTGGTACTCCCCCTTCACCGCAGAATGTAGTGTGCACTCCGGCAGCGCGGCTGCATCAGCAGGGGGGGGGGAAGGGATAGGATTGGGCTGTCAATCCCATCCCCTAATCAAACCCAAAATTAAAAATTCTTTACTAATTATTAAATTAAGGTATGTACTAAGGCTGAGTCAAAATTGGGAAGGAATATCCTGTGATACTTCTTGACTCCCAAGAAATGCATCCTTCCCTTCCCCTCCTCACCCTCCCTCTCCCTCTCCCACTCTCTCTTGGCAATTCTTTTGTACCCCTTTGTGAAAAGTCTATTCACAAAGGGTGAATGTGCAGAGGCAAGAAGGAATGCATTCCCATTGACAAGCCAACGGGGCCAATGCCCCCTCACTCCAATGTAGATAAAAGTTACGCTTTTAATTTGGCCACTTGTGGTAGAAGGTGGGTGGGTAAACACGCATACATGGAGTCTCTTTTGGTTGAGTAACTGCATTTTGCTATCTTCCAGTCAAGACTGGTGGTTTCACCTGAGATATCCTTAAAACACGTAGCATCTCCATCTTCCATCTATATACCTACTTACATTTAACAAATAAAAGACTGGTTCATACAACATTTTTGCTGTCCAATCGCTGCGCATACCATTAATGCTGCACACACCATTAATCACGTGGGGTTGATCAGACAGGGAAAGTATTGTCTAAACCGGCTGAGAGAAAATGAATTTTTATTTTAGAAAAGCAGGAAGCTCTAACCCTGATCAAATCACTTTCTATTCTGCATCTTTTGATATCTGAGAAACTTCATTTTACATGATTTTGGAGGGACAGGATTAGATTTAATCAAAGTTATCTAACCTACTTAGATTAAGGCATTTTTAAAAGCATTCAGCCAAGAGAATGAAAAATACCTCAAATAATTCTTATGAATCTAGTACACATACAGCTCAATCCTATGCTTCCCCCCCCCCCCGGTCGATGCAGCCATACCAAAATGGCTTGCTCTGTATCTTGTGAGGGGAGGCACTCCCAGAGGTCTCCACTGGGTAAGGGAACATTTGCTCCCTTACCTGGGGGTAAGCCCCCGTGGCGCAGAGGAGTCTACTCAGACCTGCGCCAGCTGGCAGATCACTGGCAAAGATCTGCGTAGACCGGGATAAGGGGATCAAGTCTGAGAAGAGGGTGTGGAGAGGGTGTTGATTCAGCAGACACTGCTGCCACCGAACCTGCCCCCTTGCAAGACCTGATCCGCCCTCATCCCCGCCCCCACTGCCACCCTGTTCCTCCCTCCCCCAGACCTGTTCCGTCTCTCCTGTCACTTTATCTTCATTGGCAGGCCTTCAGCAGTCCATCGCCACACATGGGGCTGCTCAGCCTCGTCACCGACGGGCTAGCTATGCGTGGCTCCATTCGCTGCCAGCAGACCATTTGCTACAACCATAAAGCACTCCCCACTGTTGGAATGTTAGTTCTGGCTGTGGGGAGGGGGGTTACGTTTGCGCTGATAGTTTTGGGAATCATTCAATACTGAAGCTTTGGGTTTTGTTTGTTTGTTTTTATCTAAGAGATCTTTACCTCATCTATTATACAGTATATATGTCCCTCCAAAATGAGAAAGGGATATAGGTGAAATAAGAAATCTTGCCAGACAGGTCGTCTACAGTACCTGTGCCTATCTTTCAGCCTGGTGAATTTCAAGTTAGATTCTGACGATCCACAGAAACGTATCAAGGCTTCCTCAGGAAGAAGACTTGTAATGGTAAACAAGGTGCTCAAAAGACAGCTCACTTTTAATGGTAAAAAGGTGCTCAAAAGACAGCCAGGATGGTGTAGTGGTTTGGGAGTCGGACTTAGACCTGGAAGATCCAGGTTCAAATCCCCGCTCAGCCATGAAGCTTCCTGGGTGACCTTGGGCCAGTCACTATCTCTCAGCTTCACCTACCTCACAGGGTTGTTGTGAGGACAAAAAGGAGGGGAGGAAATATGTACACCACTCTGAGCTCCTTGGGAGGAAGGGTGGTATAAAAATGTGAAAAATAAAAAAAATAAAATAAATTACCACTACTAAACTTCCCCTGCAAAGCACAACCACAGGGGTGTGCTGGGTGCATTCTAAGAAACACCCTCAGTTCATACAAGGCAATGCGTTCTCCCAGCAGACCTCACCTGTGAATACTGTATTATAGTGCGACCCAGAATATACAATTTCTGTAAGCGTTCTACAGCAGATAGATCAGTGAGTGCTCTCTGAGGACAGGAAGTCTGAATCACAATGGCTTAGATCCAAACGTCCCTAGTAGATGCCCTTTCCTGCTGTAGATGCCCTTTCCTGCTGTAGACTTCTGCAGCACCTCCCATGACATTGGGTTCCCTCAGAACTGGGCAGGAAAGTTCCATGTGCAAAACTCTGCTCATAGAAATTAGGCTCACAGAAATTAGGATCAAAGCCAATATGTTAATCCTCCCCTTCAAGAATATTCAGTAAATAACTTTCCATGTGTAGATTTTAGTTCATGTGTTGGAAATTGCACATTTGTAATTCTGAAATGGTAAATTAGTTTGTAAATTATTCCAACAAGCATGTTTTACCTTCAATTAGAATTTTAGCTTATATCAAAATCACTGTTGTTGTTCATTTGACTGTTTCATTAGGTTTTCTACACAAAGCGAAGTTTTAATTTGTCCGTAATTCAATACTTTCTGTCAATAATTCAATACACTTTGCACAATTATTCTGGTTTTATCCAGCTCGCTACCCACTTACAGGGTAGCATTTGCTATAACAAAAACTTCTCACCACTGAAATATATTAATTGTGTTACTATATGAGACAAAGTCAAGTCCATCCTAAGCAATCCATCTACCACAGCTCACTAACGTTGGTTTCTATGAAGTACAGTTAGCAAAGGTGAAATATGAAGAAAATAACTCACCTTTGACCAAAGCAAATAAACAGATCAATATACCTATTTAGAATGCAATCTAAGGTGTGCTCTAAATTAAGACTCAGGTCCACTGTGATGTGGTCAAGTGCACCTTTGAAAAATTAAATAACGGCGTAAACGGCGCCTGGGCTCCCCCGATGCTGGGTGCTCCCCCGGTGCTGGGTGTCATAAACGCACTGTAAAGCACGTTTATGGCACCCAGAGAGTAAGGGCCGCCAGCGCAGAGGCCAGCAGCCCTCTCTCCCCCAGTGGACCATACTTGCACCCACTGGGCAAGATAAGCCCTGCACCAGACGGTGCAGGGGCGGCGGGAGGGTGGACCAGGTGGTGAGGGAGGGGGGCCAGGTGAGGGCGGGGATATCAGTGGTGAGATTCGCCGATATCCAAAGCCCTCTCCAGGCCCGGCGCGAGCTTACACAGAGGTATCAGATGTACACCAGCGCCAGAGCTGGCATACATCTGAGTAGACCCATTGGGTCTGGGTCGCGTTGCACCAGGGGGTACCCTCGAGGGCAGCCCGTGACCTGGATAGGATACGGCGGCCAGTCCTTTAGGCTGGCCGCTGTATCGTACACAAGATTGGGCTGTCAATCTAATTAATTTGATAAAACAGCACAGGTTCCTATAACTTTAAAAGAACGCATGAAAAAAATTGGAGAACCATTTTTTCAAATTTTCACAACTATCAGAATTGAAGCAAAAAGTTCTAATATGCAAGCAAACTGCCAATAGGTAAAATGGGGCAGTCAACAAAATATCTGTAAACCTCACAGAGAGTAGAAAATGTGAAAGGGGGGGGGAAGCAAAGGCAAATTCAAAGGACTGAATCATAACACAGTTTGTACCCTATCAGCACAATCCTATGCACGTTTAATCAGAAGTCCCACTGGGTTCAATGAGGCTTACGCCTTGGAAAGCATGCTTAGAACTGCAGCCTAAAACATACTCAAAAGAGCCAAGCAAATAAAACAGTTCTCAGTGAACAAGACCTTAGAACACTTCACACTGAAGAAAACTACCGGTAACTGCATCCATGTAATGTAGATATGGATAATAGAATTTGGGTATCTTATACCATATGTATGTATTGGAACAATACACTAATTTCAAATCTGGGGGGGGGGATTTTTGGACGAAGCTGCAATTTTGAGGCTACTTGTGAATAACTAATCCTGTTAATGTCAAAGGGAATACTCAGAAGTAAAGAATTTCAGGGATGTAATCTATATGCCATGCTTGGTATTTAAACTAGTATTTCAGTCTGCGACTGTAAGAACATTGACCTAGAAGTTAAGGAAAAGGTTACATGTGATGGTTGCTACAGGGATACTATTGAAATGTGAATTCTACCTGTGTGAATTCTACCCCCACCCTGCCGTTACACTTGCAATCATTTACCCCATGACTTGGCTCCATCATATAGTGAGCATCCCTGCCCCTGCCGGCTACCATTATTGATGTGGACCAAGAGCAGGAGCGCTTTGCTCCATGATGAATGCCACTTCAGACCGCACGAATCTCGGCTCGTCCCGGATCTTAGCCGAGGCGTGCTTGGGTGTCTGGTTAACACAGCGGAAGCGAGCGGTCTCCCGATTGCCGGCACGCTCGAACATCCCCTGGGCCATGTTTTCAGGGGGACGCACAGCGACGCTACTGGAGCCACCAATCAGAAGAGAGGGGGAGGAGTGTTAGCCAATCACCGTGGAGGTTTATTCCAAGAAGGCGGGACAAAAGGAGGGACTATTTGCAGGGAGACACTCCTACAGACAAGCAGGTCGGTGGCCAGCCTCTCGCGCTCGCTCGTCTTCGTTCGCTTCCGCAAGCGGTTTGAAACAGCTCTGAAGCAGAGTCATACAGCAAACAAATGTAAACACTACAGCAAGACAGGAAGGGACACGGTCTGACAATGGTATTTTCAGTTATATCCCCATAATAAAAGTAACATGTAGCAACTTTGACATGAGCTATAACTTTCAATGAAATTAATAGGATATATATATCCAGGCAAGTGTGTTTGGGATGCTGATGCAAGAGGATGATTAAAGTGTACATTTTCTGGCTACATCAATGCATCCTGAAATAAAACAAACCTAAGGTACTTTAAACACCACCTTCCCTCACAGTTCCTCTTCAGCCTCTGACAGTCAAGGTCATTGTCATCTCTACATCCTCCGCTCACCGAGGGAGCTCAAGCTCCAGGGGGCTGGGGAAGAGTACCGACATATTAGTCCAGACACAGTTGGTGCTTTGCTTGTGTTTATTAGGAGCCAGTCAAACAGAAAAAGGGGAGGGAGTGGCCCACCTCGCCAGGGTAAATTCACCCCTTCCTTCTATGGCCTTGGCCTACACTCCCTCGGTGGTGGGTCACTATGTGGAGGCCGTCCAACAGTAATGCAAACTCAGATAGCGTCTCCTGGGGGTATCACAGGGCCCAAGCACTGCCCTATTCCTCTGGGAATGGGGTCTCCATGTAGGTGGTCACAGTTCTGCCCCAGAACAGTTGGCAGCTCAGAGGTATTGGAGGCAGCCACTCCCCAGGTCCCCGGTTGGGGAGGAGTTATGCCTCTGGCCTCCCACAGCCCAGCCCACTCTCTTCCCACTTGCTCCTTTGGGATTCCAGCTCACAGGTCCCTCCTCGCCAGGCATGCGTGTTCCTCAGGCTGTGGCCTCTGGGCACTGGTTGGCATAATCTGTAAGAACCAAGGTGTAGGAGTATCCCTCTTGTTGACTGGGGCAGGCAGTCTATAATGTTCAATGCCACCCACTGGAAGGGAACCCAAGTGACTGGGAAGGGCACTAATGGCCACATGTAGGAGTTCCTCCCTTGTGTCTTCTGACAGTCTGGGCAAGAGATGCAGAGCCACTGGACCTTTGCCCTCACCCCTGGCCAGTAGAACCATGGGCCAAAGTCTTGTCAGCCAACAAGTGCCCCACCATAAGCACCTGGTGCACTAGCCAGAGGAACTTGAGCCAGAATGGCTAGGGAAACATTAACTGGTCTACGTAAGGAGGGGATTCTACATCAGGTATCTGGAGGAGCAGATTCTACATCAGGTCTACATTCAGGTACCTGGAGGAGCATGTCCTCCCAGAACGCAGAGTCCCCTGCCCAGATCTGCCACGCTGGGCCACCATGTTGAGCACAAACCTCAGGAAGGGGTCCTGGCATTGCAGGGATACTAGGTCATCAGGGCCCCCATGGAGGGGATCTATTTGTTGAAAAGTGGTATATAAGTATTCTTAACAACAACATCAGGTCCGATGTGTATGCTGCTAAGGTGTGTTTGGTCCCATCACTGCAGGATGGCAGTAAAGGCAGGCCAGTCCTACCCAAGAGTCAGATCATAGCTCACCTGGGGGACGACTCTCATCCGCATCAGGCACATGTGCCCCTGCACCCCTATTTTGGCAAATTGGGTGGCATATAGATGAACATCGCCATGTATGCACCTACCAAGAACATCCCCAAGGGGCTCTCCCCACAGTGTCCTAACTAGGGTCCATCCACATCCCAAGTTCTGGAGAACTCAGGCCTCCCAGTCAGGCTTGTATAATTACCTGAAGCTCTGCAGGGCAGCCACCTACCTGCATAGCCAGAATGGCATCTGCCTATGAGCAGTCCAGCCAGGGGCAATCCTGCCTAATCCTGACTTGCTTGGCCACATGCATAGGGGACGGAGCTGGTCAAGGTTGTTTCACCTGCCAGGGTGTCGTCGGGACAGCACTCCCAGGGCAGTAGTCTGGCCAAAGTCAGATTACCAAAAGCAACTCTGACATGGATCGGTCCTCCTCAGCTAGATAGTCACCCCACTCAACTGGACAAGTCATGTGGGTCACAGCCACCCACTTTGCTGCCCGTTTGACTGGGTCATGTACCCTGCCGCTCAGGTGATCAGCGAGGATACATGTTCTGCCTGCCAGTCAACCAGTTTGCGAAGCCACACACGCCGCCATCCAGGCGCCCAGCAGAGGGTCTCCTTCCCCCTGCCAGTCAGCCATGCCCCAACAGGGCTCACAGTCATACAGTTTAGTCAAAACTACAGTCAAATTAGGGTAGGTATGGATATATGAGCAAAAGATAGTTGTTACATAACAGAACTATTTCAACCCAATCCAAAGAGGGCTACATTATGAAGAAACTATTAATCTTTGAGCCAGTGACATCCAGCCAGTTAATAATCTGGAGAACAACAAGTCTATTACTCATACAGTGAGATGATAATCCCATCAGCTACTGTAGATGCGATTGGTGAGCAAATTAAACCCGTTTCTTGCATTTTTAACTCAGTGTCAAATATACCATATTTAATTATTTTCAAAGTCAATTCAAACAAAACTGCATGCAGAATCCTCCAAAGAGACCATGACAGTTCTTATAGATGATAGATAGTTAAATGAAAGTTACACTGCAGTTTGCTAGCGGTTCGACCTTGGAAATTTGTTTCATTATAGGAAGTACAAATGGGGTCTTCTTGCTTTATTTACTATTTGTTCATGGAGTATGAACAAATGCAGTACTGAATATGCAGTATTGTTATCAGTCAACAGAAATACCCAGTTTTAAGTGTCATCATAATAATTTGATTGTCAAACAAAATCAAATGAAAGAAAGCATTTAAGATTACAATATTGTGCATTAGAACTTTGCGAAGGATGAGACTACCAAAGCATTATTTTTAATCATTTTAAAAGAATAATGTTACACACACGCACACCATCCGGCACACCATCCCTAACAAAATAAAAAATACCACTCAATGTATGAAACCTAGCAGAGAAAGGAGAGAAAATACTCTAGCATGCAAACTTTTTCATCAAAATTTACAGTTCAGGTCCTCCAGAACACAGGAACAATTAATTACATGTGCATTAAAAATGGTACATTTGCAGATAAGGAATATTCTGATTTTTCTTACAGGGTGAAAAATAAATTCACTGAGCTTTCAAAACGGTTTCACTCCATTTCATCTGGTTTCCACAGCCTTAGTTATATAACGTCATACTCTAGTGCCAGATCTGGGTGTTTAAGCTTCATCTGGAGATTTCACAGCACAGTATCAGCATTGGATTACAACTTTTTAAGCATGCACACACAGCTTCTTTTATCATTATATGAAGGAGGTATCACTTCCCAGGCCAAGCTTTTCTGATGACATAGTTAATGCAGAGAGGCTGCCCGGGCTCTATGCAGGAAACACACATCTTGACTGCAAAGTGGGGAAAAAATCTCTTTGGCATCAGCATCATCATCATCCATTTTTCTGTGTTAAAAATACAGATATACACGTGTACAAATGCATCTCTCTAGAGTAGGAGAGCAAAACTGGATCTTTTACATGTGCCTCCTACTAGTAGTTTGTAAAATGCAGATTTGTCACAAATTGACATGACTGATTGTGCAATGGGACAGAGAAAATACAAGGGTGTCTCTGCACACACACTCTACTCACACCTGCCCGCTCTCCTTCTCACACACGCCTCAAGTCACCAGAGTGCTCTCACAAATAGAGGCATGCCCCTCTCCCTGCGTATGTATGCGTGTAGAATCAATTTCAAGAGGGTGGATGCATGCAGCCCCGGGCCTGCGCGTGCATACCTCTACCCTATCTAGCCCACTCTGAGCGGAGGAAATGCAGTTTTCCGGCCTCCTGTGTGCAGTTTTTGTCCCACTCTGAGGAAGCAGGCAACACGCAGCCATTGTCGTTTGTGCAAATGCATGCCTTGTTGGCGCATCGCATGCATGCAATGTGAAGCGCACGGGCAACTTTACGGGCTGGCTCCTCACCGGTCTGTGGCGTCGTCGTGGTGCAGCTTCTGTTGCATGCATCAGTTATTCCCCTCTCCAGCTGCTGCAGCAGGCAGTCGGTCTGACAGAAGCTGGATGTGGGGGTGGAGACTGGAGAGAGAGAGAGACTGCTGCAACCTTTCCCCAGTTACCTCAAACCTGTCTCTTCATGGCATGGCGGGGGACAAAGCAAGCAAGCCCCACTGCCCCAAGTGCTTCCTGCTCGGAGCCCGGCGAAAAAGAGGAACCTACCTGGGCTAGGCGACAAGGTGCTGAGGGGGCAAACTCGGGGCGCTGCAGCAGGAGGATGCGGCGGGCACTTGAGATGGATGGAAGAGCATGAAAAGCGGCTCCTCCTCCTGAGAAGAAAAAGAGTGTGGCGTCGCCGGCGCTCCCTCCTCGCAGGCGAGATCTAGGCGAAGGGCACTCGAGGAGGAGGAGCAGCAGCAGCAACGACTGCTGCTGCTGGCGGCTTGAAGGGTCCCTCGTCCTCCCTTCCCTCCACGGCTGTGCAGTCTTGCCCTCCCCCGACGGCTCCCGGGCGCTCCTCCCCCTCTGCACGGAGAAGGCAGCAGCCTATGCCAAGACCCGGAAACGTGGAGCGGGCCGGAGCAGGATTCGGTGCCAAGTCATTCTCCCTGAGCCCAGCTGCAAGAAGCAGGGGACGGAGAGAGGACGCCGCTAGCAGCAGGCTCTGGCCGCCACGCTCCAGGCCCCTTCTGTTCCTCAGGGAGATGCCGCACGCGCAAAGAAATGCCAGCAGAGGAGGACTCGGCACTCACTGCGCCTTCCTCAGGTTACCAGAGCAGAGCTTTCCCTTAGCTATAAGGGGATAGCCGGGGGAGGGGGGAGATGCCGCGTTCCTCCAAGCACTCTCTCTCTCTCTCTTGTAGGAGATTAGCGAGAGGAGCCCTTCCGAATTCTACAGTTCCACTCTAGACCCACATACTGTATTTACGGAGATTCTATGCGTAGGTGCCGCCCCCCGTACAAAGAGGCATGTCTGTAGTCCAGGAAGGAACACACACTGGGAGCGGGGACTTCACTTGGAAGTTGCGTGGATTCTTTGGGAAATACCAAAAGACAGTTGCTTATTAATTATTATTATTTATCAGACGATCCTGCGCCCCCCCGCGGGGGGGCCAGATTTTCGCTGCCCCCCAATAAAAAACAAACAATAAAATAAAATAAAAAAACACCCCCAGCGGGTTTTTCGGAGGTTTACGGGCTTTTTTTACGGGGGGGGGTTTCGGAGGTTTACGGGCTCAAGCAGGCAATGGTGAAGCAAATGGACAAGTGCCGAGGCGCCCCCACCCCGCCGTCGCCCCTAAGGTCGGTTAAGCTCCCCATAAAGGCAGGCAGCTGAGCGCCCCAAGGTACGCTGGACCGCTCCGTTTTGCAGCGCCGCGTGGTCGTTTTAACCTTTTTTTCCGGCGGCAAGCCGCGAGGGCCATTTTTTTCCCTTCAGCAAGTTCGGCTTGCCCCCGAATTCCGGTGGCAAGCAGCGGAGGCATAACGAAACCACCAAACCTCTGCGCCCCCCCCGCCCCCCCAAGCCTCTGCGCCCCGCCCTGCCCCCCCACCCCCCCCTTGACACCGTCTGTTATTTATTATACATTTATATCCTGCATTTCGGTCCCAAAAAGACTCCCAAGAAGCATTTATTGATTTGCCCCACCTTCCTGCATGGAGGCCCCAGTTACAAAAAACAAGCCAAATAGAAAGAAGCAATTAGTAATAAAAACAGGCAAATCCAGAAGTACTGTATCTACACCAGCAATACAACAGATGTGAAAACTAGCTTTCACTACTTGCAGAAGAAAACAAAACACAATCTTCACTTGGTGACTATATTATATTTAAGATATAACATTTTTAAACATTCATTTTATGTATATTATTATAGATAGATAGATAGATAGATAGATAAGATAGATAAGATAGAGGCAATCCTAAACTCATTGGTCTACGATAGGCTAGGATCAAAATCAGACCCTATGTATCCGCTATATACTTCTAATAGCAACTAACCACTGAGGAGACCCACCAAGAGAGCAGATACAACATGGTCTAAGAATGCCACACTAACGATATACCAGGTGGTACCAACCTTGTCCATAGCCAGAAATAATGTTGTTGGCCAAAGGGGATGCCTGTAGGGATGATGCAGGTGGACCAGCGAGGGAGGAGATGGTGCAGTGTGTCACCATGGTCTGTGGCTGCCACATCTTTGGCGCCTGCGGTGTCTGCACAGCCATCCAGGCACTCAGCAACAGCCATGCTTGGATCACTTCCAGCTTTGGCAGCACCTGTACAGCCAGCCAGGTATTCAGTAGTAGCCATGTCACTGCTGCCCCTTGTTGAAGGACCCTCTGTTCCAGAGCACGTTGGCTGCACTAGTTGGTGGGTGGTCCAACCAGCAGCAGCACCCCAGAGGCTGGCACAGTTCCAGCTGCAGGCCCTGCCCCAGGTGGTGGGACTGGGCCAGAGTCAAGACGGGCAGAGCTGGAAGGAGAGGGCAGGCAAAGCCAAGGGCAGGCCTTAAAGGAGCCAACAAGGTGGCTGGCTGCAGGGAGCAGAGGCTGTGGGAAGGCAGTGGCAGGACCAGGACAGAAGACCCACCAGTGCCCAAGGAGGCAGACCTGCTTGGCCCCACAGAGGAGGATGAGGGTGTTGTATAACCCCCTCCATGTGGACAGCCTGAGGCCCCACAAGGGGATAGAGGAAATGCAGCAAGCCCAGGGCCACATGAGGCAGCCTGGACCCAACAGGATGGTTCAACAGACCATTTCCCCCCATCCTCACGCAGCAGGCTATACCCCAACAAAAGAGGGGCCAGCCCAAAGGAGGGGCCCCACAGGTACATGGGGGGGGGGGAAGAGGTGGCAGGAAAATCAAAGCAGAACAGCCAGAACCTGAATACAGGTGGCATAATTAATGTGCCTTCACACTCATTGGCCAAATGCTGGAAAGCAAAACCATTGGGGAGAAAATCATCCGCACATGTTCCCTTATATCTTTGCAGCTAAACTGGTTAGAGATTTTTCTTTTTAGCAAAAGGTGCAATTCAGATAAAGTATCTGTGAGGTTCCCACCCCAGCCTTCCTCATGGGGTGGGAATAAGCCTCACCGAGGCTGCCTCGGCGATCCTTCTCCTGTCCAGGCTCTCTTGCTCCTTGTCTTAGGAAGTCAGGGAGCTCCTCACTCTCTGACAGCCTCTCAGGTACTGTGCTGAGCCTCCTCCTCATTGCCCTCCCCTGACCCTTTTAAGGTTGTCTAATTCTGCTGCTCCACCCTTCCCTGGCCTCCTCTCATGTCAGGGGGAGAGATCCTGCCTGCACTTGGAGGGCTCAGGGATGAGATCCTGCCGGCACTTGGAGGGCTTGGGCTGGGCTGGGCAGGGGGTAGTGGCGGTGGTTTCGACCCCGCCAGGGCCTCTGCAGCCACTAGCCGAAGCGGCTGCCCTGGAGGGGTCCCTGGAGTGGGGGCAATGTTGCGTGACAGTGCCACCAATGACAAGGCCCTGGAGGGGTGTGGCGGAGGCGAGTTGGGGGGGCCTGGGTGGCGAATCCCCAACAGTGTCTAGGATCTCCCTGAAGAGGCCAGGCACCCACAAGCCATACTGTGACTATAGCCCTGGATGGTATAGCCTGCATGACAGATGGTTTATGATGGCAACTAGCTTGTATAATGGTGGATAGAGTTGGCTGGTGTACCTCCCCAAGTGGTAATGCTCAAAGTTTATTCCCAGACAGTCAAATGTCTCATTCTTATTCTGCCCCAGATTTGTCCATCCAAACTCGTGCCCTATTGCCGGCTGTCAAAGAGTTTGTAAATAAAAGCACATTTTAAAAAACAAAACACTTCTCTAACTGTACTGTAACTGTACTGTTTAGTGCAAGTGCTAAAAATATTGCATAAAAAAGAATGGGAAAACATGCTTAATTCTACTTGACAATCCAAAGTAGAGTAATGCTACAATTCCCTAGACTATTTGCATAGCTTCCATCAGGGAAGTGTGCTTCCAAACACACACAAGAGTATATTTCCCTCACCACTTATTACACCACAGCTGCTCACAGGATTAGGAAGCCAGACTTCCATGTTCAAAGGGTTGCATTTTAGGCAAGCTTGAGCACCTCTCTTTTTAGACATTGTATATAAAACACTGTGCAAGGACTTTCTCATATAGAACATCTTGAGTCAAAGGAGTAAAAATTACTGATGTTTACTTAATGCTTATAATCCTTCAAAGAGTCATGCCAAGAGATGGCTAGGGTTGCAATTCAACCCAGACCCCCTCAACAGGCTCGGGACCAAAACAGGTGTTTTAAAAAGAAGCCATACGCTACCATGGTCTTCAACCTTTTTCATGCCACAACCCCCCTCTCCTAAAAGTATTTATTTATTTACCATTGATCCTTCCCCCTCTTGGGACCCGATCCGCCCACCCCCACCTCTGTTGCCACCCCTCACCCTGGCACCAGCAGCCTCATCCTGCTAAGCTCGCCCGACCTGCACCACCAGTGGCGAGGCCATTTTGGATCAAGAGAGCCGAGCTGCAGTTCCCCACCGCCCCCCCCAGCAAATCGAAAGAGGGAGGGGGGATAAAATCCCTGTGGAAGCCCTCCTTAGCAGGTTCCCCACCCACTGCCCCAACCAGCATTACTCCTCAGTGGCCATTTTGGTTCCCGTAAGTTGCCACGACCCCACAAATGAGGCTTCGTGATCTCATTGGGGTCCCAACCTCAAGGTTGAAGAACAGTGTGCTAGGACATGCATAGCTCAAACTTATGCAGGTTTACTCCAAAATACGTGTCACTGAATCCAATGGGGCTGTCTCCCCAGTTGAAATGCGTTAGATCACAGCCTTGGCAACTAGGCAGAGTTTTGTATTAAGGAGAGTAAAGGACCATTTATCTGCGCTACAGCCATGGGTTGAATGGTGGCAGCAGCAAGAAGGGAATTTGGCAGTGAATGTCCAGAGGTTCCAAGCCCTTTCAGCTGGCACCAATCCCTGCTGACCTGGAGTGCCAGATAGTCCATTCCTACTGCAGTGCTTTCCTTGCCGAGTCAGCTGGATAAAGGGAAACAATGGCGGGGTGGGAGAGAGAGAAAGAACCAGCCTTAGCTTGAAAGCACTCGCCAGTACTTCTAATCAATCCTTGCTGGGTGGGAGGATGGTGGATAAAATGGAGTAGAAGTAGGAAGGCTGGATTGGGGTTTTGGAACTAGACCCAGAATACTCTTGGCATGGCCTCAGCCCTACAGTCTTCTCATATGGCTACTATTTTCTGTGAATGCTTTTTATATCTATAAAACAAAAGTGAGTGTCTTACCTAGACAAGAAGGAATAGGTCGATGCAGGGGTGACATCAGGGGTTGGTCACTGGCCAAGGGTCCATGCCGGTCAGAGGGTCACCCAGTTGATCCAACCCCCCTGAGCTCCGCAGTACCAGTCAGCTGCCACAGATTCCCCCCACTTGCCTATGGGGTGGGTGGGAGGAGTGGCTGCCTGCTGCTGCCACCCATCATCTGCCAGCAGTACGTTTGGCCAAGGTGGGGACTTTGCTTCAGGGTCGCCAACAACTTGGCATTGGCACTGGGTCAATTAGTCCAAACTGCTTGTGTTGTATAGGAGTCCTGCATGCCCAGTACCAGTATGCTGACTATCCCACATTATCAAGGCTTTAGTTTAGAGAATAAACAGGGCAGTGAAGAGAGCAGAAAGAACCAAGGCATGCATCACGCAAAAGACAGCTGTAGTATATTTGGGCAAACACCAGCTTATGTAAGTAAGTGAAGTATGCCATACATTAGGTGTGGCCTGGAGGTTTGAGCCGGTGCCCTGCCTGAAGAAGCTAAGCAGGGTCGACCACGGTTCCCGCTTGGATGGGAGACGGAAGTTGCTGATGAACCTCGCAAAGACACTGAGAAGGCCTCGTGAGAGGGTGGAATGCGGAGGAGTCAGCTAGAGAGAGAAGATCTAAGACAACCATCTGAGGGTGAACTGCGGTGAACTGTGAAGCTTGGAAGTGCAATGCACAAGCCAGAAGGAGGGCTGCACTCGGAAGGGAAAACATCTCGAGCATGGAAGGTTCTATATAGGAATAGAACAATATTGTAAAGACCCTTATCAGGTCTAAAGATAGCCTGGCTATGTAAACTGCCTTGAATAAATCTGATGAGAAATCTGATGATGAGAAAGGCAGTATATAAATACAGAAAATAAAATAAATAAAATATGTCACTAGAATAATATAATTTTATATTATATTATTATTATTATTATTATTATTAGGGTTATTTTGTACTAAGGGTTATTTTGTACTATGGTACAGTTGCAGCACAATCCTATGAATTATGATGATGATGATTTATTGAATTTCTATCCCGCTTTTCTCCTCCATAGGGGGACCCAAAGTGGCTATTTTACTTTTCTCAGAAGTAAGTCCAATTTTGTTCAATGGTACTTAGGTAAAGGTAAAGGTGACCCCTGACAATTAAGTCCAGTCGTGTCCGACTCTAGGGTGTGGTGCTCATCCCCATTTCAAAGCCGAAGAGCCAGCATTGTCCGAAGATGCCTCCGTGGTCATGTGGCCGGCATGACTCTCCTTGCTGCAGCGCGTAGCATGCAGCTGGAACACGGAGCGCTGTTTACCTTCCCGCAAGCGGTACCTATTTATCTACTCACATTAACATGCTTTGGAACTGCTAGGTTGGCAGGAGCTGGCCAAGCAACGAGAGCTCACCCCGTCGCGGATTTGAACTGCTGACCTTTCGATCGACAGCTCATGGTTCAGCGGTTTAACCCACTGCACCACCCGCTGGCCTTTCAATGGTACTTACTCCTAGGTAAATGTGTTTAGGGTTGCAGTCTTGGTGTACCAAACGTGCTTAATACCAAAGAACCCCTTCCAACTATACTTGACAGGTACAGTGGCAGCTGTCTTCAATGTACTGATCTCATTACTTTGCCAGTATGCACTAAATGCTGAAGTTTGGAACACTTTGGCATTTGAGAATGCAGTTTTGTGTGACAATTTTGCCAACTGCTCCTAGCACATTCTGGGACATAACCCAGGGAAAACAGCTGGTGCTGTCATACCCTAAGGGTACGGCAACATCTGCCTGGAGGCTTCTTCAGCATAGTCATGCAAAAAGTGCACAAAAGTGCAGAAAGCAAGCGCCCTGTAAACGCAGGTCGCTTTCCCTTTACATTGAATACATAGGTTATGCCAGGGGTGGCCAACCTTTCAACATGACTGCTCCTGGACCTTTAATGGTTGTACAGGTGAGGGCATTTCAGCAGGTGCAGCTGCTTTAGCAGCACCATCAGCACTTGCAGCTGCCAGGATTCTGTCTTCTATACAACTCTTAAGAACGAAGAGGCCCTAATGGTGGAAGGTTGGCCACCCCTAGGTTATGCCATGCCCTCTTTGATCTCCTTGGTTCTGTAGTTCCTTCCAGTCTATGTTTGCGATGTAAATTGGAAGGAATGGCAAGAAACCAGCTAAGAGACACAGCTAAGGTCTGAAGCTTTTTGTACATCAGCTGTGGGCAGCTGCACACATCTGACCTCATTCCCAATTACTATACAAGTGTACCCTAAGTGGAAGAAGCAGCAGAAGAAATCCTACTTCCACAAAACGTGACAAGTTATTCACACTGTCATATGCGGACATGTGTTAGTTATTGTTTCTTTCCCTGTCCTTACCTCCTAGACCTAGATTCATAACTGCTTCCAGATACAGAAAGAATCATTTTCCATTCACTAAAATGTTAAAAAGCACATTCTGTTACATCAATACTTTACAATACTCATAGCCTGTTTCCATTTACATGCCTTATATTTTAAACTCCGTATTTATTATTCCCTTGGCACAATATTTTGGAGTTATGCTGGCAATAGTATTTAGACTTCGAGAACTATAATATACTTGAATGTCATACGCAAGCTCAGTTTCATAGTATTATTATTATTTATTCCTTGGTTAATTTTAGAAAGCGGCAGGCAGATGATGGGGTAGCTCGGCAAACTACCTTTGATAGCACAGGCTGCTGAATGGCGAAGCAGAAGGATCTTATGCTATATGACTTGTATGCCATTGACCTGACAAGCCCATAACAACAATTACATTTTGCAGGGGTGTAGAGGAATGTGACAAATCATAGCAACAGCTTGCACAACTGTCAATAGCGCAACAAAGAATGACAGGTACAAATAATAAAACATGAAGAGAAAAAGACTGAGTACTTTACCATCACAAGTGCATCAAAGGTCAGTGACAGCATATGGTGACTTTTCTCCTAGCATTTAACTCCTGTTGTGTACATACACCCTTGAGTAAAAATGCCTTAAGGCTTAATACAAAGAAACACTGGACATGCAGCAAGTGTCAAACACCAAGATCATTAATAGCCTATTCAGATTTATTCAGTTGCCACAGAATTGTAGGCCACACACATATATGTACAGTTAGAGATGATGTCAGGGGCCAGTCAGGTTGGCCTTTAGCAGTAGCGTAGCTGGACATGCGCCAGTGGGGCAGTGGGCAGGGTGACGTGTCATTGTCCGGCCCGCCCCACCACTGGAATGGCCCTGATCTGGAGCCAAATGGATCAGGGCCATTCCGGTGCCGAGGCAGGCAGGACAGTGACGCATTGTCCCGCCCCACTGGCGTGAGTTCAGCTATGCTACTGGCCTTTAGTCATGCCCATCAGAGGGCCCATGAGTACCAGTCAACCATCACAGGTTTCTCCCCTCCCTTTTGCCTATGGGTGGGGGGGGGGTAGAGCTGCTTCATACTGCTGCCACTTATAGCCTGCCACCAGTACGTTTGGGGGTCCAACTTAAGGCTTTGCTCCAGAGCTTCCAGCAACCTAGCACCAACACAGTATCTAGTTACCATTCTACTGCTACTATTCAAGATGAGTTTAGCATTTCACGTGCAAAGTGATCGTTACTTGACAGACAAGACAGTAATGGGGAGGGGGGGAAGCAGTTAAGAACTCACGAAACAAGCAATAGGATGGGTGACAGCAACAGAGGTGAAGCCATGTTCAAGACACCCATTATCAAAGGTGCAGACTTTTGAGTCAAGATGTAAAGGGAGAGGACTATGAAGGGGGAGAAGACTGCTGTTCTGGGCACAGGGAGCAGCATGGCACAAGAAGGCAGGTGATAAAATGCCTATTGCCAACTACAGAAGGTTGATATTCATGACAGCATCTAATGATGCATGGTGTTGCAGAGTGTGGAAATCCTTCAAAAAGGTTGCCTAAAATGTCATCAGAGAGAGATAAACTTGAAATTGTAACCACCAGAAATTATTTGCAACTAAAGAAATAAACTATGAAAGTCTTTGTGCAATACACACTACGGTCTGGATTGAGGTAGGATCTGGTGTGACTGTTTTGGTAAAGCCGCGGGACTGGTAGCATGGCTGTAGCTGGTCTTCCTTGCTAGGCGGGATAGCCACACGTCTAGGTGGGGTTCAGTGGCCTCACTAAACTCCCCAGGGGGTGCCATCGCCATGACACCCCTTCTGATGTCACTAGCCCCACCCGGGGGGCATGATGTCACAATCCCTGCCCCTTTTGGCTGCAATTTGGTCGTGGCGCAGCAAAAATGCACCCCTCTGGCAGTTTTTCAGCCGCTTTTAGGCTGTTTGCAGCCCAGGTGGGTGGGCGAATCCCGTCGCTGCAAACAGCCTAAAAGCGGCAGAAAAACTGCCAGAGGGGTGCATTTTTGCCTTGCCGCCAAATCTGACAGCAAGTGCACTCCCCCGGCGCATGTCACTCCCCCCCCTGCACCCAGGGGCCCACCGCCCTCCCTAACAACGCCTCTGGTGGGGCTTCAGAATATATGAATGAGAAACCAGTCCATGTCCTCAGAACCAACATAAACTTGTGTCAAAAGCTATGTAAAAAACAGACAAGGCAAGTGGTGCAACTCTTGGGTACTTGAAGCCCTGACTTACCCTTCAAGTACCCAAGAGTTGCACCACTTGCCTTGCTGTAAGGTAAAGCAATACTCTAGGAGGGGTGGTGCACACAGCGGCCCCACCCTGGCTACAGCCCTGACTGGTAGTGATTGCTTGAGCTCCTTAATATCACAGAAGATTGGGGCAGTCTATAGGGCTACTGCCAGTGGCGTTCTTTGATAGGGGGCCCTGTGGCCTTGGGCCCTGGGCGCCAGCTTCCAGGGGCGCCTCTTCAGCCTCCAGGCCGCCGCCGCCGGCCCCGCACTCACCTCGGCGCGACTCCTTTTCAAACTGTCTGTTCTGTACATGCGCAGAATGCCTAAGAGACCAAGAGAGGGCAAAATTGCCCTCTCTTGGCCTCTTAGGCGTTCTGCGCATGTACAGAACAGCCAGTTTGAAAAGGAGTCGCGTCGAGGTGAGTGCGGGACCGGCGGCGGCCCGGAGGCTGAAGAAGGTAAGGAGAGCGGTGGGGGTGGGCGTGCAGGGGCCGGGTGGGAGCGTCCTTCTGGGGGGCGCTCGGCCAACCCCTGCCCCACCCCGGGCACCGGGAGGGCTAGCAACGCCACTGGCTACTGCTGGTTGAATTGCTTAGATCCCAATCATCCAAGGGAGTGGCAGGGCAGGAAACGTTTAGGGAAGGAGAGACAGAAGTACTAAGGGGTTAGGGAAGTCATAGATAGCAAGCAACATGACCTCTTGGCACGTGATTCAGTGTGCCAAATGCTGCTACTCCTTACCTGGTGATGTGCCAGCCCCTGCTCTTCCCATTTCCCTGGATTGGAAAAGAAAGAGGGGAATGAAGCAAAAAAAAAAAAAAGGAAGTGTGGAGGAAAGGATAGTGGTAGGCTAGATCCCTGATGCTCTCTAGCCCATCACTCCCTCACCAGTCCACACTTCTACTCCATCCTCGTCTTGGAAGTGGGCATCCCCCACCAAATCGCTGCCTGAGGCAACCACTTCAGTTGGCCTCATGGATGGCCGGCCCTGCAATGGGCCAACGGGACCTAGAATAAGAGGGATTAGTCCAGAGGAGTTAGATGACTGGAGAGAAGAATCTGAGGGAAAGGAAAACTAGGAAAGAGAACGGGCACAACGAGAAATGCATGTGAGAGGAGCTGCAGAGCTGTGCAAGACTGAAACTCATATATTGATTTCAAATAACCAGCTACATTTTTGGCTGCAGGCTTGTAGTAGACATGATAACATTGTTGAATCAATACCTGAAAAACTTCCCATATACTACTGATCACCTCAATCCCTTGTGTACTGTAAGTTAACTAAAACTGTGTACTGTATACAAATGCCAAAACACACAAATCAAGATTCAGAGACTGTTAACTAAGGGTTGTTCTCCTGAGGTAATGAATAAGACATTCCAAGTTGTTTTAGCTTCATCCCCTTGCTGGCTGTCTCAGACCATTTTCAGTGAATTCCATCTACCAGAGATGATAACCCTGCAGTAGTTTAAAAAAAAAAAGACTTGGTTGAAAAGGTGGACCAACATTTCCTGATCTTGCCAGAGGTTATGGTGACTTCACATCAGCCTCCGCTAAATGTACTTATTAATGGGATTAATCAGAGGATGTGGCGAGTTCAGGAATGCTCTCTCTCTCTCTCTCTCTCTCTCTCTCTCTCTCTCTCTCTCTCTCTCTCTCTCTCTCTCTCTCTGTCTCACACACACACACACACACACACACACACACACACACACACACACACACACACACACACACACACACAGTGACAATGAAAGCACCTCAGTAGGAAGAATGATTCCAACCAGTGTTTCATTACAATGAGTGCTCAAATGAGGCTTGTAAAGAGCTGCAATTGCTAAAATGATCACAAATATTTCTTTTCTTACCTAATGAAAGGATGAAATTTGGGCTATCGAAGGTCACAGAATGGGAATGGAGTGCGACATGAAACTTAGAAGAAAGGCCATTGACTAGTAGCCAAAATATCTCCGTCAGGGCAATGCAAGAGATTATAGACTTCAATATTGGTCATTAAAGATAGTGATGAAATACAATTCTCCTCCTGACATCAAACGGCACCTGATGCCCTTTATATTTCATGACAGTAAGGTGTGAATGTTGTCTGTCCTTCATAACAGTCACATGGTGACTAATATGAAGAAATTGCTATCGTAGACTGTTCAACGGCCCTTATTTTGCACATAAGAGGAATCAATAGGCTTCGGCTGCAATCCTATACTGCACACATTTACCTGAAAGTAAGTCCCACTTAACGCAATGAGACTTACTTCTGAGTAGCCATGCATAGGATTGCGCTGTAAGACCATCTAAAATACCTTTGCTCAGCATAAAAGCTAGTGGTTCTTCAAGGACAAATATTATGTATAGTTATTTGCAGCACAAGACACAAATGGATGCAGTAAAATGGAGGAGCGAATGCTTTTTTCTTGACAAATTCTTAGAATGTGAAATTACAGCTAAACCACAAAGCACTATTCTTTTTGAGACCCTTAGAGGATGCTCAAATTGCTTGCATAAGGCGCAATCAATCTTCTTTAATCTCAGCATCTGACAAGAAAGAATCACTGTTCCTGAGAACAGATTTCTTCAAAGCAGCAAGTTTAACTTCAGAAATTTACTCTTATACGAAGAGAATGGCTTTCAGGACTCTGCTTTTACCTTGGATTGTATGTGCAGGTTTCTGAATATTTTGAAGATAAAACCATTTAGAAGAATTTCAAATACATTGGGTTACCCTGTCCATTCATTATTTTATCCCAAGAAAAAGGCATGTCTGAAGCTAATTTATTTCTCAGGATATCTGCTAATATTCCTAGAGAATGTGACAAAAAAGTGCTAGATAATATGTGCATAATGTATAAGGTCACTGGAGCTGCAATCCTGTGCATGCTAAACAGGGGGTATGCCCACTGACCACAGTAGGACTTACTTCTAAGTAAACATGCATAGGACTGCACTGATTGACTCCTAGACTTCTCCATTACCTACATAACTGCTGAGGAGTTCCCTAATGCAAGGGATCTTAAAGTGGTGGGTCGCGACCCATCACTTGGAGAAGGGGCCGGTCGCTACCCCCTTAAGGGGAGTGGCGGCCTGCGATGGCAGCGGCAGCAATTGGGAACACGCCGCTGCCGGGGACAAAGGGGGTATTTTTAGACTTACCGGGGGTCGGACTGTCCTCCGGAGGGTGCAGGGGCCCCATCCCCCCCCCAGAGGGCCTTCCCAAGCCTCCAAATGGCTCCTGGAGGCGAATAAAGCCCACTTCCAGTTTTTGGGGAAACCAGGAAGTAAACTGGAAGTGGGCTTTAATCACCTCCAGGAGCTGTTCGGAGGCTTGGGGTGGCTGCGGGGGCCCCCCACACCCTCTAGAGGACGGCCCGACCCCCAGTAAGTCTAAAAATACCCCTTTTGTCCCTGGCAGCGGCGTGATCCCCAGATCGCTGCCGCCACCATCACCCCGTCCCTGCAAGCACCCAAAGTTCTCCCCTACCCAAGGGGAGAACTTTGAAAAACGATGCCCTAATGGATCAGATTTACTGTCATTTACAAACAGCCCCATTTGCTATGCTATGGCAGTGGCTTACAGGCAAAATTCATATTAAAGTAACCCTTCTTGCAAGACAATTCTGGAGAAGTGCAAAGGTTGGTTCTCAAGACCAACAAGCAAGCTAAAATGTGAAAGCAGCCAGCCTTCCCTGGAGGATTGGCTGGGAGGGAGTAGACAGCAGAAAAGGTCGATAATTATTACAGTGAGTGAAACTCTGGAAAACAGCTGTGACTATATACATGATCTATCTGGTTATATAGTAAACATTTAAACTGCTCAGTAAATTCTTCCTTTTAAAAAAGGTACCGGTAATTGTTCTTCTGTCTGCATACAATCTCCAAAAGAATTTTTGGGTCTTGTGACCCTTTCTGTAATTAAAATGTTTAAAGAAAACCTCTCCCATCAAAGATGACAGGATTGGCAATGACCTCAAGAGAACCTTTCTTGATACAGCTGCTTAACAGCTAAGTGAGTGTGCGAGGAGAACCAATTCACGTGTTACCTTTTGTGGAGCAATTGCCACTGAAACGTTGCTCCCCGCCATATTGATAACATATGGATATTGTTGGTATCTCATAAGTTGGCCGGATCATGTACAGTATGTTACTACTTCCTATTCTAGCATCACCAGCAGCCTCCCATGTAGGAGACCCTCTAATGTAAGAAATGTTCACTGATCAGTCCTACCACTTACATGATTCAAACATGATCTTTAAAAATTTTCCAGTGCAGCATGAGAGTCAGCAACAGGGGAGCAGCCTAAATCCGTTTGCAGATGTCATGCAGCAGCATCTCTATTTCACAACTTTGTCTTCTGCTTGTTGAAATGTGTCTTTTTGTTGCACTGCTGTTGTGTCATGGACTGTTTGCAAACATTCTAACTTTGCAAGAATAAACTGTGAGCATAAAAAGCCTATAGCTGTAGAGACCTAAGAGCTGAAATTCCCCATGAGTGTTTCCTGGCATGATTAGAAGAGAACTGATCCAGTTCCATTTAGGAAGAGCTTTATGATTTGTGCATCTGGCGGTAGGAAAGGGAGCAGAATTAACAGGGTTCTTTAGAACTAAACTTTCTGCTAATGTTGACAATTTAACATTAACAACTTCAGCACATACCAAGCTGATGCCCCCTATAATGTAGTGTGTGTGTGTGTGTGTGTGTGTGTGTGTGTGTGTGTGTGTGTGTGTGTGTGTGTGTGTGTGTGTGTGATTTTAACTAAATAAATGCTACAAGTCCATCCTCAGGTGTTTCCTTAATCAGGAAGTGTTTAATATCATACATTACACACATCTAATGTTTCATTTTTATCTATCTACCTTAGAACAGGTAGCAATTTATTCCTTTCATACCACCATTAAAAAATAATAATCTTCCACACTGCAAAGAAACCATCTTTGTAGCTTTCTGGGTAATTTAGGATGTTCATATTTTCAGCAACCTCATTTCTCCTTGTACAGTATATTCATTGTGCAAGGTTCCTAGGGGCCTCCCACAAGGCATGATGCAATTTAACAGCATCATATCACCTACTGCAAGGGATATACTCAAGAAGAACTTTACCTATATCCTCTGGCTTAAATGGGAATTCTTTTTGTTTCAGGGTTTTGATTTGCTAGTTAACCCTTCTAGCTCTGGCATAGTCCATTGTTTGTATTTTTGCTGAGCATTCCCGACCTGAACAACTGCTTGAAGCTTAGAATGCATAGTCTTGGTTTTTGTTTTATTTCTATTAGAAAATTGGTCCAGGAAAACCACCATACACTTTGGCTGCTCCAGTGCATGCCAGGGTTCAAACTGATGCAGCAAGATTAGTGCAAAGCAAGCATTGATTTGCCATTTCCTTCCAAATGAGAGCACTTCTGCCTCTTTATACGTGCAGCAGAGACCTTAGGGCTTTGGGTCATAAGACACGTGATTTTGTGGGGGGAAATGGCAAAGTTGTCCTATTATTTTTATTTGCACAAAGATTTTTGCTTTGATTTCTTACCTTCTTGGATCATTTACCAGAGCAGTCTTCTCCACCTATCGTTTTAGCCACTTGCCCCGTTTTTTGTTTTTTTCACCACTGCTAAATTACGGTATGTTAGTCAGTTGAGGAATTGCATAACTGCTTTAGTTTCCTCTTTCTCCACAACAAGAACAAGACAGCACTGCAAGAGGAAAGCTCTGAAACTCACACTGGAAAGCAAAAATAGCACTGTTCTGTGTGGAAGAAGTTAGGATAACTCTATAACCTGGATAAAGTTTGAGAAATTAAGACAAGACAAAATAATATTTGAGAGCAGATCACACACACCATCATAAACCAGCCCAACAACAATCTAAAAATGGGTTAAACATTTACATGGGTTAAACATTTATTCAGCATATATTTCAGCTCCAAGACTTTTGCAACAAAAAAATCTGCCCCAAGTATTGAACTCCAACATACAGTATAGAAATGATGAACATATCACTGCATGACTTATCTACAAGAACTTGAATTCTCAAATACAACCATAATTGTTAATATTGAAGTATTCATTATGTATTAACTGCCTGGGTACCAGTGACCTCTACTGGACTATGAGAGAATTTTCCATAGCAAGGGGAGTTGTTGCTGAACTCCTTTTCAAAATAAAGGCATTATTACATAGTAGATCAAATTCTCAGGTCTTTTCTGGGGGGCAAAGGGTCTTCAAAACATTCAGCATATGAAGGCATCTGTACATACATATTTTTCATTTAAAATGAGGCAGGAACTCTTCCAATTAAATTGTTGATTGCCAAGGGAAGTGAACCCATATGCAATAAACTCATAGAATTTCTTTCTACTGTGAATGCTATTTTGGACCAGTGTGTAAATGTTTCAGGCATATTCTGAACAGCAATGGGTAGAAAACCCTAAAAATTATCAAATGTCTCTAAGAATGTTTCTACATATACAACCATAATACAACTACATATAGCTCTTTAATTCACAGCTTTTTTGTTTGCAGCCAGAGGTTAATTTTACTCATTAGATGCAGTTAAAATCAACACAGTGTAGTATCAGTTCTATTGGCTTCAAGAAATAATTCAGAAAGGGACTAAAAGTCCTAGTGATCATGAAATCCCAATGTAGAAAAGGTGTGTGTATATCTTAATGTTTTAATAAATACTGTAGAATACCTTTTAAAATGTGAAAAATATTAGAAGATTGGGCATTTATGAGCAAGTCTGGTAAATTGTATAGTGAAGCCTGTACCTCCTGTTCTCCGCTAAAGTTCTACATTCCATTTTTCCAAGGTAAGATGGCCCCATATTTATATATCCTAAAATGTCCCCAGAAGCATAGGGTTTTCTCTTTAGCAAGATGCAATGTCCTTCCATCTGCTCTGCTACTGGGAAGGTTCAATGGAATTCCAACATCTTAGAGGTATTGTCCGTCCCTGTGAAACAAATTATATAGAAACCCTTCTGCACACATTCTTATATTGCCCGCTTCATATTTCATCCAGAACATCTAGGTCCAGCAATAGCCAAGTTACGGGTTTAGCAGACCAGAAGATTTTGCGACACATCTTATCGTCAGAGGAGGGTGATACAGTGGAAAGGGTCGCAGACTTTCTTGCGCAATTGTTTCATTTCATGGATCGGACCATATGATATCTTAGCCCTTAGACATGTTTCCCCCATCCCTAATTATTATTAGTACCTTTTTATTCTTTTTGTTATATGTTATGTACTGTGTGTGTTGATTATTTTGTTTTAATACCAATAAAGGTTCCTGACTGAGTGACTGACACTTAGCTACAGAACACAAGCCTCGAGCTTTCCAAAGGACTGCCACAAATCATGCTGAACAGGGGAATGTTCCAGTTGTCATCGCTCTGTCACTGACATTCTCAGCATTCCAGTCCGCTCTCTTACCATGACACGCAACAGCGACTCCTCTCTGCCACCGAGGATCATGACAGCTAAGTTATCAGTGACTTCCTGGTCTCCCTTCCAGCATGAAAATGGGCTGCTCCTGCTTAGGAGGTTTTTTTTAACTGAAAAAGTAATCTGTTTCAACCAGATGCATTCCACAACCAGTAGAGAGTTGGTAATTTGGTTCCAATTCTGTTTGAAAATGTGTTGTGTTTTTATTTGGTTTGAAAAGGTTGAAAAGGTGGTTTTTGTGTTTTTATGCAGTTATCAACAACAACAAAACATACACCCCTACCCATAAGTTTAATAGTTCTGACTTACATAATTCATTAAAAAATATAGGCTTTTTAGATACTCATTTCTCATCTGATAATTGCACCAAAACATGATGACTAGCATGTGTGAAGGAGCCATCCTAGGTTAGCCACAGATAGAACTTCCATACCTACTCCACAATGCTTTTCAGTAGAGCTGTTCACCTATTCAGCTGAGCATCAACAAGTGTTTAGAAATCATGAGGTGTGATAGATACAGCTAACCCATTAGATTTTTGCAAATCTGCAAGGAGCCTAGAAAAACTGGCCCAAGATGGGAACTGCTTATCATACTGCTGAATTTTAACACTGATGTAGTTATAAATTGTTTTACTCTGTATCAACATAATTTTCTCATGCGAGATAGTCCAACCAAGGGAGAAAATCAACAGCCGATGTAGTCATTGGCCCATCACCAAGCTGCCATGTTTTTCAGTTTACAGATCACAAATGACAAGCTTTGGAACTCCCACACCGAGATCAACCTGGAGCTAGCAGTGATACATAAATGCCCTCTCAGATCCAGTTACTGTGCTGTTTAGTGCCTCCCTTCACTTTCTACAGAAGTAGACAATATTTGAAAGAACATAAGAACATAAGAAGAGCCCTGCTGGATCAGGCCAAAGGCCCATCTAGTCCAGCTTCCTGGCCCCACCAGATGCCTCAGGGAGCACACAGCCAACAAGATAACCTGTTTCCTGCTGTCACTCCCCTGTACCTGGCACAGAGAAAACCTACTTCTAAAACTAGGAGGTTGTTTATGGCTTGTAACCTGTGATATCACTACTTCTGCATCCACACTCATAAATCAAGTCAGCCAAGTAAGGATTGTCTACATTCTAGCATATGGAGATTAAACTCAAAGAGCCATTTGGTATCCGTACAAAATAGCTACCTTGAATATTTTTTAGACAATCAAGAGTTGGTAGTTAAGATTTTTTTCCTAATGTTCACTTTGTTGAAAACAAACATAGGAAACTGATATACCTCTTTTTGTTGCATACAGGCTTTATTTCTTCTTAAACTTAATAGTTGAGCTAGATTTCAGTAAAGAATGCTAGGAGCAATTCTTTATTGCAAGTCCCTAATAAACTTCAGTAAAGGTGGCAGAAAAAAAACAAATACTGATTTTGCAGCCCACACAAATCCAATACTTTGCTGGTTGCTATAGTACCAGCTTCCAATGTATCTTTAAAAAACCAATTACAGTGGTTCTTCTGTTATGTTATGTTGTATTGATTTGAACTAGCTTGTTCTTTGTGGACAGTCACACTTTCACAATTTACACCTGTCAGATGGAGGTGACAACCTTTAGAATCTGTCATCACCCCTAATGCTCCCTTACAGGCCAATGTTTTTCATCACAGTCATTTATTTTTTGCAGCAGCATTATATTAATGAAGAAGAGTAAAGAGCTACTGAGTTCTAGGAGATAGGAACTAGGGCGAGGAGATCAGGGAGATGCTGGTTACAGGATCATCTTCTGTAATGAGATCACTATTATCACCTGAGTTTTACAGAATGGTCATCTGACTTGTAGCCCACCCTATAGACTGGGAACAGGTTAACAAGAACCATGATAGGTATTTAAGGTAACTTTGTTGTAAGGGGGAACACAACCCTATTTTGCTAATTAGATGTGCTACACATAAAAGAGCTGTAGCATTCTGTGATTTATCCCCAAACTACTATACATTGCCTTTATGCAACTGTTTTTTAATATATCCTTTCTGCTGAAAACACAGGCTGCTTTTGCCTGTCAGGATCCATGCGTTGGAAGAGGAAAAGCACATACCTTATTAATATTACATTTTTAGTATCTCTGTGCTTTGACTCAGCACTCATTTCCACTGCTGCTTTTCAGTTGTGCCTCTTGTATAGCTTACAATGAGAGCCTTCCCTCCCACAAATCTGCAACATTCCCAAATATTTCTCACTTTCCAATGAATTATTAGCTTGGTCAGCCAAGAACTAATGACAGTGCCGGGGTCCCATCAGATGCAGTAAATACAATTACGACCAGAACTTTACACATAGATAATGATATGTAAAATGAATGTACTATAGTACAGATCTTTTCCTCTTCATCTGAGACCAGGACAAGGCAGTACCAACCACTGAGTACACAGCAAACACACAGAAATGTACAAATATTCATGTATGTGTTCTTAATACTCTACTCAGCCAGCAACAATCTGAAGGGTGTTTTCAGAATCTAAAGCCACATTTAACACTATACTCACAGTAGCGTGAATCCAACACCAGCAGGAAGTTAGTCTGTCCCTAGATAATGGAAATGAGAAAGCTTGCCGCAGAGCAAGGAGGCTGTTTTTGATGCTTGAGAAAAACAAAGAGCATCAAACAGATGTACATTTCATCACTGGAGCGAGAAAACCCTCTTTCAAAAGAACCAAGTACCTATATGTACAAAACACACCCATAAAACAACAGGAATGAATGGAGAGGGGTAAACTTGGTGGTGTTTCCCTCCTGCTTTTTTTTTTTCGTTTTAAGGAAAAGCATTGTTTTTAAGCACTACATGAATGCTCCCCAATAGGGGAGAACTCAGGCTGTAAAGAACTTTATCAATGTTAAAAGCTTGACAAACCACCCAAGCACCCTTTTTTTTGGGGGGGGGGGAAGGAATGGTTGCAGTGCCCGTGATGATTAATATCCAGTAGATGCCTGTGACACTGGAGCAACTACATTCTACACAGCCAGTACAAGGAACAGACTGTGTTTCCCTGCAACAAAACACTTGAGTTAAAGTGGTGACATCCCTGTAATGGAAAGAGAGCTAAAACAAAACAAAACAAAAACCAAGAAGATGTATAACTCACCCATAACGAACATGCAACAGCTTGCAAAAAGAAAAGAGTGTCTGCTAAAGTCCATAAATTGTCTCAGAAATAAGAGTGTTTTTTTAAACCCATCTTTCTAGCACCTTTATCAGCAAACCTCTAACTTTATAGAGGCAAAAGATTTGGTGTGGTCCTTTGTGCTGAACAAGCTTCCATATCTCATACAAATTGTATACCCTTTAGTGAAACAATGTGCTCTACCATTATTCATTCTTTATACTCCACATTGCTAGCAATTAACTAAATTACTAAAATATTAAATGCTCCCACATATATCCAGAATTTTCCACATTAGAGACATAATTTCAGTAAACAACTGTTGCTTCTGCAGTGCAAGATGATGGATTGCTTGCAATAAATTGTGTAGGTAAGGTCCAATTATAAAAGACATTTCCACAAATGTGGGCTATCAACTCCACACACACAAAAAGTTGTTGTAGTCTTCAGACAATATGTCCAGTCCCACCAAATCTATCTCACGTTTTGTCAGTTTGCTGAGGGTCATTTCGATGGTCTGTGTTCTGTAGAAAGAGAACAACATTCAGAAATAGTTTCAGAATGAAAAAATACTTGTATTAAAAAGTTATGTTAAGAATGGTTTACTTAATGGAAGGTTCAAAAACCGAAAATGAAGAAAATGGCCACAATGTGTTCTGAAGGAGATGTACCAAATGTTTTTTGCCATTCTTTGAGAGGGTACAGAACCAGACTTTTTAACTTCAAGGCACAGTGCAACTTTCTCTATCTCTAAGATAGCCTTAGCACACTCAGACCTCCACAGTTCTGTCATCTTTGAGTAGCTGGTGCATTTTACTGTGACTGACAAAACGATGTCGTCTCTCCCTCAGCAGTAAGGTCTTTTAAGTTTTAACCTGATGTTCTGTCTACAAACAAACCTACATCTGACTCCTGTTTCTTCATACAGGGCTTCAACAAGCAGCTACACTGCTAGGCTCTGAAAGCAGTCTCTTGCTTCTTTCCCTCAGGCACATTCAAAATGTGAACATTCCCCTAAGAACCAAAAAAAGAGCAAGTATTGCCTCTGACAAAGGTCACAACATATTAAATAGACCACACTAGACCATTCTATTAACAATAGAACACGTTCATTCTCCTGAGATGTTTGGGGACATCTCAGGAGTGAAAAAGCAGTTTGCTCCCATTAAGCAGACAGGGTTTGTGCAATATGTCTCCAGCTATTAGCAAGATAAAACTAACAAGAAATGCAGCTGGGGACTGCCAGGGAAGCAAAGGTGATACAAAAACATATATCTGAAGATAGGCTATACGCAGCATAGATATGTAACAAGGGCAGTAGCACATTTTTATATTGGTACTACGGTGTTTCTGATATTCTGTTTCCCAGTGCATCAGTCCTGTCCCCACCCTCCCCCCGTCACTTCTAGGAGCATAGAATAGTGCAAGAGGCTGGTATTATTCTCCTGTGGTTCAGTGACTCACTCCCCATCTCCACTCCTATAAACTTAACTGCCTTTTAAAAGGTTGATCACACGTCCACATGAAACACAAATAATGGGGAAAAATCATACTGAAAATATAATGTTAAGTTCTTGTACGTATTTTTGGTGTGATTTTATTTTTTAAAATTTGGTTGTATTTTGCCTTTCTGCAAAGATGTCTAATAAGTGTAGCAAATGGATGAATATTCAGACAGTATATGCAAATACAGGAACACTTAGCCTTTCAGTAAGGGAAGAAAATTCCTGATGAAGTCTCAAGAGCGTCTCTTCTCCCAGGTATTTCAGCCAAATCGTATTTTCATGTATAAAAGGCTACAATTCTAGGTGCATTTAGCTGGGAGTAAGGTCCACTGGACACAGTGGGACACACTTCTGAGTAACATGTACAGGTGGGCCCCCATATCCACTGATTCGCTATCCACGGTTTCAGTTATCCACGGATCGTGGGGACCCCCCCAGGCTTTTACTTTTTTTCCCAGTAAGCTTCGTTTCTTCCTTAAAGAAACAGGAGAAGCAGTCTCTGGCTGCTTATTACAGGCAAGTAGAACGAGACTAAGTCCTAGAGAGGCTCTGCAAGGTTAACAGAAACCTTGCAGAGCCTCTCTAGGACTTAGTCTCGTTCTTGCCTGCAATGGAGGCTGCTTCTCTGTTTGTTTTAAGGAAGAAACAAAGCTTGCTGAAAGAAAAATAAGAGCTGGGGGGGGCAATCATGCCTGCCTGCAGGGGAGGCAGGGTGGAGGGGCCCTCAGGAAACCATGGAGGGGGTGTTCGATCTTATCCATGGTTTCAAGTATCCACGGAGGGGCCTGGAACATATCCCCAGCGGATATGGGGGCCTACCTGTATAGGATTGTGCTGAAAGTTACCTTTGGATGTTACCTTTACAGCCCAATCCTAACAAACATCCGCTGGGCGGCCGAGGCCGCCCGCCGGATCCTGATCTCTGCCGCTGGCAGCCTGCAGCAGGCAGCCCGCGGTGGAAAGTCTACTCGGGGAAGGGGACACTTGTCCCCTTCCCCGAGTGTAACAGTGGCTGGGGTTGATCGGCCTCCTCGGATTTCCACCAGCTATTTTGCTGGCGGAAGTCAGAGGAGGCCATGTAGACTCAGCCGATCGGCGGGGGTCAGGATTCGGCTGAGGCCAATCCTCGCCCCCTCCCCGATCGGCTGGGGCCAGCCGCACCTCCCCCCATCCGCTGGATCCTTACCTGGGTCCGGCGGTGGGCTGGCGAATTCTCGGCCGGCGGAGCGGGGAAGGCCGGCCTTGTGCCAGCCTTCCCTGCTCTCGAATCAAGACTAACTTTCCACCCCTATTACTGTCATCCTCCTAACCAGCAGTATCATTCAGGTAAAAGTCTAAGCCCTGCTTCCACAATCCTTTAAATTAAGGATTGAACCTACATCATCTGCTGTCCAATAGCGTTTTTCTGCTTATTGCAGCTAGAATGGAGGGTTAACGAGATGAGAGCCCAGCTCTGAAGTCACTGACATATGTTAGATCATCATAAAGCACTACAATACCACAAGTTAAACACTTACCCACTTTATCGGACTATTCTTGGATGTTTATTGGATTTTTCTGTGGGCAAATCTGCCACCATCACCTTCAGCATAATGCCAAGCCATTCACTGTCTTGCTATGTGATACAGCTATAGCTTCATTTGCACTCTGTCTGCAAATATGACATAACCCTCATTTTTCTCTGGTATAAGATAAATATTTATAAAATGTCCAAATGAGCTGAACAAGACAACAAAGCAGAAACTGCATATGATGGGCAGCCCAATTCTGCGTAACATCCATCGCAGCGCACAAAGCACGCTGCGGCGGGTCCTGTGCAGAGCTGCGGCACACCTCTGGCGAAAGGGACATTTGTCCCTTTCCCCTGGTGTCACCCTAGCAGCACCAATGGGCCTCCTCAGATGTGCAACAGCAAAAATGACCAGTGCAACTCTGGGGAGGCTGTGTAAGGTTGCCCTGGCCAGGGAAGGGGCTTTGGATATCTGCGGAGCACACCGCTATCCCTGCCCTTCTCCCAGGCCTGGTGAACCAATCACTGCCTGCCCTTCCCATGCCCTCCCGCCACCCGTTGCAGGACTTACCTGCGTCCAGCATCGCAGTTTGTGGCCAGTGACCGGAACTGTCAATTTCCTCCGTAACTGCAGGCAGCCTTTGCCCCAATGTTACGGAGGAAATTGACGGAAATTGACGGAGGAAATTGACGGAGGAAATCCTGCAGTTACGGAGGAAATTGACAGTTCCAGTCCCAATTAAGCAATTAAGTTTCCCGCGCCTTTGTAGCGCGTCCTGGTTTAAATCCTGCCTACTCTCTCTAATAGGTATCGGAACACCACTGGCTACGGCCAGTTTGCTTGAAAAAACCCCAGGAGCGGGGAGAAACGTCGCAAGAAGACTGCGGAATTTATTTTATTTTTCTTTTTGTCTGCCGGTTAATCCTTATGCGCCTTTCTTCTTCAGTTCGCTGAAGTCTTTGCGTTAAAGGAATTTCATCAGACATTTGGTAATAAGTAAATTTATTTGTCTCTTCAACAAAAAACTTTACATGGCTTCCTTATCCATACTTCCGATCTCGCTGCAAATTGTAACAAGCCATGAGAACCTTTCACACAACAATGTGTTGCTTTTTTTATAATATCACCTGTAAAAGTCCACACACTCATATAGATGCACATGTGTGTATCTGATTCCTTCCGTCTGCCTCATGCATCCAAAGAAGAATGTTCTGCCCCCCCCCCCCAAAAAAAGCTCATGCTGTCCTGGGACGAGATCAAAGCTGTTGAATCACTCTTCTTGTACAAATGGGAATTACCACTGATAAGTAGATTCTAGAGGAATTTTCTTGGCTGCTGGTAGCACTCCTTTCTAAACTTACAAGTGTTGGCAGGCATTCTAAAGGACATTTAGTAAAACAACACTATTTCAGGCCAAAGAATGACTGAGTTGTATTGATTTCGTGTACACACACACACACACACACACACACACACACACACACACGCACCCCTTAATTTGCTGTACAAGTTCTTAGAATCTATGGTCTGTACAAGTACAGTAGTTGTGATCCTAGTTGTGAATGAGGGAGCAGAGGCGTTGTTAGGGGGGGCAGGGGGTGGTGTGTCCCCAGGTGACAACTGCGGTGTACTCACAAGGAGGAGCCGTGGTGGGATTTTTGTGCTCCGCGCCTGCTTTTTTGCAGCCAGAGTCAAAATTGGTGCATTTTTTGTTGTTGTCCCCCTTTGTCCTGGAAGGCTTCAAATGAAGACTTCCAGTAGTGCAATCACCCCCCCCCCCCCGGGTTAGGCTAGCTTTATTTACTGCTAGGGAGCATAACCATATGAAAAAGCATTTAAGCAATGTTATTGTAAAGGCAGAAATTACAAAAACCTGGAGATTGTTCTGGATGTGGTTTTGATTAATCACACTCACACAAATCACTTGCAAACATAAGTTATACAGGTTGATTACCCCTTATCCGGACATCCAAAATCCAAACTGTTCTGAAATCCAGACATTTGGGGGGCTATTACTTAAAAAAACAACCACCATTTTCCAGCACCTAGCTAGCATAGCACAAGACATGCTGGGGCACAAAATTATTAAAATTATTGTCTAAAATTACCTTCAGACAATGTGTATAAGGTGTATATGAGACATAAATGAGTTTTGTATTTAGACTTGGGTCCCATCCCCTAAGACAGTGATGGCAAACCATTTGGGCTTGGTGTGTCAAAAGTTTTGAAAATGCCTAACTTGACCCTGCTGGTGTGTCTCCCCCCCCAACTTTTAATAGTACTTTGACTATTGCTACTTTTAATAGTAATTTTGAATTGAACTGAACTGAAAACAACTATAGAACACTGCATTTTATTTAACATCAATTAGTGATAATAATAAAAGAGGTCTTCCAAAAATCTCTGCCCTAAATGTTCAAGATAAGTCTGTAAAACTTGCAAAATTGTAAGGTGTGTCAGGGCCCTGGGGGAAACACTGGCGTGTCACCGAAAATGAACTCATGTGTCACCTGTGACACACGTGTCATAGGTTCACCATCAGGGCCCTAAGATATCTCATTATATTTATGCAAATATTCCAAAATCCAGACAAATCCGAAATCCAGACAACTTCCAGTCCCAAGCAGTCTGGATAAGGGATACTCTGTACTTGTATACTTGAGAGGATGAAATCTGACTCTTAATGGCTTGAGTCCAAAAGGTACCTTGTGCAAGCAGAAGGACACTTGCATTTGTGCAAGGTGCCTTCTGCCAATTTCTGCCCATTCGTCTCCCCAGCTCTTACACAGCATTTGAAGGTCTCCTGACCCTTAGAAGTGGCTTTACGTTTTTGGGAGTGCAAGGGCTGCAGGTTAGGAGGGAGAGGAAGCCCCACATTGTGAGTAGATTCCCCTAGAGCTTTTTTTTTTTTTTTATCTGAGCCAATGTTTCTAACTGAGCAGCAGCTGCAGAGACTTATCTCTCAGTATTTGTATGTGTGTCATTCATAAATCTGCTTCCTCCCCTGAGTTTTGATTATTACGATCCCAGAACAGCCCCAGCTGCCTGCCCCAGCTAAATTTACCAGCTGATCAGGAAACAAAACCAGGTCAGCCCTTTTTTTGCTTCTAGCTCTGCAGACAGAAAAATCAAGGGGTATGGTTGTTGCTGGGGGGGGGGGGAGGTAGCTGTAGGTCCCGTCCCTCACCACACCTCTGGAAATTGCCTTTGTTCCCAGGCCATCTCCAGGGACCATTTTTTATTTGGCAACCATAGACCCAACCACCAAGAGCTCCTGAGAATCTGAGGGAAAATTTCTCACCAGTAAATTGATTTCTGCAAGGTAGCTACTGTGCAGGAGTGAGGATAACATGACATGTCAGGTACAGGAAAGAAGAGCTGTACTGCTTTTATTTAATGGGTAATTTAATAGTGTGCAAACTAGATTTTTACTGAACTGTGGTGGAAGGGAAAGAGTACACAACTTTGCAGGAAACAGAAAGAGTGCATGAGCCTTGTTTTATTGGCAGATGGTCATAAAGAGACGCAAATTATTATTATTATTTAGACTGAGTCTAAATAATTTAGTCTATTATTTAGACTTATTTAGACTGAGTGACTGTAACATTACGGATAGCAGGAATCAGCAGGCCATGTCAGGAATTTATTTGTTTGCACTGCAAACGTTGCCATTTAAAAGAAATAAGCCCCTTCCCTCAAAAGGAAACGATCTGAGAATGGGTGTTAAGCTGTTTTCAGAAGCACCTGATAATAAACTTGGTGTATAGTACTACAAAGTATAGATTAGAGAGGCATCTTCATCCAAAACTGGAACTCTGTGGTTGGCTTGGCAGTGGGAACCCAGGAGCAAAGGAGACTCAATCCAACCAGCACCAGCTTCACACAAGTGAGATCAGGCGGATAGGGGAGGGTCAGGGGCATGTTGGAGGCAGAAGGGGGTGGCACCCAGTACAAAGCCCGATGGCTCAGGTCTGAGCAGACCCGAGGTGGTGGAGGATTACCTCAAGGCAAGGGAACAAATGTTCCTTTACCTTGATGAGACCTCCATGACTATCTCCCCCTCCCCCCACAAGATGCAGCATGTCCTCTGGTGGTGCAGCTGCATCAGCGGGGTGTGTGTGTGTGTGTGTGTTTAGACAGAATTCGGATTTGAGACTTAAGTAGCTATTCATGATACTATGAATTTCATTAAAAAAAAATTGGAGATAGGAGGGGATTGTTGCGGTAGCCATAAGGAGAGCACAATCCTGACTGAGACTGCAGGAATGGGAACTCTTTTCCCCAATGTAGTTCTCCACATACTGTCAAGACGCAGCTGTTTAGCTCTAACCATATAAGGCTCTCAGCCATTATTCTGCTAGACAAAGGCAGGCAGGAGTGGAGCAGCATAACAATTGTTCCACGGAAGCGAAGGTCAGAGGCAGGGCAGACTTTCATCTCTCTCTCTTCTCAGATACAGTTAGAGATTTGCGGATGTGAATTACTGTAGGTATAATTTTTGTTTTTATTTTGAGGTTGCTAACAATACATGTAGTAGCTTATGTTGCATTTAACCCTCCTGTTTGTCTACATGGGCAGAGCCATCTACCGGTAGGAGGTACTAGAACAATTACTGTTGTTCTTAGATTTTATATGCTAAGCTCAGAGACTGTCTGTCAGTCTTCATATGCTCATGACAACACTCCTTACCTTCTATATAGTTTGCAGGCTTGCTGCGCCAAAGCAAAGCCCAAAGAAAAGCTGGATGTGGAAAGCAATGATTGCAGAGCTTTCTGTGCTCTGATTCCTGGAACTGGGCACCAGGATGACACTCGAATGGCCAGCAGTTGGGGGACAGGCTGCAGAAGTCCATACCCCAAGATGACCAGGTGCAGCAGTTCCAAACAGGGTCCTTCTGCTTTTTGCCAAGCGGAGTCCAGACCAACTCTTGTACTCGAGAAAGAAGAGCCCTCTAACCCTGAGCATCCCATTATCCAAAGCCAAGAGACACACAGTGATGCAGAGAACAAGAGGTGAACCAGACGGAATAGTCCAGGAGAGTCAAAGCCCAGAGAACTAGATATGAAGAGTAATGGTCGGGAAGCTTTCCACCCTCTGATTCCTGGGATTGAGTACTTGCAGGTCAAAGAAGCTTGCACAGCCAATAACTGGAGACAAAGGAGTTTGCACGGCCAACTCACTGCAGAGAGCCAGACCCCAAGAAAACCAAGTACTGTGGAGTGCTGCCCTCTCCTCCTCACCCATCCAGCTACTTAGAAAAGCAGCCATGGGGGCAAGGAAATGGGGAGGGGGCAGTAGGAGCAGCACAAGGGTTGTTTTTTTCCCCTTCCTCATCTAGAAACGTTGGAGGAAGAGGAGGCCTGCTACTGCTCTGATCCACTTCCCGCTTGCTGAGAGTGAGCAGGAACAGGATTGGAGAACTGATTGAAATGGCTCAGTGGGTGGCGGGCTGGAAGGTGTGGTGGGCAAATGCTGGGGGGGGGGTAGGGTTTCAGGTTTAAAAGACGCACGTTTACCGGCCAGCTGGAGATCATGAAGAGTGAAAATCTTATTTCATATTTAATTATCAAAATAGTATTCTAAATAAAACATATTTACAGGGTGTCCCCAAAATACATTTTAATGAGCTCTAATTCATACATGCTTCATTGTAGAAAACTTGCAACACTTGAACACCGACCTAAGGGAAGCAGTTGGATGTGTCCAGCACACACGTTGGTGGATGTCCACAGATCCTTTAGTCAATAATGTCAGCAGTATATAGACGCCAATAGGGAACATTTCAAGCACATGGCCTAATTGATTGATTAACTGGGTCAAGCAACTGCTTGTGTACACCATATGCAGTATATGTATATACTATATATAACTTTATATAACTATAAAGTGTGTGTACATTTTCTTGAAATGCCCTGTTCTGTTAAAAGGATTAGGAAATGAGTTTGGGAGTTCTAATTTCAATACTAGATCAACTGCTCCTATATGATAGAATTCAAACTGGCCAGTTCTGTGCTAAACCAAAAACATATTTACCGGTATTTCGCTTGGTCTTTGAAGAGGGAAGAGGAACCTCCTAGGGACCCCTTTTATCTTCTGCCGCTGTTTTTATGCCATTGTTTTATATGCTGTTGTTGTTTTTATATTTTATCCATATTGTTCAACCCTGTATTTTTTAAATTGTTTTAACATTTCTTATTTGTATATTTCTACTTTTGTTGTATTTTTATTTTTAATTGTATACCGCCTTGAGCATAGGAAAGGCGGTACAGTATAAACAACTTTTAAATAATAAATAAATAAACTAAAAAATCCAGGAGGAGGGGGAGACCCAGGCTTTTTTATTAAGCTAATATGCCAGGGGACTAGTTAATGGTTCTCAACAACTCTCAAGGGCCTCAAGACTGCAATATGAGTGTCAGATGACTCACCTCTCCTTTACTGTGGTCAGTGAGAAAGACAAAGCCAGCATGCATCCTAGATCCTGAAAGAGACAGGCAGCCCAATCCTGTGTAAGATACGGCGGCCGCCCCAGGGCAGCCCTGGTGCATCCCAAGGGAAGGGGATGATAGTCCCCTTCCCCGGGTGTAAGCGACGGGAGGCCCATGGGCCTCCTCAAATGTATGCAAGGAAACTAAGAGAAGGGACTGGCAGCTGCAGAGATGCTTAGAAGACACATGTAGCTGATGTACTACCTAACTGCATCCAATGTACAAATCTGTATATTTGTAAATAGACAAATATTACAAAGATATCATGGGTTTCCAGTGATTTTTCCTCTAAAGGAACCCCAGGTAACACTGTTCTCCTGAAACTTCTCACCACTCAGGGAAGTGGGGCACTAGAATGTCACAGTATTTATTTTCAAATGTTATCTTTTAACTAAAGCGCATTAAAGATAAAGTGCTGAATTTTCTAGATGTGAATGAAAAGCATCCGTCATACCCAAAGATTCTCCCTTGCAACACTTCTCCCCGCCCAAGAAAACAACTCTACACAACTGCTTCTCTTACAAGCATATATTAAATAAAGCATCGCCAGACCATGGATTGTGAATTTTTCTTATAAGGAAGGCTCTCCTGGCAGAAAGCGTTAATCTCCTGTCCAGCTGGATGATGTCATCAGATGAGCTTCCTTTGTGATGTCAGAAAGCACCGTGGGAAAATTCTCTAGCCATTGCAGAAGTGGATCCCTAATTAATAGGTCTACCATAGTCCCGGAATCGAGCGCCGCCGCGGCCTGCAAAAGACATGAGCCTCTCCCAGAAGTGCACCGCGGCAGGCCAATGCAAGCCGTGGCTTCCGGCACTTCCGGTAAACGAGACGATTGCGTTGGTCCGCCACAGTGCATCCTTGGGAGAGGCTCGTGTCTTTTCTAGGCCACAGCGCAACTCGATTCTGGGACTATGGTAAGCCTACTAATTAAGATTAAAGTAGGATTCCTAATTAAGGCTATCTCAGAATGCTTAATAAAGTTCGGTTTCTAAGGGCCCAATCCTACCCAACTTTCCAGCATTAATGCAGCCGCAATGCAGCCCCAAGGTAACAAAACAAACATTCCCTTATGTTATGTTAGCTAAGTGGGCTACAGTCCACTTGCTGCCAGGTCCAGGGTCCAAGAATCATTTTTTGGGCCCAGGACAATCTTGTAACACAGGTGTAACACCCTTGCTTGCACACACATACCATCATCTCATCTCTTTGGTCTCTTCAGTCTTGCTTTGCTTGGTGCCTGAAGACCAGTCATTCAGTCTTTTATTAAAAACAGGTCTTGGCTGAGAAGGGGGGGGGGAAATAAAATTTTAATTCTGCATGGGTGTAATTTCCAATATATTATTTTCATGTTTCTCTATTTATGCTGCTATATTTTGTACGGCACTAAAAAGTCCAATCCTATCCAACTTTTCAGCACTGATACAGCCGTGCAAATGGGGCGTGCACTGCGTCCTGCCATGGGAAGGCAGTCACAGAGGCCTCCTCAAGGTAAGGAAGTATTCCCTTACCTCAGGGCTGCATTTTGGCTGCAGCGTGGCACTGGAAAGTTGGAAAGAATCATTGGGCTGTAAGAAAATGGCTGTTTCAGCTTTTTGATCCTGTTCCAGATGGAGTTAATAAAAGCAAACTATTTTAACTATTTCAAGTCTAAAATATTGTTCTCAAGTGTCTTCCATCCTGGTTTTTGGGTTGTTGTTGTTTTGCATCCGTCTCTCCCCCCCCCCCCCCTTTCATTTATTAATAGCCTGTGTTCCGGCTTCACCATCCCCTTTAATAGTGGCCTGGGCTAGGTAGGGTTGCTACTTTTTGTGATGATGTTTCTTCCCCTTTCTGCGTCTTTAGAAGACATAGATTTAGTAGGGGAACCTTCTTTTGATAATATGAAGATAAAAGGCGAGCAAAGCTTCCCCAGCTCAGCTGCATTTTTCTATCAATCACGTCGGTCGCTTCAGGTCGGCGTCGCGGTCCACCAACTGGCCGCACAGCTCTCAATGGCTGGGGGAGAACGTAATAAAGACGACGCCCTTGGACTCGTTGGCGCGCTTATCCTACACCAGGCAGATGTTCTGAATCTTGCCGAAGGGACCGAAGCGCTTCTGCACAGGGCCGGGAACACGCAGCCGCTGCAACCTAGTCGAGCGGGGGGGGGGGGACGACGACGACGACCAGCTCCTATCCTCTTTGCCTGCCTAGGTGCAGCAGCATAAGCAGCCCTCATTTCCGGCTTCTCTTTAAACGCCCACCACGTGCTGGGCAGCTGCACTACACAGAAGGGAAGTAGCCGCTCTACCCTGATCTCTATGGTGCTTCCCCCCCCCACTGCATCGGTTGATCTGGGCATCCCGTCATAGAGATACGACGTACTGGTGGAGATAAAACTTCAGGGTTAATTTTTTCCTCCCTCTCCGCGGGGTGGAAGTGAGTGCTGCTCAGAGACGTCAGTGAGACATTCAGAATGTTAGCTTAGCTGTACTTGCCTCCCCCCCCCCCAAAAAAAAAGATAGCAGCAATTGTAGCATTTCTAGCTTTTTCCAATTTAGGTCTTAATTTCAAGTGGATTAAAAAAGTTTGTAAACTGGCAAAACATCGTGGTAATGACAAAAGTTAACCATCCCTATATTGCGGGGTGTGTAGGGTTGGGAGAAAGAGAGTGATGACAAGCCCTGGAATGTAGTCAAGTCAGAGATATAAAACGGGTTGCAACAAAGACAATGATTTACAGCACAAGCTTATGCTACTCAACAAAGTAAATCCTTTAGTCGGGCTCACTCTCAGATCAGTGTGCCTGAAAAAGCCTTCTGCAGATCCCACCATTAGCCCAAATCCAATGCTTAATTGCACTGAAAAGCTTTGTGTTCTTTTCTCTTGCGGGCAGATGCGTTGTCCTTTTAAATGTTTAAAAACTGTTTTAAAAATCATACGAAAAAAGACTTACGTGTATTAAGAAGAGCATGTATCTGTTGCTACTTTTGTGCAGGAGGAGGAAGGAGGTGTTGCCCCCATCACAGTTATTACAAAATCTGGAATTTCTGTAATGTTTTCTCTTGGTTGCTCTTACCGCTGCTATAAGTCATAAGTCGGACGCCTTAAGCGTTCTGTTGGAAACCGGAACTATCTACAGTTTAGTTTATCTAGTTTTTTCGAGTCTGACCACTGCTCTACTACAAGATGTATCCATCGCGCCCCCTTGTGATGAAAAGGCACTGATACATAAAAGTGTAAACGAAAGCCCCCGCCGGGTTTAAAATCCTGTCCTAGAAAGCTGGCCCAAAAAAGCGCGAGGGCGGGAAGATTGTAGGGGAAACGCCACTATTGGCTACCTCGTGAACCAATAGATTTGCTCCGTTCCCCACTGGCTGTTGGACGCGCGTGGACTTGTTTTTCAGAAAACCTTTCAGGCAATTTTGCTTTCATCGCTTTGGAAGATATCCCCAGTTAGCCCACCCCCGTGATTAGAGCGCACCAATCAGCGGTCCAGATGTCACGACATGTTGAACTGTGATTGGACGACGCTATTGTTACGCAAAGTCTTTCTTTGCTTTGGTGGCACTTGTCGCTAGATGGTCGGGGTGTGGCAAGTGCCCCTCTGGGTTATTCGGTTAACTGGGGGGGGCTCGGGGCTAGCTTGGGCTTTGGAAAGAGGCCAGGCAGGTGTAGGAAGGTGCCTTGTTCTAGGCTGGACTCAAGGTAGGCATTAGGAGGAGAAGATTATTTAGAATTGATTACATGATTACAGCTGCTGCTGCTGCTATTATTATAGTTATTCTTATAAAACGTCTAGTAGTCCTCAATATTATTTCGTTATTCAGTTTATATCCTTCTCCTTCTCCAAAGACTCAACTCGAGCAGCAATATGTAAATCAACTGTAGCAGCAATGAAAACGGATAGTTTGAACTCCACCTTGCATGCTTCCACTTTCTCTCCCTGGCCAGTGGCTACGGAGAGTCAATTTAAATTAAAAGGGCTTCCACTGCTTCCTGCAGGCATTTAGACTGGAATTCTCTCCACAATTCCAAAACTGAGGAGCAGCCACTCCTATCTATCCTACCATGGTCTCTTCCATCATGCTTCCGCCTCATGGAGAAGATCCTTCATCTTTTTGGCACTCTGTGTTTCAAGCAGAAATACCCATAATATTTTTCAAAATTAACTCTTTAGGTTTGTTTTGTTTTAGCGGCCCCTTAGCTTACACAGACAGCTATATCCACAACCCCACTCTACAGATCACCTCATCAAGGTGGGTTCAACAAAGAGTTTGTCTTTCTGTAGATTAGTTTCCTATATAGCATATATCCTTTTGATTGTTCCATGAAAATCCACAATCAGTTGAGCTCTGCTTCCACATGGGAAAAACCCAAAGGTCAGATCTTAATGATTTTGACATGGTGTCCACTAAAATCCACAATCAAATCACAGATCACATCTATGATTTGTACAGTGCAGTGCATATATATGGTCTGCATATAATAAGCATGCAAATTCATGAGGATTGGTGTAGATCAGGGGTGGCCAACCTTTCAACACGAATATTCCTGGACCTTTAATGGTTGTATAGGTGAGGACATTTCAGCAGGTACAGCTGCTTTAGCAGCACCATCAGCAACTGCCAAGATTCTGTCTTCTACACAACTCTTCTGTGAACACAGAGGCCCTAATGGTGGAAAGTTGGCCACCCCTGGTGTAGATTCTTTTTATACAGTGCTTTTTGCCAGTGGTATGAGTACTTCACAGTGGTGCTGGTGGTATGTGACCTAGTAGATTGTACACAGGGCTGGTGCCAGACTATTTTGAGCCCTAGGCAAGGCCATTTAACCATTTTGTGAACAGGAATTTCATAGATCCGGCCATTTGTTTGCTTGTTTTCTTTTCAGTTGTACTTCTATGTGTGGAATTGAAAAAACAAGGCATCACAAAAACATACAGCTCTATTTTTAGAGCTCAGCTAAAGTCAGGTTGCTTCTTACCTTTTCATAGTTTCTAATGGGTGTTCATATTTTATTTATTTTTAAACTATATTTTAGTACCACCTTCCTGCTAAAGCTCTCAAGACAGTTTTCACTTTAAGATAATGACTGACAACGTAAGAGGCATGATAGAAAAGGAATGGGGAGGGAAGGGGAAAACAAACATATTTAGGTACCAGCTCTTTGATCCTCTCACATAATGAAGTTACACATTTGCTTAAAACATGAATATAGTATATCCTAATCAAATCAATGGTGGATAATTTCCAAGTACAATAACTGTGTTTGGACTAGAGACATAAATCTTAATTTCATCCAATTAATTCTGCTTGAATCTGCGAAATAAGTTGTCATTCTTGCAACTTCCTAACACTTATCCTTCAAGATGCTTACATTTTTCTAATTTCTGGTCATTGTTTGTTTATATAATTAAATTATATGAATAAAATAAATTGAAAAGTAATATATTTTATATTTTCACTCAGAGAGAGAGAGAGAGAGAGAGTATAGATACAATGTCACATGTCAGTTTGTTTGCTCAGAAGGAGGTGCTTTCGTTTGTTTCTTTAGATATTATTATTCAGTACACCTATGTGTTCAGAATTAAGGTGTGAAGCATGTTCATTTACATCTGTTGCCTTGATAGTTTGAACTTACACAGGGTTAAAAAAAAAGCCACTACTACTACAGTAAACTGATTTGAGTAGCAGCGTTACCACCTGGAAATATCATTATCAAGACAAACACTCTGCCTTTGTTCTTTTGATTATGCTACAGTAAAATAAGTATGACAAATTTGTCTTTTAGTCATATTCCAAATATATAAATAATAGGGTCTGCAATTTGAAGCAGACTTCCATTGTAGTAAACCAATAGGACTTCTGACTTGAGATAGTGTGTGTTGAGCTATTCAAATATTTTCACAAGTTCTTGAAAACTGAACAGATGATTAAAATTTGCCTTAACAACAAACATGACATCTGTCTTTGAATAAAAACTGGATGTTTCTTTTCAAGTCGTATTTGCTTGTTTATTTCTCCCTATTGCACATGTACATTTGTGCAACCGTTCCATATTACTTATATTGTCGTTCTAGTTTCAGCTGGAGTGGGGACTTGAGTTATCCATTTGTAAAGTGAATGGGCATGGTGCTGTTGCAGTTTTCCAGTCTGTCAACAAAATGTTAACTGCTTTTGCATTTTAGTGATTAAATGCAGCTTTTTATTTATTTACTTACAATATTTTTATCCTGCCTTTCCCCCACTGGTGTGGGCGCTCAAGGCAGCCAACATAATATATAAATAAACCTACAAGTGAAATAAGTGACAACAAATATTGATTAATGTTGAAAGCAGGCATTATGATATTCTAAGACTGAAAAAGAGGGGACCAATTTTGATTTTAAAAGATCCAAATATTTTTTTTTGTTCCCAGAGTAATTTAAATGCAGTTATTTTAGGGTCTGATGCAACCAGACAAAGCATTGATGGTGCACAAAACTGGTTCTAAACATGGGCAAGTAGATTTCTCATTGTGGTAACTAAATTTTACATTCTCTGTTCCCTTCACAATTATAGAATGCTTTTGAGCATTCAAAGCCCTTGGTATTAATTATCTTCTTATAATTCTTACAACAACCCACAGCGCAATCCTATCCAACTTACACCACTGGTGTAACCAGCGGGGGAGAGTAGGGTGGGAGGCTTTTTTTTGGGGGGGGGAAGATTTAAATCCCCATTTGAATCCCCCTTTGGAGAGGATTTGAATCCCCTTTCTGTTCTGGGGCCTCCCATTCTTGCTGCACTGCTGGTTACACCAGTGGTGTAAGTTGGATAGGATTACACTGCCAGTAAGGTAAGTATTATTAACTTCCTATTGCAGCTGAGAAGCTGAGTCATGCCTAAGGCCACCTATGAGTTCATACCAATGGCAAGATTCAACCCAAGTCCTGACTCTTGATTCAGAGTCTCTTAAGCTGCAATTCTGTACAAACATTCCTGGGAGTGACTCTCATTGAACTCAGTAGAACCCACTTTTGAGTAGGCATGTATTAGATTGCACTGTAAGCCACTGTGCTATACCAGCTTTTTACATTACACTTGTGAACAAATTTGCAGGCATGTGGCATTTATTTTATATGATTTAAAAATAGGTTGGTAGCACATAGCCAGAGAGATGGCAGTGTAAAATTCAATAATAATATCTGAGCATATACTACTATGTGTGTTTCATGTTGATTGACAGTGTAGTGTTCAATGCTCCTGTGACTACAGCATATGTTTTCCTTGATACTGTCTGTTGGATACTATAAATATTGGTGTAGAAACAGATGTGCTAAAGAGGGAATCACTTCCAACATACCACAGCTCCATTGCTGTCCATTTCTTTTTCACAGACTGCCATGGGCGATGTTGAAAAGGGTAAAAAGATCTTCGTTCAAAAATGTGCTCAATGCCACACAGTTGAAAAAAGTGGGAAGCACAAGACAGGCCCAAATCTTTCGGGTATTTTTGGTCGCAAAACAGGACAGGCTGCTGGATTTTCCTATTCAGATGCAAACAAGAATAAAGGTAAAAACAAAAGAGGGAAGAGGTAGGGTGAGTAGAGCTGTTTAACGAAAACAGTATTTCTAGAAATCATCAGCTCAGCATGCCAGCGCAATCCTCCCTAACTTTAGAGCAGTGGAGCACTCTCTCCACGCTCTAAAGCATAGCAAGTGTGCCATAAAGCATGTTTGTGATGACTCAGGTGTAAGTGGCATCGGCGCAGAGGTGCCGTGGCTCCCCTCCCTCGCCGGGCCCCTGGAGGCCCGGACCTGCGCCAGATGGCCCAGGTAAGGCCTACCTCGGCACAGGGGCAGGGATGGGTGGGAAGGGACAGCGAGGGAGGGGAGCCATTGGCTGGCCTGGGCTGGGAGGGGGCAGGGATATCGGCACACTCTGCCGATATCCTATGCCCCTTCCCAGCCCGGTCGGCCTTACACGGCCTCTCCAGATATACGTCAGCTTCAGAGCTAGGGTACATCCGAGGAGGCCCATATGCTCGCCGACACCCGGGGAAGGGGATGAATGTCCCCTTCTCCCGAGGTGCTCCTGGGCTGCCCTGCATAGGATACAGCAGCCGGCCCTTTAGGCTGGCCGTGTATCCTTATACAGGATTGTGCTATGTGTTGCTTAATTACAGTATCCTTTGATAAGTGGTTCTCAAAGTTCTCCCCGCGAGGAGGGGAGAACTGTGAGTGTGGGGGCGGGGACAGCAGCGGCAGTGCTCCTAGGGATTGTGCCCACACCGGGGAAAAAGTGGTCTTTTTTAACTTACCGGGGGTCCTGGCAGCCCTCTGGAGGGTGTGGGAAGGTCTGTGGCTCCCTCTGCAGGCCTCCCTGCACTGTAGAACGCCGCTCCAACACGACTGCTACCACTTCCAGTTTTTGTCCAGAAGTGGTCAAACTCCCCTCCTGTTTTGCTTGTAAGCGGAGGGACCAGCCTTTTCTTCTCTGGGCCCCAAGACTGTCTGGCAAACTGAAGCTACTGCAGGTACATGTGCTTACTTTTTTGGGGGGGGGGGAGAATTTTTACCAGACCTTTTACATTTGTGGGAACCCTTCTATAAATGTGCAGGATTGTTTCAGTACTTCGGGGGAAGGGCTTCCCTTTTGTATTGTATAACTTGTTTGATTAGGTATATATCAGCAGCCAATACTAAAGTGCCACAAGTAAAAAGGCAAGAGTGGGACTAGAAAAATAATACATTGACACAAATAAGACAACCAGTTAAAGCCTAAGCATGAAAACAAAAAGGCCTATTTAAAAGGTAGAGGCAATACCAGTTGGCAGGGAAAATTGACTGAAAAGGTTGCCTATGTGGATCCTTGAGTTAAGGATCTGTTGATTCTCAGGTATAGCAACATATTTCTATCAAGGTTCAGAAAATAATGTTTTATATTTAGGAAAGTAACGATTAGGGCTTTTTTAGAAGGTGTGAAATAAAACTTCCATACCTGATTATATTATTAGAATTTGCCATCCCATTCTGGTTACCAGCATTAGGTATCTAGAACATGTATTGATGTTTCGTTTATGTGATATGGCTACTGCCAGCCTGTAAATCCCAACCACATTATTAAAATGTGAGTTAAAAATAGAGCCTCAGTTATGTGGTAAATATTAAACGTGCTTAAATAGTAATGAAAACTGGATTTCATTTGACATTCTTTCTGATCCGCCTTTTTAACCTTTGTACTTTAGAACGTAAGCTGTTCAAGCTGATTTTCATATATATGAACCACCAGATTTGGAAGTCTCTCTGAGTATATTGCTACAACAGAGCTGTAGGTGACGCCTACTGGTGAAATACTGATAAAACGAGAAAGAAATGTTTCATTACTGTCTACATTTTCCAGGTATCGTCTGGAGCGAAACTACTCTAATGGAATATTTGGAGAACCCTAAGAAATACATTCCTGGAACAAAAATGATATTTGCGGGCATTAAAAAGGTGGATGAGAGAGCCGACCTTATTGCATATTTGAAAAAAGCAACCTCTTCATGAAACATGATGGCAGCTTCTGGGATGTCAAAATAATTTCCAATTTGTACAACTCTTGTGCCAAACTGATGTTTCATTATTGTGCTACCATGTGTTCATTAGGGCACTACTTAAGAAAAATCAAATAAAAGTTGATCTTTTCAGATGCTCTGTCTCTTATCAAAGCAACAGTGACCCCTTTTTATACATGTAGTACCGGTAATATACAGATATCATTTGAGGAGCCAATAGAACAAAGGACTTAAAATACAATCTTGTATCTTTATAGATACTCTTTATAGGGTTTGCATACCATTACTTTTCTGTTTCTTCAGAGCAGGCCTATGTAACTTGTGACGCACAAAGCCAAACACAGCCTGTCAGTCATTTATGGTGATCCTCCAGGAGCTCAATAAATTTCATGTTTTTACCTCTTGCCTGGGATTGCAGAAATAGGATTTTCAAGCACTAGCAGGTCACTTTGTAAATATAGGGCTAGTAAGCTATGTTCAACATGCCCCAATCGTATTGGGGACTTATGACAGCAAATCTAGTGATCTGCTGCTGCAAGTCCCCTTGTGATGGCAGAAATGTCACGCCACCATCATGTGCTACGGAGCCACGAGTGGAAACAGCTGGAGGTTCTGTGTGCAACAGAATTGCCCGGATGCTCCGCCAGTGCAGGTAAGGTGGTGGAGGGGGTAGTTTGTGGGCAGTTTGGGGTGGGAAGTAGGCCAAACCAAGGGGATGGTTCGAGGGCACGGTGTGTGTGTGTTGAATCTCGGCAGCAGATGCAGATGCTGAATCCTATCCCCCTTCCTCTCTTTGGATTTATGCCAGAAAAATAGCTGCCATATGTCCGAGGAGACCTATTGGTGACTAGGCACCCTACAAGGAGGTAAGTAAACAATATTTTAACTTACCTCTCATTGGCTGTCTGATTCCCTCTCCCACCATAGCATGCAGTGCATGCTCCATCAGCGGTGCTGCATGCTATGGACTGTTGAGGGATAGGATTGGGCTGTTAGTCACCAGTTGTGCAGTCATGCCTTAGTGTATTGTTGCTCTTGGGAAAAGTGAACCTGTATACTTGAGTTGCAATGTTTTATTCAGGCCAACTTTTCAGTGGAATCAATGGAAGAGGGGGCTAGTCAGCACTCTGTAGAACTCTTGCTCAAGTAAAAGAAAAAGTGCTGACCAGTGCAATTAATCTGAACAAAGTCAAGGGCAAAGACCATTAGATATATGTAGAATTCTGGTCACTGTTGCATCTAACTGCTATTGTGCTTGACAGGGTATTGGAAAAATGAAGTTTTGCTCTCACAGTTTTAAAATGTTATTCTATTCAAATGTTCTAATGGGTTAACAAGGTGTTAGCACCTAAGTGATTCTTTTACTACATGATGGGATGCAATTAAACCCAGATGTGCCAAACATTTACTGAAATGTTGCAGTGGGCAATGGTATTCTGGAAAGAGGAGGATCTTCCCAGATGTACAAATAGCTGCCTCACTGATTACGGTAATTTGAGACGATGTCGGTCATGGCTGTGGTGAGCCTGCTGAATGGCTCATCAGGATTTTGATTTGATTTGTATGTTGTGATATATATATATATGACGTCTTTTCTCTGGAGAACTGATGCTGTGTCAGTGTGCTCCCTTATGTGCAGAATTCATAGAGCCATTTGCCGGCTTCTTCAGACATAATACAAAACTGTAGCTTGTTTAGCTAGACCATGGACATAATACAAAACTGTAGCTTGTTTAGACCATGGTTTTGCATTATGTCTGAGCCCAAGCTTGCTCACAAACTAGGATGTGAAATCACAGTTTAAAGCTGCTTTCCAAACCACTGTTTGTGCTAGGTGTGGTTTCCTACCATGTCTGCATTCATGCCCTATTACAAACCACAATTAGAGCTATTGCTCTGCTTCAAGAGGGCTGCTGCATCAAGGGGATGGGAGGGAGTTTATGAAACTGTCCTGAGCAAATGAGAAACTAAAGCAGTTCTAAACTGTGGTTTGCCTGTTTTATGTGTGCGGAAGGTCAAACTATGTTGTGGGTTCTTAGCTATGGTTGCCACAAACCATGGTTTTGAGTAATATCAGACTTGGCCATTGAGCTCTTCTAGACAGAATACCCAGCTGCTCAGACCCAGGACATAGTCTGAAGACACCTGGTGAAGCAACCTTGAGCTGGTCATAGCCCAATCCTATTCTTACCCACCCCCCGCTGATGCAGCTGTGCCACAGAGGTTTGCACTGCATTCTGAGGGGGAGGGACTGCAGATCGGGAGGCTTTTCCCTTACCTCCCGTAAGCCCATTGACTAGCAATGGGTCTCCTTGGACCTACGCCAGCTCCTTAGATAGCGCAAGTCCAAGGAGAGAAAGGGGACTTGACGGCTGCTACTGAAGAGGATAGCATCTGGTGCAAGCCACCCACGCCAGGTGCCGCCTCCACTACGCTCTGCCCTCCCCCCATTCCACCCTGTTCCGCCATCCTCGCTGACCTACCTTTGTCAGTGGGAGCTCCGTGTCCTGCTGCCATGCACAGGGCCGCTCTAGCCTCTCCACCAGGTTTCATGAAGCACACCGCTCCGTGCGCTTTTGGAAGGTCATTTGTGATGTCTGGAAAGTGTGCCCTGCAACTGAAACTCTAGTTCTGGTGGCAGGGAATGGTGATAGGATTGACCTGTCAGTGTCTGAATGGGAGCTCTTCAGGGAACTCAATGTACACTGCCCTGAGTCTCATGGTGAAATGATGGATTGCCAATAATAGTAATTAAAGAACTTTTAAAAAAGAAAAGAAAGAAAACCACTTGGCAGCTCTTGTACTATGACCAGATTACAGCAGGGAGTACTGTATACTCTTATTGTGATTCCGTAGTTGTTTGGCTGCTCTTTGTTTCTTATGTCACTTGATTCTCTGCTTTAGGGCTATAGCCAGGTTGGAGGCGATGGGTAGACATTTAAAAAAGGATTTTTTATATATGACATAAGAGCTTTTGTTAAAGAATCAGAGATTGTTTTTAGAACAGAAAAAAAGTCTGGTTGAAAAGAGTGGCACTTGATGCTCCACAAAAGCGTTAATGCCAGGATGGTGTAGTGGTTTGGGAATCGGACTTAGACCTGGAAGATTCAGGTTCAAATCCCTGCTCAGCCACGAAGCTTCCTGGGTGACCTTGGGCCAGTCACTATCTCTCAGCCCCACCTACCTCACAGGGTTGTTGTGAGGACAAAAAGGAGGGGAGGAAATATGTATACCACTCTGAGCTCCTTGGAGGAAGGGCGGTATAACAATGTGAAAAATAAATAAAAATAAATAATGCTCCAAACTGGCCTGACCCATGATTCTGCATGGCTCAGCATAGACTTTCAAGATCATTATCTCCCATATCATCTTACATTGATACTGGGAATGTGAGCATGGAAGACACATAAGGGGAATAAGAGGTGACAACTAGTTTTTCTCTGAGGGTGCTCTTTCTGGGTGAGATGCAATAATTGAAGCCGGACCACAGGGGCAAGGCTTTCTCCAGCATGTTACTTGTCCAAATTTGTTTACAGTTATGTTCTGTCTCTCCCCATCCCTTCACTGCCCAAGGCTGCTCTTCAGACCTTTTTGCTGGAGAGGCATTTAGAGCAGCTTGCTCAGAGAGTCCTATGTGCAGTCAACAATGATTTGATCTTTTCCCCATCACTTTACAGTTTGGGCGACTGTAAGCTACCTTGTACATGGAGGCAGAACCAAGCTAGACTGTGTGCTTGTGTGTATTTTTTTTTTGTGTGTGTGTGTTTTGGGGGGAAGAGTCATTAGTGTTTCTTTGTTTTGGGTGTATCCTAAGACCTGTCTAGCACTTAGTGATGCTAACTGGATCTGCATAACTTCTTTGTACTGGATACTGTTATAAACTGCAGCAGCCTTTGAGGCTTTCCCCCATGATATCGGACTTTCTCCCTCACCCACCTCTTTTACTTCACACAAAGGCCAAGAATTCTGGGGAACTGGAAAGCTTGCCCACTCACTTCTGAGACATTTTCATGGTTCTTTGTGATAAAGGTATTGCCCGCCTTCTGTGGCTTTTGAATCCCCCCCCCCCCCTCTAGTGAACCAACTCAGCTCAGCTACCTCTTATTCTTGTACGTGGAAGTCAGTGAAACGCAGCAAGAGAAAAGCAGCCTCGTGTGGATGCCCATCAGAAAGACTTGGAAGAACCGCTGCTGGTGCCATGGAAAATTGCGCAGTGAGGAGGAGGCAAGCAGGGCGCCAGCCACGCGGGCTCTTGGGCGAAGAGAGCCCAGGGACTGGAGCGTGCGCTCGGGGAGCGAACAAGTCTGACAGTGGTCGTTATAGAGAGAGGTGTCGCCGGGCCTGCTTAGAGAGGTGGGGCTCTGCTTAGAGACAGCCAGACAGCGTGCCTAGCACTGCTGTAAATTCATCAAGGAAAGGCTCTGGGGAATCCCACTCCAGGGATGAATTGCAGAGCGGCTCTGCTGCTTTTTCCTCGGCAGCCCCCAATCGCCGACACATCGACTTGGGAGGAAAGTCAAGCACATTTCAGTGCAGGCGCTCCCTTCCAAGTAAGCCTGCCCAGAGTTGCGATTCTTTGCATACTTACTTGAGTAAGCCGCCATGAGGCTCTCAGCCGAGTAAATGTGCATAGGATCGGCTTGCGCTGTACCATTAGCAGGTCATGCTAGTTGCGGCCGTTTACCCTGGGTCTTCTTCACGACCGCCACCGTGGGGAGAAGCGTCCTCAAGACTTCATCTGGGTCCCAGAACCTTTTTCGTCTCTCGATCCTGGACCAAAGAAAAGGCTATCTGTGAATGGATAAGGCTTTCTTTGGGGCTGGATTGGCATTGGCAGGGGCTGGCTTTCTAGGTAGGCCCTGAGCCCCGTAACTGCCTGTTTAGAGACTGACCACCACACTACAGTGCAGCCATCCGTCGCCGCCTCCTTCAACGGGCAGCTGTGCTTACTGCCTTTCGCAACTGAAACTCTCCTAAGTGACGCTGTGTTTGTGCGGGGAGGGCGGGCGCCGGGAAAAGGTAGAAAAGTAAGTGGAATCCATTCCACGTAATGCTCAAAACTGTTCGGACGATTGAAGACCCTTACGGAGAAAGCAAACAAGACAGCAAGTTCACCGTTTTCCTTTGCCTGTGCCTCTGAGCTGAGACGAAAGAACAATGAGAGGGGCTGCTGCCCTCTACTCGGTGAATTCCCCCTTGCAGCCGCCTCACCTTGAGACGAGTCTGTACATCTCCGCGACCCCCTGGTCTCTGAGCCAGCCCCCCTTTCGCTCCTTTCACCGGCGGAGTCTCTCGAAGGTCTCAAGCGTTTGCTAGTCCTGCTCCCTGAGATCCTCTTAGCTAGAGATGCCCGGGCGGCTGACCCTGCGCCCTTCTACATGCTGCTGATCGTGTGCTCCGTCCTATGACCTCTCCACAAAACTGTGTCTGACGACGAGACCCTGTCTCTGTTTTGGGCGGCGGCTCCAGCTACCATCTGGTACCTGCAAATCTCCGCTCCGTTCCCCCACGCTAACAAGACATTTTCTCCACCGCACCGAGTCCAGGCAAGAGCTCATGGGGAGGGGGGCGCCGGTGTGTGCGTGACAGTGGAGGGAGGGGAACAAACGAGCGTGTTCCCTCCCAAGGGGCTCCTCCACGTCACTCTGGAACAGAGCCTCCGCAAGTTGTGTGTATAATAAACCCCATCCGCCTTGTCCACAGCCACGCATGCTCAAACTGGAAGGCTTCCTCTTCGTGTCTCCCCCCCCCCGTTGCAAGTGACAAGTTTCTGCAGTTCGCGATGCGCTATTTCTCAATGAAGAGCCACCAGCGGGGGGGGGGGGATTCTGTTGAGCCAGGCAGACAGGGCAGGCGTACAATCCAGCTCAAAGGGGAGATCAAAGTTAAATCTGCAGCCAAACGGCAAAAAGAGCAGCGCGGAGGAGCTGATTGTTTTATTTTATTTTTACTTTTGCTAAATTCACCGTTATAATCTAGGACGGAAATTTAGGTCAGAGTCTTCAGAGACAGCCTGTTCCTTTGTCTGTTTCAATTACTGTTTCTGTCAAGGTTTCTGCTATCTGATCGTCAGACATGGACCGGCTCCTCCTACCTACCTAGAATGACTGCAGTAAGGAGGGCAAATCATTGATGACAGCAGGGGCTAGAGAACTCAGCCCCGTTTTTACCACCACCGCCGTAGTCCAGTTCCACGTGACTGCCTTAGATAAGCGCTCCTCTTCTTTTAGATACACACTCGAACGTATTCGTTGCAGACTCTCCCACCACGCCTGGTTAATTTACTCAAGTTGTGCTCCCTTTCCGCGGTTCAAGCCTTTCTCAAACGATTCTTTCTGCCCCGAGAGTCCTTGACCCCAACTCCCAAATGTGGCCTGAGTTTATAGTAGTAAGGCAAAGGAACTCTGCACATGTTCAAATATTGTTTCTTTCGTGGAACCATCTGTTCCACCCACGCCTGAGTTTTAGCACTGTAAAGAGGGTCGCGGGGCTGAGCCCTCGCTTCAATGAAGCTTTCACCCCCCACGCTCTTCGGGATTCGTTTTGAAGTCCAGCCCCTCGGGTGCTGAAAGGCGGCTGCGTGCGAGGCGTCCATTGAGAAGGACTGCTTGGCGACGTCTCATTCATGAATTTTTGAAGCCGCTTTCATTCAAGCCCCTGCACAGAGGACGTGTTTCACGTGCCGGGATCCATGACTTGAGGTTCCCTAGCATTTTTGCGTAGGCATCGATTTAGCCGTGAAATGTGCTGCTCCACGTGTGCGTAAATATAGCTCACGTCAGTCCATCTGGGTGGATGCGGTCGGATTTTGTCTGGCGGCTGATTCTGCAGAAGAAGGACGAGCCGAGGCACGGAAGCCGCGTGTGTTTGCTGTTCCCACATCTTTTAATCGGACCTTCAAGACCGCCCCCCCCGCACATTTCCGTGGAAAGGTGACCACGTGCCCAGGAGCTTCAGGTGGAGGCTCCAGTCACAGTGTAAACGTCAGCCAATCTAGTAGAAGCGCCCATCTCTCTCACGACCATCGCTTTGTGGTCACAGGAAGCCAATATCCTCCCCCCCCCCAAGACTGTGCCATTCAAACCCTCCTTGATGGGGAAAGAATGCAACTACCCCGACTCACTGCTGTTAATAAAGTAGCATTCTATTAAACAAATAAAATAAATCCCGCTGAATTCGTTGGGACTCACTTCCGAGTAAACATGTATAGGATCGGGCAAGAGGAATTTTCTTTCCATGGAGCAATGTGTTATTCATTCATGCTTCCTATACAAACGTATGTAGTTACGGATAGCAAAACTTCTGTAAAAAAAAAAAGCATCTTGCCAATCCTTCCGATTGCCAAACAACCAGTTCACACAAACATTCACCTATGCCCAGTACTCCCCATCCTAAATACTTACATCTGATCCTAAATATTTTTACTCAAAAGTATGGTTAGGATTGCAGCCTTAACGACAATCCATTTAAAATTAGCAGGGTCTACCCTTTTCACACATGATTAGGATCCAGGCGTACACAAAAGGCTCATACAGAGCAATCCTATGCATATTTACTTAGAAGTAAGTCCTATTGTGTTCAAAGGAGCTGACTGCAGGTAACATTGCAGACTCGCACCTTAAAACCAAAAGTATGTTCATTTGAAATCTACCAGCGCTATATTCAAAGTAAAAAATGGTCTAGGGGAAAAGGACTTGAGTATTAAAAAAAAATTGTGGACAAGATATCACACCTATCACAGATATCATTCGCAAACAAAAGGGCACGTGGTCACTAATTTTGCACACACACTGTGCGACACACACATACATGTCTTTTCAACATGCTTTTCTTTCTCACGCACACTGAAAGTCTAAATATACATCCCATGACAATCTATAGCTGCCCAGCAGCATCTATCAAAGAGTTTGCATTTCTTAATGGAAGACCTGGAATGCACTGAGATTTCCTTTCGCAAGCCATTAACCAATAACACAGTGGTGTAACTTCCTTCCCCCATCTACTAGTTATGCTCAGGCTTTGCGAAGGGGGGGGGGAGAGAGAAAAAACAGATGCACACCGTACAGCGTCGCACATCATCTGCCCACCCCCAAGCAGCCCCCTTCATTCATTTGGCAGCTCACACTACAGCGAGGATCACCCGTCGACGAGATCGCCTCCAGCAAGAGAGGATGCTGCTGCTGACTCTCTGCCACCGGCTTTCGCTCTGCCTCCTCCTCCCCTCCCCCGGCTCACGCGTCCTCCCTCCCCTCCCTGCCTCCTCAGTGGTCCGCCGGCTGGGTTACGCAGGAGCCGCCGCCAGCACGAGCAGCAGTTGAGCAGAGCGCTTGACGTGCATCTCCAGAGAAACAGTGGCAGCCCTCTGGAGTACCTGGGAGGGAGAGGACGGGAGAAGCCCGCAACGGCAGGGGCCGCCTGAGTCGGGGGCGGCGGCAGTGTGGGGACCCGACCAGGAGCTGCCAAGAAGGAAGGCGAGGAGTCCGTGGGGAGGTCTGGAGAAGGCATTGCAGCGGGGACAGTAAGTGCAAGGAAGAAGAGGGCGGAGTTGGTCAGGGCTCGGCGGCGGATGGCTCTGCTTTGTGGGTCCCGTTTGTTCCTCCTCCCTTTGCTCCAAGAGAGGCGGGAAGCCCTGGGCAGCTTCTGATAGACCACGTGGTGAGTGACTTCTAACGCGCCATGGTTTCTTCTTGGGACGTCGGTCGCTAGTAGTAGTAGGAACAAGTGCCGCTGCGGCTCCCGAAGATGACTGCTTCATCCTGCTAGGGGCGTCAGGAGGAGCTCGAGCTTGGCGCCCAAAGTTTGCCGGGGGAGAAGGGCGCGCGGAAGAAGAACCATGTCGGCCGCCTCGGCCGCCACCAGTTTGGACTCTGCTGCAGTGGAAAGTTTCCTCGACAGGCACCCGGAGCTGGTGGAGAAATGGCTGAAGAGGAGAAGCTCCCCGCTCAACAAAGCCGCGGCTCCTAGACCTGGCGGCGGGGCCGACGAGAGGCCGGCCAGTACCAGTACCAGCAACGGCACCTCGCCGCTGAGCAGGAGCTCCCCCTTCAGGTGGGGCGGCCCAGCAACCCCTGCCGAGGCGGCCGCCGGCGGGCTGCAGCGCCGGGCGTCGCAGAAAGAGCTGAGGAAAAGTTTCGCGCGCTCCAAGGCCATCCACGTGAACTTGACCTACGACGAGCATGTCCACGCCCGGGCTAAGGAGCCGCTGAGCAGCGCGAGGAGAAGGGCGCTGCTGCGGAAAGCCAGCTCCCTGCCTCCCACCACGGCGCACATCCTCAGCGCCTTGCTGGAGTCCCGGGTCAACCTGCCCCAGTACCCACCCACCGCCCTGGACTACAAGCGCCACCTCAAGGAGCACAATGAGCGGCAGTTCTTCCTAGAGCTGGTCAAGGACATCTCCAACGACCTGGACCTCACCGCCCTCAGCTACAAGATCCTCATCTTCGTCTGCCTCATGGTGGACGCCGACAGGGGCTCCCTTTTCCTGGTGGAAGGCGCCGCCGCTGGCAAGAAGAGCCTCGTCTCCAAGGTCTTCGACGTGCACGCCGGCACCCCCATGGTGCCCTGCTACAGCACCGAGAACTCCAACGAGGTGCAAGTGCCCTGGGGCAAAGGAATTATCGGCTACGTGGCCGAGCACGGCGAGACTGTCAACATCCCCGACGCCTACCAGGTAGGAACTGAGCAAAAAGTCAGCCAGTCCGCAAGAGCGCTGGCTTGCTTTCCCCCTCCTCTTTCTACCCCGCCTTTTCAGCCAGGCGGCATACACAATAACCGAGAAAAGTCATAACAATTAAACTGTAAAATCAGGTGGTAAAAGCAAAACAACTCCCAGTTCATAAACCAGTAGTTCAGCAGCATGGAAAGCTGTCCATTCAAGATCGCTTTACCTACATTCCAAGGCCAGGCCCCAGTATCTGAAAGCTCATGATGCCTCCACAACCTTGATCTCCTTGATCTCTCCTCCCTTGATCTCTCCTCCCTTGAGTCCTTGATCTCCTCCCTGCCTGGATGGCAGGACCCTGTGAATAAGGCCTTGAATTCTGTGTTGGAAGAAAGGTGGGATATAAACATACTCACACACAAAACATTTTGACATGGTGTTTTGGCTGTCAAAGGAAGATCCCTTTAAGGAGCTTGTCATAATTATGATTAAGGTGGTTAAAGAATGGGGAAAGGGCAAGTTTTCTCTGATACTTCTGTGCATGCCTAGGGATTTCAGACACAGTAAGCAGACACCTGTACTCTGTAAGCATTTAGTTAAGTCCAGTGTTAACCACCTCTTTGGTACTGCTGGGCTTTAAGCATGTTGGTTGAAGGTTAAAAAGTCATTTCCCACACAGTTATGGGCGGGTTATGGTTTTAGTGGCTTGCACATGACTACCTGTTGTTTGTGTTTAGTCTTAGTTTATTCACGTGACTATTCTTTAGATCAGCCACCACCACCCCCAGTCATTATTAACTGCTTCCTATCTGTACAGTTTGTAAAATGTAGTAGATTTTGGACATTGTGACATTTGATCTAGGCTCAGATCCCTGCTCAACTGCAAAGCTCAATGGATGGCCTTGAGAAAATTCCTATCCTAAGTCAGGATTCCTGACTTGTCTTATCTAACCTGACAGGACTGTGGTGAAAGGGGTCTCTAATCTCTTCAGATGAAGAATGGGATACCAACGCTATAGAAAAATACACCATTCGTCACCGTTGAGCTGGCAAAATATTTCCTATTTCCAGAATCTTATTTGAACCAAATTCTTAATGCTAGGTCGGTGCAGGGATAGAAACAATTTTTAGGCACTAGCCTAAGTGCCTAAAATGGTCATATGCTTGCAAATTCCCCCCCCCCCTTCTTGTCCCTAGATCACAATTTTGCATGTCACCATTTGTCCGCACAAGGCAAATTTGTAATGGTACATCACATCAAGGCTTGGGTTTGTTATAAATGAACAGGTTACCATTTATCTTGAGGAAATTCAGGATGAAAAAAGCACCCAGCTACATGCACAATGATTTTGTGAATGTGCCCTTGTGGGGGTTGTGATCCATATTAGGTCACAATATGAGATCCACTTTTTGTGTTAAGTTTTGTACTCAGGCTCGCTCAGCTACTTGATTCATGTAGTGCATGGGTTTTGATGGAAGTACATATGTGGAAATTCTTACAAGGGATTCTTACAAAGGGATTCTTCTTATCCCTTTAAAATGAATACAGACAAGGGCATAAACAAGGCCATGAACATGAAAGCAGATTGCTACAACATGCATCCTGTCAAATTTCATATGCTCTACATATATTTTGTATTTGGGTATTTCTACTAGTGACTATAAGAAATAACATAAGAAGCATCCCTGCATTATTGTGACTTGGGAACTGGGCTGTAATAATTCATTTTAACAATTAACTGAGGTGAAATGGTGTGAACTTGTTTATGATGTGACCAAGTAAAACTGAACACTGGTGTTGCCATTATGCTTTTAGTTTGAATACACCTTTGACAGTATGTAGAATGCCACTGCCGTTTAGGTGACTGCTTGACAAACTGTGGGACTTGAGTTGGAGTTTTCTCTGCAATTATTAAGTGTACAACGAGGTAGGGTATATGGGTTCTGCAGCCATGTGAAAGGTTAAAAGCTGCAAATATATTTAAAAACACATCCAAACTACGTTAAGAACAGTTCAAAAACATAAAAGCACGTTTAATTTTTTTTTAATTGATAGTTTGATTGATAGTTCACTGAGAGAGTCTGCAGGAGTGGGCCACAAGAAGAGCCCTGCTGATTTAGAAGCTTTCAGGAAGCCCACATACAGGGCATGGAGGGACTAGTCCTCATGCAGCCCTACAGTGAATTTATATTATAAATCCTCCCTCCCTCCATCAAATCTTTTCTGAACTAAAAAGCCTCTAATTTAACCTTTCCTTGTAGGGAAGAAGTTCCAACCCTTTGGTAATTTTTCTTGCCTTTACACACTTTTCCAGCTCTACAGTATTCTTTTGAGATGGGGCAGCCAGAATTGTGCACAATGTTCCAGATGTGATTGCACCATAGATTTGCATAATGTCATTACAATACTGGCCATTTTGCTTTCAACCCCTTTCCTCATTGCCTGAAGCGTGGATCTTGATTTTTCACACACTGATTTGACATTTTCATTCTGTTATCCACCACACACGAGGACTTTTTGTGCCAGTGCATTGTGCTACGTTTGTCTACACTGAATCTCATGTATCGTTTGTGGAGATACTCTTTTGAGGTAGAAAGATATTCTTCCTTTGTAGTCATTTTGTGTTTTCAGGGTGGTTAGTGCCCCCTGCGCTGCCTGAATCTTATCCTGAATGCTGCCTCTGCATGTGCTTGTGCACACAAACCCTCCATATGAGGATCGGAGAGAGGCTGGGTGGGCAAATGATTGGGTGTGCCCCCCATCCTGCCTCCCTTACTTCCACTGAGTGTGGTGTGGAACCTCCCTGCTCTGCAGCACTTCTCTTTGAAATGAACTCAACATTCCCTGCTCCTGTTCATTGCAAACAGAAGCAGTGTGTGTGGAGCAAGAAGGCTGCATGCTGATTAAGCAAAGGGAAGTGGGTGGGCTTCAAATCACCTTTCTTTGCCTACTTGGTGCTTCCTTTCTTTTGATAGTTCTTACTCCAGCAGTGCTGGTGTGAAAAGCAGACTGCTTCTGCTGCAATCCTCTTCTGACTTGCTTTCAGCAAGTTGGAAGGGACTTGAGTACCCCCGTGGAGTGGCAGGCTGGGCAGTGGACAAATGGGCTTGTCCGCTTTCCACCCCTCTAAGGTTGACACTCCATGTGACTGTTTCAGGTTGCTGCATGGCAAGGCTGGCCTTGGCCATCCCCAGACCTGGCCAGTTCACTGTTCAACCCAGCTCCAAATCACAGATGAATATATTATTATGTCTCACCTCAAATCCTTGCGGGACCCCAGGACAGCCCGTATGGTGTAGGGGTTGGAGTGTTGGACCAGGACTGTAAAGATCTGGGTTCAAATCCCCACTCAGCCATAAAACTCACCTAGTGACCCTGGGCCAGGCACTATCAGCCTAACCTACCTATGTAATTATGAGAGTAAAATGGGAGTGGAGTGTATGCCTCCCCGAGCTCCTTGGAGAAGGATGGGATAAAACCAGAATGAATTCCTGTATGGGGCCCTACAACTTACTTTCCTCAGTTTTAGAGAACTGTCGACCTGCAGCCCACTCCTAGGGGCCTTGTAAGGTAAAGGTGACCCCTGACAATTAAGTCCAGTCGTGTCCGACTCTAGGGTGTGGTGCTCATCCCCATTTCAAAGCCGAAGAGACAGCATTGTCCGAAGATGCCTCCGTGGTCATGTGGCCAACATAACTCTTCTTGCCGCAGCGTGTACCATGCAGCTGGAACACGGAGCGCTGTTTACCTTCCCGCAAGTGGTACCTATTTATCTACTCGCATTAACATGCTTTGGAACTGGAGCTGGCCAAGCAACGAGAGCTCACCCCATCACGGATTCGAACTGCCGACCTTTCTATCGACAGCTCATGGTTCAGCGGTTTAACCCACTGCGCCACCCGCTGGCATATGGGCCTTGTACTACAGCGCATCTTCCAATCTGCTGTTGTAAAAGGCCAAGCGATGGCACAAATGTTTTGTATTCAATGGAGCAACTGGCGGAAACAGCCAGTGGCTGCACGCACATGCCAGAACTGCCTGGACACCGCAACAGAGCAGTTAAGTTGGTGGCATGGGCAGTTCGGAGGAGGTTTGGGGTGGGGAGGGACCATGGGAGGGGTTGGATCCTGGCGGCAGCAACTTGCACAGGATGCTATCCTCTCTTTCACTGCCCAACACACCCTTTTCCTCTCCTTGGACATGCCAGCTACATAGCTGAGGAGACCCATTGCCGACTATGCGGCCTACCAAGAGGTAAGTAAAAAAAGTTTTTTACTTTACTCTCATTGGCCTTCTGTTTGCCTCCCCCATAGCATGCAGTGTGCACTCTGTTGGCATAGCTGCATGCTGTGGAGTGTTAGCGGATAGGATTGGGATGCAATCTTATCCTCTGTTTCCTGTTTAACCAGTTACTAATCGTCTTGAGGTTCTCTGTCTGCTGCTGAAGCAGGGAGCTGTCCAGCAGGGCAAGGATCAGGTTTCAGGGCACACCTGAAGCTAGCAGTGGAGCTGTCCATGCTGGTAGCTAGAGCTACCAGTCTAAATACAGGGAGTCATAGATATAGGGAGCTGATCAGCAAAGGTGTTGCACCTGCAGCGTCCAGGTAGCAAGTCGAAAGTTTGATGGCTGGTGGAGGAGCACCAGAAACGCCCTAATTTGGAGACTACTTGTGATTTTTCCTCCAGAGTAAGGCTCAGAAATGGAAGGCCTTGAGCTGCCATTCATTTATTATGCCTTCTGGACCAAACTTCATTGCTGTCTCTGCTTCTGGGGGTGATGGTTGGGTGGGGTTGGAACTGATATGCCAGATCAGGGTGCATTGGATCCCCCAACTCTGTGCACTCTTCTTGTTGTCTTCTATAGCTGGTCCACAGCTTCTCCCATGGGCAGCGACTTGGGGCCTCCTGTAGGCTCCTCCTCCACAGCCACAGCTGAGAGGTCTATGCTGGGGTGTAAGCTGGAGTAAGATTTGTTGTTCTGCATGTTTAAGGCTTCTAGTTTTAATAATTATTTTCACTAATTTACCCAGGACAGCTGTTAGGACTGTCCTAGGACCCGTAATTTTCTGTCTCCTTTTAAAAACATGGTGTTACATTGGCTTCAGTAAAAGAGGCCAGTTTTTTGTGATGTTGCATATTTTTGTTAGAAAATCAACCATTTCACATTTTTGTTCCTTGAGAACTCTTGGGTGTATGCCATCCAGCCCCAGCAACTTAATTTTTATTTTGGCAGTTAGTCCAGAACACAATCTCCTGTCATCTCTGTCTGACTTAGTACTTCTGATACCCTCTGGTTGTTCTTCGCTTATTCCCTTCTTCCCCCCCATATGTTTCCTGTAAGAAAGCCTCAGAATAAGGTGCAATAGGAAAGAGGCTTCTCTGAGACATTTTGAAATCAACGCCATTGCAGAAAGACCACATGGCCAGGAAGACAGGTTATTTTGTGTATTCCGTGCCTTCTTCATCTGGTTTTCTCAAGAGCAGTAGATCCTATCCAGGTGGTGGGATTGGCATACATCATCCGAGACCATCTGACCACGTCATAGTGCAGGTTAGAATGTATAGGAGTTGTAAAACATCCACTTGGATGGCGCAATGACATAATCAAACGTAGGTTTCTTAATATCAAGGCCAAGAATGTATATGTGTGTTCTGGCTTGGCTCCCTCTGAGAACACATCTGTCTGTGGCCAAGTTCTCACCTGCCTTCCTAGGGATCAGAGATGTAATGGACCCCTTTTGCTGATCCTGGAGTAAGTACAGTTAGGGAACAGTGACATTTAGATGTGTTAGGGAATTATTTTGCTTTTAAGTTAGCTTATAATTATTGGCGTATATTTTTGCCAATGCCCAAGCTATTTTCCAAGCCTGCTTGCTTTATTATTTCCTGTTTCTCTTATCCAATCCACCTACCTCTTGTATTTTTTTTAATAAATTCTCTTTTTATTGTTTTAATTTTTACATGCTTGTGGTTGGTTGAACTCAATCAGAGCCTTGCCCAGTCCTCCTCTACCCTTGGCTACGTGCTATAGTTTAGATCAGGGGTTCTCAACCTGTGGTATGAGTACCCCTAGGGGTACATGGACCAATGGCAGGGGGTATGCCAGAGCCTGTCCCTTATCAGCATCAATCAGTAGTTAATTACTTGTTAATTAGAACTTAAATGCAGTCTGTCTGTCCTGTCTGTCTGTCTGTCTCTCACTCACACACACACACACGAGTTACATAAGACATTTTTCACATTTAAAATTGTTTTAGTACTTTTTATTTAACAATTAATTACTTGATTAATCCAATTAATTAGCAATTAATTAGCAGGGGGTACTTCAGAAAATTGGACCATGATAGGGGGCCTCCGGGCCTCCAAAGGTTGAGAACGCCTGGTTTAGATTTTTGGGGAATTCTCTGCATAAACTGGGGGAGAGGCTTCTGAGGACAGGCTCTCTCTGCCTGGCTTTGTCCTCATCAGTGGCGTTGCTGGAGGGGGTGCGGAGCTGTAAGTGGTGGATGATGCTGCAATGCACCGTGTAAGCGGCCCCTCCCACCCGCCGTCAGAGCCATTCAGGGCAGTGGGGGCAATGTGGAGACTCTGTTGAGCTCCTGCGTGTTGCTGTCGTCTGCCCCAAATGGCTCCGACGGCGGGTGGGAGGGGCCACTTACATGGTGCATTGCAGCGTTGTGTGCCACTTACAGCTCCACACCCCCTCCAGCGTTGCCACTGGTCCTCATGGTGGCAACAGGGTCCTCCAGTTTTGGACCTGGCATAGGTGCAGAATAGAGAAAGGCAGGGAGGCACTGTCCTTAGGGCTCCTTCCCCCTCCCCCATCACCATACCCTCCCTCCCTTAAGTGGTTTAAGTTTGGTTTTCTTCCTCAGTGAAGACCAATGCAAATAATTTGTTCAACTTCTCTATCCTCCTTCAACTGTCCTTTCACGACTTTCTGCTGAATGGTTATAACCATTCTTTCTGCTTTCTTGCTTCTGATGTATTTAAAGTAATATTGTTTGCCTTAAATGTTTTTGGCAATATGTTCCTCAAATTCTTTTTATGCTTGCCTTATTGTTGGCTTCCATTTGTTTTGCCAACATTTTTTCTCCTTTTTGTTCTCATTTTGAAAAGAAACCTTTTTTTGGGCTTTTGTAGTGTCCTTGACTTTGTTCATTAACCATGCTAACATCCTCTTGGTTTATGCTTCTCCTAATTTGTGATATGCATTCTATCTGAGTTTCTGAACAACCTCTAAACATACTGAAGATATTTGTTTCTCCTTTTCAACTCCCTTTTAACTAATTCATTCTTCCTTGAATCTTTTCTTTCTCCCCTTCCCTAAATTCAGTTGTATATTGTCAACAGCAGTGTCAATTATCCAATTTCAAGTTGGGGACTTTGGGTGGTGATGGTGGAAAACAGTCCCTGGCATAGAAAATAGAGGCATGGAACGGTCCAAATTAATAAATGGCAAGAGGCGGCAGCAGTGCTCCCTGTCCGTACGGCAGATCAGGAGGTTTTATATTATTATTTCCCCTTACCCCTCCATAAGCCTCTTGCTCCGCAATGGGTCTCCTCAGACCTGTGACAACTCTTTAGCTGGCACAAGTCTGAGGAGAAGAAAGGGGCGGGGAGGGAACAGGACCTGGCGCGCACCATCGCCACCGGATCCACTCCCTCCTGCAGTCTCGCCGCCTTGTTCCTCCCAGCTCCCTGCCCAGTTCCCCACCCGCACTGCTGTGTTACCTTCTCTGGCGGAGCCCATCAACAGGATTGGAGTGCTGCTGCCTCTTCTGCTGTTCTAAAGCCCTGCCCCCGACAGCCCAATCTTGGATAGAATTGCTCTGTTATTAGTCAGAATACTAGGTCACTGACATATGGCAAATCACCATCATCCAATGTACAATTTTAATAGATAAAATAATATAAAACTTTTTTTTTTTTTGAGAAAGTCAGTGAAAATTTGGAATCACTGATTTACAAAATTGCATTTGGAGGCAGAGGGAACAGATGGGCTGTGAAATACCCATGACTAAGATCCAGGGAAAGATGCAATATTGATTACGGTAACACTGTTTGGTATCACATTTATCCCTTGCACGTACAGCCCTGAGGTACGGGCTCCTCAACCTGTTCAGTGAGGTCACTGATGTGGACTCTGAGCTTGAGGATCCAGCCATATGTTCCTCACATCTCTAGAACTGGAGCAAGGCTCATCTGTCACTAAGGATTTTTCAGATTTTAAGGACTAGGAGTCAAAGCCATTATGTTTTGAATGTAGGGAACTATGGACTCTGAAACTGACCAAGGATTCACTTTGCAAGGGAAGATGTGATAATTACCAGAATTTCTTTCCTTCAGGCCAAACCCTTGATCAGTTTGCAGCTTTATTCTCTTCTTCTCTGAAACATAATCCTGAGGATTAAGCCTTATTCTGCTTCTGCACTGGAATAAGTTGTACAATGCGCTGTGGTTTCAAAGGGAAGTCCCAGATGAGTTGGAAGGAGCAGCAATACTTAATTTCTAAAATCAAACAAGCTAGATTCCCTGAGCTTTCCAGTTGCCCAGATCTACAGAGGGTGGTTGGAGGGTTGCCTTGTGGCAAGGGAAGGGCATTCTGTTTAAAGGCACTCTTTTTTATGATTTCACATATTTGAGTACTGAGCCCTGCTACCGAATAAGTTCCAGAGGAGTGCTTGTTACAGTGCTAAAAGAAAGAGGATTTGGGTCTCCATTATTGCGGCAGTCATCAGATACTTCCATCCGGTCATGAAAGTATTCGGTTTCTTTTTTTATTTGTCTTTTTATTTGTTACGCTACTTTATGATTCGTAGAAGTGTAATCACAGGACGTGAACTTGGAGACTGGATTACAATACTGCTGCCCCCAACAGAACTATTCTTTATGATCGGGAATTTTGGAAACCTGGTACACATAGTTTATTACTTTCTTACAGGCATAAGATATCACTCCTTTCCCTATGGTCTACTTCCAGCCAGCTAGCTGTACCACACAAATACATGCAGGGGAGAACATGATAGTAGAACAATCAGGAAACCTCACTTTAAGTCATAGGTGAGGTGACCCCTCAGAACCACAGACTGACCAGAGAAGGAAATTAGAGGTTCCCACTTGGACCTCTTGCATGTTCTGTACTTTTAAAGACCTGTTATGTATTATTTCAAACCAGTCCCTTTTTTTTTTTATAAGAAAGCAATTGAGCAACAACACAGTTCTGCACTCATATTCCATCTGAGGGTCAATCTCTGATTTGCACCACAGCATTATAGTTTTTCTTGTTCCATTTTTCATGCATCCTTGAAAGCATCTGCCCATCACAGTGATGAATAATGTGAGTCTCAAGGCTCTATGAAGCACATATTGCAGCAGCATAGTGTTGCATGAAGCTTAAGTAAGGAGAAGAATGGCCAGAATGAGCACACAAAGGATCATTGTCAAGTGAGCAGAGGCTGCCACATCAGATTTTGTTAGAAGTGTAAATAATTCTACATTTCCTTCTACTAATGGTAATTTTAATGGAGAGAAAAATGAACATAAGGCATTTTGAGGGTGGGGGTTACACAGATTGCAAATTTTCCCAATATGTTTAAAAAGGCAGACCTTAATAGCCCCACCTGTCCACAGCATGTAGCTCTGCCAACAGAGTGCATGTTGTGATGGGTGTGTGTGTGTGTGTGTGTGTGAGTGAGTGACCGACCGACCGACCGACCGACCAGATGGCCTGGAAGAGGTAAGTAAAAATATTGTTTTATTTACCTGCCAGTAGGTGGCGCAGTGGGTTAAACCACTGAATATTGTGCTGTCGATCGAAAGGTCGGCAGTTCGAATCCGTACGACGGCTCCTGCCAACCTAGCAGTTCGAAAGCAAGAAATTGCAAGTAGATTAATAGGTACCGCATTAGCGGGACGGTAACAGCGTTCCATGCCGTGTTGAGTCATGCCAGCCACATGACCATGGAAACGTCTTTGGACAGCGCTGGCTCTTCGGCTTTGAAACGGAGATGAGCACAGCTCCCTAGAGTCGGACACGACTGGACTTAATTGTCAAGGGATACCTTTACCTTTACCTTAGGCTGCCTGGCTACCAATGGATATCCTTGGACCCACGTCAGCTATTTTGCTGGTGTATGTCTGAGGAGATGCAGGGGACATGTTGGGCTGGGAAAATGGGGTGTACTACTGGCGTGTACTGCCAGTACCCTGGCATGTACTGCTACCACTGGGATCCACCCCTTCCTACCCTCGAAATGCCACTTGCCTGCCGTGCTCCACCCCCGTTCCTTCCCCTCCTGCCCTCAAAACGCCTCCTCTACCACCTTACCTGCACCAGTGCGGCATCCAGCAATCATTGCTGTGTGCGTGGGGCCTCTGGCTGTTGGTATGGGTGGCCCTGAATTGCATGGCAGTGGCATGTCTTTTACAATGCTGCAGCAACACTTATGGAGACAGGCTGGGAGTTCCGCTGCCATAAGTAGCCCATGGGATTGGACCATTAGGCTGCAATCCTATACAACATGCTTGCCTGGGAGTAAGTCCCATTCAACTCAATGAAACTGCTGAGTAAACATGTATAGGGTTGTAGTGTTAGCACAGTGATCTTCAACTTGTCAAAAGCTGGAACCCACCTCAAACCTCTAATTGCAACATGGGACCCAGTGTCTGCCCCAAAACAATGTGGCATGACAGCACTGCCACAACCCACCAGAGGTCCATGACCTAGTTCTGAGTGTTGACCCACTTGTTGATGACCTCTGACTTAAAGAGAATCCTGAAATGCAGGTTCAGCATGAACAAAACTAAAGTCTTATGCCTGATTTTCTCTTCATATCAGTTGAGTGCATGTGTAAAATTCTACATTTCCTTCTACTTGATTTGCTGTTTAGGGTTTCAGGGGAGCGTTTTTTTTTTCCCTTACAGCTCCATTCTAAACATGTTTGCATGGAAATATGGCCCCCCACCAGATGTGCAGTTATTCTGTGGGAAAGTGCATCCTCGGGTCACATCTATGAGTGTCAGTGCTTGTGGGACTTGCAACTACATGTTCACCTCAATTTTGGAGTTTCTTCCTGGCAAAATTCATGCTAGTCCCTCCTTTGGCACTGTCAATACATCCTTTTGGCAGATGTATCCCAGCAGCACTTGCCTGCTGAAAGGGGTGGGAGTTTCCCCTTGAGGACTTGCCCTTCTGATGGCAGAAAGTTTCCTGGTTCAGGCATTCACCACTCCAACTTTCTCAGGGAAGTTTTCTTCCCTCAGTGTTCAGTTCTGTATAATTACACCATCACAGGAAACAAGCCCGTGACCTCCCAAATAGCTCACTGGGATAAAGCACTGACAGCGCAATCCGACTTTTGTGCCAGTTTAACCAGCGGCGCAGCGAGAACGGGAGGCCCCAGAACAGAAAAGGGATTCAAATCCCCTTTGAATTCCTCTTTTGGAGGGGATTTGAATCCCTTTTCCGTTCTGGAGCCTCTCGTTCTCGCTGCGCCGCTGGTTAAACCGGCACAAAAGTTAAGTTGGATTGCGCTGTAACTTAGGAAATGTACCAGATGGATCTCTACCAGTCCAAGCCTATGCATGTCTACTCCGAAGTAAGTCCCATTGAGTTCAATGGGACCAACTCCCATGTAAACATGTTTAGGATTGTAGCCTAAATCGAACCAGCAGAAAACTTCCTTTTTGCAAACTCATTCAGCAACAATTATGTCACTCTTTACACAGTAATTCTCTCACCACACAATCACTGGAGCAGACAGAAGTAAATCCACATCATGTGTGATCTGTTTCTCCCAGTATCCAAGGCCACAGATGCAACCATATACAGCAATACCTCCTCCAGTGCTGTGGATATGTTCCTGGAAAACAGAGTACTATATGAAACAGAGCTGTAGGAGGTAATTATAACTCTGTTCTACTCACAGCTAATGTAGATGGGTTCACAGTACTGTACTTGCCAGTACATTCAGTTGGAACCTGCTGCGTAATTGACCGCTGCGGCTGTCATTTCTCCCACATGGCAGCAGTGGAAGATGATGGAAAGAGCTACTGCCAGGAGAATGAACCAGGTTGTGATTCAACCTTGGGAACTACAGGTTTCTTGTTGATGAAGGCATCTAGGAAGATTGCTTTGGCCCCTCTTTCCTCTCCCAAAGCATTTCCTGGTAGGCAGTGATTGGCCCTGTGCTGGCAAGAATATCCTACTCTCATTGGCGCAGTACTAGCCAGAAGACGTAGCTTCTGTTGGGTGAAAGCACAGCACGTACGGTTCTGCACCAAACTTCTGAACAGTTTTATGGATTTTAACCTATTCCTTTTTTTATAATGCTTTAAAAATGGACAAAAAAGTGCTATTAAAGAAACAGTGTTATAGGAGGTATTACTGATGATGATACAGTAATTGTGCAAAAAAATGCATAAGGAGCTGTAGCCTAGTGCAGTACATGCTTTGTATGTATGAGGTCCCAGATTCAAATCCTAGCCGGGATCTCCCATTAGAACAGGTTGGGAGGAGCCACAAGCACACCTGAGGGAGTATGGTACAATTCAGAGGGAGTGGTACATAGTGGACCACCAATAAAGCTAATTTATTGGTTATTTTAATTGTAAACATTCTGTCTGAGAAGAGAAGTGTTAGCAATACTCTTCCTATATTTGTGCAGATGTGTGCTAAGTGCCCATCACCAAAGCTTCCCCTGATGTGCTTTGAGTTTGCATGTCATGAGGCCAGAGTGATATAGACCTATGCTACACACCTTATCTCTTGAGTTATGTGTTCTTTGGTAGGGAATTATATGCAGCTGCAGGTGTGCTGTGACTGCCTGCAGGGTTATTCAGGAGCCAATGCTGCATCATGACTGCAGACAGAGTGAGGGGAGGTCAGCGGGAAGTGGTTTTTGGTTCTCCGAGGAATTACATGGGAATGTATTGATTTACAACAGCACTTATGCCAGTACAGTGTTAAAACTATTGCTGAGGGTGGTGCCAAGCAGTGGCGTAGCTAGACTGGAGCGGAGGCAAGTAGTTCTGCAAGACTCCGTTACACTGGAGACAGTGGCCCCTCCCCCTTGCTGTTGGAGCCATTCTGGCAGCAATGGCAACACGCAGGACACTCCCCTGTCGCTGCCGGAATGGCTCCAACAGCAAAGGGGGAGGGGCCGCTGACTCCGGTGTAACAGTCTTGCAGAACTACTTGCCTCCGTTCCAGTCTAGTTTCACCTCTGGTGCCAAGGATGGAGGATTCCAACTTCTCTTGCTTCTCCCCAGGTTGGAGTCATGCTAGTCTACTGTTACACCAGCAGCAAAAACCTGGTGTTATGCCAGTGTAGAGTCCCTGATACTGATATATTTTCAGGATCTGCTAGTGCTGGGAACTTAAGTGGCCCTCCAGCCAACGCAAACAGATCGTAAGACTGTGCTGTTAGTAGTTTTATTGCTTTCAGAGTTGAAGTACGGTGGCATGTGTGTTTTCAAAAAAGTAATTTGCAAGTTCCTTTCTGCTGGGAAGGAACCAGACCATTTTAACTTATTTTGTGTGGTCTGTGCTGCTACCGGGATGGCAACAAATTCCACAGCACTTCATATCTTAACAGCACAATCCTAACCAACTTTCCACTGCCAACAGGGTGCACAGTGCATTTTGCAGTGCAGCAGGGGCAGTCATGGAGGCCTCTTCAAGGTGAGGGAACATTTGTTCCCTTACCTAGGAGCTACATTGTGGCTGCACCGGCGCTGGAAAGTTGGTTACGATTGTGCTGTAAGTATGAGTTTTGTTTGTAAGTGGCAAGGAAGACTTTGGCTTTTTTCTTGTTAATTTTTCAGCCAACCTCAATTTATTCTCTTGCCTCAATTTATTCGGTAGATGCAAGACAACTGAATATTGTTTAAAACAAGAGGGAACTTTTTCTCATTTTAATTGTGTAAAAAGAATAAAGGGGCCTCGAAAGACACTCGAGTGTTAAGCAAACACAAGTAAGCAGCAGATGTTCCTTTTCAGATCATTGTTAATGCTCACAATACACTACTTAAAAATTAATGGCAGTAGCTTGTGGTGATATTTTGACAGGACTGTTAATGGTGAATGCAGGTGATTGATCAACCATTAAGAGAAGAGGTATCCTCAGTGCTCTGTCAGAATGACAGAGAAAAGGAATAATATCTGGACCTACTTTTTATGCGTGAGAAAAGAATGGCTACATTAAAGCTAAAAGGTTGGATTTCAGGAACCATTGAAATTGCTTGGAGTAAGCAAATACTGTATTGGTCTGAGTATAAGACTCACTTTTTTCTCCTAATTTAAGTTTTTAAACTAGGGGTGCGTCTTATAATCAGGTGCGTCTTATAGTCGGGACAATACGGTATTAGTTGCTTAATTAAAAAAAAGTCTTACAATACAAACATGTTTTAGAGCAAAGGATTAGTATTTAATATTCAGTGTCTCTCAGAAAAATGGACAAGATTGGATAAATTTGTCACTGTTTTTTCACCCATCTGCTTTCCTGCCTTGGAGCCTGTTCAGACTGTCACTGGAATCAATGGAGGGCCTTACTATTGATTCGCTGTGAATTGGATTGTGTTCCTGATGACATACAGAGTGGCTTGAAATTCTACTGAAGCAAAGGAGTATAGAAAATGCTCAACACTTGTTGAAAGCAAGCCTTGATATACTTAGGTCCTGAACAGTTCCTGGAATCGCAGGAAGGCAATTTTTCCTGGCAATACAGAGCCCAACGTGAATGATTCCTGATCAACAAGGTGTTAATTTATTAAGCAACAGATGGCGGAGCTGAAGGCTCCTTGGAAGCCACAGACTCTGGCCTCAATCCAACAGTTATGCAGGCATAACCCCGAGGAGCTGAAATCCCGCTGGTTGGCTCTTAGGCAGGAAGGGGAAAGTGTGTATCTAGAAAATCCAGCTCCCCGCCCCGAATAGATAATTCTGTGACTAGAGCTTATTATTCTGCACATAGCTGCTGGATGAGGCTGGGAAACTGCACGCGTAGTAGCACTTGTTTGCACACATGATTCTTGTAACCAACTTAGTAATATGCATGCACATTACTTCTAGCTGGATTGGGGCACATGACCTCTAGTCCCAGGTGTATGAAGGCTCTTTATAGTTATTCAAGACCAAACGATGTTTCACACAAACACATATAACTATAGCCCAATGGCCCTCCCCCCCCCCCCGGAAAATCTGCTTTGGGACAGTAGGAAACAAAAAAATAGCAGCGGAAGGGGCGCTTAACCCTTTCCTCACCTGTTCATTTCTCTGCTCGTCATACTCTCTTCCAGTGGCTTTCTCCCCCATGAGATTTTAAACATTTGCATTTGGTGGGACTGCCATCATGTCCAATTGCCGCAGCGACCATTGCCCCTCACATACCTCTTGCCTTTGAGTTGGCAAATTGGAGGCTAACTTGTAGTGTTCAGGGTGCTGGGTTTGACCCTGCAGCCTGCTGATTGTGATCTCTACTATAGGTGACAGCATTTCAGCCAGTTTCAAAATGAAACTGAATTCCACATAATGAGCTTGGCTGTGCAAAGCCAGGTAATTGATGCTGGTTTGCTGCTTTCTGACATCACCCTGACAGCTGGGCTCTGTGATAAAACTGTCCATTAAATATCAGTCTTTAGTCACTTGTGTACACAAGCTTCTTTAAAGCCAGGTGAAAGCCACTCAAGCAGTAATGATAACTCGTGTGTGTGTGTTTTCCACATTGGTTGTCCAAGTTGTCATCAGTGAGGCCAGGTTAGGTCTATGCATACAGCAGAATAAAATGGGAATAATGCAGTAGAGTACAATCCTGAGAGGGTGGAATAGACTGAACCACTTTAGATTGTAGGTGGAAGATACCTTTTTGAATGTTACATAGCAATCTCCTTGCATGTAGAAAACTAGCAGGGTTCTAACTGCAGTATAACCTTTCTCCCTGTGGTAATTCTTTTTTCTTCTTTCAGGGAAGGTTTTGTTTGTTTAAAAATGTAGCAGGGGGGGGGGATTTAAAAATGGCATCTCTCACCTGCAGCCGGAAATTATAAAATCCACTCTTCCCTCTGAAACAATCGCCAAAAGAAAGGTGATTCTTTTATGATGATGAATATGTATGTACTGCTTTTCAACAAAATATCTCCAAATAATTTACAAAGAAAAAAACATGGTTCCTTGTCCCCAAAGTGACTCAGAATCTAAACAAAGACAAAAGAGACATGCCAGCAAATGACCACTGAAAAATATGCTATGTCAGGATGAAAAGGAATACTGTAGAATTAGATGTTTTCCCCTGGTAAACATGCAAGAATCACTACTTGAAAAGCTGCTACTGCAATGAAATGCAGGCTGAATTTCCTGTAAAAATTGAAAGCTGCTACTGGCCATGATTCTCTGTGGGTGCCTTGGATGTAAATAAATATTTTTAAATATATTTTTGTATGAAATAAGGCCTGAATTAGGGGAAAAAAACCCATGGAATTCTCTACTAGTGTTGGAGAAAACTGTTATTTTGTCCCTTCCCTTATACCATTTGCTCCACAATAATCAAATGCATACAAGATTGTATAGAATTTAAGCAGTTACATTTCAGTTAGAATTTCCTGCCCAGGCAAACTCCCAGTTAATCAAATGGCGAGTCTGATACCTGCAAGGATGGGTGCAATCTCTCAGCCCGTGGGGTGATCATCAGCTCTGCAGTGAGAGGTAGCAAGAAAGATCATTGGTCCTTAGGTAAATGGGACGTTTACCCCTAAAAGTTTTGAGGAGTTTCCATTAGTCACCCCTCTTTTTCCAAATGGGTGTCTTACCTAATTCCAGTGTTATCAATGCGTAGGGCTTTTCAACAGCACAATCTTACACGTCTATTGAAATATACCGATAAGTCCCATTCATTCAATAAAAGTGCATATAGGATTGAAGCTTTAGTTCTTTTTCACTCCTGAGCTCCACCCTGTTTGGCGTTCCTGCCATCTGTTTTGCATCTGTCTGATTGTTTTAGGCCTTGTGGTTAGTATTCAGTGGTTGTAAATTTCCTGTTGCTTCTTTTCCTCTGTGAGGCCTGAATTAGGCCTCTAAGCTTGTACTTCAACAAATTAATGTAACGTTCATTCTAGCTGGTTTATTTCCTTGGAATCTCGCCTTTCCTTTCACCTACATGTTAAGAGTTTAATAGCCCGATCCTGCGTAAAAGTACTCGGCAGGCCCATAGGGCCGACCTCAGTATCCTGCGCCCTTCCCGGGCTGCTCCGGCACGGCCCAGGGACTCCTCGGGAGAAGGGGATGTTCGTCCCTCCCGGTGGGCTGCCCAGCCCCAATGGGCCTCCTTGAATGTACATCGGCTCTTGAGCCGATGTACATCCAGGGCGGCGGGGTAAGAGCTGCTGAGGCTGGGAACGGGCGTGGGATATCATTGGAGCTCGCCGCTGATATCCCTGCTCCCTCCTGGCCCGGCTCGCCTACTGGCCACCCTCCCTTAAATCCATGACCTGCCCTCCCCCCACCCCTACACCGGCGGCTGCAGGGTCGACTGGGAGGCGGAGTAAGAGCTGCCGGCCTGCGCGCCGACGGCCCTTACTCTCCAGGTGCCATAAATGTGCTTTACGGCGCGTTTACGACACCCACCGCCTGTGGAGTGCACGCCCCACAGGTGGTTTTTCCTGTAGGATCGCGCTGTAAATATAGTCCATTCTCCACTAAGTGGCAACTTTTGTTTATTGACCAAGTGTGAAGGAGGAGACAGACAGTGGCATCCTATCAGGGTTGACCCATCCATGACACCAATTGATGCAGTTGCCTTGGGCAGCAGATTGTTGGGGGTGTGTGTGTTCCATCTCTGCCCGTCTACTTGCCTCCATTGCTCCTCTTTCTCTTTCCACTCCCCGGATTGGAAAAGGAATAGGGGACAGAGAGAAAGAGGAAATGTAGAGGGAAGGAGAGTGCTGAGCTGGAACATTGGAGACTGGGAGGAGTAGAGGCTGGCACATCATTGGGTAAGGAGGGGCAGCTTTTGGCATGCCACCTCACGTGTCAGGCGGTCTTGGACTGGCCCTGTGCCCAAATATGGTAAAAATCCTGGATTTCCCCACTAATGGGCAGCTCGCACTTCTGCCCCAGGGACACGTAAAATTAGCTATTCCAGTTAGAATAAGGAAATAGCCTATGTATAAAAACAAATTGAATCCTTCTCTCTGGTATTTTTTCTATCTCTGTGATTCTATTGCATGTGTAGACCAGGCTTAGATTTCTGCCTTGTGTTAATAGTAGTGTGAAGTTGACTGTGCCCTGCTTGACTAATTAGTGCACATTCATGATAATGTAGTGGTTCTGATAGGACTAGAATGTGCATGGATTATAGGCCTTGGTTCTTGCTATAATAACCATACAACAATTAGATAGATCCCCACATCTTAGATGCCCTTTAAATTAGGTGTTTCTTAACTATGAGACCATCTGCATAAAATAAAATCTTGGGCAGACGGGAAATGTATTTTATTGTAGGAGGCAACAATCATTAGTTATTAGAGGGCTAAGTACTGTGCTTCTTCCATTATGAAAGAGCTGTTAAAAGCAGGTCCTGAGAGGCAAGAGCGGTGATTTGAAGACACGCTTTATCCAATCACTCTTAATAAGCGGATAACAGCTGATGGTGTTGGATCTATTCCAGTAGTATCCAACTGTTCCTTGAGCACAGAGAGGTAACTATTTCCGAGGGCAGGCATCACACAAACACACGGCTAATTTGAAACATTATGAACAACAGTTTGATTAAAACTCTTCAGAGGTGACAGAATTTATTGCACTGCATATACTGTATTTATAAAGAATGAAATGAAGAAAAACGGAAAAAGATGGCTATTTTAAGAAGCAGATATTACAGATGTTCGTTCATATATTTATTCTTTTGTGTAGTTTACATAGTTGTAAGGTGTGTTCTCGTGCCTTATTTTTTGGGGGTTCATTAATGTCTGTTAGCATATGGCAGTCAACTTTCTCTCTCATATGTGACTTTTACATTTAGTTCCTCAGTGGAACCATGTATGCCATCCTATGCTTTCATTTAACTGTTGAGGGCATTATACAGCTCAATCAAGAACTGTTAATATTAATAGCTCCCCATTCCTTAAGGCCCTATGACTTTACCACCGGTAGCTATTGGCCATTGCTGTTTTCATGCATACTGTTCCAAGAAGTGCCATGTAGTACAAGTGGTGCAATCCTATGTATGTTTACTAGAAAGTAAGGAAACATGAATACTCCCCCACTCCTCAGTGGGGCTTACTCCCTTGTAATGCGCATAAGATTTCAGCCTTAGAGTAATTCAGAAGCTCACTATAAAGGGAATACAGAATGTTATGGGAGGTGCAGTTCCTTTAGCTTCCTGTTTCCAGCCTCCTCTATGTAGAAAGTGCTACACTGTTATTTATTTACTTAGAATGTTTATATACCACTTTAAACAGAATGCTCTCAAAGCAAATTACATGGCAAAGTATGAGACCATGGTTGTCTGCCTAAAAGTGCTTGCACTCTAAATGTTATTACACTGGCAGTCGGAGGCAGAAAGTAGAATCCTGTAGCCAAGTTTAAAAGTCATGGCAGGTATGTTATAGGAAGTAGTTATAACTGCACTGAGCACCTGAGCTTTATTGGGAAAGTAAGACTCTGATCTTATGCACACTTACTGGGGAAGTAAGTGGAACTTTCTTCTGAGTTAATATAGATAGTATTGGACTGCATTTTAAATAATCCAATGAAGCTATCAGAGGGTAGATGAGAGCCGAAATACACATTGCTGTATGAATGTTGGTGTATAATTGTGGCATTATGAGTCTCTCTCTCTCTCTCTCTCTCTCTCTCTCTCTCTCTGTGTGTGTGTGTGTGTGTGTGTGTGTGTGTGTGTGTGTGTGTGTGTGTGTGTGTAGATAAAATGTGTGGTGTGTTTTTTTGTTGCAGATTTCGGTGTTTAACCAAAATGAAATAGCAGAAAGCGGTGTTATGTGTTTTTATTCCAAATTTTGTTATGTGTTTTATTTCTTTATCACCATTTTCTCCTGCATATATATAATGAATGAGAGAGAGAGAGAGAGAGAGAGAGAGAGAGAGAGAGAAACTCATAGGGTTACCAACATTCATGAAGCAATGTGTATTTTGTCTCCCATCTACCCTCTGATAGCTCCATTGGATTGTTTACAGTGCAAGTTTTCGTTAAAACCAAAGCAAATTACATACATGTAATTACATATACTTCAACAGTCTCTATTTACAGTACTAGAAACAGTCCTAATTTTCAGGTAAACCCTGGTAAATCACTGTCCCTAATTTGTCCTTATTTTTGCTTTGAAAATGTCATTTCTGTTGCCTGCCCTCCCTTACGAGTTGGGCTTTGATCTGTAGACTGTTTTGATGCATGTTGCCTCCTTCAGTGATGCAACTATATATAGAGCAGCAGAACTGAGGTTTTTTTTTACAATGGAATTTGCTTTGTATCCTCTCATCCTTCACATCTCCATCACTGGAAATAGCATCATCTTCTATTTCTGATGATGGGATGGGGGGATAGGCAGGGTGGTGGTGGAAAGGTCTCTCTACTAACCTTAAAGCCCTGAAGGTTTCAAAACCTTGAGTAGACCAGCCCTCACGTCAACCAGCTAGCTTGCACAACTCTGTTATTGTTTAAGATAGAAGTGATGGTGTTGCAGTTTCTTAGTCCACAAGGTAAGCCAAAAATTTCACATTTTCCTTAATGCATGCCTTGGGTTATTTCCCAGCATATGTCACTGGTACCCAGATAGATAGATAGATAGAAAAGGTAAACCATGGTAAATAAACTGCATTCAGCAAAGAACGGGTTGAAATCAGAGAGGACTAATAATTTAGGAATACATTTATAAATATTATATGCCAAGATATAACTCGGATGAAAATGTTGCAAGTAACCCTGAGCCAATGGGATAGGGTAAAATATAAATCTTTATTTTTTAATATAGTATAACACAAATAATAAGGAAATAATAGATAATATTTTAAATGAAGCACTGATAAATACTAAATAAGAGTGTTCCAGGACATGGTCTGAGAGCACATGATGTAACCATCTTGCTGAAGCTAACAAGATCTACTGTAGGTCCAGTCTGTACTTGAACAGGTGACTGCTTGGGAACCTCCTGTATGCCACCGTGAGTTCCATAACCAGGATATAGAGTAATAAACAGCATAATAAGAAATGCTCGAAGGAAAGGTTATAGACTAAAAAACGTCCTGAGTTGAGCCAAATGCTTAAAGGAAAGGTGTATAGACTAAAAAACATCCTGAGTTGAGCCTATCATTGACAAACCCCCAAAACTATAGGAAAAAAGACAGCGCAAAGGTATTTCAGCATTATGCTGACCAGGCAAGATGTCTTGGCACCCGAGGTGAAATGCCAAATGCTGCCATCCCCCTTATTTGGTGATGTGCCAGCTTCTGCTCCTCCTACTCCCTGGATTGGGAAATGAAAGGGGGGGGTCAGAATGGAAGAGAACATGTGTGGGGGAAAGGAGAGTGGTGGGTTAAAGCATTGGAGGCACTTTCCCAGTGAATATGAGGAGGAGGAGCTGTGAAGGCAAGTGGGCAGATGGAGGTGGGCGCCCCCCACCAATCTGCTGTGTGAAGTGACTGCTTTGGTTGTCCTCATGGATGGGTCAGCCCTGATGCCGACCCTAGTTTAGTTTTCTGTATTGAAAGACATAAATTGTAAACACACACTGGTTTGAAGCAGCTCACAGTGGCTCAGCTGAGATACCATATTTCCCAGTTTCCAAACCATGGTTTAAGAGATCAGGAACAAGCTGTAGATTTACATTCCGTTTGTTTCACCTCTACTCTCTCATGTGGACTTCTTCACTTCCTTCCATGGTTTGCTATAATCATAGTTTGCTGCGATATCCAAATTAGTTAGTGCCAACCAGGATTGCCTTAAATCATGGTTTGCAAACTCATTTCAAGCCATGGCTTCAAGTCATGGTTTGGGGACAACATAGAGAAGAAGCCCAGACTTGGAAGCTCATATGATCAGGTCTTGAAGAGACTGCCAGTCAGTGGCCTGAGAATTCAACCTGTGTGCACTCAGCGGAAAGCAAGAGAAAGAAGTCCAAGTCAAAGGGCTCATGCTAATTGCTCTTGAAGAGAGCACCAGTGACCTGAGATTATTCAGTTGGGAGAGAGACAGCCCTTCTCTGTCTTGATGGGAAGGTAGAAGAGGAGAAACCCTCTCTTCCCCTGAAGAGATCACTGGCTTTAAAAAAAAAAAGACCAGCATGGGAAGCTCCTTCCCTCCCTTTCCAGGGGCAACTTGAAATCTGTCTGCTCAGGCATCCTGAGGAGATGGCAGAAGAGGAAAAGCCCTGGTTAGGGAGCTCATGGTCATCAGATTCTAAAGAGACCTGTAATGGCTTGAGTCAATTCTGTGTCTTGTCTTTTGTGTCTTTTTTTTCTTAAGAGCAAAGCTCTCCTGGATGGGACCAAAGGCCCATCTAGACCAGCATCCTGTCACCCACGGTGTGCCACCAATTGCTTCTGGGAAGTCCAAAAGCAGGAGAAAAAGATGTACAGTCAGTGGACCCTTCTTTTCCGCGGATCTGGGATCTGCAAAGTCCATTTTAAAACTTTTTCTTTTCTTTTTCCACAGTGTTTTAAAGTGGACTCTAGTATACGTGATCCTTGCTATCCGTGGGGGTAGTGGTCCGGAACGGATCCCCCGCGGATAGCAAGGGCCAACTGTACTACTTTCCCGTAGCACAGAGTAGTCATGACTAGTAACCATTTATACGGCTGTCCTGTATGCATTTGTCTAATCTTCTTTTAACGCCATCCAAGCTAGTGGCCATCACCACATGTCGTTGCAATGACTATTACAGAATGCTTTGTGCTGTCAGAGAAACACCTCCTTTTATCCATCCTGAATCTTCCACCAATCAGTTTCATTGTATGACCCCTGCTTCCAGCAATGTGATAGAGGGAGAAAATATTCTCTTTATCCACGCTCCCCCACACCATGCATAATTTAAGTCTCAAATTTGACCTCCTTTAAGTGCCTTTTTGCCAAGCTAAAAAGCTCTATGCCTTGTAAACTTTCCTCATAAAGAAGGTGATCCATTCCTCTGATCACTTTGGCTGCCCTCTTTTCTAACTTTTTCAGCTCTACAATATTTTTGAGGGATAGTGATCAGAACTGTACACAGTCTTCCAAGTGTGGCCACGCCATACACATTATGGGGACGTTATTGGCTCAATCTTATTGGGGACATTATGGGGACATTATTCCCCCCCCCCGCCAATGCAGTAGCTCCAAGATGTCTCCCGCTGCATCCTATGGTGAGGAGACAGTTGCAGAGGTCTCCTCTGTGTAAGGGAACAATTGTTCCCGTACCCGGGGATAAGCCTCCGTGGCACAGGGGGTTCTACTTGAACCTGGGCTAAAAATAGTTGTACAGGTCCTGATCGTCGTTGCACAGCTTCCTGGACCTGATATACCCATTCCACCCCGTACTCGCCCCTTTTTGCCCCCTCCCTGCCTCCGTTCTGCCCTCCCCCACCTTCTCTTGCCTCTCCTGCTGACTTATCTGCTTCAGCGAGTGGCAGGGGAAGTGACAATGTGGGCAGGAAGGCGCAGACCTTCCTGCCAGTGCTCCTGGCAGCGCACTCACTAGCACGCTGTCGGAGAACCTTTTATGACTGGCGCTGACTGCTTTATGGCAGTCAACGCCAGCAGAAAAGGACTAACGTCGGCCGGTAAGTATAGGATTGAGCTATGATACTTAGGGCCCAATTTTATCCAGCTTTTCGATGTAGCTTCAATGCAGCCCTGAAGTAAGGGAACAAATTTTTCCTTACCTAGAGCAGGCCTCCGTGACGCCCCATTGGCACAGCTGCATCAGCACTGGAACGTTGGATGGGATTGGGCCCTAATAGTTTTACAGTCCAATCCTATCAGACTAGTTATGACCAGTGGCATCCCTAGAGGGGTGGTGGTACTGTAAGTTGCTCACAGATCTATTCAGTGTTACATGGTGGCCCCGCCCCCTCTCGCTGTCGGAGCCATTCTGAGCAGTGAAAGCAATGTGCAGGGACTGGTTATGACAGCAGAAAAGAGTTCTGCTGCCATAACTGGCCAGACAGCAGTATGCACCATGCGCCATTGCCAGCCATCTTGGAGCCGCTTCCACAGCCGGTGACCTACTCTGAAGCTGGTAAGCCAGCGCGGAGAGGAATTGGGTTTTCTGGGTGAGGAACCAGGGGTTGGATCCTGCAGCAATGGTACACACCATATCTTATAGCCTCTTTTGAAAACCTCCCCACCCCTTTCCCCTCCTTGGATATATACCACCAAAATACCACCATTTACCACCTTGGAAATATACCACCAAAACATATACCACAAAAACCACTTGCCTTTGGGTCAAACCCCCCCCCCCATAGCATGTGTGCCTTTTTGGTGTGGCTGCATCAGCACTGTTGGTGGGGATAGGATTGAGGCCTTATTCTCAATCCCTTTCCTACTGACCAGTAGCATGGAATTTGCCTTCTTCGCTGCGCATTCATTACGGACAGCTCAGCCCCGTCAATGTATATGTGAAGTTGGAATTTTTTGCCCCAACGTTCATCACTTTACATGTATTAACACAGAACGTCACTGGCCACTTCTAGAAGGTTAGTGAAGCAGGACGTCCCTTTACAGCAGGGGTGGGGAACCTATTTGCGGTGGGGGGCCATTTTCCCATAGGGAAAATTTGCTGCGGGCCGGCTGTTAGGCCGTCTGAAATTTTTTCGCCCCCCCAAATTTGACCCCCTCGACGAATTTACCTCCCACCGCTCGCCCACCCACCGCTCGCTCGCTCACTCTCCCTCCCTCCCACCCACCGCTCGCTCGCTCTTCTTACCTCGGCTCCGGGCCGGGGCCGCCGCCGCTTTCCCGCGTCTCCTCTGTTTAAAAGCGGCCTTCCTGGACCTGCGCGCAGCACTCTCGGCAATCTCGGCTTCAGCAACGCTGTGCGCAGGTCCAGGAAGGCCGCTTTCAGAAGGAGTAGGCGGGCGGCGGCGGAGCCTCCGGTCCGGTCCCGCGTGGGCCGGACCGGATCGTCCCGCGGGCCGGAGGTTCCCCACGCCTGCTTTACAGAGAGCATACTAATTCTCAAGCAAGTCTTGTTCTTTTATATGCTAAATAATGTAATCTTTATTATGCTTTCCACCAGTTCATCTGGAACAGACATTAAGCTGATCTGCCTGTAATTTCCTGGATCCTCTCCCGATTTCTTTTTAATATTAGTGTTACATTGGCTACCTTTGAATCCTCTGGCACGGAGGCTGATTGAAAGGAAAAGTTACATATTTTTGTTAGAAGATCAGCAACTTCACATTTGAGTTCCTTAAGAACTCTTGGGTGGATGCCATCTGAACCTGGATTTGTCAATATACAGTACTCTAGAATCTCATCCCTTGTCACTTCTTTTGTTTTAGGATTTTAATTTGTATACTACCTTGAGTGCCTTGGCAGAAAGACAGGCTATAAATACTGTAAATAATAAAGAAATAAAGAAATCCTGGTTTGGCTCCAATTTGGATGTCATGATAAACTCTAGTTATAGCAAACTGGAAGGAAGCAGGAAGTCTGTACATGAGTAGCAGTCCAATTTTGACTAAGTATCCAGCGGCCGGCCCAGGGCCGCCCGCTGGATCCTATTCTCGTTTCGGGCCGATCAAGATTGGCCTGGATGTCTACTCGGGGGAAGGGGACATTCGTCCCCTTTCTCCGGTGTAGTGCGGCCCAACCCCAGTGGGCCTCCTTGGATTTCTGCCAGCTAAATAGAGGAGGCTGGCCAGAACAGGGATGGGTATATGGCGGCCGCCATTGCCGCCCCCTCCTGGGCTGGCTCGGCTGATTGGCCCCCCTCCTTCGCCGCCTGGAATGCCCCCGCCGAGGGATCTCTTACCTGACTCTGGCGGCTGCAGGGGCAATCCAGCAGCGGAGTAAGGGCTGCTGGCTTTACGCCAACGGCCCTTACTCTAGAGTCATCGCGATCATGCTTTACGGCACGTTTGCAATGGCTTCCGTTGGCAGAGCACTTGCTCCGCTGCCGGAAGTTTGCGTAGGATTGCCCTCTAGGAATGAGAGAGTGCATTAGCTTATGGTACGTTTTTTGTTTCTTTACTATGTTGAGCTAATGTGTGTTTTGGTATATAACATTTCAAAAGTGGTATGACCAGAGGCTCAGTTCTTCTTTGATTATCAACAGGAACAGGATGGGAACCTAGGGGAAAAAAAAAACTTCTACAAAGCAAGAACACATTCATGTGAATGCTATTCTCTGGCTCCACACACCCTAAGAGCTGGCCTTGATTTTAATTGTTCACAAGCATCACTTGAAATGAAAGTTCCCTCTTTTATCTTATTTGGATAAATTAATTACGTATTTATTGAAGAATGTAAAAGGTCTTATGATATACTGTATATATTTTTCTTCTTCTATGTTACTGTTTCAGTTTCATGAAGGCAATTTTGATTTGATAAGCTTTATTATTCATCAAAACTGAAACACAGGAGAGTTAGAATGCTTCCACTTTACATCAGATGATGTACTTAGTACAATGTAGATAAATTTGCTTAAGTGCAGCTATAATTTGGGAAATTAAGGGCCAAAATATTACAAGTCAAAGTAGCAATCTCATTACAAACACGGGCAATGAATAAGGGCAGCATAATTGTTCTGAAAATGATTTTCCCATCATTTTAAATATTGCTTAACTTTTATTCTCCGTGACAAATGGATACTGCCCTTTTTATCTTTACAGTTGTGTATTATTAGTAATATTTCTCCATGAAATTACAAACATAACATAGAGGGAAAGTGTCGTGCTAGTCCAGGCCCTCAAGCAAGCAATGGGAATGGGAGTTTCCTTCCTCCTCAGACATTGTCTACCTCCATTGCCAGCTTACTTGCTTGGTTTTCAGCCAGCCAGGCAAGCTAGTGGTTGGGCAGGTGGGCATTTATTCCTTTTGGACCCTCTGAATGCAGAGGGTTCAAGAGGAAGCCAAATAGGGTTACAAAGTGCTTTGGTCTGAGAAGCTCCGGTTTTAGATTTTAAAGCCGCTATTTGTACACACTTATGGCGCAATCCTAACTGCAGCTGGCGCCTTGGTGCTGGCCTAGGGTGTTGTAAACTTGCCATAAAGCACGTTTGCAGCACTCGGTGAGTAGGTGGTGCTGGTGCCGAGGCCTGCACTGTCCACCTGCTGAAGACACCGGAGGCCAGTGCCGTGGAGCGAGTAAGTTCCGCTCTGAGCAGCATTGGGGCGGGGGGAGGGCATAGAGGGGGGGTGGAGAGGGCCTGGGGTGGGTGGGATTGGTGTTCTCATTGGACGCCATATCCTATTGACCCTCCCAGGACTCCAGCCCCGATACAGGGCTTCTTGGTTTAGCACTGCCGAATTAGGTGGCGCTGACCCGAGTAGCCCCATAGTGGAGACTGAGGCATAACTTGAAGTAAGGGGACAAATGTCCCCTTACTCCAAGGAGACCCTCCACTCCTCTCCAGCCTGCTGCCCATGCTGCACCGGTGCTGGATAGGATTGCGCTGTTAGTTGGGAATAAATCCAATTGAACTCTCTGGGACTTAACTACCAAGTAAACATGGTTGGGATCAAGATACACTACATGTCTTACAGAATCTGCGTGATCAAATGATATTTTTTGTAAATACGGTACCCAAGATACTTTGCAGACTTGACTAAATCAGAGCTGCTTGAGCTAGATTTTGGATTTTGAAAAACCAGCAGATGTGCAAGTGTGACATTGTGCGCTGTGTGTTTTGTAATATATCTGACAACGTAGGAATTGGGAGTGGGCGTATATAGGCTTTTGGTCTAGCGTTTTCCTGCAGGTGACACTGGCTTAGGCCAACTTCCACCAACATTTCTCACGGCTGTAGTTGTTGAATGGTGGGGGAGGGGGGCATGGCACTCCTGTTTAAACCTTAACTTCAGGAATGTTCTCAAAGGTAATACCTTTAATACAGATTTGGATTAACATTACTGAATTGTTGTGATTTGGGCCATCAGCATGCCTCAATTTGGAATGCTTTGGGCAGCCAAAGGTATATCTTTCCCTTTCACCACCACCCCCTCACATGCACAACTCTTTGTAATTATGTTACAAATTCTTATATATTGGATCTTTTTTGTGCCTCAGGGGGATACTTAATGTGATTTGTTTCTAGAAAGATTAGTTTTTCTTTTCTTTTACCATGGGCAACTTCCCTTAAGATAGTGCATTAGGCAGTTTATTTTACAAGGTTAAATGTTGTTTTGCATCCATCTACTAAAAGACTATTATAAATAAAGGAGAGTTGGAGGTGTACATATGAGATTATGCTGAACTTAAGCTTTTATTTTTGATCTATTTCTTAAATTTGAAAACACACATATAAAAGAATCATTTTTTCATTTCAGGTAAGATTTTGAGCCATTACATGTTATTTTAATACACAACACATAAAGGTATGCCATGAGCTACTAACGGCTAATCGCTTGCTAGCAGAAGTATTTGTATCCTTACAGTTAACAGTGTACTGCAGCCTAAGCACTGGACATTGAATAATTGGCCTCCCTAGGACCAAGCCTATTACATTTAACAGGCTTCCCTCCGATATATACCAGAATACCAAATAGCACACTTATTGTATGCTAAGATCGAGTTCTTTATCTTCAGGCATGTCATTGGCTTGGTTTAGACATCACAACCAACTTGTGGCTTGGCCATCATGAATGAGCTTTGGTGCTCCTTCCTCCTTCTACTCCCCTTGTATTCCCTCTCTCACTTTTTGTTCCATGGTGACCAGAGGCGAAACAAGGGTGGAGCGAAGGCAAGTAGTTCTGCAAGACTCCGTTACACTGGAGTCAGCGGCCCCTCCCCCTTGCTGTTGGAGCCATTCTGGCAGCAAAGGCAACACGCAGGACACTCCCTTGTTGCTGCTGGAATGGCTCCAACAGCAAGGGGGAGGGGCCGCTGACTCCAGTGTAACGGAGTCTTGCAGAACTACTTGCCTTCGCTCTACCCTTGTTTCGCCTCTGATGGTGACAATGGATTACCACAAGGCAGTCATGGCAACCAGGCAAACTATACTTTCTGAAAACTTCAGAATTAGAAGCCTATTCTAAACTGTGGTTTCCCATTTTGTGGTGGAGGTGAACAAAACTGAAGCATGCAAGGGCAAGAGGAAGGAGAAGGAATGAGTTCATGAGCCTGAAACTTGTTCATGATGGCCAGGCTATGATTTGGCTGTGACACCTGAACAGGGCTAGTATTTGTATTTATCGCAAGACTCCAGACAATTCCTTCTCATGGGAATTAGTGATTTTTCACCTCAAAATGAAGAAGGGGATCTTACTTCACCTTGAGGAGTACTCTTCTGAGGTAAAAGCAACACAAAATCCTGGCACTTTAAACAATTTTATTGTATACTTCTCCCTGTCCCCTTGATGCTTTGGGACAAGCAGTCTGGAGCTGCAACAGTTTTTTTTCTTCCCCCTTCTCCCCCCAGCAGTGCTGGTGCTGTGATCCTCTTCTGACTCATTCTCAGAAGAGCTGGAAGAGGATTGGAGCACCCACTGGAGGTGCAGACGGGAGTGGGCGGCAGGCTGGGGGCTTGTCATTTGGCCACCCCGCCAACTCTGCTACTTCATTTGATTGTTCCAAATCAAAAGCCAGCCCTGTTGCCCGTGGACCACCGAAGAAAGTCAGAAGCAGAATTCAAGAATTCTTGCTTTGCATGCCAGGTTAATGGGTTCACTGAAGATGAGCTTTCCAAATTCTGGAGTTGTCCCTGCTCTTTCTTCGCAGCTTGATGCTTGATCAAAATAACTATCCTAGAGTCTCAGCATAAATCTGGAGCAGGGGTTCTCAACCCCTTCCTGGCCGAGTACCACCTCCGGCACCAGTCTCTTGCTGCGTACCACCGGAAGTGACTGACGGTGACATCATCGCCAGTTACTTCTGGGTTTTCAGATTTTCGGAGGACAGAAAATGCAGGTAGGAGGCTCTGGGCAGGCGGGTGGGCTCTTCTCAGCGTTCCCAAGAGGCTCAGCCAAAGGCAGGAGCCTCTCGGGAGCGAAAACGCGCCACCAAAAGCGCCACATTGGAGTGGGGTTCTGGTGGTTTGGCAGTCTGAGTACCACCAGCAGCTGGCCGAAGTACCACTGGTGATACTAGTACACAGGGCCGCTCAGAGGAATTTTATCAGGGGGTTCAAAGTTTCTTTTGGGCCCCTTCCCTTCATGTGAATTTGGCTCCTGGGCCCCCTTTTTTTGCTCCGGGGCTCCCTTTTTGACCCATTTTTGGTCCTGTGCCTGTGTATGATTGTACCCCCTTAACCTCCCTCTCATAGGCCCTGCTACTACCACTGGTTAAGAATCTCTGATCTAGAGGTTGCCTGAGGGCAAGTGTGACTCTGCTTCTGCACACACACACTATGCCCACTCTGTAATCACTCAGGTACCAAAGAGAGCACGAATTCTGATAGTTTCTAGGGGCTCGCTACTTTCATTATTCCTTCCAAAATTGACCTAATAAAATGAAAAATGCCTAGTCATTTTAGCATCTCCTTTCTACCCTATCTTGCTTGCTCCTTTATGCATTTTGGTTCTTATCTAATACACAGCATGACATAATCACCTTTTTAGAACTACTGATAAAATTGACTTCTCGTCAGTAATTCAATAAGGGAATGATTATGATTGTGATAGCTTGATAAAATGGTCTTTGATTTCCTATTTATTATATTTCATTTAATGGCTGCATGAAACCTACTCTGGGCTAATTGTGCTGTGATTCACTCCATTACCTGAGTTTTGATGGCAGAAAATAGCTACAGTACTTTGTAAGCATAATTCTACCTAATACTGAACACACATTCCATGTATGCACTGATAGAGATTGGTTTAAGACTACTCAGCACATTGTAGGAAGCTCTCAGCACCATGCAGAGCCAGGCCCTGGGTAGCATTATTAAAAATCATTTATCTTAGACACTTTTTAGAAAAAGCTTTAGCATAAGTAACTCAAGGGAAGACTGGCTTTGCCTGTACTCACAATGTAGCAATCTTGGTAGAAATAAATAACTTTAAGTATCCTCCTGAGGCACAAATAAGACCCAATATATAAGAGCTTGTAATATAATTACAAAGTTGTGTGTGTGTGTGTGTGTGTGGGAGAGGGAGAGGGAGAGGGAGAGTGCGGGAGAGAGGGAAAGTGCATGTGCATGCAAAAGGCGAACCCAGCCAAATATGCATTCCAAACTATGGCACGCAGACTGCCAAAATCACAACAATTTATAAATATTAATCCAAACTTGTATAAAGTATTATGGTACCTTTGAGAGAAACAAGAAAATACAGCTCAAACCAGTGCAACTTCCCTGACGAAGATGCAGTTGCGCCAATGGAGTTTGCGCTGCATCCTGCAGGAGTTTCAAATCCCAGAGGCCTCCTCAAGGAAAGGGAACATTTATTCCCTTCCCCGGGGCACGTCTCTGCTGCCCCAATGTGTCTACGACCTGCGCCAGTGATTTCTGGTACAAGTCCCAGTGGACTTGGGTAGGTGGATCAAGGTCAGGAAGGCGGATAGGATATTGGCAGAGCTGCTGCCTCTGATAACCACCCCTTCCTGCTCTCAGCGCACCCCCCCATCCCCGCCCTGGTCTCCGCCCCGTTCCTCTCTCCGCTTTCACCCCCCTCTCCCCATGCCAATTTGTCGGGGCTCCCATAGTGACCTCTGTCTCCCGGTGGCTGCTGCTCACCGTTTGTGGTGGTGGCCAGGCTGTGCTTATGGCACATTGTGTTTTGTGATAGTTGGAAGGCTCGCAGCATCGTCGGAATGCAAATTGGATTGGGCGTTGAGAACTGTAAACTGCAATAGAGGAGACTGTGTTCTTTATCGTCTGGAAAACGCATTTTTTTAAAGGTTTTTCACAAATATTCAAGAAGCTATTTAACTATTTATTTTAAACATCTCACAAAAAGGAGTTGGATACCTTGTTATACCTATAGGTGGAAGATGGTGATCTGGTTCTCTATGCACTCACCTTGCTTCTTCCTTGTGCATTCCATTAAATAAAATAGGAAGTGCTGGACACATTGGGGACTCCCAGCATCTTCTGCACTTCTCGTTTTGCGCAAAAGGATTGCACAGGAAGAGTGAGGTGAAGAGGTAAGGGACTGGGTGTTTTTTTTGTTTTTTTTTGCTCATGATGGTATCAGTGATGGGTCAAGGACCATGTATGTCAGCGGACAGTGGATCATGTTACGCCATCACAGCTTGGAAGAGTTTTGCTAAGTTTTTTTTTAAAAATAAAAAATAAGGGTCTTCCAAACTTGGTTCTTCCAAATAGAAAATACTTTTTTGAAAAGTAGTTAACAAAATCCAGACTCTCCTGTATAACTGACAAAGATGATATAGCAGAGAGAAAGAGGAATACAGTTGGCCCCCAGTATCCGTGGGGAGTCCGTTCCCAGAACCCCCACTGATACTGAAATCCATGGATACCAGGGCCAACATTAAAATGTTGTTTTAAAAAAGGGGGGAAGGTTAAAAAGCGGTTTGCATACCTTTTTACTGCAAACCGCTGTGTGTTCTTCCTTATACTAGCTGAAATCGTGCTTTGGAAGCTTCTTCCGGGTCGCGTGACTCCCCTCTCCCAAGTTCACCCCAGAATGCATTGCAATGCATTCTGGAGCTATTTTGGGAGAGGGAGGGGGAGTCGAGCGACCCGGAAGAGACTTCCGGAGTGCGATTTCAGCTAGTATAAGGAAGAACACACAGCGGTTTGCAGTAAAAGGTAAACAAACTGCTTTTTAAACTTTCCCCCCTTTTAAAAATCATTTTATGTCATTTTTATGATAAAAAAATCATTTTATCCATGAAGCATCCGTGGTGTGACAAATCTGCGGATGCTGAAGTCGCGGATATGGGAGGGCCAACTGTACACACCTATATTCCCTTTGGCATGTTGTATAAATAACACTAGTGCTTTATATTGTATACAACCCACCACAACCTCAATCCTTATTTGTCAATCCACATTTGTAAATATTTTTATTTCTCACAGATGTAGCAAAACTCCTGCAACCAGCACCCACAGTATACACACAGATCAACTGTACTTTGGACCTCCTAAGGGTACCAGTGCTGAGAATGGCTTCTCAGCTCAGAAGCACTGCCGCTTGCAGCTCTTATCAGACATTGAGACTCTGACGGTCAATCATCTCATAGACTCTGGGTGCAGTGAAGGAATCATCTGCACTTATTCGTCTGCCTTCCTTTCCACCCCATCGAGGAAATATAATTGGCATGGTCAATGATGACCTTGGCATGATCAGTGACCTGATCACCTCTTAGATAAGTCAGACAGGATTAGAATAAAGCTGTACAATTATATCTGCGTGTCCTTCTCCCTGCTGTTTCTGACTGGTGTGAGAATTTTTGTTTTTGAAAAGTTGAAACGCTGGAGTAGCGTTTGTATAGGAACTAAGGAATGCTTAGGACGCTTACTTAGTTTCAATTTCTTAGTTGTATATAAGAAACACTATTGTAGCATTTGTATAGGAACTGAGAAACTTCTTGTGCCTTCCTTTCCACCCCCTTGAGGAAATAATTCACATGGTCAATGACATTGGCATGGTCAGTGACCCGATCACCTCTTAGATAAGGTGGACAGGATTAGAATAAAGCTGTACAATTATATCCGTGTGTCCTTCTCCCTGCTGCTTCTGACTGGTGTGAGAATTTTTGTTTTTGAAAAGTTGAAACGTTTTTGAAAAGTTGAAACGCTAGTGTAGCATAATGGCTCAGGCCACAATCCTGTGTCCAATTAGCTGGGTGTAAGCCCCAATTAGCTGGGAGTAAGCCCCGTCACCGATGCAACGAACATGAAAATGAGCGAACTCAGGAAGGTAGTGGAGGACAGGAAGGCCTGGCGGGATATGGTTCATGGGCTCACGAGGGGTCGGACACGACTTAACGACTGAACAACAACAAGCCCCATTGAACAGAATGGGACTTACTTCTGTGTGAACATACACTGTAAGAGACTTGAGGGCCCAATCCTATCCAACTTTCTAGCATCAATGTAGCCCCGAGATAAGGGAACAAACGTTCTTTTACCTTGAGGAGGCCTCCATGACTGCCCTCCCGCTGCACGATGCAGCACAGGCCCCGTTGGCATGGCTGAATCAGCGTTGGAAAGTAGAATAGGATTGGACCCTGAGCTTTGAATCAGGAATTCCCTAGTTCAAATCTTGTCTCTGCTGTGAATTCTCAACATGTGGCCTTAAACAAACCATCCTCTCTCAGCCTCAGCTGCAATATGGGCATAAAAATAGCCCTCACCTTACAGGGTTGGTGTAAGGATACAAATGAAGATAATACATGTGAATTGTTTTGCACACTCAGTGCTTCATAAATAGTATTGTTAAAAAGTGCTACTAATGGACGTTATGGGCATTGGATGTGAACAACAAAAAAAGAAAAGAAGGAAATCCAGTAGGATGAGCACAAATAAATTTTATTAAGTAATACAAAATTTATATAGGCACAATATGCATAAGATCACTAAAGTGCAAAATAGGATGATGCTTATATACAACAAAGTGCGTACTGCAAATATATGCTCATATTTAGGATTTTGTGATGGCCAGGTAAGTGGAGAGAAGCAGTGCCAGAGTGATGAATTTCACCTGTGAAATTTCTGATACATATGTTGCAATATGTTGAATGCAGAGAAGCACATTTTAAGTATTTTATATAAGAGATGTGTAAGGTTTTAATGTCCATATTTTCTTTTATCTGTTTGGATAGGACCGCCGCTTTAATGATGAGATTGACAAACTGACAGGATACAAGACCAAGTCACTGCTATGCATGCCCATAAGAAACAGTGAGGGTGAGGTTATTGGCGTAGCCCAAGCGATAAATAAAACTTCTGGAGGTGCTCCTTTCACTGATGATGACGAAAAAGTAAGGTTTCATTTTACTTTTTTTCTTGGTGATAGTTAAATAGTATAGCTAAATCTTTCATACCTATTCTCTCGGAAGTATGTGAAGGAACAAAATTCCATTCTTATAAGGTAGTTGCATTATGAATTACATAATCAGTGTGTGTGTGTGTGTGTGTGTGTGTGTGTGTGTGTGTGTGTGTGTGTGTGTGTGTGGTGTTAAGATGCAAGTTTTGTCTGACAGCATGCCATTATGCCATGTATTTGTTTGTATATTTCATTTATTCACACTGAAAAAATTATTGTACACAGCTCAAGCCATCCTGATATTTCTCAAAAGATCCTTTTCCCCCTCAAGAGATATAAAAATATTGGCAAAGATGTTATCCCATATTTTGAGATAAAACTAGTATTAAAGTTGCCCATGGCAGCAGCGAGTTCATCAGCATGTCCTTATTTCATAAGAGATTATGTATAAGCAGTAAATTGTTAATTCATTCAGCGCCCAATTCTGTCCTCCCCCCCCCACGCGGATACAGTGGCGCTGAAATGGCAGCCGCTGCATCCTGTGCGGGGGGCGGGGGCGGGAGGCGGACCGGGAGGCTTCTGAAGGGCAAGAGGATGTTTAATCCCCTTACCCCTGCGTATGTCTCTTGACTTGGGTCTCCTCAAACCTACGCTAGCAATTTTGCTAGCATAACTCCGAGGAGAGAAGAGGGGTGGGGAAGCTGCAGGGATGGGGGATAGGATATGGCGCGGGCCTTCCGCAACATATCGTTCTCCTCCCGCGGCCTCCCCACCATCCGTTACGCCCTCCCCCGGCTTACCTTTCCCGGCGCATGTCTGGGCATCCTCTGGTGCGTCTGGGAAAGCGGAGGCCTTCCCACCGACTTCCCGGGCAGTGTGCCGATCGGCGCAATGTCAGGGATGTGTTTGAGACTGACACAGACTGCTTTATGGCAGTCTGCCCCAGCGAGGGAGGCGCATCGCCATTGGGCGGCGCGTATAGGATTGAGCTGACAATGTTCTCTTCCAAAACTACAGTCCTGTGTTTGATATTATCTAAGTATCTTGGTGTCATTTCAAGTCTTTCCAGCTGCCAATTTTTCTTTTGTTTTTTTGAAAAACATGACTCCCTTATGACCTTGGATTTTTTTTTTTAGTTCTAACGTTAGCTAACGTTCGTCACTATATGAGACAAGACACAAAAGTTCACAGCCATTTCCATCACTAGTTACCTCCCTGGTCTTCCTCCTGCTGCTGTTGTCATTGTTGCTCTTCTGCTGCTGCTGCTGGTTGGAGAAGCCCCCAAAATGGTGCTGGTGTTTTAGAGTGGCTGGTGAGGTTTCTGCATGGAGCTGCCATCTTGCGCATCTTCGTGTACCGGTAGACCAGATCTTTCAGTGTTCAACACATTCGTATTCAACATAGAGTGAATACAGATTTGACAGTTGTAGCGTAACATGGTGGGAGTACACCATGTAGAGAGCATCTACCTACATGGTGAAGGGAATTTTACCCACTAGATTACCTGTATTTATGTTTGGCTATGGATGGGAGATGAAAGTCTTGCCTTGAGGGAAGATTGTATGCTTACTTTAGTGCAGGGGTGGGGAACCTATTTGCGGTGGGGGACCATTTCCCCATGGGGAAAATTGGTTGCGGGCTGGCCGTTAGACTGCCCGAAATTCCCCCCCCCCGCAAATTTGCCCCCCCGTGAATTTACCGCTCTAAACTGCCCACCCACCCACCGACCGCTCGCTCGCTCTCTCCCTACCACTCTCCCTCCCACCCACGGACCACTCACTCACTTACTCCCACCCACCACTCGCTCCCACCCACTGCTCGCTCTCCAACTTACCTGAGGCTCCGGGCCGCCGCCTTCTTCCCGCATTAGCTCCTGTTTAAATCGGCCTTTCTGCAGCTGCGCAGATCGCCGTTGAGGCTGAGAGATTGCCCTCTCGGCTCAGCGGCGATCTGTGCAGCTGCAGAAAGGCTGCTTTTAGAAGGAGGAGGCGCCGAAGTGACGCGTCACCTCGGCGCCTCCTCCTTCTGAAAGCAGCCTTCCTGGACCTGCGGAGAGCGCCGCTCTCGCAGGTCCAGGAAGTCCGCTTTTAAAGGGACTAGGCGCGCGGCGGTGGAGCCTCCGGTCCCGCGGGCCAGATCGGTCCGGTCCCACAGGGTCTGGGCCGGAGGTTCCCCACGCCTGCTTTAGTGAATAGTCATCTGTATTCACCTTCAGTTATGCTACCTCTTTGTCTGCAGATGGAATTAATAGAAGGCCGGTGACAGGACTAACCCTGTTGCCGCCATTACCCGGTCCCTCCCCCGCGCGCTCCCTCCGTCTCCTCAGTCCGAGCCATTGTTGCGAGCCCCGCCCACCCTCCCTGACTACAGTCTGAGTCTAGCTGGTCGCTCTTTTGAGGGCCGGGTAGGAATTTTTGGCTGCCACCCTGATTGGCTTTGGTTGGTAGTTTTTTCGCCTACCCCAGACTGGTTTAGGGTGTGTGTGTGGCGTTGTTAATATATTTATGTTTTGCTGTTTTATTATGGCAGGTTACGTGCGGGCCAGGTAGCCAGGAAACTGGGATTCGGTGTCAGCCTGAGGCTAGCCAGTTCAAGGGGTAACCCAGGACCACTCTAGTGATACCGTCCGGGTCCATGAGGCTGGCTGGCAAGCCCCTTGGCTGGAACACGTTGACTTACATCACGGCTTGGCTTGGCGCTTCCAGCTGCCTCGACCCTGCGGGGTTGACCATGACAGCTCACGTGGTCTTCGATCACTGGGAGGCTTGAGTCAGGTTGTCACGCCCTGGGGGGATCAAAGGGGGAGGAAGACAGCTAGGCCCATTTTCCCCAGTTAGGGCCCGCACGCTCTAAAGGTCTAGTTAAAGTATTTTATTATGCTGCAGGTTCTGTTTATGTTTAATAAAATTTGGCCCTTTAACCCAAGCCTCTGTCTAGCGTGCTTATTTTTTTTTTTGGGGGGGGGGTGCATGTGTAAATTATTAACAGTGTACATTCCTAATACCTTGAACTTTCCTTACATTTCCCTAATGATAATACTTGATTGTATCAGCTGTGGGCTGATGGACTGGATTTTGTGGGCTGGATTTTGTTATCTTGGTTTGAAATATAACCTGATATGAAGTGTCAAGCACCAGATGGTTGACTGTCATTTCAGCTGTTTGGACACTCTTTGGAAAGCTCACTTAAAATTTGGCAATTGCTATAATCTTAAATTTTAAAAGTACAATTAAGGAAAAAGCAATAAGATTAACAGTTCAGATAACCTGTAGTTACATCATTTACAGTCATAAACAGCTTTCTGCTTTTAATGAGTTTGCATTAATTGGTAAAATCTGCTTCAGTAGTTTCAGCTTCATTGTTTGTTTCAACAGAGCCAGAATCTAGCTAATTGTTGATATGTGTTGAATTAGATAGTAAATGTCAGTTAACACTGCCCGCTCATTAAATTAGCTATCTTTACTTGCCTATTAATAGCTATACACAGCAAACGGTAGTAATACATGAGAATAATCTCCGCAGTGGTACCGTACTTATGACTAAAGCATTGTGCTAGCAGTGTCTTCTCCTTTGCAGTGTGTGGGTGTAAGGGGGAAGAAATCAGCATTCGTTCTTATGTCAACAATACTAGATGTGTAGGAAAGGGCGTGGGGGAAACTCAAGTCCTGGGAGCATTTGCAAAAAAATCTTATTCATCATGTTAGATCTTACGAACACACATTTTATAATGTTTGAGGGGGCATTATATGTATATGTACTTTTAGGATTCTATGTACTCTGAGGAACTTGAGGTAATCTCAGATGTTTTTGCCCATCTGTCCTTTGCCACCTGACCCATACCCTCTTATGGACCAGGCATCATACAAATACCGCTAGTCCACTGTAAAAGCAGGTAGTAGATTTTGGTGACTGTCAAAACCTCAAATTAGTACTCTTGTCAACACAAACTTTTTAAAAACACTAGTTTAGACTGCATTCCTATATACAAGCTTTCTTTGGAGTAAATTCTCTTAGGAAGGAACTAGGCGATGTATGCTAAAATCCAGGGATGTGGATCGAGTCTCTGACTCCAAGTCTCGAGTCAAGTTCCAAGTCTTTGCCCCGAAGTCCCAAGTCCTTGGTCGCAAGTTGCGAGTCCCTATCTATTTAATGGGGAAAACGGGTTTAAACCTGAATAAAATTGGACTTGTCATAAAAGGCTCCAAGTCTCGAGTCGAGCCTTTCGAGTCTTTTACAATTGCCGAGTTAAGTCCGTCCATTGACGCGACTTGAGTCTGACTCAAGTCCAAGTCAATAGACTCAAGTCTACATCACTGTTAAAATCAGAATAAGAGATATACATGCTAATTGTCCCCGTTTATTAGGGACAGCCCTTGTTACCGGGCGCCTTGTTACCGGGCGCCTAGTAAAACACTCTCTTTATTTTACTTTTTGCAGAGACAGTGAAAAAGCCTTTTCAGATTTCTGTTAATGTGCTCACATGTGGATTAAGGTTCCTTTGCTTCCCTCCCATCCTCCCGTCAGACACTGTATGTTGATAAATATGTTTGTTGCAGTTAAGCTACAAGTACAATCAGATCTGTTGTAAGATTAAACATTCTAAGATTAAATGTTCTATTAAATATCCTTGACCTTTAAACACACACACACACACACACACACACACACACACACACACACACACACACACACACACACACACACACACACACACACACACACAACCCCGCTGTTGTCAGTGTACTAATTCACCTGCTTCAGAAACCAGCACCAGACATGGCAAATGAATATAATGTATGGAGAGCAGGTGGTGAAGAGCCTTCGGGCAGTGAGTAATGGTGAAGATGGAAAGCTGTTCAGACAGACAGTGATTCTTGGTGTGAGAATAGGAGTGTTCAGCTTATGAGAGCATCCTTGTTTTCATCTGAGGCAAATTGGAGGATGTGACATATTTCTTTTTTTTCCTGTTTATATTTTTATTATATTAATATAATACTAAAACAAAACAGTACATAATATTTCAAAAGATTACAGCATGTGAGAAGCAGTGCAGAAGTGGTGGGGGCAGTGCCCCCCCGGGGTGGCAAGCAGGTGTGTGTGTCAAAGCTGCTGCATTGGCAGTGGCAGCAAGGTTTTCGTGAAGCTTTGGAGGCTCCTGGAGGGCTCCCAAGCAGCGCTAAAGCGTTCTTGCAGACGTGCGGCAGCGCGAAAGGTTTTGCCCGCCCTCCCACCCCCCAGGTACCTTTTCGCACTGCCGCCGTTCCCAGGGGTGAGCCGGTGACGTCACTTCCGGCTTGCTACGGCACCGGGGGGGGGGTCATTTTGTGCTGTGGCCCCCCCCAGTACGCCACTGAAGCAGTGTTTCCTACTAGCATACTATTCTCTATTTTCTACTTATACGATCCAATTAAGCCAAAATGTCTTCAACACTCTATTCATCAAATCCACATATCATCACGTCATTCTTCTCTCTCTCTCGTGGAAAGTCAATAAGTGGTTTCCAATTATTCACAAAGAGATTTACTGACTTTTCTTTAAAATTGTGAGTTTGTCCATTTCTGCAAAATCCAAAACTTTTCACCACCAGTCTTCCAGCGAAGGTACAGTATTTCTGAATTCTTCCAGTATTGTGCATATAAAATCCTCTCAGCACAACTGAACCAACCATGATTTGTTTGGTCAGGAATACAAGCCAATCATGTGCACTCACTTTCCTCGCCTCTTTGGCTCCATCACAGCACCCTGACATTCAAATTCTGTTCTGTGAAACATGGCTCTGCAGCTTACAAGCCAGTATGTGAAGCCAGTTTGAAGTCAAGATGTCTGGTGGTGTCCTTGGTAAAAAAGAAAGGAGAGAGGGAACACATAGGTCCAGTTTACATTCCAGATCAATAAATTATGGTTTGATGGTGGTCTGAACTGGTCCATGATAGAACTGCATCTGTGCTGAACCACTCCAGATTGCAGCTAAGAGCTCACATGATTGAATGTGTTTTGATACAAAATATTACTTCCACAGAAGAAACTGGATATCAAAGAGAAAAGTTCTAGGCCAGCCTTCTCCAAGCGACTTTCTAAATGTAGAGAGGTGTGGTCTGAGAGCAGGAGGTGTGGTCTGATGGTAGAGCTGTCTGCCTGCTTGAAGAAGCTAAACGGGATTTAGCTTGGATCCTGTTGGAGGGGAGACCAACCGGAAGTTGTTGACATGCTGTTGTTGACATGCTGTAATAACCCTGTGATAACCCTCTGTGAAAGAGAGCAGTCACAGATGGGCTGTGGTGAGAGAACGGAATTGGAATGTTAAGAAGTCAGTCGACAAAGAGCGAAAACAACTTCTGATCCTCCCTCGCTTGATTATAGTTATCTACGGAAGCTTCGAAAAGGCAGAAGCTTTGCAGCCAGAGACATAACCACACCGTAGAAGGGAAACATCTGGAGAATGGAAGGTTCTATACTGAATACAGCAATATTGTAAAGGTCCTTATTGGGTCTAGAACAGCCTGCCCATGTAAACCGCCTTGAATAAACATCTGATGAGAAATCTGATGATGATGAGAAAGGCAGTATATAAATATAGAAATAAATAAACATTTCTTCTGAAATATAGTTGGTGATGATGTGTGAAAAAGCTTTTTCTGTGACTGTACCCACTATGCAGAAGGCCCTGCCTTGTAAAGCTACATTAGCTTTCTCTTCCAGCAAGCTTTTAATCCTTCATCTATATATAATATTTTTGTGCTTTTCCTGTGTATTAGTCTTAATTGTTTTATTGCTGCGTATTGTAATGGGGTTGTTTTGTATGCAATTTAGTTTTTATAGTTCTGGATGCTTTTGTGATTGTTAGCTGTTTTGGGCAGCTCTGTTTACGTAGAGGAAAAGTAGGGTAACATTTTTAATATAAAAGAAATATAACAGAAGCATAGTTGTTTCTTACATCTTACATTTTAACTAATAAGCATTTCCAAGACCCAGACACTGCTGAATATATACTCCTGCTCGTGGTGATCAAACAAGTTTCCTTTCATTCTAGAAATGAAATTATGATCTGAAAACTAACCAGTAAACATCAGACACATTCCTGCTGCTTTCTCCGCACGGGAATGGCTCCGACAGTGAGGGGGCGGGGCCGCCTCCTGCTCGCTTGGTAAACGGGACTAGGACGGAGCGAAACTTATGGCCCCGCCCCTACTGGAGCAACGCCTCTGAGTCTTGTTCTTTCAAAAGGAGAGAATATGATTGAACTAAACAGCATGATTGAGTAACAATCAGCCTAGAAAAAAGGAGCCTGAGGGGGGACATGATTGAGACGTATAAAATTATGCATGGGATGGAGAGAGTGGATAGAGGGAAATTCTTCTCCCTCTCGCACAACACCAGAACCAGGGGACATGCACTAAAATTGAGTGGAGGGAGAGTTAGAACGGACAAAAGAAAATATTTCTTTACCCAGCGTGTAATTCATCTGTGGAACTCCTTGCCACAGGATGTGGTGATGGCACCTGGCCTAGATGGCTTTAAAAGGGGTTTGGACAGATTCATGGAGGAAAAGACCATCACAGGTTACAAGCCATAAGCAACCTCCTGGTTTTAGAAGTGGGTTTTCTCTGTGCCAGATGCAAGGGAGTGCCAAAGGGAAACAGGTTATCTTGTTGTCTTGTGCTCCCTGAGGCATCTGGTGGGGCCACTGTGTGATACAGGAAGCTGGACTAGATGGGCTTTTGGCCTGATCCAGCAGGGCTCTTCTTATGTTCTTATGTACAATGGGAGGGAGGCACTTGTATATTGATTCAAGTGTGAACAAATAAATTGTTTTTAACAACAAGTACACTGCATGTACTTGCATGTATGTATGTACTTAAGGGCCCAATCCTATCCAACTTTCCAACACTGATGCAGCTGTGCCAACGGGGCCTGCCCTGCATCCTGAGGTGGGGGGGCAGTCACAAAGGTCTTCTCAAGGTAAGGGAATGTTTGTTCTCTTACCTCGGGGCTGCATTGCAGTTGCATCGGCACTGGAAAGTTGGATAGAATTGGGCCCTAGGTCTTATAAAGAACTTCTTAGTAACAAATCAAATATTCAGCAGTGTGGAGTTGCTCAGGCCCCTTACATATACCATAATCACACTAGTCAGTGGCTGTTTATAAACTGGGGAATTTTCTGTATTTTGCAAATCCAGAATTTTTTGTGACATTATTCTCCATTTTCCGTGTAATCTGGCGCTGCTATCCTGTGCACATTTAAATTCCAGTGACTGTAATAGGATCTACTTCTGTGTAAATATTTATTTGCATATTTGTATATACAAATACAAATCTGCATATTTGTATATAGCAGCAGCAGCGGTGGTGGTGAAGACTCCCGGCCTGGTGAGGAGGCCCCACACTGTGGACTGTTAAACTTCTGGATGTGGGGGCGTTTTCCCTTGGCCAGCCCTTTTGGGAGTTATGAGGAACCCCACCCCAACCTACAGTCGTAGAGCGTTGCCTGAGGGCAGATGGGGACTAGATGAGGGCCAACTAGCTGAGATTAAATGTGGACAAAACAGAAGTCCTATTGGTCTGTAGATCTACTGTGCAGGTTTTGGAATATCAACCTGTTATGAATGGGTTTGCACCCCTTTGCAGGAACAATTTTGTAGTTTGGGGGTGGTCCTGGATTCTTCGCTGCTCCTAGATAACCAGGTGGCGGCAGTGGCCAGGGGGACTTTTTCCCAATGTGGGCTGGTGCACCAACTGTGGCCTTAACTGAGTTGGTCAGACCTAACCACAGTGATCCATGCATTGGTGACATGCATCAGGGCTTAAATACTGTAACACACTCTACAGCGGGCTGCCCTTGAAGAATGTCTGCAAATTGCAATTGGTGCAGAATGCAGCTGCTCATGTGGTCATGGAAACATGGTGGTGTTCAGGCTGCTGCTTCTGTGGATGCACTGGCTGCCAGTTTGGTTCCAGGTACAATTCAACGTGCTGGTATTGACTTTTAAAATCCTTCATGGCTTGGGACTGGAGTACTGCCTTCTCCTGTATGAAACAGCCTGTCCCCTAAGGTTGTCTGGGGGTGCCCTTTTACGTTCCACCACCAGCTGAAGTTAGGCTGGTGGTAACATAGGATAGGGCCTTTTCTAATTTCTTTTGTTAACAATTGCTGCTCCTGTTTTTAGTCTGTAATTTAGCTTTTATTTGCTGTGGTTATTGTTATTAGCTATCTTCTATTGTCTCTTATGTTTTTAATTATTTTGTAAGCCCCAGTTATTTTGGGCACCTTGTTTACAAGGGGAAGGGGAGAGGTAAAAATATTTTAAATACATAAATATCCCATTCTGCAAAACAAATGTTTCCCAGGTGGTTTACAACAATGAGTCAAAAAACAAGAACAGCAGAATCCTATGCATGTCTGCTCAGAAGTATTGGCGCAATCCTCACTAAGTTTAGAGCGGTGGAACGTGTGCTCCTTGAATGTACTCCAGGTCTGGACCTGGCATACATCTGATGAGGCCCATAGGGCCCCAGCCGGCTTACACCTGGGGAAGAGGACGAATGTCCCCTTCTCCCAAGGTGCTCCCGGGCTGCCCCAAAGCATCCCAGGACAGCCATAGGATACAGCGGCTGGCCCTTTAGGCCGGCCGCGTATAGTTAGGCAGGATTAGGCTGCCCGTCCTGTTGCCTTACTTCTTGTGACTTACTCCCAGGAAAGTGTATAGGATTGTAGCCTAAAAAACAACCCAATCCTACCTAACTCCCCATGTGGTGATGCAGCCACACCAACTGGGTGCATACTACATCCCGTTGGGGAGATTTGGGCTGTGAAGTTTTCCCTGAGAGATACACTTTGTTAAAGCTACATGAGGGAAAAAAGCACACTTTGAAAAATGCCTATCTGCTGTCCTTATTAGATGTATTATGCTATTATGTTTTTCTTTGCTAACTGTGCACACAGCTAGCACCAGACATGCCTACTGCAAGTGCTGCTTATACATTCTTTAAAGACCACTCAGAACATGGTTGAACCTCTGGAACTCTTTCATGTATGTGGGCCGGGAGGAGAATTCACTGATGTCCGCTAATTAAAAAGTTTAGAACCTCTCAGCTTCTGCCATCAACTTTTTAAGTGTTGGATAAAATAGATTAATACCCACACTATTCAATATGAAAGTACTGTTTATTTACTTGCATATTTTATGAGCCAGCAGCCGTTCATTTCTGTTCATTTAAGAGATCTTTACCCTAAGGGTGAATCCAGACAGATGTTTTCTGGTATTATCTACTATGGATAATTGCATGAGAAGGTAATACAGTTCAACCAGCAATCAGTGATCTACGTTGCCTATTTAGCCTTCCACTTTTTTTGTTTTTTATTCTCTCACACAAAAGCTTGTACCATATAAGTTAATAAGACAATATTTAAAGTGGCTGCCTACTATCATAATAATGTAATAACTGGTTTACCATGAACATCAGATATTTATAAGGTTATCCACTGAAATAAATATAATGAAACTCTCTAAGCAAAAAGGATCAATTACACTACTACAACATACTTCAACGATTACACCTCATCAAATCTTGCCTAAAACCAATAATTCTCATTTGGTAAAACAAAATATTCCACAGTATTGTGGTCAGAACTGGAGCAGAAAGCACATGTAACCCGCAACTATGAATATGTTTCCCCTGATGTTATTTCTTAAAACCAAAAGCATCTGTGGCAGAGCCAGCCCAAGACCTCTTGGCGCCTGATGTGGCATGCCAAATGCTGCCCCCTCTTAGCTGATGATGTGTCAGCCTCTGCTCCTCCCACTATCCAGCACACTCCTCACTTCCACATTTCCTCTTCCTTTCTGCCCCCCCCCTCTTCCTTTTCTAATCCAGGGAGTGGAAGGAGGAAGAGGAGCAGTGGATGCATGCTATAGTCTTGAGCAGGGCAGTGGGTGGGGTGGGGTGCAAGCAGAAGGTGTACTGTACCCCTTCCTTTCTGGACATTTTTCCATTCAAAATTGCCCCCCCACCTGAAGGGGGAAGATATCCAGGTCCCCCCAAATGATGTGGTGTGCTCACTATGCATATGCACTGAGTGTAGGAAGAGGGGTAAAACACGGCTCTTTTATGCCTTCTGGAGAGCCCTCCTTGTGTTAGTGCTGTACCCACACGCGGACTAGCATGTGTATTTGAGAGAAGAGAAATTTACATTTTAAATTACTATAACAAAATGTGCCAGCTTCCAGACCCCAAGGAGGCAGCTTGTTCATGCCAGTTGATTGTTTCTCTTTTATACATAGGACCACTCTGCACAGACTTGTTATCTTTCTGCTTCTAATAAATAAAATCAACTTTTTTTAAGCATAAACATTATGTTCTGCTATTATTAAAAGTTCATGCAAGATGCTGCTATGCCCACTGAAGTGTACATGCCGTTCTGGATTGAGGAAACAGGCAGACTTGAAGATATCGCTTGAAGAGGGGTGAGGGGTGAGAGGTGTGTGTGTACATGTGTGCACAATAGCTAGCAGTTATAAGTTAAGCATACATTCAAGGAACTTATGGAATTTTACTTAAATAAAAACAATGTTAAGAGCAATCGTACTTGAGGTACTAAATTGATTAAAATGAACAATACTGAACTGCTAAGCTAAGCAATAAACAAGGAAACACAGTTGTTTCTCTCTTTAGAGTCCCCAAGAGTACTAGTGAACATAATGACTTGATGCTATTAAGTTCTGAACTAGCCCTCTGAAAAAGGGGTGGGTGGGTATTGATTTCCCATTTTCAGCATACCACCGTAATTTGTAATGCATGATTTACAACAAATCCTACAGCTTACTAAACATGACGGTAAATAGTCTCACAGTAAAGGCTTGCAATCAGCAGGGCTTGCTTTGTTGACTTCTTTTTGCATGTCTGTTCCAGTTTTGAGATTTACAAGAACTAATGAAATGTCCAGCAATCTCATAACATTTTTTAGCAGCATTTAGTAAAAAGGGTGAATAACGTGAGGATCTAGGTCTTGATCTTTTTGTTATCTAGTGATTCTTGAAACATGAGCCACAGTGGAAATCATTCTAGATTCTTCTTTGGTAGTTTTACAGTTTTATTTGTGGAAAAGATTACCACAAAAGTATAGATGTAAGTTAGTAGGTAGGCCTGTAGTTGAATTTAGACATTGATATGTGGATTAGTGAGTCCAAGAGCCTTTGGATTAGAAAAAAAAAAGATGTCTATTAAAAACAGGGCTTGATCCCATTGTGACATTACTGTGGTCTGAACAAGTCACGTACCTTTTCTACCTTTGTTTTTCTAGCATATAAAAACACAGACAATAACAGTGCAGCCCTATGCATGTTTACTCAGAAGTAAGTCATTGTGTTCAGTGGTAGGCTTACCAGAGTCCCGGAATCGAGGCGTGCGTCAGCCTAGAGAGGACCCGAGCCGCTCCCTTGTGTGCACTGCGGCAGCCCAATGGGGTTGCGGCTTCCGGAACTTCCGGTCAACGATGCGACCGCTGTTGGGCTGCCGCGGTGCATACTTGGGAGCGGCTCGGGTCCTCTCTAGGCCGACGCACGCCTCAATTCCGGGACTCTGGTAAGCCTATTCAGTGGGGCTCACTCCCAGGAAAGTGTAGATTGCAGCCTAGATCTCACACTTGGGAATCATGGGTGTTAATTAGGTTGGGGATTATAAACTACTCTGAAGATTAAATGAATTTATTGGAGTTAGTATCATTGTCAAGACGAAGCAGGGAACACTTTAGCGGCCATTGACATGCTTAGGGTTAAAGGGTTAAGAAGGCATATATCATAACTGTTTTCTGCCTGTGGGATAGTATTACTTGTGCTGGATTTTCATGTGATGCAGCTTTAATTAATATATTACAGCAGGAAAGCGACCAGCCCATAGGTCTTCTGCTCTCCTGACATTAATCCCCCTGTCTCCCTCCCAGGAACAGTTTAAAGATTAGCTAATGTCTGTGCAGCATTGTGAAAGCGTTACTAGATCACTTAAGAGCTGGAATAAATTTAGCAAATGCTCCTGACCTTCACTTTTAAACAGTTTCAGGATAGGTGGGGCAAATGTAGGGTTGTTACAGGCAACCTCTGTAGGGAAAAAATACTTCCGCCTCTCTGTACTGTAGCCTCCTGTTCCTCTGCTGATTGTAAATCTACCCAGCAGAGGCGTGGAAAGACTGGAGCGAGCGGAACAGCGGCTCCGGGCGGATCCGCGGATCCGGGCAGCATCAGATGACGCTGCTCCACTCGCTCCAGTCTTTCCACGGAGTGCACGCCCGACTGGTGATGCGGGCGGGCGCTCCGAGGCCTTCTCCGCCGGTTGTGGTGGATGTCCGGGGCTTTCTCCGGCTCCGAGGCCGGGGGAGAAGGCCTTGGAGCGCCCGCCCGCGTCACCGGGCGCGCGCGCAGGTAAGCCGGGTCGCCCCCCTGGAGTGGTGCACCCCCCCCCCCCGCGGTGCCGCCCCCCCCCAGCGGTGCTCCAGGCAGCATCAGCTGCAGATACGCCTCTGCTACCCAGGGAATCCAACCTTTGAAGTGTAGGTTTTGCATTCCATCCCATTTATACAGTTCCCAGCAGATATTATTTACAGTAATTTTGAGGACAGAACTATGTTTCAGATAAACAAATCACAGGAGATAGACATTATCTCTTATGATCAAAATGTTTATAAATATTTATACCGCCTTATTGTCTGTTATTGTAGATTGATGGCCATTAAAAGGTTACTTAAGTGTTTCTGTGGTTAACAATTAAACTGACTCCTCATCCTCCGTGTGTTTTTTATGTGTTTCACTGTAAAGCAATTTTTGTCTTACATGCAGTGTCTCAATGCTATTAAAAATAAATAAGTTCCTCTGAAGCCATTGAACAAGAGCAATGTTATAGTTTCTGATTGAGCAAATAAAGGCGAAAGTATTTCAAGGAAATGGCAGAAACGTAGAAGTGGAAAGTATTATCGGTGTTACTACTAAGAAAAACTAAAGCGTTGGATACTTTTTTTAGTCTTAAAAATGACTAAATTGGGATGAAATAGAGGTTAATACAATTTTGCATAGCATAGAGAAAGCAGGTAGAATAGTTTTTATCCCTCTCCCATAACACTAGAATTTGGGGTCACCTAAATTTATGGGCGGTAGATTCAAGACAGAGAAGTGCTTCTTCACACGATGCGTGATTCATCTATGGAATTCAGTTCTACAAAATATGGTGTTGGCCCCTAGTTCAAATGGTTTTAACGGAGGATTGGACAACCTCATGGTTGAATGGCTATTAGTCTTGATAGTTCCTTCAGGTTCAGAGGCAGTATGCCACTGGTTTGCCACTGCTGGGTAGGGCTGTTGTCTTAATGTCCTGCTTGTCCACTTTCTGGAAGCATCTGAGAAATGAGATGCTGGACTAGCAGAATTGTCTTGATTGTGTGAATGAACTTGGTTCAGCAAGGAAGGATTTAAATACAGGACAGATGGTTTCGCACAGGAGAACCTATTGGGCTGAACATTTATAAACATAAAATTAAAAAAGTTAAAATGTTGGAAGAATGGTTTTGCTTAAAAAGGCTGCAATAACGCACTTTTGCAGGAATGTGTAATTTGTCCTGAATTTGTCAAGCCCTGTTTTAATGACATTTACTTAGAAAGACCACCAGAATTTTCGGAGTAGGGTACAGATGAGATGCTACCACAATGTTTGACTCAAATTTGATTGTTTTTAACAAATGGTGGTGGCATCTCACTACTCTTTACCATTTCTTTATTTATTAGTTATATCTTTGGTGACTTTGTTGTGGTTCTAAAACTTTATGCTGTTGAATTAAAACTTTATGAATTGTATTAAAACTTTATACAGCCTTGAGAGCCTACCTAACGGGAGGGGAGAGCACAGGATATACATTTTTAAATAAATAAATAAATAAATAAATAAATAAAATACAGTATCATTGAGATTCTTTCACCTATGTGGGAGAAGAGAAAAGCTTGGAGAATCTGGAAATGTGACTCTCTCTACCTGCTCCCTGCATCTTCTGTTTGGTAAAATGTACATGTTATAGTAGGAGATGCGTGGCTACTGCTCAAGCAAGCAGTTGCATGCTGTCTTGTTGGTAACAGCTGGTGGAAAAGGTAATACAAAATGCATGATGTGTCATCCCTGCACTGTTTGTTTCCCCGTCCCCACACATGGCAGCCAGTGAACAGGGGTGAGGAAACATGAGCATGTGACAGAAAACTCCCTTGAAATAAGGCTTGCAGTGATGATATTAATCAGAGAATTATCACTCTAGCTGTCCTACTTACCCTTTCTACTCTGTCTGATTCTTTTTGTTAAAGAGGACAAAGGATTAGGGCCATGTGCTAGATGTTGCACTTTAAGTAGGCTTACCAGATTTCCCCAGCATTCAACCGGGACAACCCCCCCCACTATACCCCCACTAATTAATTAATTGATTAATTAATTAAATAATTCAAATACAAATCTTTTTTATTTTGGGGGCGTGAAGCGCCCCTTCTGCTGCGCGAATTGCGCCCACATTTTTAAATTAATTAAACTAATAATCAAACAAATAATTAATTAAAATGCGGGCGCATTTTTTAATTATTTTCCTAGTAAAATAAATTTAATTGACTTACCTTACTTTCTGAATCCCGTCGCCATCATGCTGCTGCTGCTCCTCTTCTTCGTGGCGACAAGAGCGGGCGCCACACTCCAGGCGAGTGGTCGGCCGAATGCAGTGCCGGAGGCACCGATCCGGGCGAGCGCGGCCCCGCGCTCTCACTCGGGCTGAACGAGTGCGCAGGGCTGCGCTTGGCTGGACCGGTGCCTCCGGCGCTGCGCTCGACCGGCTGTTCGGCCCGCTCTCGCCCAAGGGAGAGCGGGCCGAGCGGCCGGCCTAGAGTGCGGGGCCGCGCTCGGCCGGACTGGTGCGTCCGGCTCCACGCTCTTGTCTGGCCACTTGGCCCCCTCTTGCCCGGGCAAGAATGGGCCGAGCGGCCGGGCAAGAGCGGGCCGTGCGGCCAGACGAGCGCGCGGTGCTGTGCTCACCCGGCTCGCTCTTGTTGCCGCCGCCGCCGCCGCCATGCTTACCTTTTTTCGGGCGCCAGCAACTTAGATTTCGCGGAGATTTGGGCTCCGACATCTCGGATCTCGCGAGATTTCGCAAAATCCAAGATGGCGGTGCCCGGAAAAAAGGTAAGTATAATTAAAATTAAAATGGCAGTGGCGGCGGTGCGGCGGCTTCCAATCGGTCCGAAACCCTTCCGGGAATCGAGGCCGATTTCCGGGACTGTCCCGGAAAATCCGGGATGAATGGTAAGCATAACTTTAAGGATTTGTAATGAGGAGTCTAGCTCTTAGGCTGCATTTTTTCATTAACATTTGGATGTGACTACATTTCCAGCACACGACCAAAGACTGCTGCTTTGTTGATCAATTAAAATAATTGGTCTGTTCTGCTGATTCTTAATTTTAGCATAATTCTGTCACTGGCTCTGTAAACAATTTCAGAACTCTCTAATTGCTTGTAGATGTATCAAAGTGTCATATTATTAATGAATGAATGGAAAACACAAGATGCATTATGTCAGCACTACACTGACATTTAGTCAACTGGGATAAAAACCATTGTCCAGCTGGTTTGCCAATTCAAAAAGTTTGCTGGCAATTCACAAGCTGCTTTGCATAAAAATGAAAACCAATTAAGTCCCCTATGAGCTTTTCTTTCCATGCAGCCACTTAACTGCTTTTCTAAAAAAGAACACAAAATGTACAGTATTATTACATTTAGCAACAATAACATTGGTTGGGACTTTCAGACATAAACTATGTTTCTCGTTTGCAGTCACTTGAGGTGTTTGAAAATGGTGTTGGCTTTTTTGAGAATTTGTTGAATTAAAATGCAAAATGTAGTGTTTTGTGTTTTTATTCACAGGTGTGAATTCTTAAGCATCAATATCAGGTTTAATATCATTACATTGCAGTCTTCAATGCTTAAAAATACCGTTATTATGGTGTTTGGTGTTTTTAATTTATAAGAACATAAGAAGAGCCCCGCTGGATCAGGCCAAAGGCCCATCTAGTCCAGCTTCCTGTATCACTCAGTGGCCCCACCAGATTCCTCAGGGAGTACACAGCCAACAAGATAACCTGCTTGCCATATTATGCAAGATAATTGCAAGTTAATTGCAAGTTGCAAATTGCAATTTGCTTGCCATATTATGGTGATTTGTGTTTTTATTCAGTTATCAACAAAAACAAACACTTCGATGTTCGATGTTCAAGTCCTTCCCCATTGCAAAAGCATACGTTTCAGCAGTGTATTCTCTGCATCCAAAGGAGTTATGCCTATTTGGAAGCTTTTTCTTTCCATTTGCCTACATTTCATGTCAAATGTTTCCCTGAAGAATATAATAAGCAAAGAAAAGACAGAATTGCTTTTGAGGCAATATCTCCAGTATTACTTTGAGGAAGCAGGAAAAAAAAAACCACCTTGCAATTCACCATGCAAGGCAGGGACTTCCTGAGAAGTTTATTCTCAGACCCATCAATCATCGTCATCGTCATCTTCTGATGGAGATGGTGGTGGTGATGAATATTTACCGTATATACTGCTTTTCAGCAAAGCGGTTTACAGAGAAGATCACTTTTGGGGCTCACAGTAGATCAGGGAGCCATAATAACTAAATGGCTCCCTGTCCCAAAAGGGCTCACAATCTAAAAAGGTGCAGAAGAAACATCAGCAGTCACTAGAAAAGTCATTGTGCCAAGGTGAAGAGGGACATTCTGCTAAATACAAGATGAGCACTACTTGAAATAGCGCCTCTTTGTCCTGTTACAGGGTAACCAATAGGAAATGTGATTTCGTTTTTTAAAAGGAGCAGCACTCTACCCTTACTTACTAGATACCACACAAGCCTAAGTAGAAGGGGTATTATTATATTCGTGCTGGAGGTGAAGCAGGCAGCTTGGGAGTTTTGAAAGTGTCTGAGCCCCAAAGAAAGAGGCTCAGGATAGCTCCCCAAGCCAGTTTGGCTGTTTGGGACTTCTTTAAAGGCTCCCACTAGCTGCAGCACTATTCATAGAGGTACGTACATTGCTGATCTCCTGTTGCTGTCAGACATGATGGAAGATTTATTGGTAGGTAAGATGAAATCAGAGAAGGCAGGAACCCGAGGACCAACCTATATGCTATGTAGGAGATCTGTGATTGGATTTTACAACATTTACAGTGCAATCCTATGCACACTTACTCAGGTTTAAAGGCTGATCTACACCGCACTTCTCCCAGGGTGTCTTGGGCGCGTGCGACGTGTGCGGAGCGGTGTAGCTGCCTTTTTAGCCACTCGCCATGGAACGCGGGAGAGCTGTGCTCTCCCGAGTTCCGATGCGATCAGCCGTGGACCATGCTCATGATTTTGAGAGGGTGGGATGCGGAGCTAATTGTTTGGCCAATGTGATGAGAGGGGTTTTTCTGCCAATCGGACCGCACTTGTGTTTCAACCAATCAGCGTTGAGCTTTATTAGAAGGCGGGACAATCAGGAAGGACTACTTGCGTTGAAGAAACTGGTGGAGCCCAGGGCAGTGTTTTGGGCGGGGTGTCCTGTCCCCTACGCTCATGCGCCTCCCAATGCAAGCGCAACGCGACAGGGGTAGGTGTAGATCAGCCTTAAGTCCCACTGAGTTCAGTGGCGTTGACTCCCAGGAAAGTGACCATAGGATTGCACTGTTAATTTGTTTTCTTAAGTACAGCTGTACAGGGCTCTGAATTTGCCTGGAGCAGTGATGAGCAGAGACAAGGGTGCTTAACCTAAATCATGTCCCCTAGCTGCTCTTACCTCCACAGAGAAAAAAAGTCTTTATTCTGCCCCCAGGAACCCTGCTGTTCTGTGACTCTGGAAACCTACAAAGGAAGGCGATACTAATACCAAACCTAATGCAAAGAAATGGAGCACAAAAAAAGCATTGATCCACAAGAATAATTAAAAGCATGTGGGCTTTCTTCCGAGAGTATGCCAAATGTAGCTAAGTGTGAAAAAAGAATGTTCAGATAGGCATACTGCCTTAGATTCAAAGGATTCCCATTATACAAGATAAATATAACATACATAATTATGAAAGCTAAAATACACATAATAACATTGCTAATGGAAATGATATAGACATTCTCAAAAAATTCTACTAGCATTCTGTGTATTTTCTCAGCTGCAGATAAAAGGGCTAATAAAAAGCAATTCATTTTGCAGAGGCAGTGTTTAAGAAGACTGGGAGATAAACGACAACTGCATAGATTTTTTTTTTAAGAAGAAAAGTCATGATGCACTTACTAAGAGATGTAGATTCATTAGCACCTGAAATCTTTCAATTTGTATTGACTGTCTCTTTAAAAAGAGTATTTTTCTGAGATAACCCTGTTTCAGAGAAACAGAGAAACTGTCCATCTCACAATTCAGCCAAAGTTAAGCACTTTTAAGTTTTATTGATCTCAATGGAAGGATTAAGGACATCCCTATTGGAATCGGTGGTACTTAAAAGTGTGTGTCATTGGCTGGATTATGTTCTATCTCTCAAAGACAAGGGCACAATTTAGCAAACCATGGTTTGTAGGATAGCAAAAGAGTGACAAGCACATGTGCACCCTCCTCCCCCCTTCCCTTTCTTCCTGCCCACTAAGGTCCCTAAAGGGCTGCCTATGCCCATTTCAACCTGCCCACCCCTTAAGGTCAACAGATGAGGCCCTCCTACATGTACCGCCGCCATTGTCAGAAGTTCAGTTGGCGGTGATATATGCAAAGTCCTTTTTCACGGTGACATCCAGCACGGGGGCACTCCCTGCCATGGGAGACCTTCAGTCTGCTCTCTCTTTGCCAGTGTTCCACAAATAATGAAAGACCTTTATTTGAACAGGCATTTTGATTTGATTCTGTTGGATTATGTTTTCCCTGCCTTTTGGTTGTAGTGGAGTTCTGTTTTATTTGCTACTTTTTGTAGTTTTTTTTAAAAAATTATTTACTATTTTATCATTTTTATTATGTTCACTGTCATTTTAAAATTCCTTGTTATCTACCTTGGGTGCCTTCATTTCTGGAAAAGAAAAGATGGATACAGATGTATAAATGAATGAATTTATTACATATTTGGATTTCTTCCTGCTCCATCCCAAAGCGCTTACTTTGGCAGTAACAGTGCTAACAAAATGAGCAAAAACACTCATGAAACAGAATTAAAATTATCGTTATATTTGCTTAGCCCTTTATATTCAGCTCTTGTAAATGCTTTTATGTCGCTGCGCTGCACACACCACTGGCTGCCATTTTGGAGCCGCTGCCACAAATGGTGGACGGCTTTGGCCGAGCAGCGGTGGCCATCCTGGATTCTCTGGCGCAAGTAACCTGGTTTTGGGGGGGGGATGATGTTAAGCAGGGAAGGGGAGGGATGGGATAAGGAGGGGGAGGAACGGGAGAGTTTCTAGGAGGAAGGTGGAGGGTAGGAGGCGGTTTGGGGGAGGGAGGGGGTGAATCCCTGCGGCACCAGCATGTGCCAGGATCCTATCTCTGTCCATTTACCCTTTCCATCTCCTTTACTCTCCTCAGACGTACACCAGTTCTAGAGTTGGCGTAGATCCAAGGAGACCCATTGGGTTCCCTTACCTTGAGGAGACCTCTGTGACTGCTTCTCCACTGCAGGATGCAGCGTGCACCCTGTTGGCACGGATGCATTGGCACTGAGGTTGTTGGTTAGGATTGGGCTCTTACAGCCCAATCCTACCTAAATCTTCGTGCTGCGATGCAGTGGTACTGGCGTGGGCTGTGCTGCACCCCGGGGGAATTTTTGCATGCTGCAGGTCTCCTCGGGGTAAGGGGACATTTGTTATCTTGCCCCAGGGTAAGCCCCACCAGCGGCAACGGGTCAACTTGGACCTGCGCCAGCGATATCACTGTTGATCTGTGCAAGCGGATAGGGCCCAGGAGGGGGACTTGAATACAGCATGTGCCGCTGCCACAGATCCTGCCCCCTTCCTGGGCCTGATCCACCCATCCTCCACCCCCATCACCACCCTCCCTGCCCCGTTCAGGCCCCTCTCCCTGCCCTCCCCGTGCCCCTGCGCCAGTCTTACCTGGTCCGGCAGGCATCCCGATATCCGCCGGCGCCAATGTGAAAGCTCCAGCCTTCCCGTTGACGTGGCCAGGCCGTGTGCTGTCACAAAGCGCTTTATGGAGCTTTTGTGACAGCATGTGCCGGCGGATCTTGCGTTCCGCTGGCACAGCCTTCCGTTAGGATTGGGCTGTTAGTCAGTTAGGAACACCTGGGTTTGAAAATATCACTATCATGAATAGCGTGAAGGCAGAGAGGAAATTAATTTGTTTTTGGGAGACTCAGAATTATTTTGGAGAAACTAGTTACTGCAACCAACAAAATATACACATGATTAGTATAATTCACTGTGTATGTGCCTGCAGAAGTAATGCAAGCTGAGAAGTACAGTAGAGGTAGAATACTTGATCAGTAAATACTGTTGAATGTCTTCAATAAGTAATGTTTTGTCTGAAAAGCAGAAGTCACGTAGAGCATTGGTATCTCCAGTCAAGTATAGGCCTCTATGACAGGTCATCACAGTAATTTGCCCTAAGTGCTTAACTGCTGCATCTACTTACAGATACGATTAAGCAAAGATAAGCAGCGGGGTAATGATCTTCACAGTAGATACTCTAAGCACCAAGTTAAAAGGGCTATCATTTAAAGATGGATTAAAAATGGATTTTTTAAAAAATAGGTTTGCATAGATTAAATCAAGTGCTTGTGCCTATTATAGTATTCTGTAATGTGGATAAATGATCCTAGAGTATAATAATGTAAAATATGTTATTGATGCACATTAGCCCAATTCATCACACTTAGGAATAATCCCACTTCATACTGGATGGCATTATAAGCAGCAACTGCCATCTGTCTCTTTCTTGCAAAGAGCTCAAAGACTGCTCAACTTACCTGTGAATCCAAGTTGTCATTTTGAAAGTCCACTGGAATATTGTGCTCTCTCTCTCTCTCTCTCTCTCTCTCTCTCTCTGTGTGTGTGTGTGTGTGTGTGTGTGTGTGTGTGTGTGTGTGTGTGTGTGTGTGTGTTTCATGAAGTTACGGACCTTGGAGTTCAAATTTTAAAATCTGAAGTGAATCCCTCTGGGACACCAAAGCAGTTAGACACTGTGCTGGAGTGAAAAGGGGAGCAGTTGCTCTCCCCCTGCTAAATAAAAGAGGAGCACCAATTGAAAAAGTGCCTCTAATGTATATAGTTATTTGCATAAAAGAAAGCCATTGTAAGATTTCTAAGCAACAGATATTTTCATGCTGTGCTTGAAATTGGGGGGTTTTGTGGGGTTTTTTGCATACTGGCCTTTGTTTTTTTACTTGTATTTTTTAACAAATACAGTAAGCTGCCCTGAATGCCCCATTTTCAGGGGGAAGGATGAGGTATAAATCTTTTAGTTAATGAAAGAAATATTCCCAATAACCATTCTGCATTTGGCTAACAGTTTGAATAGACTGTAAAGATTATAATAAATTATAGTACATTTCTAACATCTTGGGTTTAAATTACAGAAAAGCAAGATGGCAAGGATATTTGAGAAATTCTTCTGTGACTGAGCATGTTTCCCCAGTATTATTCAGAAAACTGAATATAGGGTGGCTTTCAGATGTGCAGTTATGTCAGAAACCCCGATTTCAAGCACAGCACATAAAAATGCATGTTCCTTTATGGCGGTGTGTTAGATTTTTCACATGTTATCAGAAAGCAAACATATACAGTACTCACTTCTGACATGTACAGTATTTGCATACATGGTGCCAAGTACCACGCATACAACCCCCTCAGCTTTTGTTGTAATAAAAGCAGTCACAAAGTCTCTTCCTTAGAATGTACTTGATGTGGGAGCATTTAAAGTGAACCATGTTGCATCTTATAGAGATTTATTCTCCCTCACCCATATAGGTTTACCAGATTCATACCGGGACAGAGTGCTAGACCTTTAGGAGAAGGAATGTGGGCAGGTGTAGCTTGTTAAACCTTAGAGCACAATCCTAGGCATGTCTATTCAGAAGCAAGCCCTGTAGGATCTGATAAGCCTACATTTAAAACTCTCCTTTTGTTACTGTCCACATTACAAATCTGCTACATTGACTAAATTGATTCAGATCCTGTAGAGACATTAGCTGACTACAGGATCTGAATCAGCACAAATAACCGTTTCTTCCCACAATTGTAAAGAACATTCAACTATAAAATGAACATAGAAATAAAATTAAAATGTTGCTTTTCATTCCCAGATTTCAGTTATGAAGTAAGAGAGGCAAAACAGCATCTGTACATAATTTAAGGAATATTCAGTTCTTTCGGCTCCTCTCATTAGTCTAATTCTGCTGTGTTGTTTTAAACATGACAGGGTGGTTTCTATAAAATGCTCAGAGGAGTTTACTGAATATTAAAGCTGTGAAAAATTGGAAGCCCAGAAATGTCAGAAACCATATTTTAATTACTGGATTACAGCATATGTCCTTTTGGGCAGATTAAAATATTATTAAACAATAGAAGAATTACAGAATTTAGGCCTTCACTGTGGAAACACAAGTATTTTATGTTTGCCTCTCCTCTTTTCTAGTCAGTTATGTTTCCTAGTTTATCTTTCTAGAGATGGAGGATCTGTGCTCTGTTGGGTTATTATTGTTATCTGTTACCACTGAGAATGGAAGTTGTGAATATCAACTGCCATGCCTAGTTGGCTGTAACAATCAGATTACACACTCTGTGGCTCAGCATATCTCTGCTTTGCTGGAGCTGCAGCAACTGAGTTAACCTTATAGCTGTAAGAAAGGGCTCTGTCCATTCTCACTGCTGATTAAATCAGAGCTTTATGCTGGGGCCTGATCATTTTTGCTCCCAGTTACTGGGAGCAAAGTAACTGCTTTGGGAGCAAAGTAACTGGCAAAGCAGCATGAATTCTAAAATTATAGAAGTAAAACCTAGAAGAAATTCTTTTTTTGGAGGTTTTTTATTTATTCCTTTTTTGTTTTTACTTTGAAAGCTGAAGTGATATTAACAGCTCAGTGGTTGTATCTCCAGGCTCAAGTATGCATTGCAGGCGAGGCGAGGCAAGGCTTCGTTCCCTGCTCAGTGAGCTTTTGAGATGTTTTGCTTGAGGGCCTGGAAGATAAGCGAGGCTGCTTTCCCCCTAAGCAGTGGTTCCTAAACTGGGAGGCGCGGCTCCCAGGGGAGCTGTGGAAACCAGCCAGGGGAGTCACGGAGTGCCACGAAATCCTCTCGGAAAACAGTGCAATGCCAATTGGCAGGCATCAACATAATGTAATGGGGAGCCACGGCTAATGGTCAAGGGAGCTGCAGGTCGAAAACGTTTGGGAAACACTGCCCTAAAGGGAGTTGCTTGGCCAGCTCTGTAGGCAGGTACACACACTTTGCACAGGTGGGATCCATCGTTTTGCTTAATTCTGCAAAATGTCTGTGTTTGGGATAGACCAAATAATGAACAGAGAACATCTCAGGAAAAATGTAATTGGATTGTGATAGCCCAAATAGAGAGGTCTCTTTAGATTCAGTTCATGAAATTTATATTGAAAATGGCATGAAGTGGGAGGGGGGGAGGAATAGGCACCTCAAATTAATGTGAACATAATGGTGTAGTGGTTTGGGAGTCGGACGTAGACCTGGAAGATCCAGGTTCAAATCCCCGCTCAGCCACAAAGCTTCCTGGGTGACCTTGGGTCAGTCACTATCTCTCAGCCCCATCTACCTCACAGGGTTGTTGTGAGGACAAAAAGGAGGGGAGGAAATATGTACACCACTCTGAGCTCCTTGGAGGAAGGGCGGTATAAAAATGTGAAAAAATAAATAAAAAATAAATAATAATCTTCAGTTAATTTATTGGGTGCCATAAAACTTAAGACCCAATCCTTTTGGACCCAGCCGCCAGCAGATTGCATGTTCTGCTGGCAGTGACTGCTGTAAAGGGCACTCTGGCAATGTGCAGAGTAGTGCACTGCAGAAGCACCGGCGGGAAGGCCAGAGCATTCCTGCCCGTTTCAGCAGATCCTGCAGGACCTGCCGAGGCAGGTAAGATGGCAGGGGAGGCAGTGGGGGAAGGCGGAATGGGGGCGGGAAGGGGGCAAAACTGGGTGGGGGAACTGGGTGTGGAGGCGGCGGGAGGGGGTGGATCTGGCAGTGATGGCACATGTCTGATCCTACCCTCTCTGTCAGCAGCCTCCCCACCCCCTTTTTCTCTTCAGAAGTGAGCCAACAAAATTGCTGCCGCTGGTCCAAGGAGATCCATTGTGGAGCAGGAAGCTTAAGGAGGTGTAAGGGGGTTTCAATTCCCTGTCCCCTCTGAAGAATCCCAATCTGCCTCCCCCCCCTGCACTGGATACAGTGCACTCCTTTTTGGTGTAGCTGCACCAGTGGGGGTGGGGGGAGGATATGTTTGGGCTGTTTATTATTTAAATGTTGACTATTTGGTAAGTCTTGTTCTGTTTTTATGTTAGGCTCTTTCTGAATACATAAAGATACTCGTGGTGTCCATGTTAATGTAAGAGACTGCCATTTAAAATAAACACAGTCAAAATCTTCCAGAATCATCATCCATGGCTACTAACAGCTTACTCAGATAAAATGGTCCAGAGATACTAGGAATTTCCTCCCAGACCATTGGTCAGTTTAACTGAATAGTGTGAACCCTAGCAAGAGCCATTCTCCCTTGTCTGGGATAGAAGTCTTTTTGTGCTTTCCTACCTGAAATCTTTTACTGAGAAATGCTGGGGCTTGAACTTGATGAAGAGCCTATGAGGTTAGGATCTTTTCACTCCTCTGTGTAGCATTTGTTGCTATTATATAAGATTATTATTATTTATATACCACTTTTCAACAAAAAGTTCACAAAGCGGTTTACAGACAAAATCAAATGATTAAATGGCTCCCTGTCCCAAAAGGGCTCACAATCTAAAAAAGATGCAGAAGAACACCAGCAAACAGCCACCAGAAAAGACACTGCTGGGGTGAAAGGAGCTCCAATTGAAAAAGTGCCTCTTGCCCAGTTAGCAGGGGTAAGATGCAGCACAATATGCAACTAAGCACATTCGTATTGAAACCTCAGAATATATAACTATGTGCTGAACTAGACTCCTTTACCATGATCCGCTGAGCTACTGAGCATAGGTCCCAATGCTTTTCCCTTGAAGAACTGGTCCATGTGCTCAAAGGTCTAATCTCCTTCTGTTCACATAAATGGGGAGCTCTGTGTAAGATCAATGTTAAGCATGTATTGGAGCTTCTGCAGGTTAGCGCTTTGGATTGGGGTGGTTTTATGCTATAAAATTAGTAAGTGGAGCCAATGTGGTATTAGTGGCTTGAGCATTTGGTTTGAATCTGTGAACTCTGGATCCATATCCCTGCTTAGCTGTGATGCTCACTGGATAGCTTTCAGCAGCTCACTAGTTCTCAGCCGGGCAGCCCAATCCTGTGTAAGATACAGCGGCCGGCCTAAAGGGCCGGCCGTCGTATCCTATGCAAGATCCGGGGCAGCCCAGGTGCACCTCGAGGGAAGGGGACAATTGTCCCCTTCCCCGGGTGTAAGTGGCTGGAGGCCCAATGGACTTCCTCGAATGTATGTGAACTCTGGAGCTCGTGTACATTCTAACCTTCCGTGTAAGGTCGCGTCGGACCTGGAGAGGGCTTTGGATATCTGTGTATCTCGCCGCCGATATCCCCGCCCTCTCCAAGCCCGACGCAGCCTATGGGCGTCCTCCCTCCCCCCGCTCCTGCCCCGGCCAGTGTAGGGCTTACCTGCTCCGGTGGGCGCGGGGCCGGGTAGGAGCCGGGGAAGGGCCACCAGCCTCTGCGCCGGCGGCCCTTACTCTCCGGGTGCCATAAACACGCTTTACGACACCCTGCACCGGGGGAGCGTGCGCTCCCTCGGCGTAGCTCCACGCAGGATTGCGCTGTTACTTACATCACAGGATTACTGTAAGATTAAAATATTATTGAGGCAATGTGAGCTACCCTGACATGAGCTTCCCTTGGGGGAAAGAGGAGTTTATCATGTTTAATAATGTAGTACTAATAGTAAAATGCAATCTTTCATGGCTGCAAAATGTTTCACGTTTCTAATTTTTTTAATTTTCAAAAGTACAAAAACATACAATAATATGCAATGCAATATATAAACAGCTAAACAGCCAGCATACAAAAATCTTCGGTAATAAAACTACAATTAAAAACAGTACACAATCTTGAAAAAGGAGTTTAAAGTTAACGCTTAAGTTCCAGATCTTTATACTGTATATTAAACTCTTTTATTGTTTTCAACATATTTTTCTTTTCTTTGCTGGGTTACTTTACTCAAAAGTATCTGAACGTTGAATTCTGGAACTGCTGTGTCCCTTGCAGGCCATATAAAGTTTTCATAGCTCGGATGTGTTTTTCTATTACTACCCCAATAAAAAGCAGATCAGTTTGGGCCTAATTATCAAAAGTGCTTAGCACCCTGCATTTCTAACAGAGAGTCTTGCTTACCCTATCTCCAAGAGTCATCTGCATAAACAGAAATAGTCTGTTCACAGTGCCATCAAGTGGCTGCAGGCTGTTACAGCATCAATATTTTCAGTTTTTGATATTTTACAGCTACAGAATTTTTTCTAATTCTCACTTCAATAACGTGTAAACTGATTCCTCTGACAAAATCAAGGGCTTGGCCCTTCTTCTCAGAAAATAATACATAACAATATATAACCCAATGCCTTGAAAGTCCAATTGATTTCATTGGAATATATCTCCAGTTGTGTCTGTTGCATCACTAACTATCCCCCCACTTTTATCCATCCCATTATTATCTGTCCTAATTAAGTTGAAGTACTTAATCTGATTCAGTCATACTGATGTATTTCAATTTAACTCAGTTGTTGATTCCGCAATAGATCATATTGAAAGTATTGTGCGTCCACTTAAACATGGAGTCTAACCTTTATAAACATGCACAGATTGTGGAAATGTTCCTCTCCACCCTGCTTTAAATTGAGAGTGTGGTATTGAAAATATTCTTGGATATTTTTTTAAAAGCCATTCATAGAACATTTATACTTAATTTGTACAAGCCTACAAATAAATTTTTTCTCTCTGTTGCCTATCATTTTTACTTCAGCCAAGGCATGCAGGTTAGTACTTATAATGGTTATGATGCCAATTGCCACAGAGAATTGCTGCAGATCACATGAATGAATGCTTTCTCCTATTTGTGGCAATGTATTCCTTATTTATTGCATATTCTTTACGAATCAATAGGTACTAAAGTGGATAGATTGTTGGCCTTGGACCTTGGAGACTTGGCATGTTATGGTTCAAGCATGCTTTCACTGTGTGTTTAAGTAATTCCCAGTCTGTAAAGTGGATATAAAAGTCACTTACTCACAGGATTACTGTGCTGACAAATTAGAAGTGGAAATTTATTTATTTATTTATTTATTTATTTATTTACAATATTTTTATCCCGCCTTTCTCCCCGAAGGGACCCAAATGTTACTACCAGCCCTGAATTTTATGGATAGGATTGGTTATCCAAAAATAAATCCAAAAATGTAACCACCCCCCCCCCCACTCTGTACAATTATAAAGCCCCAAAAAGGTTGGCCATAGGGCAGGCCATTTCATAAGCCATGTCATTCAAGTACCTTGATCCTAAGCTACTTAGAGCTTTGAAGGTAATGACCAGCACCTTGAATTGCACAAAAAAATGGACTGGCTACCAGTTAAGCTGGTACAACAGTGGAGTGGCACGGTCAAATTGCCAGGCACAAGTCAAAACTTGGGCAGCTACGTTCTGCACTTGCTGAAGTTTCTGGATGGTCTTCAAGGGCAGCCCCATTTAGAGAACATTTCAGTACTACAACATTGATGTAACTAGCGTGTGGACAAGATAGCCAGGTCTTAAACCGCTGAACCATGAGCTGTCGATCGAAAGGTGGGCAGTTCGAATCCGCGACGGGGTGAGCTTTCGTTGCTTGGCCAGCTCCTGCCAACCTAGCAGTTCCAAAGCATGTTAATGCGAGTAGATAAATAGGTATCGCTTGCGGGAAGGTAAACAGCACTCTGTGTTCCAGCTGCATGCTACGCGCTGCGGCAAGGAGAGTCATGCCGGCCACATGACCACGGAGGCATCTTTGGACAACGCTGGCTCTTCGGCTTTGAAATGGGGATGAGCACCACACCCTAGAGTCGGACACGACTGGACTTAATTGTCAGGGGTCACCTTTACCTTTTTTACTAATCCAGGAAAGGATGCAGTTGGCACATCAACTTAAGCTGGGCAAAGGCTCTTTGAGCCGCCGCCGCCACCACCTGGACATCCAGGAGCATTCCTAAACTGCAGTCCTGATCTTTCAAGGGCAGTGCAGCCCCATCCAGAAGATGCAGACAATCTATTAAAATCCAAAAGCAGCCTATTAATAGAACAACTTGCAATAAATTTACAGTGCAATCCTATGCATATCTATTTTAATATTTCTTGCCAGCACTGTATCTCTGAATAAAATTGATACGGATGAAACTGGAAATGGGAAGTACAGATTGGACTTTGTTTAATTACTTTGACTGTCTTTCCCAAACTTTAATTTAGGGCTCTAAAAGTAGTCTTATGAAAAGTTTTTTTTCCTAGTTTTTTCCTCTTCAAATATTTCACTGAAAGCACTTGCTGTTGATTTCTTCCCCCTTCTCCTCATTTTCTCTTCTCCCGTTTCCCCCCAATGTTATCTTCTCTCTTCTCCACTTCTTATTTACCCCCTTCCTCCATGTCAACTTCTCTCTTCTATTCCTTTCCCGAGTGTTGTGTTTTTTCTCTTCTCTTCCTTGCCCTTTTCTCTTCCCCTTTCCTCCAACAATGCCCTCTAACTCCCTTCTCCCCACAGTTTCCCCACAGTTTGCTCCAGCATTGCACATTCTCTCCTCCTGCCCCAGGTTGCCTCAGTTTTGCCTTCTCCCCATCCCCATTCCACATTGCCCCCGTTTTGCTCCCCCCCCCCAATCTCTGCATTAGAAAGAACCTGTGTGTTTTGAATTTGGACTGGAGCCTAGACGTGTCCTAGGTGTGTCTGCTCAGAAGTAAGTCTCATTGAGTTCAGTGGAACTTGCTCCCAGATAAGTACAGTTGGCCCTCCCCACCCGCAGATTATCCACCTGCAGATTTAACTCTGCACGTTTGGTTCGAGTCCGCAGTGGGGAGGGTTGTGGCACCGCAGTACCTTATATAGAAGCTGTGTGGCCCTGTGGCCCACTTTTACAGCTGCCCTGTGCCCCGTAAATCACTCCAGCAGGCTTGAAACGCTTGAAAAACACAACCAGAAATTACTTCTGTGGGAGATCTTTTGAGGTGTGCGCTATGCTATGTATACTGAGGTACATGCCTCAGAAGCCCTTCTGCACTTGACCAAAAGTAGTTTCCAGTCGCATTTTTCATGTGATCCAAGTCTGCTGAAGTTTGAAATTTTTCACCTACATGATCATCCCTCATACCCAACAAAAAGGTTTCCGGTTTCATTTGAACCTTAATCTTTAAAATCAACTCTGTCTGTTTATGAATCTGAGTCCAATACTTCTTTGCTTGGGGGCATGTGCACCACATATGATAAAAAGTTCCTTCTTGCTTTTTACATTTCCAACAGCTGTTCGTCACCTTCTCATACATTCTTGCTAATTTGCTTGGGCTTATATACCATATATAATCATTTAATACATATTTTCCTTAATATTAACATTTAACGTAAATTTCAACTGTTTTAACCATAATTGTTCCAATTGCTCCGTTAAAATAACATGACCTACATTTTTCGCCCATTGAATCATATATTCTTTAACCTGTTCTTCCATCTCGAACTTCAAAAGCAATTTACATTTTTGAGATTACCTGGTCTTCAGATTTTAATTGTACCTCCAGTATTGATTCTTTTTCTACAAATCCATATGCCTTCTTGTCCACTTTAAATCTCTCCAAAATTTGAGCATATACAAACCACTGGCAATTAAAGTCTTCTTCCATTAATTTTTCTCTTGACTTCATTGTACAGTCTTCTTGCGAAAAATTTAATAAATTTCTGTATAGTAGTCCTTTCTCTTTTGGCATGCTACTTTCACCAAAGTGCGCTTCATATGGTGCAACCCATAATGGTATTTTCTCAGAAAACCTGATTTTATATCGGTTCCAAATTCTCCATAATGCATGTCTAACATAGTGATTTTTAAATTCTAAATTTGCTTTCACTTTATCGTACCACAAATACCCATGCCAACCATATCTCAATTCAGAGCCTTCTGTTGATTTGTGAGTCTTAAAAAAATGTCCAGCAGGCAAATACAGCAAGCAGAACCCTTGTTCCAAAAACTGAAAAGTACTCGCATTTGAAATTATTAGCCATGAAGTTTTAATTCAGAAAAGACAAATGGTAATTAATTCCAGAAAACTCAGAGTTCTGGACTTGCTTGTCATTGTGAACAGTTAATTTTTTATTTTGGACCCCAACATAGGAACCTGAATTTTACCACTCACTTCTCGCCCCTTCTCATTCTTTCCAGCAAACTTGTGAGCCATGGAACGGACGCTTTGCCTTCTAGGCAGAAAGGCAGAAAGCCATTTTCTGCTTCTGTAGTAGGAGAGCCGATTAAATCATTTTTTATATCTCAATTCTACAAATCCTGTGGACATCTAGAAGGACTTTATAATAAAACCATAAAGATGCCTTCTCTCCTTGGGACACTCAGGCACACAAATACATTGCCTGGGTGACCTCGACATGTTAAATGAAATGAAAAGCATTTGCTCAAGTTAGATATAAGCTGATTTTGCTTTTGCTTCCTTTTATATAACTTTCAGGCTCCAGCCAAACAAGCTAGAGGCACTAGGCTTAATGACAGCTAATTTTATTTTGGGAAACCAAAATCTGTAGCTTCTTGATAGAATAACCCATTTTGGTTCACAGTTGTTTTCTTCTTTAGCATGTTTCCAGTTGCTTGCAGAAATTAGTTTTTCCTCTTGATATTACTTAGCTATGACAGTTGGGAACCAAACAAAACAAGTTTGTCCAGAGTTTAGAGATAAAGAAAGACTTCAATCAGGAAATTCAAAAGTTACTGAGCCTTTTCTGTGTTTGTTGTCACCATCTAGTAAGTGAGCAGTAGATCTTTTTGCAATATGGCTTTTTAAACCTTGCAGTTTAACCTTGCAGTTCATGATGGAACAATAATGGTCAGTGACGTCACTTGGGACCTTTTTACTTCAGACTTCACCAACTGTATGGCTTCACTTTGTCTCTTCTGGCAATCAGGGAATGTGATCCTCTGAGCATGTCCATTCTGGTTTTTTATGTAAGGGGGGGAGGGGAGACTGCTTTAGATGTATTTTCAGACCAAGAAGTCAGGAAAAAAAAAATCAAGTCTGGATGTGCATTGTGATGCTTTTGTACCAGTCAAACAACATCTACTATCAGAAGCATTTAGCCACCAATTGTTGTTTTGTATTAGCCAAAGCAGGCTGTTGAGGCGGTGTGCGAAATGCTGCCCCTTTTTTTACCTGGTTCAATTGGCCTCATAGATGAGCCAGCCCTGGTTGTTGTTGTTATCGGTCCTATCAATGAGGAAGGGCACATGGTTCCACCACTTGGTATAAGAGGCATTGAAAGAGAAGAAGGAGAGGATAAGAAACTGCTGAGGAGTATTTTAAAAGGCCCAGGGACTTAAAAACTCTCAGGTAAAGCTCTGAATCGGGAAAACATTTAAACAGAGTTCTGAGAGAGAGAGAGAGAGAGAGATGCAAGCAACAGGCTATGATGTGGGAAAAGAAGCTGATCAAAAGTTGCAATTTTCTTGAACATAGCTGGAAATAAGGCTGTGGATGTCTGATAGCACACAGCTAAACCAACAGGAGAGGAAAAGCTACGTGACTGTGTTACAAAAGTTTGCAGAATACTGTACACCACAAACAAGTGAGACATTTGAGAGATATAAGTTCCACCAAAGAATTTAAAGAAGAAGGTGAATCTTTTGAAGAATTCCTCAACGTTGATGAGCCATGATTGTAATCCTAGGTGGCTCACTGAGTCTATAATAACGGGTTAGTTTATAATAGGAACTGGAGATTCAAAACTATTATTTATTTATTATTTTATTTACAATATTTTTATCCCGCCTTTCTCCCCGAAGGGACCCAAGGCGACTTACAACAGAAAAAAAGAAAATACAATACAAAAATAATCACATTTTAAAATAGTAAGAAACAATTAATGAAAATTAATAAAAACAGTATCTAAAAATTGATTAACAAGATTTTTTGTAAAACTACAAAAAAGACTTGTAAAAGTTGTGGATTTGACCCCAGACAAAGCATTGAGAATTTGTCAGGCAGTATAAGTTAATATTCAGAATGTATACAGTAGATCATAAAAGGTAAAACAGAAACAACCACAGTGGACTAAGTGACAGCAAGCAAAAGGTCAATCAAGGAAAAGTCAGAAACCAGTCAAAGGGAGCAGGATTTTGCATGAATGGCCCCAGAGGTGAGGCTACAGGTGAAAGAGATGTAAATGGGAAGAAATGTGGACTCAAATACCTGCAAAGGTTAATGCTCTGCACTAGGAAAGCAGTGCAATGCATTGGATGCAAGCAATCTAATCATTTCACAAGAGATTGCAGTCAAGAGCAGCAAGCAGAGGAGGGAAGATCAATCAAGCAGCCTAATGCAATCTACCAGGACAGTACAAATGAAAGCACAAAGGAGGAATTCTGTGTGGGAGCAGTGGGTGCAGAGACAGATGACTGAACTGTTCAACTGGAGACTAATGGAAGGGTCATTCATTATAACATGGGCACAGGTGTGCAGGTAACTGTGCTTCCAGAACGTATTGTTAAAATGTTAAAGCAAAACCCACACTGGAATAAGGGCAAACATGTAAGATTCAGAGGTTACAGTGGGATAATAGTTCTCATTATAATTTATATGGTAGCAAAGGCAAAGGACACACTAACAGCCCAGTCATAACTAAATGCTGCCCGTAGGGTGCAGTGGCGCCAGCAAGACTCTGCTGCGTTCTGTGGGCAGCTGGAGACCATGCGGGGGCAGAGAGGTAAGTAAAGATTTCTTTTACTTTACCCACCTCCTCACCTGCATGATCTCCAGTGGGTCTACTCAGACCTGTGCCAGCTCTTTTAGCTGGTGCAAGTTTACGTAGAGGGAAGGAGGCATGTCAGGGATGAAATGAATGACAGGATATCTATGGAACCATTGCCACCGATACCTGCCCTCCGCCCACCCTGACACACTTGCTGAAGGTCCTGATCTCCTCCCTGTTCTGCCCATGTTCCACTGCATTTTGCCCAGCCCATGCCCTCCCGCTGGCTTATCAGAGGCGAAGGGATACCCTGACGAAGGGAGGCTTATTGGAGGCTGTGGGGCCAAAGCGATACCCTGCCGCTACTCCAGCATTGCCGCCTCTTGCTTGGAAAATGGCCACCAGCAGCATGCTGCATGAGTCGTCAACAGCCATTTTGTCAACTCTGTTCCACTGTCGTAAATCCCTCCTTGCGCCAACCCGATCCTAGTTAGGATCGGGCTATCAGTGAAGGCCAGAATTCAGATGTTGGTGAATTGGTAAATTAGGAATTGTAGTGCCCACTTCCTTCTCCCAGGGAGGCAAATCCACGTCCTCGGGTTGTGGGAATTACATTTTTGAGACACAGACAAGTCAGGATGCAATCTATACACATTTTAATGTATCTTAGACAGAGTCCCAATGGGAGAAAAGAACACAAAGAAGTACCAGTAGGTTTCTTCACCTCTAACTTGCCATCACACAGTCATCCTGCTGACAGGTGGTCTGGTAGCTCAGGGGGAGGCCGTGCCTCCAGAAAACCCTGGGGAAATTGTGGGGAAACCTCAGGCTCCAGTTCGCCAGACAGACCACTCTATCCCCAGGATCTTCCTTCCCTCTTGGTAGTAGCCCTGAGGGATGCTCCTTAATGAAAGGGTGCTCCCAATCCTCCTGCTTTGGACCTTCTTCTGGGAGTCATCTGCCCCAAGCTGTCTGACCCTTCTGGGCTTCTCCCCAGGAGTGGGTGATTCTCTCCCTTCCCCCTGCTTCCCTGGTCTCTCTCCTTGGTTCTTCTCCTTATTTCTCTAGCACTCTATCCTCCTCCTCTTCCTCCCAGTCTCCTCCTGTCACCTTTCCTCCATCTCTGCCTGGTTCCAGTCTTTGTCAGTTTCCTCTGCTTCTCCCTCCTCTGCCTGACTTTGTGTCCCTTCTGAGTCGGCGTTGTCCTTCTAGGTAGCTTCCTGGCTCTCCTTCGTTCTCGCCTCCCTGTTCCTCTCTTAGCCAGCACACAGCTGTGTGGTACCAGGACACAGCTGCTGGCAATGGGGGCTGGTGAGTCTCGGAGGCATGCAGTGATGATGTCATCGCTGATTGTCCATTAGAAGCTTGTCTCCATTAGAAGCTTGTCACTCACTTTGGGCATGCAGGGCTTGCTCAGAGCCACGGGGGTCCGCAGCCCACTAAATGAATACGAATTGAGTTAGCCAAACCTAATCATGCAGTTATCCATGCCCCCAGAAAGGTCTCACTAGCTATAAAAAGGAAGTTCAAAACAGAGCAAGACAGGATGGTGGCCTTACAAATCATTGACAAGGTAAAGGAACCCACTGAATGGGTACGTTCTCTAGTAATCATAGAGGAAAAAAGATGAAAACCACAACTATGTTTAGACCAGCTCAACAAATATGTAAAAAGATTGCGTTTTCCATTGCTCACAAGAGAGGACATATTTAGTGAAATGACTGCAAAATATTTTTTCAATTCTGGATGCACCCTTGGGATTTTTTTGGGCAGGTTTTTGGCAGTTTCCATTAGGTGAGAAAAGTTCAAGGCTACATACGTTTATTACACCCTTTGGGAGATACTGATTTTGCCTTTCATCTGTCCCCCAAACTCTTTCACAGGATGGTACAAAAAAAATGTGATGGGGTTGCTGGTGTCAAGGTATATTGATGATGATGTCCTTATATGGGGCAGAACAAAAGAGGAACATGACCAGCAGTTGCAGGAGGCCCTACAAAGGTCAGTGGGGCTGAAACAAAAAAAGCAGAAGCATAAATTAAGTGTTAAAGAAATCACTTATTTGGGGGAACAAGTATCTGAAAATGGGGTACAAATTGGTCCAAAGAGGATCAGAGCAATCACCAGCATGCCACCCCCACCAGATAAGGAGAGGTTCAAAGATTTTGAGGGATGCGAACTCGTATAAGCAGGTATATGAAAAATCTTGCACAGCGTACCAGTAGCCTTAGCACACTCACTAAAAAAGAAACTCAGTGGACCTGGAATGCCAACATGGACAAGCCAAGCCTTTTGGAAAGCTGAAATGATTGAAACAGCTTCAGTTCTCAAGTGTTTTGACAGTGCTAGAGAGACCAAAGTGTACACAGATGCTTCCAAAGAGGATATTGGGCCAACCCCCTGCACAAATACACAAATTGTATTTACAAATACACAACCCCCTGCACAAATATGGTGAGAACAATAGCAATCGCTGGAGGCCAAAAGCATATGCATCCAGAGCTCTAATTGACACAGACATACTGTATGCCCAAACAGAGAAAGAAGCTCTCGCTCTGGTCCATGGATGCAAAAAATATCATGTCTTTATATATGGATGGACAGTTCTGGCTGAAACTAGCCACACACCTTTGGTTATTGTTGTTAGAAAGAGGCTGGCCTCCCAGCTTCCGAGACACTTTTCAATTACAGCTGTATGATTTGAGATTGGAATACAAGCCTGGTAAGGATCTGGTGATTTCAGACACTTTGTCCAGTGCAGTTGACAACACTTTTGATAATGGAGAGCTGGACATGGATATAGTGCGTGTCAATGGGGAATGACAAAATTACCCAGTCTCGGAGTCGAGTGAGATGTGGGAAAATTTGTTGTGGCTACTGCACAAGATGAGGTATTGCAGACAGTAAAGGGCTATCACCCATGGCTGCTCAGGTCCTCATATCCCCAGTCCGTATTTTCAGTTTCTGGCAGAGCTCTTGATGATAAGCGTTTCATTTAAGGGTAGCAGAAAAGTAGTCCCAATAACACTAAGGGTTGATACGATTCAGAGAATTCAAGATGGTGATTGTGATAGCATTGAGGAAATGCAAAAGAAGAGTTTGAAAAGCCCTGTATTGGCCATGTATGAATACGGACATAGGCACTGTAGTTTGTCAATGTGATACATGTCAGCCATACCAGCCCAGGAACAAGATGGCGCCCATGTGGGTAGAGGATGACATACAAGAGTCATGGTATGAAGTGGGAAATGGTTTGTTTGTACTGGCTGGCAAGAACTATCTGTTAATTCTAGATTATTTTTCTCACTACTTCGAGATAGCCTTGCTAGATGACACAACTATGTCTCAGGTTATACAGTGCGTTAAGTCAATTTTTTCTAGGCATGGGATTCTTTATATGGTGATGTCTGACAATAGCCCTCAGTTTTCAGGGCACACGCTTAGAAACGGCACAGTGCCAGCATATCGCATTGAGTCTAGCATACCCACAGTCTAATGGGCTTGTGGGAAATGGGCTTGTGGAAAATGGGGTTAAGATAATAAAAAGTTTACTTAAAAAGCCATAGAGACAGGAGGAAACCCTTATTTAGGAGCTTGAATTACTGGTATAAGTCTTTGGTATATGTCTTGTCATCTCCTGAAATTTTGTTAACCAAAGTGGCTGAAACAAGTTGCGGGAGTGACACCGCTCTTCTGGTGTAAGTGGGTGAACAAGGTTAAACAAAAATTGTCTTCTGATAAAGGGTCTATGGTTCTGTGACCACTTGGACCCAGTGACAGTGTTTGTATTTTCAGTGGTTACTCCTGGGCTCAGAAAGCATGTGTTTGGTATGAGATTGCTCCACTATCTTTTGAAGTTCTGACTCATGATAGACACTCACTGATGTTGCAGAAGACATTTGCAATTTGTTCCTAAGTTGGGGGAGGGAGATAGAATGAGACACTAGCAAGAAGCTATGGACAAAGTGACTCAGAAAACTATTTCCTTGAAGAAATGACAGAGGAACTGAAAGAACTTGCGCGTAGTATGACTACAGAGGAATCTGAAGTAGCTCCACATAGATTAAACAGAACATGCAAAGCATCAAAAAGATTCATTGAGCAATATTTGTTAAAATGTTATACAGTATTGTGTTTAAACAAAAAAAGAGGGGATGTGGGAAAGAACCCTGTCTCTTTAAAGACTTGAGGAATGGTTGTTGTTGACAAGGGCTGTTTGAGGCCATCACAAGCAACAGCATGATGGAAAGGGATACAGTTGCAGGAACAACCCTCCTCGTATTGTTAATACAGGTGGGCCCCCATATCCATGGATCCGCTATCCACGGTTTCAGTTATCCACGGATCGTGGGGACCCCCCAGGCTTTTACTTTTTCCCAGTAAGCTTCGTTTCTTCCTTAAACAAACAGGCAAGCAGAATGAGACTAAGTCCTAGAGAGGCTCTGCAAGGTTAACAGAAACCTTGCAGAGCCTCTCTAGGACTTAGTCTCGTTCTACTTGCCTGCAATGGAGGCTGCTTCTCTGTTTTAAGGACGAAACAAAGCTTGCTGAAAGAAAAATAAGTTGGGGGGGCGCACGCCTGCCCGCAGGGGAGGCAGGGCTGGGGGTCCTCAGGAAATCATGGAGGGAGTGTTAGTTCCTATCCACAGTTTCAAGTATCCACGGAGGGGCCTGGAACATATCCCCAGTGGATATGGGGGGAGTACTGTATTATATTGAAAAAATACTAAGCAGTTGTTACTTGCAATCGGAAGTCTTGACTCGTTTCAATGAAGAAAGAACATTCTCCATCATTTTCTTCAAGAGGCAGCCAAGAAAGGGGAGCCACGTCTGTGCCTCATTGCCCACCACCATCGAGTGGCAAGCAAGGAATAAGGGCCAGTTTGTGCAGGTCAGGTGCAGTTGTGCGGGATCTAAGGAAGAGGCCTCTGCTGACCTCTGCCACTGTAAAATGATAACATCACTGGCAAGAGTGAGACACTGGATACCTTTGCCTTGGTGTAGCACTAGGCATACCCTGTCCTTCCCCCTCTCAGGCATGAACCCCCTGACAGTTTTCAGGTTGTCTGTTTTCTGTCAGTTGACAGGTTGTCTGTTTTCTGTCAACTTTCTACCATCACCTGACAGTGGTGGTGGTGGGTAGTTATACACGCACACCAACCACCCCCTCCTTTGGCAGTTGCTTGCAATGGCAGCAGGGAATAGCAGAGTGCACTATTATGTGGATCATTGTTCTCTTGGAGAAAGACAGTGTGTGCTTTGGGAAGAAAAAAAGCAGGCAACTGAACAGAAGACGAATCTGTCTGTCTGTCTGTCTGTCTGTCTGTCTGTCTGTCTGTCTGTCTGTGTAATGCAACTGAGAAAAGTCTGCTTTATGTCTTCCATTTATGTATTTTATTAATGATCTGTCATAAAACTGAATAAAGACTGTTGAGATAAGCCATGCAGTACGTTTGAAAAGATATTTCAAGCCCATTTGAAGTCTGAATCAAAATGGCAAAGAACTAGTTCTGTCTTCCCATTAGTTTATGTGTCTTCACTGGCGTCGCTGGAGGTGGGGCAGAAAGCTAAGTTCTGCAGCTTTCCGCCCCACCGTTACTCTCCGGTACAAGGCGCCCCGCCCCCTCGTCATAGGAGCCCGTCAGCGGAGAGAAAGCAACGCGCAGGAGAGTCCCTGCGCGTTGCTTTCTCTCCGCTGACAGGCTCCTACGACGAGGGGGCGGGGCGCCTCATGCAGGAGAGTAACGGTGGGGCGGAAAGCTGTAGAACTTAGCTTTCCACCCCACCTCCAGCGACGCCAGTGTGTGTCCTCCACAGCAGGACTGACTAGATGTGTTCAGGCATCCACTGTCCTGTGGAGGAGCTTGTCAGAAATGTGCCTCCTATCCCACCCCAGCTAGTGACTCACGCGCTAGACCCACCTGCCACGTGTTCAGTGTAATGTTTGTCTGCAGTGTCAAATGCTAAATGCACTGAAGAGTTTATTCCTGTGATTGCCACCCATGGGGAGAAATTCTCCCTGTTTTCCATGTTCATCTCCATGGGAGAGTAATGCTTGAAAAGGGTTTCTGAAAATACTGTACAGTATTGTAGAATTCCCCCCAGCATCAACACCAGTTCCCCAGGAGCATATTGAATTGCAAACTTGTATAATTTGTATGTCAGTTTAATTCCTCAAAGTTGGTTTACCTCCAAATTGCTGGAAATTGTAGTTTGATGAGATTGCTGAGAATTTTTGTAGATAATTTTTTTAGCCCTGTTCACAGAGCTATAGTTCCCAGTGTTCCCTGGGGAGAGGCAATGACTGATAGACCAGTTCAAGTCCTTAGAGTGCATATGTCCCAAGTCATATGTCCCAAGTCATATGTCCCAACAAGGGCTGTCATAATGGTTCCACAAAGTAAGAGGTATTACTGAGCATGCTCAGTCTAAGACACGTGTAACATGTGCGCACAGGAGAAATCTGTGGCATGAAATTAGAAGGGAGGCAAGGCTAAAGATGCAACAATACATAGCTTCTATCATTAGGTTAAGAATATACGGTACTTTAACCTGTTCTGCTGCATGCTTGTCAGAGACAATATCACATGGTCATGTGTCACCCAACATGTAAAGAGATGGCTTTATTTGGTATGTAACGTTAGGCTTTAGCGAAACACTGATAACATTCTAACACAAATAAGCATGTAAAATATATATTTATTATAATTTCTTTGCCACAGAGTTTTTGGTTGGTATCTGCAAGCAATGGACATTTACAATAATACTGCTGTCCAAAACAATTATGTTCATTGGCTGAGACAAAACATTCATGAACGATACAAGCTTTTGTGGAATGGTCTTTTTGATACGACCAATACATGGTTTCAGGTGGTTTGTGAAGAAATGTAATTACAACCTGCATTAATTTTCTTATTAAGGCTAATTCTTAATTATAATAATTCTCAAGAATGATAATTCTCAATTAATTAAGAATTCTTAAGAATTTGCTTTGAGATTTGCTGTTACTGATTGCTAAGATGTTACTACCCCTTTAAGAGAAACCAAGTGGAAGATGGGAAAAGAAGGGAACAGGCAGATTCCAAGCCAATTATGTTAAGAGTTTTGAGTGAGTGTGGTAATCTATTTAGAACTGAGTAGAACTGTTGGGGTTGCTCTTGATCAATAAAAGTGTGGTTTTCTTGCATCTCCTTGGACTAGAGTGTAATATAATATTTGCATATATTTTGTGAGTATTTATGATTTAGTCTGAAGCTGGCAAAGAAAGACTGCATTGCATGTTACAGACCGAGCATTTGCTAGCTTTGGTTTTGGCACCCTGTTATGCTTGCTTCACATTGAAGCACTATTTTTACATTTTTCAGGATGTAAGCTCATAACATTGCTCATAGTGCTGTTCTCACAGAATGTTCACCCAGCCATTTGTTCTGTGTTGCTGTTTTTCTCCTCACATTTCACAAAACTGCCCTGAAGACAGGGAAAGAAGACAAATAGTCTTATTCAAAGCTGTTGTAAACATACTTCCTGGCCAGTTTAGGAAGGAGTGAAGGAGAGAGTTGTAAGCATTACCAATAGCCCTAGTAAGTCACTTCTCCTAAATTAAAAAAGTCCAGAACTAGATGTTACTAGATGTTGAAATCTGCATCTCTATATCCCCCTCCTTAGCTGCACCCTGCAGTCTTTAGTAAGACAAAATATGTGACATGAAGGGCCCAATCCTATCCAACTTTCCAGCGCTGATGTAGCAATGCCAACAGGGCATGTGCTGCATCCTGTGGTGAGGGGGGGCAGTCATGGAGGCCTCCTCAAGGTAATTGAACTTGTTCCTTACCTCAGGGCTGCATTGCAGCTGCATCGGCGCTGGAAAGATGGATAGGATTGGGCCCGAAGTCATTGTGTTGAGTCTTTCTACCTCTCTGATGCTTGGTATACAATGACATCACACCATGTTACTAGGAAAGAGAAAGAAGAGACTGGGGGTTGCTGGTGTTGACATCCTGCAGTTGACATCTCACGCCCATCCCAAAAAGAGTGTTGCTTTTACAATACAGTTTTCAAGTTTTGAAATGTCCTTTTCTTTTAGCAAACTTGGGTTAGTTATTTGGAATCCAAAAAGGGCCTTTGTCACTTTACATAAAATCTTATCATCAAGTATGGAGGATGTTTATGTTGTGTTCTTTTGTATTCATATGTACACCACCGATGAACGGTGTACCAGAAGGCTGTGGGTGGAATCTAAACTGCTTGGAGCAAAGCTGATAAACACAACTTTCATGTTATGTATCTGTTGTTCTCACCTTCTCCTCTTGGAGATGGAAAGTGAGTTCATGATACGCTGGCTTTCGGATTCACCTGTATATTTTCAGCTCAGAGTTGTGGCATTTGGGTTTCATGGTATATTAATGTCATCTGCATACAATTTTGACATCTAGAACTGCAGAGGTTATTCATTAATCCAAGAGACGCAATATGCTGTGTGGAATAGTTATGGCTCACTTCCAAAGCAGTGCATGCAATTTCATTGTTCCTTGAAGAGCATGGCATAGAGTCAGATGAATGAATGTGAAGGTACAAAGTCAGGCAGGGACAAGTAGCACCAGTCTAAATAAAAAGGGGAGTCATGGGGATTTCCTCTTCCTGAATACAGAATAAAATATCTGCTATGCTGAAAAGAGGTCTTTTAGCTTGTGTTCTTTCTCTTAGTGGCTTGTACCGCTGTGAAACATCTCCCTGTCACATGGGAATAAATAATAATAATAAAAATAATGATAATAAAAAATAATGATACTAATAATATAATATAAAATTCCACTGCCTGTGCCTATAAGAACCAAGATGTTTATGCAAACAATGCAAAACAGAAAAACAACCACCAAGCCTGTAAGTTGGCTTTTCAGGGTTTTGGATAGGGGTCTTCCATTGCCCTACCTGGAGATTCCAGGGATTGAATCCAGTTCTTCAGAGTTTTGCAACCCCCTTCCAAGCTGTTGGTGATCACGATCTACACTTTGAAAGCCCCTGGAATAAGGGATGAAGCCTGATGACAGATCTTTTGCGGCATTTGGAGCAGCATGGGAGGACATCCCTGGTAATCAAACCCCTTATTCAACCAACTTGTTACTCTAGATCCAGATTTTAAAAATTATTATATAGAAGTATTTTCTACTGCAGGGGTTCTCAAAGTGGTGGGTCGCGACCCACCACTTTTACTGGAAGGTGATATTTCCTTAAGGGTGTTGGATAGCCCGAACGTCGGCAGCGGCACTCCAGGATTGCACCCGCCTCCGTCTCAGAAACGCTTTTTTTCAATGTACCTGGTTGCCCTGCCAACTCCTCGAAGAGTCTGGGGCTCCCGCTGCTGCCTCTGCAGGCCTCCCCAAGGCTCCAAACGGCGCCAATCGCATTGCGAAGCCCACTTCCAGTTTTCGCTGTTCTACTGGGTTGTTATGCCAGTGATCTGAGAAGATCCCGGCCACATCTAAAACTGAAACATTACTTGAGAATCCTGAGTCAACCAGAGTCCTGTTCCATTGCTGTGATACAGCAGTGTTGCACAAGGGCCATTGCACAGCACTGGCAAAATGAAGAGTGGCAGTAGAATCCCAGAATATTTCCTTACTTGGCACCCTGAGGATCTGGAGAATAGTCAGTTGCAACAATCCCACATACCATTTTTGTAGTAAGGCGTTGGCTTGACCTGTTAGGAATAAGATACTGTTTTGAGTATTCTGTTTGTTTGTTTGTTGTTTATTTAGCACGATCCATGTACATGATGCTTTCCAAGAATAAAAGGATAGGTCCTTTCCTCAGAGGCTCACAGTATTGATATCGACAAAAGGAAGACAATGTTACATGTTCTTAGGCATTCTGTAGTTGCAACAGGGAGTGTGGACTAAGGCGTTATGCTAACGGCTTCATGGAAAAGACTGGGTTTTGGAAGGGATTTGAAGGATTTATTCTTACAAGCTGCTTTTTGTTCTGTGGTAGAGGAATTGGATTGGTCTGAGAGACATTCATTTTCTAGAATCTACAGGGTGTCTCTTTCTTTTGCTACTGTTAGCTGTTGTAATATATTGGCGATTGATACGAAAATACCAGCAGCGCATTTAAAACTGAATGGTTTGTCAGATCACTGTAGACAAACTGAGAAAGCAGCAAATGCCAGTCCAGTGTTGTCTGTCAAATAGTGTACATTGAAGGGCTCTTTTTTCTTTTTTAGGAGGGCTGGTTTTAATGTTCACAACGTTTGCATGACTTTTAGTATCAATATACCATTCTTTAAATTGAAACGGATATGGCCAGAGCTATTGAAAAGGGCCCATTAGTTAGACAAAAGATGAAACTTCAACTAGAAGTTCCTACATGAGAACAATATGCTAATTTCTGGCCACCATATGCTTAATGATGTCACTTCCTGTTTTATGATGTCACTTTGGCTCTCCGCAGGCGCCATGAGTACTATTCAGCCCACTGTATGAAACAAGTTTGACACCCCTGTTCTAAGGATTCTGGGGAGGGAGTTGAACCCTGAAGAATGACAGCTCTGGGAATAATGCTAAATATTTTGACAAGGCATTTCCAGCAGGCAAAATAAGACAAAATAGAGGCAATGAATTACTAGAGGAAGGTAACAAAAAATATGCACTCTCTCTGGCAAATAAGAACAGTTATAGCTTCTGTTCATAAGCATAAGATGTGGATTTGTAAAATGCCATGTGGTGCAGGAAAATTTTCAATGAATTCCATGATTGTGTAGTCTTAGAAATGATAGTTATTCTAGATTCTGGGCAACATAAGTTTGTCCTAACATAAACAGAATTCTCACTAACAGAAGCCTCTTCAGACATTGCTTTGAGTGTAAAAGAGTGCGTGGTGGTGGTGGGGGCAGTGGGATTGTGCCAGTAAGTCTTGCCTGTATACTGACTTGCTGTGAATCCCAACCTCCACACTGATGGCAAATACACTATTTTTCTGCAGCAACAAACACTGTTCCTGTGGGTGCCAGGAGGCGAGATAGTATGTAGGTGCAGGAGCAGGAAGGGTAGGCACATTGCTCCCCCCCCCCCTACACAAACTATTTTCATCTTCATTCTTACAGGGTAGCATCTGAAGAGGGCTCAAGTCAGTTTCAACCCACCAACCATTGTTCCTGCACAAACCAGGGTTGTGTTGTGGAATAAGGCAGGGAATGGAAAGATACATATGAAGTTGGGGAACAGCCTCTGCCAAATAGGCCACTTCCTGTTCCCAATTCGTTTCCCTTTCACAGCCTTATCTCAGGCCTACATTCCTACATAAACATCATTTGTAAACCCTTTTCCCTTAGGGGAGCTTTCAGCCAAACACATTGCACAGATCTGTGAAAGGATTTCCTGACAGTTTTACTTTTATTTTAATGCAGCCTTGGGAGTAGGCTTACCATAGTCCCGGAAATGACCGGGACAATCCCGGTTCGGGAGCCCAATCCCGGGCTCCCGGCCGGTCTTCTCATTGTCCCGGCCAGCTGGGACTCTTCTTAGGTGCTCTCCGGCCTTGTCGCGTATTTGCGACGAGGCCGGAGAGCTCCCAGCCTCGTCGCGTATTTGCGCAAGGCTGGGAGCTCTTCGGAACGGCCCGAGTTTACTTGGGCTGTTCCGGAGAGCTCCCAGCCTTGAGGGAGGAAGTCCCCGCCCCCGGCCACGCCCCTGGCCACGCCCCTAGTCCCGGCCGTATCCGGCCAATATCGCTTCTGTCCCCCCCCCTGCATTGGGGGGGATCTGGTAAGGCTAGAATTTGGTCCCCAGTGATACTGGAGGGAGGGGGTTAACTCTTTCTCCTAAGTCATTTTCTCAATCAAAATTGTACTCCCCTCTCCCAAAGCTGCTGTGAACCCCATGGAAGGAAATTCCGCTTTTTTTTCTACCTGTGAGGCTAATACTGTAACTGCTTTGTGGTGTGTGCGTGGGTGAGGAGGTGGAGGAATGGAGCGGAGACCAGGGTAGATTGAGGCTGGGAAGGGGGCGGTATCGGTGGTGGTATTGGTGCTGCCAATATCCTATCTCCCTTCTCTGCCTCAATCCGCCTTCCCAGGTCCAGTTGGACTTGCACTAGCAAAATTGCTGGTGCAGGTCTGAGTAGACCCATTCAGGCAGCAGAGGCTTACCCCCGGACAAGGGAACAAATGTTCCCTTGCCTGGAGGCAATCTCCAGGACTCCTCCCCCTACAGGGTGCAGTGCATGCTCCGGTGGCACAGCTGCATCGGCGCAGGGGATTTAAATAGGATTGGGCTGTTCATTGTGCACTCCGCCATTCTTAAATTAAGGTGGATTGCGCTGTCTGTCTTCTACACAACTCTTAAGAATGCAGAGGCCCGATATAAAAGCTATACTCTTTCCTTCCCTTTCCCTTCCTTCCACACTGAGCATTGTTTTTGTCACTTTAGAATTCTGTTTCACGTACTACACACCCTAACAGCAATCCACATATAATTCAGAAAAGGTAATCAACTGGAAGAACATTAACAGAAGCTGAGAAAGAACTGTACTTTCCAACCGCAATAAAGTTAGTAAAAGCATTAAAAATATCCACTGGAAAGATATTCATTTCAAGTAAAAAACAACAACAACACATACCCATTCTTTAAAGGTGATCTTTAAATAACTGGGAATAAAGACTGTAACAATTGATGATTGAAATAGTATAGCTGTCTGCTAAGTCAGATTATGACAATTTATCTATTTATTTAGAAAGATTTTTATACTGCTTTTCCTTAGCTTAAAGTAGCTAACAACATAATCAATACATAATTTAAGAATGACTAAAACAACTATATAAAATACAGAAACAGTAACATAAAAGGTACTTTAAAACCAACTAACAACAATATCATATGAGCAGTTAATAACAAACAGCATTCAAACAAAAACTCTTAAACAGAGGGGCACCTGGAGAATCACCCCAAATCTCCCAAAGTCCTGCCACATGGCCCTTCCTCTCCCACCAGTTTCTCACACCTCTGGGCTTTTCTTTGCTCTTTCCAATTTCTTTACCCTGTTTACTCCACGTTTGCTCCTCCATCTCCATTCTCGCCTTTCTTCCAATGTGTTTGGCAGCCCAATCTTATAGTATATGGGCACTGGCGCTGAGGCCTGAGCACCGGCAGTGGGTGTCGCAAACGTGCCATAAGGCATGTTTGTGCACCCGGATACCAAGCAGCGCCGGCGGGAAGGCCTGTGCCATCCCGCCATCACTGCATCCCACTGACAGTGCCAGCCAACAGGTAACTTTCACGCCGGTAGGCGCAGGGGCTGGGGGAGGTGGGGCGGGTGGTGGGCAGATCAGGCCTGGGAAGGGGTGGGACTGGTGAAGGAGGCCTCTGCCCTATCCTATCCCCCTTCCTGGGCCCATACCTCATCACGCTCTTTGGGTCTGCACCAGCTATTTAGCTGGCGCAGACCTGAGTAGCCCCATAGTTCTAACACCTCTACATATTGGTAATGACTGTGGCTGCATCTGCTGACACTATACCACCTATATCACTTACCTAGTACACTTTTAAATAATAATTATTAAATATTTAATTAAAATTATTTAAAATAAGCTATTATTAAAGCAATTATAATTTATAAAAATGGAATGAAAACACATAACACTGCTTTCAGCAATTTTATTTTGGAGAACACCAAAACCCACTTTTTGAAAACACCATTATGGACTGCCTCTAGCCATATGTTATATATGGTAGTTGCCACAGCAGGCTGCTGAATAAACAGGAAGGACCACTTAGTGGTTCAGTGTTTTGTGTGACTTACCCCTGTAGCTAAAGACAGTACAGAATGGGGTAGCAGACCATTATTTTCCCAACCACAGTTCTTGATGGAATTACCTGGATAAGATTAGACCTTTACGTGGTTAGGGCAACAGCTTTTCCTTCCAAATGCATAGTATAGCACAGCAGGTCAGAGACTTAAGACAAGATGATTAAACCTATTCCCCTTCACGCAGCGGTAGGAGATTGTGAGAAGAAATCACGGTATTATAAATTTCAATGAAAGCACAAACCATTGCAGGAGACCCCATTCAAGTGTTCTTGGAGAAGAGGAAACTGGCTAAGACGCTGAAAAGCAATTAGGAGAAAATGGCCATGAATTTCTCCGTTTCCCTTGGGTGTGCTGGGATGCATAAATCACAGCAAATACCCTTGGGCCCCTTTTTCTTAGCTCTGTTCAGATATAGGTAGAAATGAAGTTGTGTAAGAGGGGGTGGGGGGATTGGAGTTGTGCCTGCTGGCTCCACTGTGACCTCCAACCAGTTTCAGAGTCTGCACATATACCCAAACAAACATAGGCTCCTGTATGCACAACCCATGACCTCCATTTTTCCAGATTGCATATTATTCAGGAGCCTATGTGTGTTGTATGAAGGCTCTGTGCAAATAGGATGTTCGAATGCGGAGGGAGGACAGGGCAGGACCAGCAGGCTTTACCCTGATTTCCCTTTTCACACATTCATTTCTAGGAGAATCCCCGAAGAGAACTGAGCTGATAAGATCAATGCATTATATAAATATATTGCTGTTTCTATAAAGTAAATGAAACTATATGCAAGACAAAGTTGAGGATAATTTGTGTATCGAGTGTGGAGGTTCCCATGGCATGTAACAATTTGCAACGATTTGTGTAAGCTGTGTACTCTGTTCACACTACCACTCACCGTGTTTTGAGAGTGGGTGCAAGGACTAGGACCCTGGCACAGTTAGTCACATCAGGATTTGTTTTATTTGCCACTTGCCTTTTAACAACCTTGCTATCCTTTGTTGCCTCCCCCTTTTTCTGCCTGTAAGTTGTTCCCTGCTTTGTTTTTATCCCTTGTTTTTTTCAACTTTTTAATGAACTTCCTTGTTTTACACTTAACTGCCTGATCTCAGCTTACTCAAGAAGGAGCAGGTTGGCACTTATCTCATGCCGTCATATTCTCCTTCTGTTTACTTTTTAAGGAGACCCCTCTGGGTTTGGGGGTTCTCTGTTCACCTGGCAGGGAAGTTTTCCTAAGGTGACCTCCTTCTGTCTGGGTTCTCTAGTCCTGAGTAGTGGCACAAATTATCTCTTCCCAATTCATTTCCAGTTTACCCAGTAAAAAGGAGTGGAGAACAAGGAAGAAGAGTTCCATTGCTAACTACTAGGCTGTACTCCCGTTTTGCCTTTCCCTTACATGGTGGCTTAGCAGTGGGGTGCTTTATCCTGGCAACCGTTCCGAGTTGAACTGTGACAGGTTCATTTTTCTTTGGGGGAAGCTACTTGGCACAGTGTGGTTTGGCACATAAATGACTGGAGTTAAATCAAGCAATCTTTTGTTTATTTTCCATTTCTCAGGATTAGCAGAACAGTTCGAGTACATAGAAAGATAAGAACAGCACTCTGTGTATACCCTTGCAAACAAGACTGCATATTCCAGCACCCCCTAGAGCCAGAGAGCTCAGAAGAATGCAACTCCTGATCTAGTAATGAGTGATCCCAGTAATCCTCAGGGACTTGCGTCACCGGGGTTTGGCTTTAGCAATGGCAGGGAAAGCCCAGTGACCTTCAACCAGCTCAAATATCAGCTGGAATTAAAGGCGTCTGGAGCTGGAGGAAAAACAATTAGAGACCAAGACGGAGGAGAAGAAGCAAAGGCTAGCACTTGAAAAGAAGTGGGAGGAAAACTGATTAGGCTGAGAGGGAAGAGCAGAAGTTAACCACTGAGTGGGAAGGTGGCACTGGAGGAGGAGAGAGAGCCCTCAAAGCACATGCTACAGAGATGGAGCACATTCAGCAAGGGCTTGTTCACCTTTTGCCCACTCCTATCCCAGGCTTGGTAAGTTCTAAAAAAACCAACCTCATCTTCTATGGGGAGATGAGGCTAAGAGCTTCCTGGCTCTGTGTGGACTGTGGCATCCTTGTGACCAACTACATTTAGCACCTGAGATCACAGTTTAGTGGAACCATGGCAGTTATTGCCACTGCATTGGTCCAAGAAAACAGAAATAGTTATGAGCTCTTCTAGGAGCAAGCTGGGCCATATTGGACTCATACTTGCGAGGATGTGCAAGATACACAAACGGAGTTGAAAGCAATAACCAGCATGCCAGGAAAAGGACCTTTAATGACAGAGACCAGGGTATGATCTTAGAAACTGCCAATAAAATTGGGGCAACTTGGGAGGGTCCTTACATGATCAAGGAACACCTTGGCAACGTTCATTACCTCATGGAGCCTCCAGGTTCAGTGCTTAAGCCCCAGGTGTGCCATGTCAACATGCTTGAGCCTTATCACTCCTGGGAAACCACGTTGTTCAGTCTCACCATGGAGAAGGTGGATGAGCGAAACTGCCCTGATGGATGAGCGAAACATTGGTCCTGAGCTGTAGCAGCAGAGGCATGGAAGAAGTGAGCATCTCCTCCATCCTTTTTCTCAACGAGAGGGTGAAGGTGTGGAACTTCTGCACCACCTTCCCCTCCCCACCAATCACCCTGCTGCCTAGACAAACTAACAAAGCCGAGCACTCTATATGCACCAGCAATTACACCACATCCCACCCATACCTGGGCAAGCAGAACAAGTGCATTAAGAAGGAAGTGGAGGAGATACTGGCCCTTGGGGTAATCTGTCCTTCTGAAAGTGCCTGGTCATTCTCAGTGGTCCTTAACACGTAAACCTGGGGGAGAGGTCTGTTTCTGGGTGTATTGTTGTTGGAGAAAATGCCCTTGTTGACCCTGTTGACTGTCATCCCATGCCCTGCACTGATGAGGTATTGGAATGGGCTAGGCTAATTTCATTTCCACATTGGCATTAACCAAGGGCTGATGACAGGTGGTGCTCAATGAGCTGGCCATGGAATTGTCAGTCTTCATAACACAGTAGGGGATATAAGAGTTTAATGTCCTGCCCTTTGACCTGCAGTATGCTCGGACCACTTTCTAAAGACTGATTAGGCAACTGTAAAGGGGCCTGGGCAAGTTTGGCTCAGCATATCTGGATGATGTTGCCATGTTTTAGATATTTGGGGGAAGCATATGACCCACCTACACGCCAGCCTACAACATATCTAGGCAGCTGCTATTAAAGGTCCCAAAATGCCAAATTGACCTTGAGTAGGTAGCCTAACGTGGACATAAGATGGATCAGAGCTACATCTGCCCCCTGCAGGCCAACGTAAAGGCCACCCAGAACTGGTCTGTGCCCAGACAAAAATGCAAGTACAGTTGAGGTATTTTTAGGACTGGCGGGCTACTGCCAGAGATGTAGTAACATGGCAGCCCCTCTCCTGGAGCTGACTAGGAAATGTAGTCTGAGCCAATAGCCAAGTGGTTCTCAAACGTTTTAGCACTGGGATCCACTTTTTTAAAATGATGCTCTATCGGGACCCACTTAGCTTTACGAGACTTAAAAAAAAGTGATCTAGAAATAAATAAATTTACAAGTAAAGAGCTCAGCTGCTTGCAGGGTAATTAGCAGCTACCGTGTTCCCCTGAAAATAAGACAGTGTCTTATATTAATTTTGGATCAAAAAAATGCATTAGGTCTTATTTTCAGGGAGGTCTTATTTTCCCAACCTGTGGCGCGACCCCCCTCCCCCGGCACGCACTTTGACCAATTAAAGCTTCATTCTTTGCCGAGGGTGCAAGGCTCTGCAAGGCCTGGAAGGCCTGCACTTGAGTCCTCCACCATAGAGACGACGTGCTAGAGAGGCCAGCAAGGCCTGCAAGGAGGCTGCAACCTTGCAGAGTCTCTCTAGCACGTCGTCCCCATGGTGGAGGACTCAAGTGCTGCAGAGCCTTGCACCCTCGGGAAAGAATGAAGCTTAAATCAGTCAAAGTAAGTGTCGGGGGGGGGGGGTCGCGTCCGTCTGGCTGATGATCCTAGCTAGGTCTTATTTTCAGGGGAGGTCTTTATTTATGAGTGTCAGCAAAAATCACGCAAAAATAATGATGGTAGGTTTTACTTTTGGGGAAGGTCTTGTTTTCAGGGAAACAGGGTATCTTGCACTGCAGGAGCTCAGCTCTTTGAAGGGCAATTAGTAGCTATCTGATTTTTGAATAGCCTCAGGGCTTGTGGCAATTACTTATCTGATCTTTCCATCACCTGGGACCCACCAGAAATCAGGTCGTGACCCACCAAGTGGGCCCCGACCCAGAGTTTGAGAAACACTGCAATAGTCCATTGAATGCATTCATCAAGCTCACGGCTGATGTCATCACTTGCCCTGTCCTCTAAAATTTAAATTGCAGACTTTGACAAACTATTTGCATCGGACACTTCTGACAGAGGCATTGGAGCGGTACTGATGCAAGAAGGGCCCAACAAACAATTACACCCCATCATGTATCTCACTAAAAGGCTAACTGAATGGGCATCACACTGGTGCATTTTGGAGGAACACTTCACTAATGTCTTTGTGATGGAGAAGTTGCACCCCTATCTTTTTCTAGTTTGTTTCTAGTTTACTGACTTACAGCCCAATTCTGTCTACCTTTGCACTCTGTGATGCAGCGAGGCCGGTGCAGCCTCTTCCACATCCAGGGCGCAAAGCAGGCAGCTGGGAGGTCACCTCGGGGAAGGGAACATTTGTTCCCTTCCCCCAGGTAAAGCCCCAGCTGCCCTGATGAGACTATTCAGATGCACGCCAGCTATTTTGCTGGTGCACATTTGAGTGGCCTGTGTATCAGCAGCCAGGTCTGGGGAGGGGAGTAGGATTCTGGTGGAGCTACCACCACCGATCCCTTCCCCTTTCTGGGCCCTGCCGACCAATCCCACCCACCCTCAGAATGCCCCATTCCCCCTCCTCCTCCAATGGATCCCAATGGATCTGGGGTGGGGCTCTTGGCTGGTGCGACCTCCTCACCGGGTGAGCCAAATGTGCCTTATGGCATGTTTGCGACACCCTAGCGGTGCTCCGCCTGTCTTATGTCTATACAGGATTGTGCTGTAAAATGAATTAAGCAGAGAACAAGGGAGAAGAGTGCCATTGCTAACTGCAGTTGTGTCTGTTTTCCCTCTGTTTTTCCCTTACAATACAGGATGCAGAAAAATGGAACCATATGTTGCTACTAATCTGGGAATGATGAACCTGGATTTAGGGTCTATAGAATACATTTTAAATGACCAGCAGTAGTCAGCTTTGGAATCAAAACAGTGGTCTCTCTTGAGAAATATGTTTGTGAAGGACAGACTTCTGTTATGCTTTGATTTGATCAGAGGCCTTGAATATAAGTGTTGCCAGACACATACTTCCCAGATGCCAGAACATAATGTGATTTAGCTGAGTGTTCACACCTAACTGTATTGCAATTGATTTTTAGTCTGTGGATTCATGTAAAGCATATTGCACCTATTTTAAGGGATATAGGAAATGTTTGTAAGGGGAACATGTGTCATTGAACATGAAGTCCATTGAATATGCAAGTTTGGATGGGTGAAAGCAATTATGATTTAATTATAATTTATCTTTAAAGGAAAGTTCATCATCTTTTTGCATTCTTCAGAAAAATATTTCCTGCTCCACAGCAGACAAGGTGTGTGTAGCAGGAGTGCCTAAAGGCAGAAAAGTCTGCTTCTGCTTCCAGTTGCTTAGAATTGCCAGGTGTTTCATATTTGAAAGGAGGATGTTAATTTCAAGAAGTGGCTCTGCTTTGAATGTATTATTATCACTTCATTGATCACGATAAGCTTAGAGGGTTCCATAGAGCAAACAAACACAGGTTTATGTTTTCACATTGTTTTATCTATCTATCTATCTATCTATCTATCTATCTATCTATCTATCTATTTATTTATGAATGGCTGGATGGATGAGAACTTACAAGCTTAGCCACAGGGGATTAGTCTTAAACTCATAGGCTAACTCAGATAGATTAAGCCACTTAGGAAGTCAGATATTAAAATTAATGCCTGAAGCAATGACAAGCAATGATGAAGCAAGTGACAAGCAATGACTGCAGATATGAAAGTTGTATACGGTCAATGCGAGTAGATAAATAGGTACCGCTTGTGGGAAGGTAAACAGCGCTCCGTGTTCCAGCTGCATGCTACGCGCTGCGGCAAGGAGAGTCATGCCGGCCACATGACCACGGAGGCGTCTTCGGACAACGCTGGCTCTTCGGCTTTGAAATGGAGATGAGCACCACACCCTAGAGTCGGACACGACTGGACTTAATTGTCAGGGGTCACCTTTACCTTTTTATACGTGGAGGGGGAGGGACAGCTGAGCATGAAGCCATTTGTTTAGCTATATTCTCATTGCTTTTCTTTGTCTTGACTTAGAAAAACATATGATGATAAGCTTCCCACCATTAAGAGATCCTGATTGAGAAGAATTTTGGCCTAATCCTATCAAGGGCCCACGGCAGCAGACCTCGCGGTCCACTGCTATAGTAGGCTCTGTTGCGGTACTGTGAAAGCTGTACCGCGTGTGATGGAGCTGCTGGCAGAAATGTCCAGCAGCACTGCACACGCACCAGACGTCTGGACTCTCTGCCAGCCCAGGTAAGTTGGTGGCGGGGGCGGGCTATGGGTGGTTTGGGATAGATCAGGGTGGGGACAGCATCATATTTTCAGATAATTTTTGAAGGATTCTTTTAGCCTGTGTAGAAGGTTACTATCTCCACAAATTATGGCTACAATCCAGGGAACAGTTATATGCAAACTGAAAATCAGTAATGGTTATATCAATAGATAAGTGCGATGTGATATAGCCAGGAGATCACTAAGATTAACTGGATGCCGTAACTTCGAAGCTTCAGATGTTTGCCTCAAAGTGACTGTTCTTTAGCACCACCCAGGAGGCACATGTGACTTAAGGAATGTCACGGACATGAATAGTCATTGCCCCCATTAATAATATGTAGAAACAATGCTGAGTAGGAAACTGTCCCCCACAATGCCGTAGTTTGCCATGTATTTTGGAAAAACCGCTTGAATTTGACCAGCCCCGTGCAATATGGACAACTTTGAATTGAATCCGCACGGGGCATGGTAGATGTGCAGATGCTCTTTACAAATGGGGCAAAATACCATCACCAAAGAACTGTGATTGTGGGGCTGAACAACAAACTATCCAACATATAGTGATGGAATGCCAAAACCGAGCCTATAATGGAGATTTTGCTGATTTCCTGGATGTGACAACTGAAGCAAAAAATTTTATTTGTAATTTAGATATATGCTTGTAATTTAGATATATCCTATCTCTATTGAGTATTTTACATCATATATTTATTGTTTTTATGTTTTTTATTGGAATGCGATGTGAATGTGCCATACGATAAATAGATAGGTGTTCAAAATTGGAACATAAGTGTACAATATTCTACTGATGCCTCAGAAGCTAACCTGTTCAAGTAATCTGGACCTGAGTAATCTGGATCCAAGTCCAATTATAAAGCCTCAGTTTTGGAATAAAATAATAATAGGAATAAAATAATAATAATAATTATTATTAATTATCCTTCTCAATAGTTTTGGTGCTTACTCCGGTGGGGATCTGATACACCAAACTGTGGTCTTTAAGGAGTGCTAATTCTTATTTAGAAATTTCCTATGGCCAGTCTGGAGAATGACAGCTTGTTTAGCAGAAAGAATTGCATAAGTGTTCTCTCTTAGTCCGGTTGTTTTTTTTTAGAACAGCTCCTGTAGCAGAGATTGATAGAGATATTATATGAATTGTTTTGCGTTCCGCATCAATTATTACTGTTATGATTATTATTTTGTCATTTTTGCATGGAATCCTCACATCATGCCTGTGCTATTGTGGACCAGAGAAGGAGCCACTTGGTTTGTACCAGATCAGGCCCAGTGTCAGCACATGGAACCTTTGAGTAGGTGTTGGGCCTCCACACCCCACAGAGCCCTTTCTCAGTTGACGTCCTGCTGTGGCTGATGCTTCTTCCCTGCTAAGGTCCTAAGAGGTTCCACCTATGCACGCCTGCTGCTGATGTCACCACTCTGGCTATAGGAGAAGTCTTGGGGAGGGAGAGAGAGAGAGAGAGAGAGAGAGAGAGAGAGAGAGAGAGAGACACACACACACACACACACACACACACACACACACACACACACACACACACACACAACTCCCTCTTGACTGCTCCCTGCATCTGGGAAATGTTCTGTTTCAACGCCACTCTTGTAAAGTTTACACATGTAGAGTGTGTGAAGCTTTTATGGAACTAAAGTTAGAACCCCTCTGGAATAGCAGTGCTCTTCTCTGTATTTCAAAGAGGTCACCTTCCCCTCTTGCGTGCCCATGTGATTGCATGGTCCTTTGAAGGTGTAACACCCACTGGATTTGTGACACAGCTGACAGCAGAATCTGCCCCAGTTATCAAGGCTGAGGAATCAAATTCTCAGTAAATTATTAATTCCATATGTAGATATTCATACGCTTCCCTGCCTCTTAATTCATGCTTGGGAACATTAGTACATTTGCTTCTCATCTTTATTAGCCCAAGCTGAGTTTAATGTTGAATTATTTTTAGCAAGTGGTAAAGGGGGGGGGAGAGAAGAAGGAGAGAGAGAGAGTGGGGTGTGTGTGTGTCAGAACTAGTCTATTAAGTTCTAATAACTTTTACGTTAACAGTCTTATTTTCTTTGCAACTTTTTTGATACTAGCTTCTAAATAATCCTTGATAATAAATGAAAACACATCTTCCAAATCTGGAAACATCTGTGTGCTTGTATTTCTTTGTAGTATTCCATAGCATTGGAATTCTTTGATTAAAACTGTTTGGGTTGCTTGCCATGCAATGAAAACTTTAATAAAAGGCCAGCCCCAATAGTAGCTGACGCTAACACTTTCAAGACATAAGCTACAATCTTCAAATATTCCATCTGTAAAAACTGCAGTGAACAGAACTCAGGTCTGGTCTACACATGCGGTAGGATGAGGTGGTAATGAGATGAAAGGGTCCTGAGGTGGTCGAATGGACTGTATTATTTCAGACTACAGGTAGGGAATCACATTTTTTAATACTTTGCTTTGTAAAAAAAAAAATGTTCTGTAGTCCGATTAGCACAGCAGTGGATGGCCTGGGATAGAACCTTTCTCCTCGACGTGCTAGCTTGTTTTTTACTTGCAGGAAACTTGTTGCATGGAGAGCAATCATACATGCCACCCCCACAAGGTGACCCAACCTCATTCTGCTCTGTGTGTAGATCAGACTTCAATCTGTGACGGTGATTTGCGGGTCTTGAGTTTTCAAGAAGAGTACCCATACGTTTATCTTTTTGTGCACAAGTGCTGAAATAAGAGAAGTGGTATAAAAATGCTTTGCACTTTGAGCACTTAGCGTTATTATCATAAATATCAATAGAGATCTCTACACAACCTACATATCTCAACTGATCTGCATTTCATAAGATAAAAAATATGAATTTGCATCTCTCAGTCTTGTTGATGGTATGGAACATTCTGTGCCTCTTACACTTATTTGAGCATCCACATATGACTTTCACTAACCAAAGCTGAAAATGTTTGCGTGCATGGGATCACTTTTACAGAGCTTTCAAAGGAAAATTTAAAAAACAAACACACACCTAAAACCTTTCTGCAAAAGAAACAATAAAAGTAACATGGCTCAGCCATTTTTCTTCTTTTTGAAGCGAATCAGCTAAAATATAAGAGCATGGATCTACATATAACTGTCCTAATTTTAATGTATTCATTTATTTTTAATAGTTATGTTCTTAGAATAAAAACGAAGGAAAAGGGGAGTGCATCTAGACTAGCAGCAAGAGAAACAGATGAGGCAAACTCCTAAAAAATGTTTGTATGGAATTTAATTTGAAGTTTATCTCAGTAGACCTCAATAGCATTTTGGCAAATCACCTTCTTCTGGGGCACAAGGAAGGTTCTTCCAATAGGGTTGCCAACCCTCCAGGAATTAGCATCAATCTCCAGGTGGTAATTGAAAGCAATTCTTTAAAAGTGCCTCCAGGAATTTCCAGCATTATATTAGGTTGGAAAATTAATCTCCAGAAATAGCTTCAGTCAGATTTGGCAACCCTAAATAACATACCGTATTTTTCGCACTATAAGACACACTTTTTTCCCCCCAAAACATAGGGGGAAAAAAGCGTGCGTCCTATGGTGCGAAGTAAACATCAGGGGGAGGCCTGCAGAGGCTCGCGCAGGCCTGCGCGAGCCTCTGCAGGCCTCCCCCGATGTTTACTTCGGCCCCGAAGAGCGATTTTCGGCCATTCCGGAATGGCCGAAAATCGCTCTTTGGGGCCGATGGGAGGCCTGCAGAGGCTTGCGCAGGCCTGCCCCGATGTTTACTTCGGCCCCAAACAGCAATTTTCGGCCATTTCCGTAAATGGCCGAAAATCGCTCTTTGGGGCTGAAGTAAACATCGGGGAGGTCTGCAGAGGCTCGCGCAGGCCTCCCCAAAGCCCCCACAGCCCTCCCCGAAGCCCAGGTAAGGACATTTTTCCCCCTCTATTTTATGCTCCATAGTATGCATGCGTCCTATGGACCGATGCGTCCTATGGAGCGTAAAATATGGTAGATTATCACAAGCTGGGACTATCCCAGCATGTTTGCTGCCTCTTCCCCCCCCATCTAGTTTTAATATGTGAAATGCGCGCGCGCACGCACACACACACACACACACACACACACACACACACACACACGGTATGAAAGAGCATTCAGTCATGCAATATTCCCCCCCCCCCCATTCCCAACAGTCTGAAGTAGTTCCACCCAGACACGTTTACAATCTCAGTAAGAACTAGGCCAAAGATGTACACTGTATTTCAATAGTAACTTTTAATGATCTGGTGTTTCTCTTTGCACTAGGTTATGGAGATGTATCTTCCATTCTGTGGGATTGCCATATCAAATGCTCAGCTGTTTGCTGCTTCCCGGAAGGAATATGATAGAAGCAGAGTAAGTAAAATTAGCGACTTACGCAACTACTAGTTACTTTTGTCTTTGTTTCCTTTCTATTATGTTTCTTCCTTTGTTTCCTTTATTATTATTATTATTATTATTATTATTATTATTATTATTATTATTATTAGTGGTAGTGGTAGTGGTAGTGGTTGTACTACAGTATTTATATACTGTACTGCTTTTCAACAAAAAGTAGTTTTACTAACTAATATTATTACTTACTATATATTAATTCCTTTACACCAAAGTTTCTCTTCCTCCGGTACCCATTCAGGCTGTGTTTGTTTTTCACGTTCCAGTGCTAGGTGCGCCGGGATCTTTTTTTTTTGCTCATTCTAGCACGCTCAGGTTGCTTTTTTTCAAGCTTCTAGCATGCTCACCATGCCAGCAATTTGAAAAGCAAGCTCAAAGCTAGAAAAGATGCACTAATGCACTAATAGGAAGACTGTTTGGCTACAAAGGAGCTTGGGATATGTAGTGTGAGGGATGAGGAAATAAGAGAAATCTTTTCAATGGAGACTTATGTCTAGGCTTACCATAGTCCCGGAATCGAGTGCCGCCGCGGCCTGCAAAAGAGACGAACCTCTCCCAGAAGTGCACCGCGGGGGGGGGGGGGCGCAACGCAGTCGTCCCGTTTACCGGAAGTGCCGGAAGCCGCGGCTTGCATTGGCCTGCTGCAGTGCACTTCTGGGAGAGGCTCGTGTCTTTTGCAGGCCGCGGTGGCGCTTGATTCCAGGACTATGGTAAGCCTACTTATGTCTATAGGATTCATTCAAAACAGCTAAGATGGCTTGCAGCTACACTTCGTCATCTTCAGATTCCTATCCAGCTCTTGTAAATAAATATTTAACACTGTGAAAGCACCCTGAGCTAAAGTAAGATGCCATTTTGTCATTTTTTAATGAATGAGAATTCTAGAATGCTAGAGGCATGCTAGACTCATCACTTCCGGCTATCTCTGAGGTGAAAAACAAACGCAGCCACAATCAAGTCCAACTCTAGGTGACTTTGTAGGTGAGAGCTCTTCATGCTGCTCCTGCCATAGAGCGTTCTGGTGAGAGTTGCTGCAGGGTAGTTTACCATTGCCTTCCCCGCCCCTCCCCATTTATCCGGGCTTGGGACCAGCATACCGCCAACGGATCAGCTATATCAGGGGTCCCCAACCCCCGGTCCGTGGCCCATTACCGGTCCGTGGCCTGTTATAGACCGGGCCACGGTGCCCCCCCCACCGGGCGGAGGCTCAAAAGCATCCGGGGGGCGAAGGTGCACTCAGTCGAAAGCAGTCGGGGGTGGGTTGTGCACTCCGGGGGGGGAGGAAGAATACCGCATGCGTGCGATCGATCGTTCAAACTCCCCCCCCATGGGCGGAGGCCAGCCAGACGCGTCCTTCCCGGCTGGCCGACAGTAGGAAATATGATACTGGAGAGTCTGCGCCTGCGCATACGTGCTGCAGCCTCTCTAGCTAGCTCCTTTAGTCTTGCTGACTCGCTAGCCAGCGAGACTAAAGAAGCTGGCTAGAGAGGCTGTAGCACGTTTGCGCAGGCGCAGACTCTCCAGTATTGTCTTTCCTACTGTCAGCCAGCCAGGAAGGACGCATCTTGCCGGCCTTCTCCTGGGGGGAGGTGGTGAACGATCGCACGCACGCGGTATTCTTCCTCCTCCCCTGGAGTGCACCACCCACCCCCGGCTACTTTCGAGTTCCAGAGGGGAACTCGAGCTCGACACCCCTGCGCCCAGGGGCCCACAGCCCCCCTAACGACACCTCTGCGCAGGGGGTGTCATTTTGCATTGCGCACCCCCACTACCAACCCCCCCCCCGGTCTGTGTAAATTTTTTTAACCACCTAACCGGTCCCTGGTGCAAAAAAGGTTGGGGCCGCTGAGCTATATGGCTGGCAGCTTCTCCACATTGTTTGTATTTAAGGCTTTTTGTACTTTTTTTTTCTTCTCACATTTTTCTCCTTTTTTCTTTCCTTTTTCCTACTTTGGTATATATGTTTTTTATGTTACCAATAAATATATTTTTTAAAATCCTTCCATTAAATACTGTGTGAATAGCACCTTAGAAGCAGGCATTGATTTGTAAAGGCCATTATATAAAAAGTTATAACATATCTTGTTTACATACTACCAATGTTAAGACTGCAATCTTATGTATGTTTACTTGTGAGTAAGTTCCATAGAATTCAGTGGGGCTTAAGTCCAAGAAAACATGCGTGGGATTGAGCTGCGTTACATAATACTTGGAGCCTATTCAGTTCTAGCTGCTGTTGTAATTGTGACTGCAAGTGTTGTTTTTATGAAAATATCCTTTTAGTGCCTTTGTAACATAATGATTTAGGGCCATTCAGGCAAGCTCCCTTTAAGATCATACCGGCTATCAGTATGTTGCTTTTAAATGAATTTTTTAGAAGCATTGGATGAATGCATGTGAGTTAATTGAATTTCTGCCCAGTCCAGTGCATGCTTTCAGAAGTTAGCCCCAGTGAGTTGAATGGGGCTTACTCCCCAGGAAGTGTGGATAGGATTGCAGAATTTGTCCTGTAAATGCAGACCGTTGCATTTGGTTTTGCAAAACAGAAAAAAAAATCTGAATTGGCTAATATAGATGTGTTTTAAATAGTTTTGAAAACATAAACTACAATTTATCTTTATTCCACTTAAACAGGGATCAGAGTATTTAACTGCTCTGTTTTTGCCTGATATTTATTCAGCAGTGTGACTAAACTGTAATGCCAGTGTCATATGCAGAAGCACAAAATAATGGATCACATTAATGTCTGGTAGAACTCCAAATATTTAATTGACTGGTATGGAGAATTAATTTTGCACATTATATTCAAATATATGGGATATGTAAGAACGAAAAAGAAAAGAGTTTGGATTGTGAAACACATACATTAGATAGTGGAATCTGAATATATGAAGCTGTGACCTTTTGGAAATAAATTAAAATCTTGCATCTCTAGTTTTAGGATTATAGTGAAATGGAAAACAGTGGTTTCGATTCAGCACATAATTAAAGAGTTTACATCTCACTGATTATAGTAGGATTAATGGGGTAATTGCAGTTTGAGTGGGGGGGGGTATAGCTTCCCCCTCCTCCCACAGCTGCTTTTTGAAGGGAAAAAAAGTTGCGTAGTTCCAGTGCACACAAGTCTATGTAATGTGCAGCTTGGTCCTCACCTTTGTGAGGCTTGATTGCATCCAATATTTTTCTTGGGAGTTCTTAAGGTGAGTTAAAACAGACTCGACATTTGGGAATTTAAAGCTAACATGAAGCAGGTCCTGTATGAATCAGTTCCATTAATTCTGATATCTAAGCAGGTTACTTAAAGTGACCTCTCATCCTGCCCCTTTGGGGAAAAAACCCCCAGAAAATTTTACACCAACTCTCCTGAAGCTACGCTTTGTTAAAAATGCTCTAAAACTGTTTTGACCAGCTACAATCTTACAAGAACGAATCATATCCAGGATTCAAGGTCATAAGATATGTATTTTTACAATAAATGATCTTAAAACAGTATAACGTTTCATTCATTGGCCATGAATACCCTCAGATGCACATCAAGCCAAGAGCCGGCAAGAAGATGTATACCCTTTGTTGTTGTCTGCACCCAGATTTAATTTACAAGGAGATAAATTTTAAAAACGGATACCTTTTACAAGTATTTGTAACAAAAATTCCACAGTCAATTATTCTTTACCTTTGATTACAAATAATAATAGCTTTCTGTCCCATGTATGCAGGCCTTGCTGGAGGTGGTAAATGACCTTTTTGAAGAACAGACAGACTTAGAGAAAGTTGTGAAGAAAATTATGCACCGAGCCCAGACTCTACTGAAGTGTGAACGTTGTTCAGTATTGCTTCTTGAAGACATTGAGTCTCCGGTAAGTAGTCATTCAGATTTTGGAAAATATGTAATATGTTACAACCCAATCCTAACCAACTTTCCAGCACCAATGCAGCCGCAATGAAGCTCTGAAGTAAGGGAATGTTTGTTTCCTTTAACTTGAAGAGGCCTCCATGACTGCCCCGCCCACTGCAGGATACAGGTATACCCTGTTAGCACAGCTGCATTGGCACTGCAAAGTAAGGTAGGATTGGCTGTTAATAGTGTGATAAACGTCTTTTCCTGTGGAATATCTTCTGTGCACTATTACATTACTATTCTGTAAATGACATTACAAGACATACTTATTTCATTAAGCAACATGTATCTTTATATTTTTGTGAATATTTTGCCTAATGGAAGATACCTCAACCTGTGCAGGACTGTGGGTACTTCTTAAGGGATTCCAAATTTCTTCTGAAACTAGAAGAGTCATCCAGCTAATTAAACTACTGTTGATCAAGACCTTGTTCCTCTAGGACAGGGGTGGCCAACCTTTTAACATGAAGGCTGCTGGTCTTTAATGGTTGTATAGGTGAGGACATTTCAGCAGGTGCAGCTGCTTTAGCAGCACCATCAGCACCTGCAGCTACCAAGATTCTGTCTTCTATCTACACAACTCATAAGAACGCAGAAGCCCTAATGGTGGAAGGTTGACCTCCCCTGCTCTAGAACTACCTCAAGAGAAGTTTCTGAGAGACAATACACAGAAGAAAAAAGCTTTTATGGCTTTCCTACCATACACACACACACTCTCAGAAGGAATGAGAATCATTCCTCCATCTGTACTCCAAGTTAGTTTCCCAAAACAGGACCTGCCTGTAGACTTAAAATCTAATAGGTACAATATAAAATGAAAAATGGATGGGAAAGGAAGTGGAAACAAGCAAATTAAGGTACCGACTCTTTTATCATGTTATTCAATGGTTATAATGACCAGGTGGAATGGTCACTGAGAGAGGCGGTTCTGGGGCAGAAGGAACCAAATGGCAGGTGGCCCCAGCCAGGCCAATGACTGGGCTTTGCTGTCTCACCTCTCCCTATGAAGCAGTTATAGTGGAATGCGGATAACGTTTGGGGAGTGTGTGTGGAATCTGTCTTTGTCACATCCTGAAACAAAGTAATACATTTTTACTTATTTATTGGTTGGTACTAAATGTTGGGAGTCACACTGCCATGGGCCCTCTGGCAGTTCTGCGTCACAAACAACCTAACTAGAAGTAGGCATCACAAGCTAGAGGTGATGTGGTGTCACTAGCAGCACAACGCAAAGCGCTGACAAGGCAGGAGGGGGAAACAAGTCAGTCCCCTCACGTTCCCGCACGTCTCGTGCAAGCAGTGCGGGAAAAGGCCTCAGGGTCAGGACAGAGGCTGTAAGGAGGAAGGACCCTCATAATAGAAAGCAGAATCAATATTTGCAGCTGAGTTCCACAAGATCAATTTCATCTGAATTTTAGTATCTATTATTTAGTTTATATTATTATTAACTAATTCCTTCTGCCAGATGCAAGGGAGTGGCAACAGGATACAGGTATCTTGTTGTCTTGTGTGCTCCCTGAGGCATCTGGTGGGGCCACTGTGAGATACAGGAAGCTGGACTAGATGGGTCTTTGGCTTGATCCAGCAGGGCTCTTCTTATGTTCTTAAGAATTTGAGCACAGGGCAGCATGAATCTACAGGGCAGCATGGATAATATGGTATGGGTTGTTTTTCAAATGTACCGATTAATCATAAATACCTGATTATTTTAAAAAAGACTTACTCCTTGCTCTTAATCCTAAATTACACAGGTGTGAGCATGTTCACACAGATTATTTTCACTTGTTTCATATTATTTTCTGCTTTTGAGGGGTTCTTGGACATTGTTCTGTGAGGGATGAGGAAACTGTAGCAAAGATTTCTCAGCAACCTCACCAAACTGCAATGCCTAGATTCTTTGGAGAAAGGCATGCCAGTTTAATTGGTATAAGTCTGAAGTATAGCTAAGCCCAGAGCAGTGTCGACCCTAACATCTCCTGCATGTTGCCTTTGCTGCTCGGAATGGCTCTGACGGCGAGTGGGTGGGGCCACCGTGTAACGCTGAGTAGACCTGTGCGCAGCTTACAGTACCGCCCCCCCCCCTCTAGGGACGCCAGTGGCCCAGAGTGCAAGTGCTAACTTCCTTAGAAATGAATTTCCTAAAATACAGCTCAGTAATTTCACTTGAAATGTAAACAGGGTGGAAAATCACCAGAATCTAAAACCAGCATCGCTTGGTACACTTGATAGGATACGGCTCATTGCCAAACAAAATGGTTAGCATGTGCTGGCTTCTTCTATTGGTCTAAGCTTATTTCTGGTCTCATTCATATCTTTCTTTATTGCTGTTTGCATTTATCTTCCTTAACAAGATACTGAGTATATTAGGGAACAACTTAGGTGACGATGGCTGCAATCCTGTATACACTTTCCTGAGAGTAAGTCCCATTGAACACAATGGAATTTACTTCTGAGTAGACATGCACAGGATTGCACTGTTACACCCAATCTTATCCATGGATTTAAGACAGTGGGACACTGTCCCGCTGTCGTAAATCGGCTGCCATCAACATGCAAAACGCTCCGCTGGCAGCCATTTCTAGCCACCACCCCAAAGCAGCGGCAGCAGCAAGCATCAGAGACTTGTGGCCGTCAGCCTGCACCAGAGCAGGTAAACCAGCTCGGGGGAGGGGAGTAAAAGGGCGTTTCGGGGAGGAACCAGGGTATGTCAGGGAGTGGGTGGATCCAGCAGCAGTCACGCACGGCGGATCTTATCCCCCGATCTTATCCCCCTTTTAAAAACCTCACCCCTTTTCTCTCCTTGGACATACGCCACCCAAATGGCTGGTATATGTCTGAGGAGACCCATAGGCATTTGGGCAGTCTGCCAGGAGCTAAGTAAAAATATTTTAACTTACTTCCTATCCAAAGACTGGCCAATTCCCCCCCCCCCAATAGCGTACAGCTCAGCCTCCATTGGCGGGGCTGCATGCTATAACGTGGCAGGGGATAAGATAGGGATTTTGGGCTGCAATCCTGTACACACTTACCTGGGAGTAAGTCCCATTGAACTCAGTAGGGCTTTCTTCTGAGTAAACATACCTAGGATTGCACTGCTTGGCAACAGTCCGAAGCACACTTACTAGGAGTAAGCACCAGTGAGCTAAATGGGACTTATTTCTGAGTAAATAAGTTTAGGATTGCAGTTTAAAACAATAAATACTTTATTCTCACGCAAAATATTTCAGTTTAGAAATTGCAGAAGACGACAGCCAGTGTGGTGTAGTGTTTATTGTGTTGGACATAGACTGGGAAGGCCTTGGGTTGAAATTCCTGCCTGGGTTGTGAAACTGGTTTATTTTATTTATTTATTTATTTTCACATTTTTATACCGCCCTTCCTCCAAGGAGCTCAGAGTGGTGTACATATTTCCTTCCCTCCTTTTGTCCTCACAACAACCCTGTGAGGTAGGTGGGGCTGAGAGATAGTGACTGGCCCAAGGTCACCCAGGAAGCTTCATGGCTGAGCGGGGATTTGAACCTGGATCTTCCAGGTCTAAGTCTGACTCCCAAACCACTACACCATCCTAACAGGGTTGTTGTGAAGATAAAGCTATGTAAACGCCTTCCATGTACACCACCTGGAGCATCTTCGAAGAAGAATAGGACACAAATATGAGCAATGATATTCTAAATATTTTTTATTTCTATAATGCCTTTAAACAAAAACTCTTTAGAGCGGTCTACATAGCAAAGGAACGATAAGAAGATTGTCTGTCCCAAAGGGGCTCAGGTTCTAATAAATCAGCGGTGGGGAACCTCCGGTCCCAGGGCCGGATCAGGCCCCCGAGGCCATCCGGTCCGGCCCCCGGAGAGATTGCCGGGAGGCCGCCCAACCGGCCCCTGGAGGCTCCGCCGGGTCTGCACGTCAGCTCCGGAGGCCAGGAGAGGGCCTTTGTATGTCCTCCCCGGCCACCGCCTTGACCCCTTCTCACCAGGCCGTTGGCCATTTCGCACATGCGTACCACGCCGATGAGGGCAAGCTCTTGCCCTCTTCGGCATGGTACGCCAGAGGTGACACGCGGACCCGGCGGCGGCTTCGGACGGTGAGCGCGGAGCCTCCGGAGGCTGATGGGGGCGGGGGCAAAAATTAATTAAATAAATAAAAATGACAGCCGGCCTTACAACCGGCCCTCAAGCAAATTTCTAATATTTAAAACGGCCCTCGCCAGGGAAAAGGTTCCCCGCCCCTGTAATAAATGGACCAGCTCTCACCGGTAAATGGCTTCCTGAGGTGTTGAGAAAGCCAATCAGAGTGCAATCCTGAGAATTGCGAGGGTGATAGAATGAGTGTTCCGTCGCCAGCAGCAGTCACAGACATGACGGAAAGCACATTTGCGAGTACTCTGAAGCAAGGGAGGCCGGCGCAGAGGCCGGCCTCCTTTGCTCCATCGCCAGAGCACCATGTGTCCGCCAGACAAGGTGAGTCAGGATCCGGCGGGGGCGGTTTGGTGGGCAAGGGAAGGGGGCCAGTGGCCTAGCCAGCCCTGGAGGGGGCAGGGGATGGCCTCGGCCATATCTCCGTCCCCGTCGGGCCGTCTAGACCGTTACACGGCCTCCCCTATTCTGCCAGCTATTTAGCTGGCGGAAATCCAAGGAGGTCGATTGGGCTTGCCTGGATTTACACCTGGGGAAGGGGACGAGTGTCCCCATCCCTGAGTAGACCTCCGGCCCGGTGGCAGAATGGCCGCCGGATCCTTGCGCTGGATTGCGCTGTCAATAAGGCAGACACAAGGACTCCTACCAAGATAGACTTTTGTCCTATAGTTGGTGCAAGACCTTTCATGCAACAGAAAGCTGCAGGCCTGATAATGTTGTATCCTTGTTTTCTTCAGTTGTATCGTTTGCGTAGTAGGAAGCGAACTTTTGGCATGGTAAGTGCACATTCAGAGTTGCCTTAATTCTGTGTTAAAGTGTGTGGTAGTTTAAGCTTCTACGTGCAGAAATGGTAGTTTAAGCTTCTACATGCAGTTTAAGCTTCTATACGCAGTTTCTCTTCTACAGCTGAAGGGAAACCTTGGACGATTTGGCTCTGAAGAAGGAAAGCAATAAATGAACGGAGGTGTTGTAGGAGGTATTACAAGAGCTCTCTTGCAAGGCAGCTGCTCCTTTTGCTTTGATTTATAATTTTAAATTGGGAAAGTTTGCTAGAGGGATAGAGTGACCTAACTCCTGAAGTTGAGGACTCGTTCTCATTATTATTTTGAAAGGATGGGAAAGTTGCTACAGATTGTAATGGAATAGTTGTAGCAAGACTCTTCAAGGAAGGGAAAGCTGCAAGTCTGCAATCCTATCCTTCTCCCTCGCTGATACAGCAGCACCAAAATGGCGACTGCTGCATCTTATGGTGTGGGGAGGGGAAGTTATGAAGGTCTCCTCCAATTCAGGGACGTGCAGTGCCTCTATCACAAGGGGGGCAATCCTGCCCCTTCCTACTCTACTGAAAATCAGCACAGGCAACCTTTGAAGTGCGCTCGCGTACCTCCCGCTACTCGAGAGCAGTGGGCAGTGCGTGAGCGCACTTCAAAGGTTGGCTGCGGCGATTTTTGGTAGAGTAGGAGGGAGCGGTGTTGCCTCACCTCTTGCCCCTGCACCACATATCCCTGCTTCGATTAAAGGAACAATTGTTCCTTTACCTGGAGGTAAGTCTCTGTGGCACGGGGTGGTCTACTCGGACCTGTGCTGGCGCAGGTCCACATGGATCTGCACTGCAGGATTGGGTTTGGGAAGGGGAGGGTAGGATACAGCAGGCATCAGCCCCACCGATCCTGCCCCCTCCCGGACCCAATCCACCCATCCCCTACCCTGTCGCTGCCCTTCCCCCCCCCCGCTCCTGTTTCGCCCTCCTGCCACCCCCTTCTGCCTCCCCTGCCACCTTACCTGCTCCGGCAAGTGGTAGAGCCGACGATGATGCTTGCAGGAAGGCGCAGCACTACCGGCAGCATGCTATGTAGTGTGATGGTCAATAGGAAATTGCTTAATGCAGTCCACAGACTACAACTACCTATCTTCTCCAAAACAGCCATAGGATGACTAATGTGGGACCTGATTTTAGATTTCGTTTTTAAGCTTTTTAGTTTTAAATCCCAGGTTTTTAAGTTTTAATCCTGCAGTTAGGTTTTGAGCTAGGGTTTTAGCTTTTGAAGTTTTAATCTTGCTTGAAGCTTGAGCCAAGGGTTCTAGCTTTCCTGGTAGTTTTAATCTTTTAAGTTTGAATTTGTGATTTGAGAATCACACTACCTTGGAGAATGCCCAACACAAGATTGGACGAAATGTCAGGGAAGCCAGAATTCACTAGAATGTGATCTGAGAACCCGGATAGTTTTAAATGTGTACAGAGACTTTTTTTAAACTTACCTCCTGCTGGCTGTCCGATCACCCCTGCACCATTGGATGTAGTACATGTGCTGACAGCACAGCATCAGCACCAATGGTGGAGGACGGGATCGGGCAGTTAGAGCCCAATCCTATCCTTCCCTCCCTCTGATGCAGCCACACCAAAAAGGTACATGATGTATCCAGCGGAGGGGGCGGTCGGGAATCTTTGGAGGGGGTAAGCCCCAAAAGAGGCAACAGGTTAACTTGGACCTACGCCAGTGATATCGCTGGCGCAGGTCTGTGTTGATCTATGTTGGTGGATCAGGCCTGGGAAGGCAGATAGGACATGGTTTGTTCCGCTGCCGCTCCCGCTCCTCTGCTGGACCTGCCCTGTTCAGCCCTCCCCCCGCCACTTTCCATCCCCTGCGCATGCTTACTTGGTCTGATGGGCCTCCGAACATCTGCCTGCACCAGCGGGAAGGCTCTGGTCTTCCTTCCGGCGCGCCTGGGAGTAACGCTATCTCCCAGCATTTTTATGGCGCTTTTGTGACAGCATGCGCTGGAGGAACTTGTGTTCTGTCAGTGCAACTCCTCCATAGGATTGTGCTATCAATTCAGGAATATTCTGAAGAAATCTCTTTGCTGCAACTGTGGTATACGAGCAGAGCTGTCTACTCCACTGGAACAGAACATGCAAGTCCTTCCTGATTCAGCAATTTAGTTACTAAATGTACATTCTGTTTAAATGACCAGCTTTGTAATGCTGACCACCATTCTGCCTACATTATGGCACACACACAGATAAGAAAGCTCAGAAACACAATCAGGCAAAGATGAGCATATTTATACTACTGACACATGCAGAGAGATACAGACGACTACCTCTTTTCTTCTTCTCAGCCCTACTCCATGTTTTGCCTATAGCAGGGTAAATATACAATAGTATGATTTGTATTTGGATGTAATCTCCATACTACTTTGAAAACTAAAAAGTAAGCTCTTTCTGCAGACTCCAATGATAATCTAACTTTTGTTAAAATTTTCTTTTTATCAAAACATACTTGTTTTGCTAGTGGTCAGGACTGTGTTGCCATGTTTCTGGGTGTGTGACATGATCAAGTTACTGGCATTTGGAAATGGATGGGTAGTAGACATGATTTTATTTTCACCAGAATATCTCAGTTTGCAGTCCCTTTGGAAACGTTTGCATGTAGCTCAAGAGACAAGATTGGAAATGCTGTCTTTGGAGGTTTGTTTTAAGATTTATTACCGTATGGGACTGTCAGTGTAAGACAGCAGTTAAAATCAATATTTTTATTCTATTAGCCATGTAAGTGTGAAGATGTCACAGACTGCTTTGCTATATTAGTCAGACATCCATCTCAGTTTTTTTAAAATATTTTACGTATATATCATACCCTTCCTACATCCACAGTAGCTAGACCTGAGCGGCGGCAGGTAGTTCTGCAAGACTCGGTTACTCTGGAGTCAGCAGCCCCTCCACCTCGCTGTCGTAGTCATTCTGGCGGCGACAGCAACATGGGGGACACTCCCCCATCGCTGCCAGACTGGCTCCTACAGCAAGGGAGAGGGACTGCTGACTATGGTGTAACGGAGTCTTGCAGAACGACTTGCCGCTGCCCCAGTCTAGCTACGCCACTGTACATCCATACCCAGACATAAAATCATGTTGTCTACTACTTTATCCAGTACTCCACTCTGATCTTTTTAAACTTGTATGGGGAACTGTTCTTCCTCTATCATGTTTACAATTCAGACTAGACGTTTCATATGCTCCAATCCCATGAAGCTCTCATGTGAGCAAAGACTATTCCATTGACTTCCCCTGCGAGAAAGAATTATGTGTACCTCCTTGTTGCCTGCGCATTGAAATAAAATAGAAAAGCCTGCTTGTGAATAGGAGCACATGGGATGCTTTGAATTGGGTGGCAGTCTGCATAGCCCATGATGCAGTTTGGGGCATACATGATTGATAATTGTATCTCTTCCTTTTTTTTCCTTTTTTTTTTTTTAGTTAAAAACCCACATATTTCCGGGTAAGACTATGTCGTTGATAAATTCTTTATTACAAAGACAAGATGTTACCAGTAACTTAACGTTTTCACCCCTGACATTCGGGGCATCATCAGACGATTAACACTGTAGGACAGACACTCAATACATACTACAATACAATACAATACAATACAATAATACAAGGAGTATGTATTGAGTGTCTGTCCTACAGTGTTAATCTTCTGATGATGCCCCGAATGTCAGGGGTGAAAACGTTAAGTTACTGGTAACATCTTGTCTTTGTAATAAAGAATTTATAAACGACGTAGTCTTACCCGGAAATATGTGGGTTTTTAACTCAAAAATATGGTCACGTCGTGAGAGCCTACAATTGTATCTCTTCCTGTTTCATTGAGCCCTAATGCTGTTCCCAACATTGCTGCTGGGGCAATGGTAACAGAAAGACAGTCCCTGAAATGGAAAGAGCCTAATTAAAGAGGAACTTACTGTTTTGAGCTATCATTGGTAGTTGGTGAGTAAGGTAACCCCCTCTGCCCCCAGTGCTGATTGCACCCCTTTATCTCCAGTCTGTTCCTCTCCCCTTCCTTTAGGTTACTTCCTTACTCTCCTCAAACGTGCACCAGCAAAAATGGCTGGCGCATTTGTACTTATCCAAGGAGATCCGTTGGGGTAGCAGAGTACCTTGCCTCGAGATAAGGGAGCAAATGTCCCCCTACCTCAAGGAGGCCTCTGGGACTGCCTTCCCCGACTGATGCAGAGTGCGCTCCGTTGGCATGGCTGCATCAGCAGGGGGTTTAATTAGGATTGGGCTGTAAACGTGTGGTTAGTGGGTGATCAGCACTCTGAATGAGCATGCCAGCCACCAATGTACTGTAGTGCTCATACTTGGAAAAAGCTAGAATCTGGGAGCAAACTAATGATACCTGAACCTCCAGTGCAAACTAGGCAACAACAAGTTTCCCTTTTTATTAACCGGTACTGGAATCATGCAGTATGCAATGTTGCCTCCTACATATAATTGTTAATGAGGTATGGATTACTTCTCTTAAGAAAATACCAGATATTATCTTTTAGGAACTGAAGTTGCCCAAATTCCTATCTCCCATGGTAGCATCATTGTATCTGCCTGGAAGATGGACTTTTGTCAGTCTTATAATTATATAAGAAGACGAGCTGCTTGTCTACTGATCTGACTGGTGCCAATAAATGAGGATGTAGTGGAGAATGTTCATCTACTACTCTAGTGCATAATTAGCTGCCTGCCGTGCCAGAGTAAGCCAGCTGAGGGAAAGTTATAATCGGAAATTTCTTTTCACATTTTTTTATTTCACGCACTTCTTCAGCATTTACTTTCATCTGGTGAAATTGAATGGAAATCCACTGAAGATTTTATTTTCAGTGATAAAATCTATTTTCATTTTTGAGCAAAGACATGTTTGTTTATGCTAGAACAGGGGTTCTCAACCGGTGGTACACATACCACCAGTAGTACTTTTTGGTACCTCTGGTGGTACTTGGACTGCTGGGCCCACCTGAATCCTGCTGGGACACTCGAAACCCCGTGAAAACACGGCACTTTTGGCACCCCTGCCTTTGGACAAGCGTCTTAGGAGTGAAGAAAACAGCCCCCCCCCACAACACCCGGAGCCCCTTACAGGCCTCCTGCGCTGAAAACCGGGCCAAAACCCCAGAAGTAAGCGACAATGATGTCATTGCCGCTTACTTCTGGTAGTACTCGGTGCAGCGGCGAACATGTAGGAGTACATTGAGAACCCCTGTGCTACAATATGAATTAATTACACTTTTACATATGAATTCAGATCATTGGCCTTTCTACACCAACTCACAGTGGCTCTTTCTAAGGGCCTAGATAGACAGAGAACTTTCCAAACTCTACTAGTTTAGATTCTTTGGCTGGGGACACCGGGCATCCAAACTTTTACCCATACAAGTTTCTGCTCATATGTTCCAAATGTTCACTCTTGTTGTCAGAATGGCTAAATGGTAGAAAAGAGGTGGGTGTTTTTCTCCTGTTAGTGAGTGTAAGGAACTTCGGTGTAGATTATTTAAACCATAGACTCTTATAATATCCCAGAGTATGGTCTGAAGGCACATGATGGTGGAACAAACTTGCTAAAGCCAAGCAGGTCTGGTAATTACCTGGATGGGAGACTGTTTGGGAACTCTTTTGCATGCTATTTTGAGTTCCATTGTGGAAGAAAGGTGGGACATGTGTAATAAATAGAGTACGTCTATAAATGTAAGATGGGAAAATCCCTTTATCAACATGTTTCACCATTCAGGCTATGTGGGAGCCATTAGGGCAGTGGTTCCCAAACTGGGAGGCATGGCTCCCAGGGGAGCCACAGAAACCAGCCAGGGGAACCACAGAGTGCTATGGAATCCTCTTGGAAAACAGTACAATGCCAATTGGCAGGCATCAACATAATGTAATGGGGAGCCATGGCCAATGGTTGCCAATGGTCAAGGGAGCCGCAGGTCGAAAAAGTTTGGGAAACACTGCATTAGGGTGATAAAAGAATGCTAAGAGGAAACTCAGTGAGTTTGATAACACACATTGAAGTTGTGGTTCTAGTCTGTATTAACAACTATCAAAGATTGGAATTGATTCAGGATTATTTAATCAGAGCTAAAAGAGTGAGCATTGAGAGCTGCTTTGTGGTTATTGTTTATCAGCAGTATATGTATTTTTATACACTGTTGCATGAAAAATCTGAAACTCATTACATTTTTTTTGCCATGACAGGTGGTGAAATTTACCAAATCCTTCGAGTTGATGTCTCCAAAATGCAGTGCAGATATGGAGAATAGGTTAGATTTCATGTTTTGCATTAAAACTGGTTGTTTATCTTGTTTTAATGAGTATCTGTTGATTGCTGGGTGAAATCCTGTTGCTTTGACTTGATTTTTTTTTAGAAATAACTTTTTCTACATTTTCAATTCGTTGAACGGTTTACCATTTGTCATGCACAGTTAGCATGTCTTCCCTCAATTTTATACATCTGTTCCAGGAGCACTGCATTTTTCCTGCATTCAGATGACAATATGTTATATCACTATGGGAATTCCTCCAGATGGCCCATGTATTGATATTGCCATTGCTATGTGGGATGTAGTTGCATCAGCAAGACACGCTCCTGTTTGGTTTGTGATGTATTTATTTTTTAAAATTACGTATTGTATTCTGCTTGATATACGGGACCTCCCAGGGGCCTCCCAGCAAGGCTCCTGACCAGATCTGCACAAACGTAGCTTCAGCAACCAGGCAGGATAAGAACTTGCCTGATTATTGTTTTGAAAATAATAGTTATTTTAAATCTTACTTGCCTGTGCCCTCCCCTACTATGGAACGCCAGCATGAGTGTTCATCTAACCATGTGTACAGATTTGAAACCCACACCTCTGTTAATATGTGAATACTGTATTTTATTGCTGTATACAATTGAAGTGGATTGTGAAGAAACAACCTGTGAAGAAAAACAACCAGGAGAAAAAGCACTGTGCGTGCAGGAAAACAATATGCATCCTCGGCTACCCTCCACTTACCTCCTGCAATTTTTTTTCTCCTGCAATTCCCCCTTTCTTTTCCTGGGCAGGAATTCCAGATCCACATCATCCCATCCTATCAAGGATTAGAGATCCCACTGTTTTGGCTCATATCCCTTGTTGAGTTATGTGACCTATGATGTGTTCAATTTTGCTTAGAACATTTGCAGCGCAATCCTATCCAACTTACACCACTGGTGTAACCAACGGTGCAGCGAGAACGGGAGACCCCAGAACAGTTAAAAATTTCAAGATTTATTTTAGCAATTTCTTGAATGTGAGAGAAAAGGAGACTTTGAGGGCAAGGTTCCAATAAAAAGTGCTCATAATTGTGCATCTTTCAAAATCCATAATAAGTAGGCAGAGATTTAAAGTGCAAAGTACTGATTACGATCTGGACATTATTATTATACCAGGGGCTGATTAAATCAGTGCTGAATTAAGGTATGACAAATTTTGGGAGAAGCAAGTAAATTTAAGTTGACAAAAGAAATAATTCATGTGGAAGTTCTAAACGTAAGCTGCCTATACCTCTAGCACAGAGGTTCTCAAAATTCTCCCTGTGAGGTGAGTATTTGCGGGGGTGGGGTCAGCGGCGACAGCGATTCTGGAGATTGTCGCCACCGCTGGGGAAAAAAATACATTTTAAACACTTAAAGGAGGTCCTGGAGAGATCTGGAGGGTGCAGAGAGGCCTGCGGGGGGGGGGGGGAGGAGGTCCTCAGGCCTCCCTGCACCCTCCAGATCTCTCCAGGACCTCCTTTAAGTGTTTAAAATGTATTTTTTACTGAGTTACTGAGGCTATCTAAAGCTCAAGGAGGCCTGCGGGGGGGGGGGGGGGGGAGGTCCGCAGGCCTCCTTGAGCTTTAGATAGCCTCAGTAACCCAGTCTACTTATCTAATTCCATAAGACAGCCCCTGCTGTCTTCTCCCAACAAAAAAACCCCAAACCAGTCTCTTTAGCAAGTCCCATAGTCATAGTCCAATTAGGGAAGCCTCTTCAACAGCTGGTCAGGCAGAGTTCTTCCCCATATCCGTCACTCCTGGTAGATAGTGAATCCAGGTAAGTAGTCAGTCCAGCAGAGGTTCCCCGTCTGAGCAGTCATCGTCTGGCAGGAGGTCTTCACTCAGCAATCCGACAGCATGTCCCTCTGGCGAGGTAGCAAGCCCTCATCAGTATTAATTGGTTGCAGCTGGGGGGGCTTGCAATCACTGCAAGCCAAAGTCCTAATTATTAGCAACACCTGTGGGACACACCCTGCGTGGGCGGTAGGTGGGCCTCCACCCAAGCAGTCCTGGGTGTTTCCTTGCTGTCCTGTCAAAGTCCAAGTCTTCATCTGTTAACTCCTTGCTGCCCGGATCTGTCAACAAGGGTCCACTGCTGACACCATACTTAGCTCTTGCCAGTCTTCTTCCATTACAAACACATAAAGCAGTTTTTAAAAAGCAGGTAAAACAATAGTAACAGCCTAATCCTAACCAACTTTCCAGCACCAATGTTGCCTTGCCAACAGGACACACACTGCATTGGAGGGGGGGGCAGTCACGGAGACCTCCTGAAGGTAAGAGAATGTTGTTCCCTTACCTCAAAGCTGCATCACGGCTGCATCGATGCTGGAAAGTTGGTTAGGATTGGGCTGAATAAAACAGTTAATAAACAACAGCACAAAATAAAGACGATAAAATAATGGTAGCTAAAGCAGCAGATAAAACTCTATCCAACAATATCAGGGAGGAAACCCCATCACACAGACATTAGAAGCCTGTCAAAACAGAAAGATCTTAACCAGGCAGTGAAAAGCTGTCAGACCAAGGGGTGATGCATGCCTTCTTCAGCAGAGAGTTCCATAACCTGAACACAGTCACACAGAATGCTCTCTCCAGCATCCCAACCATATGTGCATCTGATGTTGGTAGGATGCAGAGCAGAGCCTCTCCTGCTGACCTTAGCACCTAGCAGCTTCATATGGAACCAGGTGGTCCTTCTGATACTTTGGTCTCAAACTGTTTATAAATTTCAAGGTCAAAACTAGCACTTGGAACTGTGCCCAGAGACAGACTGGGAGCCAAGGTAGCTCTTTTAATAAGAGACGAGTTGCATGTTTCGTGTTTCTTGCTCCCATCAGCAGCCTGGCCACAGCTAGGACAAGCACTATGAACATGTTTTACACCTACTCCCACAAAGGACTGCCCCCCTCTGCAGGACACATCGCATGCTTTGTTGGCACGGCTGCATCGGGGAGGTTTAGATAAGATTGGGTTGTAGGTCAAGTATCACCATCAATCCGATTTCTGTACATATATGGGTGCAGCTGATGCACCAGCCTAAGTTGGGCTACCATACTCCTGGCCACAGCTGCCACCTAAATATCCATGGTTCAAGACCAGCTCCAGGAAGACACCCAGATAGCAAACCTTCAACGTGGATGCTGTTCTTCTGATCTAAAACAGGTTGTACTCCAATCCTCAGATCTGAAGTTTTCCACTTGCAAGGAGATTTTATTTGTAAGGGAATGTCAGCTCTTACCTACAGTCTGAAATGGTACAATCCATTCCATCATCTCAGAACTTTACCACCTCATTTCTGCCTTGTTCTGCATAACATGTAGACCAGACCTCAACCTCACCCACAAACAGGTTAAGCCAAAATATTTGGATTGAATCCAGATATGTTCCAGTGGAGATACTGGAGAAAATTGGGTAAAATCCAGATACTTCAGTTAAATGATTTGTGAATTGGCCTGACTGTATGATGTATGATGAGCACTCTAGTTATTTGGAGGGAAAGGCGGGACATAAAATCGTTTAAATAAATAAATAAATAAATATTTCTTAAGATATAAGTCTATGCTTGCCAGGCTTATGAAGATGGGCTTTCAAGCAACAGTGACTGTACCCTTTTCTTCCTCTGCTCTGCCTTTATGATAGTTTCAAAGACAGTATGGAGAAAGCATCAGCATCATCAGCATCATCAACTTATTCAGACTGGCTTGTAAATAATAGCATTGCTGAACTCGTAGCTTCCACCGGTCTCCCAGTGAACATCAGTGATGCATATCAGGATCCTCGCTTTGATGCAGAAGTAAGACATCTAATACCTATATAATTGCACACCTTTTTATTCTTTTGATGCTCAAAGTTATAGGGATTTTGATTACGTTTTGCATCTTAGGCTGTGATCCTAATCAAGCTTACTGAGTGCTTACTGGCTGAAGATTCATTTTATCAGTGGACCAGATATACATGACTGAGGATATGCAGAAAGAAGTGCCCTTTCTCTCTGAATGAACTTTGCTTCCTAATGTTCCCTCTTTTTGGTTTAGTCATTGACACTAATCCTTTTATTAATGATCAGAAGCCTGAAGACAAATTTGCAGGTTAATTCAAATCAGTATATGAAATTCTGCCCACCCACACATCCACCCTGCTTTATGAACCTACTTTCTTCCTTAGGATTGTCAGGTCACAACTAGCAATAACAGTAGAAATCACAACTGGCAAGATTTCCATGAGGGTCAATAGCGTGCTTTGCTCCCTTGTCTTCTTCAGCCACAGTTCCCAGCCCTCCAAGCTTCTCATTCCTGCCCCACTTTCTTTCAGCTTTTCCTGTCTCTAAACCCTATGCACAGTTTTTTTTCCTACTCCTACTTTCTCTTTGGCTCCTCCTTTTTTAACTCCATGTCTTTACCTGCTATTGTTTCCTCAGGTTCCTACCACTACCTATTTCTTTTTAGCCACCCTGTTTTTGACCAGCCTTTCTCTCTTTCTCTTCCCACAGCATACATCCTTTCTGTACCTTAAGTCCTGTGATGTTTCTTCAGAGCTTCCACTCTTATTAGTTTCTTCCTGCCTCAGTTCCATATATTTCTTCTACCCATTTCCTCAAGCCTCATTCGAGCTTCACTTTCTCAGCTCATTGGGCTACTCTGCACCCTTCCTTCAGGCTCCTTGCGTCTGGACTTCCGGTTCCTTATCTTCTCTACCTCTGAGGTAGAGCCTCTCTGTTCTAGCTTTCAGCCAGTGTAACATTTGAATCCCAGTCAATCTCACAATTTTTCTTCCCCCACAGAATCTGGACTTCATTCCCTGACCTCACCAGTTCAGCCAATTAGTATCAGAGGCTTCACTGCCAGAAACACAGTATAGTGTAATTCACTGGCAACAAGACTGTTGGCACAATCCTAACGATGTACTAGGCCAGCGCAGCACATGCTGCGCCAGCCTAGGGTGTCGGCCGTTTGTGGGCATTTGTTTGTGACACCCGGAGAGTAGGTGTGCCGGTGCCAAGGCCTGTGCCGCCACTCTGACGCCGAGCCCAGTACCCTGCGCCATGGAGCAGGTAAGGTCTGCTCCGAGCAGCACGGGGGCTGGGGGAGGGTAGAGAGGGAGCGTAACAAGGTGGGGTTGGGAGGATTGGGCCTGGGAGGGCAAGAATTTGGCTGCCCATTAGGGAGACACAGGACACATTCAGAAATACTACTGAAGTCAGTGGAAATGATTCCATGAAGTCAGCTTTACTCACTGTGTATTCTTAGACAAAGGAGAGCGACCAAAATGATTAGTGGGCTGGGGCATCTCCCTTATGAAGAAAGGCTACAGCGTTTGGGGCTCTTCAGTCGAGAAAAAAGGCGGCTGAGGGGGGACATGATTGAGACGTATAAAATAATGCATGGGATGGAGAGAACGGATAGAGAGAAGTTCTTTTCCCTGTCACACAACACTAGAACTAGGGGACATTTAAAAGGGGATTGGACAGATTTATGGAGGAAAAGTCCATCACAGCTTACAAGCCATGATGAGGAAAAGCAACCTCCTGGTTGTAGGAGTAGGTTTTCTCTGTGCCAGGTGCAAGGGAGTGGCGACTGGACACAGGTATCTTGTTGTCTTGTGTGCTCCCTGAGGCATCTGGTGGGGCCACTGTGTGATACAGGAAGCTGGACTAGATGGGCCTTTGGCCTGATCCAGCAGGGCTCTTCTTATGTTCTTAAATAGTCTTAACGTTCTGTGCCATCCTCCTCTTCAAGGTGGAGCTAATGATAATAATGTGTGTTTTTCAAAAGGCACTTTGAAATCAATGGGCACTCATATTGGAAAATCTCTTTGCATTTATTAACTTATATAGCATTTTTCATCTTTAGATTTTGTAGAAATATGATAAAATTCATGTTAAAAGGAGATATATTATGCTTAAATGATAGTTTAAGGTCAGCGGTTCTCATAATTCCCACTGCCACTATTCACCTTTTGCAGCTGCTCCCCCATCGCAACCCACTGGGACGTCCTCTGGAGGCCCCTGCAGGACTCAGAAAGGCCTCTGGTCACGACCGGAAGTCACATCGCGAAGCCGGAAGTGACCAGAAGTCACTTCTTGAGGCCTTCCGAGACCTGCAGAGGCCTCCGGAGGCCATCCCGGGCCCGGTGTGACGGGGGAGCAGCTGCAGAAGGTGAGTCGTGCCCATTTGGCTCCACCTTGGCATTGGACCCACTTTGACATTGGGCCATGACCCACCAAGTGGGTCACGACCCACAGTTTGAGAAGCCCTGGTTTGGGTAATAGGTTTTGTGCTGTACGAACAGAAACGAATATACTGTACAGTATTGAGTACTCTAGTGAGTTGGTTGGTGGTGAAAGGCATACAGTACAGTGGTGGTGGTGGTCAAATTTTGAAAAAGCATAAGGATGGAAGACATTGCTGTCTATTTATCCCGTTCTTCCTTCAAGGAGTTCAGGGCAGCATGCATGGAGTTGTTCTAACCATTGCTGTATTTTACAAAGTCTTCAGTTTGTAGGAAACCTTTCAATGAGTGCCTTCCAAATAATCATAACCATTTTTTAAAAACGCATGTATATTTGAAACAACATCCATCCATCTCTCCCCCCCCCCAGCACTGGTTTATGGGGAAACTGCTGGATTTTAATTTATATAGCATTTTCAGAAAGTACAATTAATGTTTTGGGAATATTTCCTGCCAAAAGATATGCAGACGTAAAACATGCCATAGTCTTGCTGGGTTTGTAGTCGTAGTTCCAATATGCCATGTCCTGATTAATATGTAGCACAGCTAACTTATATTTGTTTCACATTTACTTAAAGCATGCATCAATAAAAAATGCTGCCTTAACTTATATGAAGAAAGAATTATGTGACTCATGAGGCAGGAGAAGCAATATTTAATTTTTGAGCCTATTGTCATAGACATTTAATCTTCATAGTCAGGATTTAGAAAGAATGATTTTCAGAGACAAATCACTTTATTAATAAACAACATAATTTCTTACTGAAGTAAGATAAAGCAAAGTGAAGTGCTGCTATATTTGCCCTCATAATAATTTGTTTTTCTTGATGTTCCTCTTGAGCTACATCTAAATGTCAAAGAAAGTTTTGATCTTCCGGTTTCAGTACTACTTTACTTCAATTCACTAATCCATTCATTTCTGGCAGTTATTAGTCACCTGTCCCAAATATGCTCAGGACAACTTACAAAAAAGCAAAAATCGCAATCAAAACAGTCTGTTCAAAATGACATAAAAACAGCTGCAGCAACAAACAAAATTAAAACAGGAACGAATGAAAATAGAACCAGCAAAGTCTAATCTGAAAAGTCTTTTAAAAAAGAAAGTAGTCTTTGCCTTGTGTTTTCATTGAGCTTGTTTCAATGGATTATATTCTAAGTACTGTACAGTAGGGCCCCGGTATCTGCAGGGGATAGGTTCCTTCCCCCCCCCCGTGGATACCGGGAACCCACGGATAGGGGGAATGCTATCCCCACAGCCCCCCATGCCCATTACCTTTCTTTTAGCTGATATCGCTTGCGCCAGGTCAGGTGGGTTCTTGATTAACCAAAACGCTATAAGCAGCAAGTTGCTTATAGCGACAAAGCAGGCAAGCAGCCTGCATGCTGGAAAGTCTCCATTAAACAGGAAGTAGGAGCATCCTACTTGCTCCTAATCAAGAACCCACCTGACCTAGCGGCAGCAATATCAGCTAAAAGAAAGGCAATGGGCGGGGACAGAGACGGGAAGGGCCCATGATCCGCGGATAAGTGAATCCGCGGATAGCAGATCCGCAAATACAGCCCCCCCCCCCCGGTATACCTCTTGTACAAACAGAAGGCACTTCTGTTCAAGTAAGGGGAGCAATTTTTGCTGATCTGCTCATGCCTCTGCTGCCCTCTGCATCCCATACAATTCTGTTCCAGAATATTCCCTGGCCCTGAGAAACAAGGGTACAGTATGATTTAGCAGGGGGAGAGTAACTGCCCCCTTTCACCCCAGCACAATGTCTTTTCTGGTGGCTGTTGCTGGTGTTCTTCTGCGCCGTTTTTAGATTGTGAGCCCTTTTGGGACAGAGAGCCATTTAATCATTTAATTTTGTCTGTAAACCGCTTTGTGAACATTTTGTTGAAAAGCGGTATATAAATACTGTTAATAATATACTGCAGAGGGAACATGGAAGTTCACTTGTGCAGGCTTCCTTCTGCTCACGTTCCTTGGGATACAACCCAATGTAAAATTGGAACCCTGCACACTTTGGTCATGGAAGTAACACAACCTATGTACATTTACTTTGACTTTTTGGACACAAAATTGCTATACTTGGAGGAATGCCAAATCATGCACAATACAAATTACCAGTTCTGGCATCCAGTTGCTGGGGACCCCCAAGTAAAGCCCAGTACTTCCTGCCCATCTCCTGATTACTCCTGCCACCAGTACTGGGCATTACTCCTCCTGCCACCAGTACTGAGGGTGCAGGAGGTCAGCCCAGTCATGTAGACCCTCTGATGGGCATGAGCCCTTTTCCAATGCTCAGCTTAGCCAACCTCTGACACCACCTCTGTCAATTACTAAAGGTCTTGTCTTTTATATCTTAGGCTGACCAGATTTCTGGCTTTCATATAAGATCTGTTCTCTGTGTGCCTATATGGAATAGCAATCACCAAATAATTGGTAAGATATATTAATCGTTCATTAATGAGCAAATGATTATTTTGTTAGTGTAAAGTTTTAGTCTTTTTAATCCTCTATTTCTTATATACAGTAGTTAAAACAAATTAAAAGTAATAACTGCATGTAAAATGTGTTCCTCTTATAGTTCTGAAGATTAAACTGTAGTATTGCGCAAAATGATATGAAATTACATTATTATGTAGACACAAAAACTCCACAGAACTAAAACTCTGATAAGGTATCTATTGTTTTACTAGTATATACTTTATTTTATTATTAATATTCATAGTAAAAGTGGCATATTTTAAGTGCTATACCTAGAGGCGTTCTTACAGTGGGAACGGTACTGTAAGTTGCGCCCCGTCCTAGTCCCCGTTTACAAGCCGCCACGAGGCGGCCCCGCCCCCTCGCCGTTGGAGCCATTCCGTGCGGAGAAGGCAACAGGCAGGGAGTCTCCCACCTGTTGCCTTCTTTGCACGGAATGGCTCCGACGGCGAGGGGGCGGGGCCACTTCGTGCCGGCTTGTAAACAGGGACTAGGACGGGGCACAACTTACAGTACTGCGCCCACCATAAGAACGCCTCTGGCTATACCAATAGTACTACTACTAAGTGCTGCACACAAAATTTTAAAAAGGAAAAACCACTTCTCAAAATGAGAAGGAAGAGTAGAGGAACAAAAATGAAGATTAAATTACAGTAGGGCCTCCGTATCCACTGATTCGGCATCTGCGGTTTCACTTATTTATTTATTTATTTATTTATTTTTCACATTTTTATACCATTCTTCCTCCAAGGAGCTCAGAGTGGTGTATATATTTCCTCCCCTCCTTTTGTCCTTACCTGTTTCACTTACCTGCTTCCTGTTAACCTTGCTGAGCCTCTCTAGCATTTAGTCTTTGTCTACTTCCATGCGATAAGCAGAAGGAGGCTGCTTATTGCATTTGTTCTAAGCAAGGTATGAACTTTAAAACAAAAAAGGTAACAGCCTGGAGGGATTGCATGCGGTGGGGGGGCTCGGGGGGTGCAGAGAACCACAAATATGAGGTTTACCCATATCCACGGTTTTCATGTATCCACAGGGGACCTGGAATGTATCCCCTGTGGATATGGGGGGGGGGGCCTGTATAGCATGAAACACTGCATATGCCTGCATTTTGTCGTACTGATTACAGTACTTAAATTATCCCTTTTACAAAGCTTATTATTAACTCTTTGTAAAATACTAGGACATATCTAGTACTGTATATTAAAGATGTTGGTCCTTAGTTTGTTGTTCATATGATACAGGATTTAACACAGAGGTGGGTAAAGTGAGACCCAAGAGCCAGTTCTGGCTGGTGAGAGCCTCCAATCCAGACCTCCAACTACTCCTTGTCCATGACTAACAATCCAGTCCTCAGACCCTTCTCCCATCCGCATGCAAACTGATGTTGGTGCTGTGTGCCCAAATATGGCAGCCTTGTTCACAGATGCAGCATCAGAGTGCTTGTGTAAGCAAGGAAGAAGGACACTCTGACCAGCTGGCCATGGAAGGACTGAGCATGAGCAAACACGTGTCTTTTCTGAAAGTACTGCAGACCTAAGAGCACTGTAACGAGGGCCTGTAAACAACAGAGAACAAGAAAAGAAAGCTTGCTATCTTCCTTCTCAGAACTCCTCCAAATCACAAATGAGTGCCGCAAAAAAACCCAAAACAAAACTAGACTGTGAATGTCATGTGTTAAAAAAAAAAAACAGACTGTAGAATTTTTTTTATAGAATGAAGTATGTTATGGTGGCACTTATAACAAGTATGCATTATATCCCTACATACAATTTCCAAAACCAAGTGTGACCTTTGGGCCATGAAGGTTTGGCCAATTCTGATTTAAGAAATCCTTGGTGACACCCCAATTAAGGGCCCAATTCTGTGGGTCTGCTGCACCATTGGAACTCACATTCTGGCGGCGCAATGTGCTTTACAACAGTTGCAAAAGACGACCTGCCATTTTGTGCAGCTGAATGTGCCCAGGTGTAAGCTAGAAATTGTTCCTCTGGGGTTCAGTGGACTTATGAACAGTTTTAATGAGCACATTGGAAACTAATAACAATACCAGATGCCATAAATGAAGTTGTAAAATGAACTGTGTTTGCTAACTCTTTCTAAAGGGGTCGCTCAAGTGTTGAACAGGCTTGATGGGAAACCTTTCGATGATGCTGATGAGCGACTCTTTGAGGTAAGAAATGTTAACTTTGCAACAGGAGCTTATAGTTCTGTAGCACAAAATACAACACTAATCCAAGTAAAACAATATAAGGGCGCAATCCTGCCCAAGATTAGGCCAGCAGAGCGTGTGCTCCGCCGACCCAATGTGTTGCGAAAGTGCCGGAAAGCACTTACGTGGCACCTCTAGTGGAAGCGACACTGGCACAGAGGCCGGCACTGCTTACAAGGCTGCTGTCCCAAACCCATGCCGGCCAACCCAGGTAAATCCTGGGCCAGTCGGACTGCCAATCGTTGCAGTGGAACTGAAGCAGGAGGAGGAGGGAAGAAGTGCTCGTTGCTAGTGGTTCCTGTCACCATCCCACTGTGTCCTGTTACCATCACTTCCTCTCCCCCTCTGCTGCTAATTCTAAACCACTGAAATAGGAGGCAATGATGGGGAGCCTGTGTGGAATTTGAGCATTGCCTCAGGTGCTGTCTTTGTTGAGGGGAGCAGGGGAGCACTGTTTGAGGGTGCATCTGCTCAGGGTGGGGCTTTCAGGCATACTCATAGAGGTGTTATAACCATGGAGAGTCTCCACAGTAACAGTGCTTCTAAATAGGACTTTAGAGGGGAGGATTGAGGTGGTTTGGGAGAGGACCCAGGGGCGGTTCGGGAGGGGGGTGGACCCAGGCTACAGCAGCACATACCGGATCCTATCCCCCTTTCTGGCCTAGACCCACCCACCCCTTCCTCTCTTCAGACTTATGCCAGCAAAATAGTTGGCATGGCTCCAAGGAGCCTATGAAGAGTTAAGTAAAAAAGTTTTTTACTTACTGTACTTCCTGCTGACCAACCCTGCCACCATAGCATTGCAGCTTACTCTCGGTTGGCCTGGCTGCATGCTATGGACTGGTGGGGGAAAGGATTGGGCTGATAAATACCGAATCACCCTCTCCCATAGGCTAGCCCATCCCTGTTTATTTTGTTGTGCTGTATAATAGTCTTTTATGCTTCTACGGATGGTGGATTTTTTCCTTTGCAATAGTATACCAGTCTTTGAAGTGAATGAGATATCCTGGCCTGCCTCACAATACAGGCACAGTTCCACAGGTGATCCTATTGTGGTCATTGTACTCCATGCTAAACATTTTTTTCCTGACTCAGGTTCCCATCAGATCAAGTTTTTTAACTAAATTTAAAGTAAAACTCGTGTGGATCTCTGGAGGCGACATGTTCAATTATTTTCATTTGTTTAGGCTTTTGTTATATTTTGTGGCTTGGGCATCAACAACACCATAATGTATGACCAAGTGAAGAAATCCTGGGCAAAACAATCTCTGGCTCTTGATGTGAGTATTATCAGAAATAAGTATTTGCATAAATTATGTATTTCATAAATGAACGCTTCTGCAGCAGCGTTTCCTGAAGAGAACTTGGAGCAGCGACTAGGCATGAAGGGACACTGATCCCATCCCAATATTGAAATAAAATGCCTGCATTTCTACTTCAGTTTATTGTCTGACCTTTTTTCATAAAGAAAATCTCCTCCTCCTCTCACCCCATAGACCAGCACTGAAAGCAGTGGTAACAAAAAAAATTGTCTGCTATTGTAAAGTGGTCAGCAGGGTAGGCGGGCTTGAGTGGGCGTTAGCAGGTGTGACCCCATGGACCCAGGCTCAGCATGGCCCCTGCCACGATGCCAGTGCTATAATTGTAGCAAGGATTGCAAACCTTAACAGCCATAGCACAGTCGGGACTGACACTTCCATGCAGCTATAGGTGTTCTGAAATTTTTTCTCAGTCACCACTTGGCTCAGGCATGCTGCTTTTCCATTAAGTTTACTGTTCAGCTGAGTGATCAGCTGCAGTACAACATTTCAAAATGCCTCCTGTTGCATTCACGGTTGTTTTTTCCTGCCTACGACTTTGGCTGCCCACAGTCATGGCCAAACTATTTTTAAAACTCAACCATGTACACAATAAGGGATCTGTACTGAGAAGAAGTCACCTCTTGTTTCCGCTAAGAACAATATATTTGATTGACTGCAGGATACCACTCCCTTGGAAGATACATAAGGATTGATCACACTGTTATGTGACTGTGGATTATGGAAGTGGTGTACAGTCGTCACAATTTATTAGTAATATTTTATAAACAAAGGTAGGATGATTGCAAGCATGCCAAAATGCTGAACAAAACTTAAGTGATTAATATGGGCCAATTCATTTTGTTGTGTGCTCCCCACTTTCTCAAGGGGTGAGAAGTTCTGGGGGTAGTGCAACCCAGGTTTGATTTCTTCGGAATCAGACAGTGCTGGAAACTTAAACATGTCTTTATGGTCAATATACAGGCAGAGCAGACACAATAGAGAATAGCATACACTCCTATCAGGCAGTAGACCTGCTACTTCATAGTCAGATCTCCAGACAGAGGCCCTGCATCCTCCTTCAGCTAGTTCAGTTATCCCTGTTTCTCTCTGTGTGTGCGCTTCAAAATGGCAAGATCTCTATGTCTTCACACACATGCACACTCAAAACACTCAAAACTCAAAAACAGCAACACAATTTGCTTCAGTTGATCTCTGAAAGTACAGGTGTCTGACCATTTCCTTCAGGTGTATCTTCAACAAAGGGCACTACAGTCTTGAACATACAATTTCTGTGTCTGGGAGATGCCACTTGGATGGTACACTTGGATTTTTTTACTTTCTAAAACACCATATTTGATAACGCAGTATAGGTTGGAAAAGTGAATTTATTGACTGACACACCTTGGAAACCATACTTGAAAAAAGCCAGTAACAGCGCAGTCCTAGTTGTGTCTACTCAAAAGTAAATCCTAGTTTAGTGGGGTTTACACCCAGGAAAGTGTGTGAATGATTATAGCCTTATGGCCCAATCCTGTCATACAATTACAACAACAGAACCCTTGTTCCACTGTCATAAATGCAGTGGCGCTGCTGTAAATGATGTGCCGCTGCCGACCATGAGGGAACGACCAGCAGAAATGGCCTGTGGCTTCCCGCACATGTCAACAACCCGTCAAGGTGGTGGAGGGGGTGGATCCCAGAAATTTGCACCAGGATCTTATCCCCGATTTTCCAGCCCACCCCACCCCCTTCCTCTCCTTGAACCTATGCCAGCTACATGACTGGTGTGGGTTCGAGGAGACCAAGGGGTAAGTTTACTTACTTTTTACTTACCTCTCGTTGGCTTTCTGGTTGTCTCTCCCCCCTTTCCCATAGCATGCAGCGTGTGCTCCGCTGGAGCAGTTACATGTTATAAACTGGCGGGGGATAGGATTGAGCTATTAGTGAAATAATGTATATTAACCTAAAACCTATACTGATTTGCCTTTTCATTTCCTGGTTTCATTCTTTTTAAAATGTCATAGAAATTTTTTAGAACAATATTATTGTCAGCAACGTTACATTATTTACAGTGTATGGTTTCCTAGAAAATTATTCTGGGAGTAAGTACTGCAAGTATAACCAATCATTATATCAATTCAAGTAAAATATATGATGCATAAATATTAATAAACCATTTTAATAGTCCTTTCAGAAATGTCTTCAAGTGACTATATAATTTTAGCTTCTCACTTGTGACAGCTTTTTTTCTTCAATTTGTTCCGGGTCAGGTGCTGTCTTACCATGCAACGTGTTCAAAGGCAGAAGTTGACAAATTTAAGGTATAAAACTATGCTTTATTCTGCAAATGGACTGTAAAAGTGTTTTTTTTAAGCCAACAAAAATAAGCAGGGTTTTGGGGGAAGATTAATTATTCTATGGCAGTAGGAATCTGTTTAAGGGACCATTCTACTATTGTCTACCATCTTAACAGCTTGTAATAAAGTAACCACAACAATCTTTCTCTGTCTTTCTGATGATCACATTAGTGCTCTTGTCAGAACTATCTATTCTTTACATTTTGGATTCTGCATTACTCTCTCCCTAACTGGATCTCCCCTTATTTCTCCCCTCCCTTTCCTGTGAGCTCTTTTCCCCTGTGTTTTCACCTTATTGACTAACTCTGTCCCACTCCTTATACCAGGGGTGGGGAACCTATTTGGGGTGGGGGGCCATTTTCCCATGGGGAAAATTGGCTGCGGGCCGAATTAGGCCGGCCGAAATTTTTGCCCCCCCCCCGCGAATTTACAGGACCCACCCACCCACTGCTCACTCGCTCTCGCTCAGCTCCCTCCCACCCACCCCCCTCCACTCTCCAACTTACCAGGCTCTGGGCCGCCGCCGCCTTCCCGCGCCGGCTCCTTTTCAAAACGGCCTTTCTGTATATACGCAGATCGCCACTGGGCTCAGCGGCGATCTGCGCAGGTACAGAAAGGCCGCTTTCAGAAGGAGTAGGCACCGAGGTGACGCGTCACCTCGGTGCCTCCTCCTTTTAAAATCGGCCTTCCTGGACCTGCGCAGAGCGCAGCTGAGGCCAAGATTGCCAGGAAGGCCGATTTTAAAAGGAAGCGGTGCGGGAAGGCGGCGGCAGTGGCGGGCGGCGGTGGAGCCTCCGGTCACGGGCCGGATCGGGCTGGTCCAGTGCGGGCCAGATCGGATCGTCCCGCAGGCCGGATCCGGCCCACGGGCCAGAGGTTCTCCACCCCTGCCTTATACAGACAGTGCCTTCCTTTCTCTCTGTCAGCTCACTTTTTGTTCAGTCCCTCTCCAAAACCTTCTCTTTCCACAATTTCTCCCATCTAGGGGTCTGCAAACACTACCATATGAAAGGCTGTACCATGTTAAACAGAAGAGTTAGCTCATTGAGATTGGGCAGCTGTGGAGGGGAAGAGGGTGCTGGGATTAGTCTCCTTATGCCATGTGGAGTCTCCTTAAAACCATGTGATGGATGATGCTGTCAAAACTGATTGTTGCATCTAGATGCAATGCTGGCTCCAGGTTTCAGGGGACCCTCAGCAAACTGCCCTCCAGGAACCCCTACTAGCTGGGTGGGCCCAGGGTGGCCAGATACAATGGAGGACCAAGTGCCTATACCTTTAACCGTTGTATAGAAGAGGGAATTTTGGCAAGTGCAGCTCATCATGAAAGGGTGCAAAAAGGTGCACCTGCCAAAATTCCCCCTTCTATACAGTGGTTAAAGGTATAGGCACTTGGTCCTCCATTGTATCTGGTCACCCTGGGTGGGCCCCAAGAAAGTTGCTCCGTCATCACCACTTGAAAGCTATGGTCACAAAGGTGGTCTTAGTAGAGGGCCTTCAACAGCTGCCCAATGATGCCGGCCCTTGACACCAGCCCTTTCGTTGCTTGAATACAGGGTTTGTACCCCATGCAGCAACCTTTGATTCTTACTGGATCTGATCTAGAAGACTATTTTGTGAACAGAAGCCTGTTGATGCAAGTAGAACAGCCTACTTGGATTGGGGTGACCATCATTTCTTCTCCACCATAATCTCAAGCTAGCTGCCCTTCACGAGTCCTTCACTGCCCCCATCTTTGCTACTCTGCTCTCTACCCTGTTGTTTTCTTCTTTCACCTGTGTCAGTTCCTCGCATTGTTACTTGAGAATTATAAGCCCCCTGTGTTCAGGGAATGTGTTCAGGGAATGTGTTCACGCTTGTGTTCTGTAATGATGCCTGCCTAGCATGCTGTTGGCTCTATACATTTTTAATAAGTATAATGATGATACAAGAGAATTTCCATGGCTTCTGGTGTTACTCAAGAACTTGAGTTTTGGCAATCCTTCCCCCCCCCTTCCTTGTGCTTTTCATCTCTCCCTTCAATGAGCCTCTGTGCTTGTTTGCTGTCAGCCTGCAAGTATTTCAAACCTGAGAATGATTAGTCCTAGAGAATTGCTGTGACAAAAGTTGTCTCTTAATTACATGAGGATTGTGAATAAACCTACACAGTCTCAACCATGACAGAGTCCAAGCAGGAAAATTCCTAGCTGCAGGATTCCAGCATACATATTTTTGTATGTGTGCTTGTAGCCTCACAAAACAGTGGGAAGTTTAAGCAGGAAAGAAATGAAGAATTGAATCCTTGGATTTCTTTGCACTGGTTGATAAAGAAGTACATTTGTATGGGAAAAGAGAGCTAGAAATGTTTATACCATTAGAGAGCTAATGAACCCCAAAAGGCTGTCAACACAAAGTTTCTCATTATAGATTGAGTTTTGTATTAAATTGTTAGTAAAGGAATAGCATAAACTAAAGTAAAGCTAAACAACCCACTGGAACCAGACTCAAGCAAAAGTGAAAGGAACTACCACATACTCAAATGTATTACTTGAGTTTCTTTGTTAGCTACTGGCACATTCTCTTCTCCCCTCCACAAACTAAACGGGCAGAGCAATCCTACATAAGGATCCAGCCGGTGGCCCAGGCCGCACACCAGATCCTGTGCTCCGCCACGGCCAGACTGCCACTCAGCCGGAGGTATACTCGGGAAAGGGGATGCTAGTCCCCTTCCGAGTGTAAATCCAGGGATGGCCGATCGGCCTCCTCGGATTTCTGTCAGAAGTAAGAGGAGGCCGTGTAATAGCCCAGCCGCCTGGCGGGGAAAGGGATATGGCCGAAGCCATCCCCTGCCCCCTCCTGGACCGGCTGGACCAATGGCCCCCCTCCGGCTACCGTCAACGCGCCCCCTGCCCGCTGGATCCTTACTTGGGTCTGGCGGCTGCCAGGCGAGAGCTCCGTCAATGAGGATTTGTCAGGATTGCGCCATAAATCAGTGTCCAGGAAGGCCCTAACCAGCAGCCAGGAAATAGTAGGTGTGCAGGACAGATTTGTAAGACAACATAGGTAGAGAAAGGGTGACTGGTTGCAAAAATAAGTGATAGCCCAGTCCTAGGTATGTCTAGTCAGCTGTAATCCCATTATAGTCAATGGGGCTTACACCCAGATACGTATGCATAGGATTGCAGCTAGTTTTTTTTAAAAAAAATTCATTAAGAAATTCCACAAATGCCACCTTTCATTTCAACAAATGTCCATTCCAAAGAGAATATGTAAACAGTTCTCTACTAATGTGTAATTTACAATAAGATTTTTTCTTTTTTAAAGCTAACCTAATTGTGCAGTTGTGAATGATGTGTGAATGATCAATATTTGATGGCTGTTCTGCATTATTTATAGTTTGTGAGATATTCCTTTTTATAGGGCAAACAGCACTCAGGAGAACCCCATAGTTCAAAATAATGAATCACCTGTTCTATGAAATCTTTGATTCAGAACATAATATTAATAGCATTTCTCTTGCTATTTTGACTGACCTTTACGTGAGAATAACTTTATATGGAGAATAGGACTTGTAATCTTATATGGAGAATACGACAGGAATAGGACTTGTAATCATTTTTTAAAATCAGTTTTATTTGCAGGAAATAATATTAAATCATAGACATGTACAAAGGTATCACTATTGTCATTGTGCACGTATGTATATTTCTGCAACTTGTCATATGCTTAAAATAAGTTTTACTAATGTGGCACATTAAAGATTGTCAGGAACAATAATCTTGATCTATTGCAGACCAACATCTAAAATTCCTAGGGCTAAGTTGAATTGGGGGGGGGGGGGGCTGGCTGGCTGACTTTTGCTAAGCATTATTCCTCCTTTGAAATAACCACCCATTTTGGTGATTGTGTAGGGGAGGTGCACACAAATGGGCAATAAAGTTCACTACCTTAAATGACAACTGAAACTATCAGCCCAATCCTGTGTAAGATACGGCGACCAGCTTAAAGGGACGATCGTCCCCTTCCTCGGGTGCAAGGCAGCCCAGGCCCAATGAGTCTACTTGGATGTACGTCAGCTTTGGAGCTGGTGTACATCCGAAGCCTCCGTGTGCAATTTAACTCCAAACTGCATCCAGTTATATTTTGTTCAGTGAATTTTCCTTTTGGCAGCATTTATGGGAAATACCCAAGTTGTTGTTTAAATTTAGAGTTGTTTGAAAAGCAATATGGGGAAAGTCTCAAAATACTATTGATGCAAATCTTTGTTGTGTTTTCAGGAGTAGGGCTTTACAAGACGTGAGGCATATACCGTATTTTTCGCTCCATAAGACGCATCGGACCATTAGACGCATGTGTGTTTTGGAGCAAAAAATAGGGAAATTAAAAAATGACTTGCTTAAACATGTTTTCCGGCCACTTGGCCGCTTACCTGGTTGTTTTTCCGCAGCTCCAATCTTCTTCCAGCATCCCCTAGTCAGCAGCTTGAACACGACCAGGAGGCTCTGTGCAAACATTGCAGCAGCTGCTGCAATGTTTGCGCAAAGTTCACAGGCGCTAGACGCGACCAGGAAGCTATGCTCAAAGATCGCAGTTGCTGCGATGTTTGCGGAGAGCCTCTAGGTCGTGTCCAGCGCCTGGGAACTTTGCGCAGGTGCTAGACGCGACCTGGAGGCTCTCCGCAAAAATCGCAGATGCTGCAATCTTTGCGCAGAGCCTCCAGGTTACGTCCAGCGCCTGGGAACTTTGCGCAAAGATCGCAGTTGCTGCGATGTTTGCGGAGAGCCTCCTGGTCGCGTCCAGCACCTGGAGGCTCGCATCTACAAGCTGCTTACTAGGGGACGCGGGAAGAAGATTGGAGCTGCGGAAAAACAACCAGGTAAGCGGCCATAAAACTTGTTTAAGCAAGTCATTTTTTTATACTTTGCTCCATAAGACGCACAGACATTTCCCCCTATTTTTTTGGGGGGGGGGAAGTGCGTCTTAACATTGTATATATGGCTACAGATTGGGACAGAATGGCGGTGGTGATGGTAGTCACTTTGATATTAGCTATTTATAGGGGTGTTTGTTGTTGTTGATAACCGCATAAAAACACAAAACACTACCTTTTCAACCTTTTCAAACCGAATAAAAACACAAAACACCACATTTTCAAACAAAATTGGAGCCGAATTACCAACTCTCTACTGGTTGTGGAATGCATCTGGTTGAAACAGATTACTTTTCCAGTTATAAATAATTGAACTGAAGACTTTGTAATCATATTAAATCATTGTAATCATATTAAACCTGATAGTGATGCTTAAGAATTTGCACCTGTGAATAAAAACAAAAAAATTCAAACACCTCCAACACCATTTTCAAACACCTCTAGCTATTTAAGAGCCCAATCCTATTGTTCCCCCTTCCGCTGATGCAGCAGTGCCAAAATTGCTACCGCTGCATCCTGCCGGGGGGGGGGGGAGTTGCAGAGGTCTCCTCTGGGTAAGGGAACAATTGTTCTCACAGAAGCAATGATGGGATTAAAAGCCATGACGCAGAAATATTAAAATCGCAAGTCAAAACATAATTAAAAACTCTGTTTAAAACTTTATGAATTTTAAAATTAATCTAAAAGCAACGTTTCCGTCATCTATCAATGACCTTCATCAGGCAAAAACAAAGCTACAGCGAGCTGTAAGTGTGGTAAAGCAACTGTCTCTCAAACTGCAAGTTTAAAAAGACACAGCAATGCTGGTCAGTTGAGGATCGTTAACACGGGAGTGCTCAGTTCCAGTTGCAGCCCGTAGCAGTGATCCTGCAAGAGCTCTCAAACAACCTGAGGTAACCTCGGACCTGCAGAGGGGAGGACGGAATTCTCTGCTTTCTTCTTCAGTGCAGGAGCCCAGATCTTATTCATAAACGATGTTTCCTCGCTTCTGTTCAACAAAATCTGATGGTTTTTGAAGATCTCAATCGCCTCCCTGTGTTGTCTCTGTCGGTACAAGGTTTCATAGACTAATCTTTTGGTGTTATCAAAGTCAATCTTATGACCAGTGTCCAGATTATGTTCAGCAAGAGCTGATTGTAACGGGTGTTTTAATCTGCATGAGCGTTCATGCTCCCTTAGTCTTGTCGAGATCATGCGCTTAGTTGTACCAATATAACTTTTCCACATGAACACGGAATTTGGTAAACACCCGGGGTTGACAGTTTAGGTCTCTCATCTTTGACGCCTCTAAAATATTGAGATAATTTCCTGGTGGGTCTAAATATGGTTTTAAACTCAATTTGTCTAAAAAATTTGGCAACCCTATCGGTGACCCCCCCGGATATAGGGCAGACTACTTATATTTTCTCTTTCTGTAGTGGTCACCTCTTCCCTCCATTTATCTTTATGTACGGTTTGATAGTGCCATGACTTATTTATTTGTTCCCTTACCTGGGGGTAAGCCACTGTGGACAATTGTTCCCTTACCTGGGGGTAAGCCACTGTGGCATGGGGGGTTCTACTTGGACCTGCACTAGCTAAATAGCTAGCGCATGTCTGCATGGACCTGTGTCGCAGGATCGGGCCTGGGAACGGGGTTAGGATTCGGTGGCCACCACTGCCGCCAAACCCACCCCTTCCCAGACCCGATCCTCCCATCCCCAACCCTGTCGCACCCCATTCTACCCTTCCCCTGCCCCTGTTCCGCCCTCTCACCTCCCCTGCCATCTTGCCTGATCCATTGGCATCAGCAGGAAGGCTCCAGCGTCTCTGGCAACGCATTGAGTAGCACACTGCTGGAGCACCTTTTATGACTGGCGCTGACTGCTTCACGGCAGTCAGCATCAGCAGATGAGGCGCAGTGATAATGGCCAGAATAGGTAGAATTGGACCTTAAATGTGCTAAACATTCCTATCTTAATACAAGACACTAAGTCCACCGCAGACAACCAAACTATCCCAGGTGGTTATTTGCAATTGTTATTTGCAATTCATGTTCCAGTAGTTGTGCTTAACAACCCAATCCTGTCCCATTATATTTTCGGAACTGTAAGGAGCAGCATTCTGTTAGATGTAAGGAGCAGCCACAAAAAGCCAAACTGTACGTTTATGCCTGTCTGCTGGCATTCCCTCCTTCTGGCCCTTACAAGTTGGCTGCACAGCAGGGCTGAAGAAGACCTTTCTCTATCCTGGGGTTTGTGTGCATATTATGGATGTAGTCATGCTGCAGTGTCAGCTACTTCTTATGCTGCACTAGTGCTAGCCAGTGGGTTAATTCTGGCATTGATTGAGGGATACCAACTTTGCCCTTCATCTGGTTATAGGAGCAAAGGTGTCAAATTAAAATAGGCTGGAGAGCTCCCTATGATCTGTCCATCATATGCTATAATATAATGCCACTGATCATGTGCAGCACTCAGCAGCACTGGCGGTAGCTCTATGTATGTGACTAGTGGTTTGTTTGGGGGAAGAGGTTTGTTTGTTTGTTTGTTTTGTAAGGGGACTATCCCTACCTCATATTCTGCCCTCTTTGTTGATTGGCAGAAGTGCAATAGACCCGTAGGCTGGATTGGTGGCCTTTGTGGGACCAGTTGTGTAATATGTCAGAAAGGGGATAGTTTTCTTGAAAATGTTATTGAAGTTACAAATTTCCATGTGTGGTTGACTGATCTGTGTGATATACTGTATAATTAAAAACAAAGGTCAAAATAACATCATTAATTGGAGTGTACAGTGAGGAAATGAAAAAAAAATAGAATAAAATTAATATGTAGTAGAGAAAGTGTGTGTGTGTGTGTGTGTGTGTTGAAATCCCATAATAAAACAAACATAAATGTCATCATTTTAAAGTAATCAGGAACCTAGACTGCTAATGATAGCACAATCAAGGCATATTTTTCAGTTGTATTTCACAGCTAGTTTTCTGGTTGTTTTGGCTACTTTTTTCCCATTGGAAGGCAAAGTTGCTCAGAAAATTGTTATGATTTTTTTAAAAATTATCAAAAAACATTTTAGCAACTGAGTGGTCTGTATTCATTGTATCTTGGAGCGACTTTGAAGATGGTGAAAAATTTGTTGTTTTACCCGTACTTTTTGTGCTAAACAGATTGGTGAGAAGAAAGAAAACAAGCAATGAAAAATCATTGGCAATTTTTCCTTTCAGCAGTAGCAACTTTCCTCTGTATTAAGCATATTGGTCCCACCACTGAGGATATGTTGGCAAGTTAGGCTAGAACAGGGAATGCAGTGAGGAAAAGAACAATGTTATTGATGAACATACCCTTATAGCATACCATGAGTTATTATGTTACTGCTATGAATATAATACTTACAAAGCTATTTTTGGTGGAATTTTTTTCACTGTTGTTGCATCTGCTGCGGAGTCCAAAGGGCTATTGCCTTAGGGGATAAGAAATAGGAAAACTGGAATTGGCATGTGTTGGGGAATGTTGTGGCATTCATGCAGGAGGTGAAATAATTCATTATTCTGTGTAGCTGTTGTATTTCCTTCACAGCGCAATCCTGTGTAACTTTGCACCGGTGTAACAGTAGATGCACCAGTGTAACAGCAGATGCACTGGCATAAGTGAACTTACACTGGTGCATCTACTGTTACACCGGTGCAAAGTTACACAGGATTGCGCTGTCAGACTCTTTGGCCATGTAGCTGTGTTAAAATCTCTAAATTCTAACCTGAATTGTTAATATGATTAGTATGATTAGGGTGGTATTAAGTGTTACAAGAAACATGGAATTGTCACTCATTCTCTGTCACTCACGCTCTGTCGTCTTCTTGGAAATGTCTAGTACAGTATAACAGGTACTGTACAATGCAATGTCATCATACTGTGTGTTTCACACACACACCCATGTCACGTCATTGGGGAAAACACACAGCTTTATGACATCACTTCATGCATTGTGTTATACTAGTCATTGCTAGGAAGAAGAGAGAAAGTGATATGGAGTGGAGGTAGCTCTGTGTCTCTTGAAACGTTTCCACCCATATTATGGGGTGGAGAGAGTGGATAGAGGGAAATTCTTCTCCCTCTCGCTTAACACCAGAACCAGGGGACATGCACTAAAATTGAGTGGAGGGAGAGTTAGAACGGACAAAAGAAAATATTTCTTTACCCAGCGTGTAATTCATCTGTGGAATGCCTTGCCACAGGATGTGGTGATGGCACCTGGCCTAGATGCCTTTAAAAGGGGTTTGGACAGATTCATGGAATGGAAAAGACCATCACAGGTTACAAGCCATAAGCAACCTCCTGGTTTTAGAAGTGGGTTTTCTCTGTGCCAGGTGCAAGGGATTGTCAACGGGAAACAGGTTATCTTGTTGTCTTGTGCTCCCTGAGGCATCTGGTGGGGCCACTGTGTGATATAGGAAGCTGGACTAGATGGGCTTTTGGCCTGATCCAGCAGGGCTCTTCTTATGTTCTTATGTTATCTGATATAAATGCTGTTTAGAATTGCCAAAGCCAATCTCAGTGGGAGAAAAACATCCACTTCATCAAATGATAAACTATGGAATGTCAATAAAGCCTGTTAACAGTTTGTTTGTAAAGATGAAAAAGATGAGAGGGTTTCTGTATTCTTGTGTCACAGGAATCATTTTCCTTCTGGGAAAAATATATTGTACAAAATAAGTCCTAGGGATTTCAAGAAGCAAAGGGAGGCTGCAGTGCTGTCCTTCACCAATGGTGTACAGAGCATTGGTATTCCGTGTGTGTGCACACATGTGCCCATCATGGCCCAATTGTCCAAATTCCATAGGTTCCATGTAGCGGGAACATCTTAAGCAGCTTTCATGTCTGTAACAGGAGAAAGGAAAGTCTGTAATTCTTATGCACAGCCAATATACAGTGGGCCCGACATATCCGCAGGGGTTTGGTTCTGGGAATCCGCGCGGATACAAAAATCCGTGCTTGTTCAAGGGTATAAAACCAAGCACAAGCCCATCCCCAGGCGCCCGTACAACCTAACTTGAACAACTGTTCCCCATCCATTTTAGGTTGTGAAACCAGGTTAGGTTTCCCCACAACTTTGCCTGTCGCCGCTTCCACTTCCCCTCCTCCCATTGACCACTTCGCCCAGCCCCAACCGCTTCTTCCAGTGGCTCCTGCGCTCCAGGGAGCATAGAGCCAAGCCAAGCCAAGAGCCACCTTCAGCCAATGGGGAGAAAGCAGGAAAGCCAGAACAATGAGTGCTGGAGAGAGACTCCAGAAAGGGACTGGAAAGAGACACCACGCCATGCTGGTAAAATGCAGAATTAAAAAAAAATCGGTCCATGGTTGGTTAAATCCATGGATGCGGGACCCGCGGATACGGTGGGGCCGCTGTACAATCTAGGGAAGCCTTTGTCACATTTATCACATTATTTTAATTAAACTGACACAAGTTAGATTACACCTTTAGGGGAAGGGCTGTGGCTCCGTGGTAGAGCATATGCTTTGAATGCAGAAAGTCCCAGGTGCAATCCCTGGCAGCATCTCTAGGTCGTGTTGGGAAATATTCTTCTCTGAAACCCTGGAGAGCTTCTGCCAGTCAGTGAAAACAATACTGAGCTAGAAGGACCACTGTTCCGACTCCACTGAAGACAGGTTCTTATGACCAGGGGAGTAGGCCAAAACATTTCTAGAGCCTTTATGAATATTCCATATTCTGCCCCTGTGCTGTCTAGAATTTTTATCTCGGCATCAGTGGCTGTAAGCTGTTCAGATTGTAAGACTAGAATCAGGTTCTCAGTTTCTTGTATCAAACTGCATTAGGATGGAAATTTTCTGACTAATCTTCTGTTGTCTGTCTATATACATAATTTGGCTACAGCCTTATAATACATGCAAGGAGTTGTTAAAGCTTCTCTGAGATTACACAAAGTGCGTGGCGAGTCCATCCATGTAAGCAGCCCCAGCTGGTGCTGGTGCAGAAACTTACCAGGTAGCAGATTGATGGGGGTGTGTGTTCCCATCCCAGTCCGCCTACTCAGTGGCGTCACTGCAGGGGGGGCGGAGCTCTAAGTTCCGCTGTGATCGGAGCCTCCGTTACACGGAGGAACGAAGCGGCCCCTCCCCCTCGCCTTTGGAGGCTCCGATCGCAGCGCAACTTAGAGCTCCGCCCCCCCTGCAGTGACGCCACTGCGCCTACTTGCCTCCACTGTTCCTCCTTGTCCTTCCATTCCCTGGACTGGAAAAGGAAGATGAAATGTGGAAGGGAGCAGAGTGCTGAGCTAGACTACTGGAGTGTGGGAGAAGCAGAGGCTTGGCACCTTATCGGGTAAGGAGGGTAGCATTTGGCATGCCGCATCAGGCGTCAGGAGGTCTTGGGCCAGCCCTGGCTAAATATATAGCACACAGCACATGCAGAGCCATTTAAACAAAGCTGTAAAAATATTTCAGCTTTGTTTAAAGGACTATGTTTTTGTAGCTTCCACTATTGGCTCAGGAAGCTTGTTTCCACCCTACCTGGATCAAGGGAAAAATAGTATATTCATTTATACTGAATTCCTTGGAAGAAGAGCTGATAATAAAAAATAAATCCAGTGTTTGTTTTTTAAATAGCAGTTATTTTGCACAAGAATATACCCATACAGGTCTTAAATGAATATACTATAAATAAATACTCATTTAAATTCCAATCAAGCTATTATTAAAATGAATTAGCAAAAACAATAGAAATGTCTCGCTTTTTCCTCATTTGGTTAATATGTTTTTCTTAAAGCTTTCATTTTCATACCAAAATATTGCAGTATTTTGACTGTACAAGAATGTTCCTTTATTTTTAATTGTACTGAAATTGAAGTTTTTTTAATAAATAAGTGAGCATTAATATGTATTCTGCTGTAGTGTGATGTAGTGGTTATAGTATTGGCCTACTAGGGCCTGGGAGGTCTGGGTTCAGATCCCCACTCAGCCATGAAGCTTGCTGGGTGACCTTGGGCCAGTCACTATCTCTAACCTTCATGGAAGGTCAACCAAGGCTGTTGTGAGGGTAAATGTGAAGGGGATACATCATGTATACCACACTGAATTCCTTGGAAGAACAGTGGATAATAAAAAATAAATCCAGTGTTTGTTTTTTAAATAGCAGTTATTTTGCACAAGAATATACCCATACAGGTCTTAAATGTTTGCATTAATACGGCTCATGGGTGTTGATATTTTTCAGCATGTTATGTCAAGGCAATGGATTGCATTTCAGCTAGAATTTGCCATTATTCAGTTTCAGAGAGGTGAGAATCTGGAAGGCCTCAAGAATCAGTGAGAAGAAGCTGTTTGGCCACTAGGTGGCACCCTTGCTCCATGCTAGACTCATAGCAATGCCGAATTGCTGTAAACATGGAAAATTCAAAATAATGCTGTCCCATTGTAAATTGAGACCATAATAATATTTGCATGTGTGCATACACTGGAGTTTGGCCACAACATAGGCAGTCTTTTTTTTTCTTCAGAGCCCTCAACAAGAAAATTAGAGCCCTTCAAGAAGTATCCTCTCTGCTTTAGATATTATTATAATCTGAGTATAATCAAGGATGTTTTCTCCATGAATCATCACAGTGAGCCTGTGCATGATGAAAATGGTGAAGATCAGCAGCCTGATATTTATGTATGCCCCCCTTTTTAATGCATGATAAGGAAACTGCTTCCAAGGTCAGTAGTAAGTATATAATAACAACAGCAAAATTAAAACATTTAATAGATAAGCAGCAGTAAAACATTGATATCTTGATATCACACAGTGCAATTAAAGGCTTCCTAAAACTAAAAAAATGAGTCAGAAAGTGACCAAGGAATCTGCTAGCCTGATCACCCTCAGCAGGGAATATTTTGAATGTGCATATATATCAGCAATCAGATTTCTTCTGGGTCTTCAAAAGGCGTCGCTAAGGGGGGCGGGGGGCAGGGCCCCGGGCGTAGGGGTGCAGGAGGCTGTTTGGGGGCGCAGGCCTCCTCAGGGTTCCGTTTTTCCCAGGTGTTTTTTTCAATTTCGCAGGTTACTGCCGCCCCCCCCCCCCGCTGCTTCCCAGGGCGGCAGCAGCCTCGTGTGCGCCCCCCAGGGTGTGTGTGTATGCTTTGCGGGTACTTATCTTGTGTCTGTGGGGCGCAGCAGCATTTTTCCAGGGTGCAGGCAGCATTTTCTTGTTCCGGACCGGAACGTCTGGCGCCGCTATCTTGGATGGGTGGGACTCTCTAGGACTCTCTCTCTGTCTCGCTGGTCTGTCGGTCCTCCAGGCCGGTCTAGGACTTTGAAGGACCGACCAGCGAGACCAACGAGACGGAGAATCCTAGACAGTTCCGCCCATTCAAATTGCAGCGCCGGAACGTGAACATGCTGCGAGCGCCCCGAAGAAGCTGCCTGTGCCCCGCAGAGACAAGCTAAGTACCCGCAAAGCACACACATGCCCCCTCGCCCCTCCTAGAATGCCCCCAGCCCCGTTAAAAGTTTAAAAAAAAAACAACCAGAAACCCCGGAAAAAACCTTTGATCTTTGATCAAAGATCAAAGGTTCTTTGATCATAGATCAAAGGTTTGATGATTATATCACACATCAAAGGGGGGCGTAAGGGCTGAGCCCCCATCTGAAAATGGGCTGGCTCCGTCTCACTAGAAACTGATTTCAGTTTAAGGGCTCAGCTCTGGAACTCAAAAAGTAATAATGAAGAAGAAAATACCTTCTTAAGTAGTGGAGGTTGGGGCAGGACTTCCAAAGTAGAAGGTCCACTGTAGTGAATACCCTGCCCCCAGACGTGCACTGGCGGGCCAAACTATTCACTTTGCAGGGAAGCTGGAACCCTTCGGTGGGGCACAAATGCAAGGCCACGCCACCAAACAGGCTTCACTTTCCTGAATACTCCTGAAACAAGGAGAAAGTACAACTGCTCTTGGCCAAAGTGTCAGTAAGGGTAAGGTGCCACCAGCTGAGAAACCTCTTGACTTCCCCAGGGCTCAGCTCCCTGGAAGGCCGCAGAGTTAAGACGTTGGTAGCCACTGGACTCCCTGCATACAAGGGCAGTCAGTGGCACCAGGCAAAATACGAGAATGGTAGCGTTTATGGCTTCGGGCTAGGCTATCTGGATTTAGTCCCCTTCAGGTTCCCAAGAAACACACCAGGTTAAAAGAATGATGGTTTATTTTAGACTATGCAAAATCAGCATGGATAGAACGTACATGAGCAGTAAAACTGCAAGCATATTAGGCATAACAAACCAGATGGAAAATAAAAGCACAAAACAACAAAACGTAACTCCTGCACTAAACATTTGGTATCCTAACACTCACCAAGATGTAACGAGAGATGGTGCAAGGCCCTCAGCCGTTGCCAGGGCTGAGAGAGGGCATCAGAGCAGAGACAGGGAGACTAGCTCCAACAAAGAAGTTAGAGAAGTGACAAAAATGGTTCCCCCCAAGGGGTAGTTAAATAGAGAATTTGAAAGCATATGATTGACACAGGTAAGATGACCAATCAGGTACCGCCGGGTGGGTCATCTCATGACTGATGACCTCGCTCCTCCTTGGCCCTCTCCACTGGAGAAGCGCGTGATGTTCCCAACAGGTGCAGCAAAATAATGAGGGAAGAAAAGCATTATCATATTCCCATACAGATAAGAGGAACTAACAAGCACCAGTCCCAGGGATGGTACGACTCCCCAAGGTCGCTGGCCACCTGCCAATTACCAAGGCTCTGCTACCAGGCAGAGAGAGAGAAGAAAGCTGTGCTTAGAAATCCAAAATGGAGACAGAACCAAAGTTTGAAAGTTAGACTAACTCTACATGCCCCCATTTACGAGAGTAGATTTGGGGGTTCTAACACCGCCAATCCTACTCAGAAAACTGTAGGAAAATCATGGTGAGGGTACAACTTATAAATGAACTTAACTCTAGTTACTCTACATATAACTTTACATCCACTCCCACCTTTTGTGGTACACTTCATCTTAGACCAGCGATTTTCAACCGCTGGAACATTGGTGTTCCGCAAATGGTCCGCAGGTGTGCCATGGGTGTTTGGGGTTAGGGTCATTTATTAGTAGGGCCATTGGGGGAGTTTGAGGGAGGGCAGAACCTGTGTCATTCTTCATTTTCTTCAGCTGTTGTTCAGATCGGGCGTGTTATTCCGTGTAAACTTGTGCTAATGTATTTTGCTTATTTCTATACCTTAATACTTGTTTTTAAATTATAAAATATATCCTTAAAAAACTGATGATGTGCCTTGACAATTTTAGCACCTTGTCAGTGTGCCGTGAGATGAAAAAGGTTGAAAACCGCTGTCTTAGACATTACTCCCATACTGTATTCTCCTCTGTGCCAGGTGCAAGGGAGTGTCAAAGGGAAACAGGTTATCTTGTTGTCTTGTGCTCCCTGAGGCATCTGGTGGGGCCACTGTGTGATACAGGAAGCTGGACTAGATGGGCTTTTGGCCTGATCCAGCAGGGCTCTTCTTATGTTCTTATGTTCTTATGTAATTTTGTTTAGATTTTACCAGGATTGTTCCTAGCTAAAGAATAAAGCAGTCATTCCTAAACTGAGTACCATGGCACATTGGTGTTCCATAACAGAACTGATGTTGTGAGCTGCAATGAAAAAAAACAAACTAGTTAAACAATTAATGCCCCAATTCTATTCGTCGTCGTCCCCGCCGATGCAGCCACACTGCCAGAGCGCATGCTGTATCCTGCAGGGGGTGGTAGTCTTGGAGGTCTTTCCTGGGTAAGGGAACATGTTACCTTAGACTGGGGTAAGGCGCTGGCCCTGGGACGGGTCTACTCAGACCTGCACCCAGGAAGACAGATCGAGGCCTGGAAGGGGGATAGGATATTAGCAGCCCGATTCCAGCCCAGTCTCTTCCTTGTTCCACCCACTCCCTGCCCTGCACCACCACCCCGCCTCCCTCCTGCGCCCCCCCCCGACTGACTTACCAGCACTGGGGGATGCAACGGCTGTGCTGGCGGGCCACTGCTACTGCTTGTGACTTGCAGTGGCAGCCCAGCTCCTCCCAATGGCGGGTTGCATTTGCAACTGCCATGAAGTGCCTTACACCACTGGAACACGAGTCCCAGCATCATAAGAGCAGCCTAGAATTGAGCTACCTGATGTTTTTTTGTGGCAAAACGATATTTTGCTTGTGTAGAAAGCCCATCTCTCACTGTTCTGAGGGCAGGCTCACGCTCTGGTAAGTCTGCCTACTTCTTACCGATGATAGGGATACAGTGACGTGATGTGTAAACAGGAGTATGCATACATGCCCAATTGTCATGATATTCCCATCCATTTTTGAGAAGAAGGGATTGCACAATTTGGACATTTGCAAATATACCCATGTCACAAGTGGTGCTGGGTGTAGGCCCACCATGCATGTGTGATTGCCAGATTCACCAGGTTGCGAACCATCCCTTGTAGTGGCAAAAGACTGGACCTGATTTACAGCCCAATCCTAACCAACTTTCTAGCATCTATGCAGCTGCAACGCAGCCCTGAGGCAAGGAAACAAATGTTCCCTTACTTTGAGGAAGCCTCCGTGATTGCTCTCCCACCACAGTGTGCAGTGCATGCCCTATTGGCATGGATGCATTGGAGATAGAAAGTTGGTTAGAATAGGGCTGTAACACTGAGAACTACATGAACTAGGTAAGTTTTCACCTTTTTCAGAGAACAGTGAGAAGTAATAAATGCTGCCTTCTGTCTCCACCTGGACAGCCAAAAACAGCAGCATTAGCTCAGATCAGTGCTTTTACCTTTTTATAATTGGATCAGGTGAGCCTTGTGGGAGCATTGTTTATTTTTTTTCAGAAAATAGATGGCATTAAGGGAAAATTAAGTTCACAGTCACGCTGCTTAAGATGTGATTTAATGATGCAATTTACATCTCAAACCCACAGGGTGTGCTTAAAAACAAAATATGTCTCACTAGAATTTGATGGAGGCTGAAAGAAAAAGAGAAAGATAAAACATATTTTGTAGGACAGACTTTGTTGTCTTCTAGTGCTTGCATGTAAATGTATGTTCAGTGTTTGAAGATGCTCTTAATATGATTTATATTCAGTGTAACAAGGATCTGCTGCAGTTGTCAGTCAAGTCAAGGTCCTGAAATAAGATGGTTCTTCCTCTGGGGGCACTACTCCTGCGGTATGTTTGCATAAACTCTTCTGCCCGTCATTGTTCTGCTAGCCTGGCCTGTCACAAACACTTATATATAAAAGAAAGCTGCAGTGGCTGTGGGATAGCCTCATCCCACTGCATCATTGTACATCTCTTTCCAGCATCGCAACAAGCAAATGACGCAAGGAAATATCATCTCTTTGTTGTCGGGTATAGAACTGCAGCATGTCAGTGAAACGTGACCAGTTAATCTCCTCTGTCTTTTTGATGTTAACTACAAGGCAAAAGGACATTTGTGCTTCACTGTAGGTCTTCCACAGGAGCAAAATCAAGGCTCAGTCATACTTTTTGTGATTATAGAAAATGCATAACCAGGTCAGTAACAACAATCCTGTTTTATGAGGAAAGCAGCTTGAATTACAGCCTCACAACTGCAGAAACTTCTAGAGCAGGGTTTCTCAACCAGTGGTACTAGTACCACCAGTGGTACTTTGGCCAACTGCTGGTGGTACTCGGACCGCCGGACCACTAGAACCCCGCTCCGATGCAGCACTTCGCTCCCAAGAGGCTCCTGTCTTTGGCCGAGCCTCTCGGGAACGCTGAGAAGGGCCCTCCCACCCGCCCAGAGTCTTCTACCTGCGTTTTCTGGCCTCCAAAGACCTGAAAACTCGGAAGTGGCGATGATGTCACTGCCCAGTGGTACACACCAAGAGAGTGGCACCAGAGATGGTGCTCGACCAGGAAGGGGTTGAGAGCCCCTGTTCTAGAGAACAATAGTGATACAGTATTTATCTGAGTTATCATATTTGAATCTCCCAGCTGCTCATGGTGATTTGCATGGGATTATCCCAGTTTCTCACAACAAATCTGAGAGTTTTGAGAGAGTATCTCAAATCTGAGATAGAGTTGCCCAGAGTCACCCAGTGACCTTGATGACTGGGGAAGCATTTGAACTTGGATTTCTCTGCTAGAGGTGTCAATTGACCAAAAAAGGACCTGGCCTGCTTTTGTATGCTACTCTTATGCAGCTTGATCTGTAGAAGTCGCCAGGCAGAGGTACTTTGTAGCACGGGGAGAAGCATAATCAACTGCTACTGTTGTAGCATCAGGGACTTGTGGGGAAGAAATGGCTGCTTTCTGTGGGAGCTGCCATTTTTTTCCCAGAAGCCCTTCAGAATGATGCTACATCCTGGAGCTCCAGTGCTTTCAGTACTGCTGCTGCCACCCAATGAAGTGTGGTATAAAATAGTGTGTGTACATTTTAAAAGGATAACAATGCCAGTAATCAGCAGTAAGCTGTCCCCACAAAACACTAAACATTTTGTGCACATCCCCCCTTCCAAATCACCCTGGCTTTTTTCCTAACCTGATAACTATAACCTTGTACAGTTGTCCCTCAGTATCCACTGGGGTTCCGTTCCTGGAACCCCTGCGGATACTGAAATCCGTGGATAGCGAAGTTCGCTATCGCAGATACCTGAAAATGTTTTTAAAGGGTTAAAAAGCGGTTTCCTTACCCTTTTTGTTGCAGACCATTGCATGTTCTCCCTTCTACAAGCTTAAATCACGCTCTGGAAGCCTCTTCTGGGTCGCGTGACTCCCCCTTTTCTCTCCCAAATTCTCCCCAGAATGCATTCTGGAGCTATCATGGGAAAGGGAGGGGAAGTTGCGTGACCTGGAAGAGGCTTCCGGAGCGTGATTTAAGCTTGTAGAAGGGAGGGATAACACGCAGCGGTTTGCAGCAAAAAGCTAAGTAAACCGCTTTTAAACTTCTTTTCTTTTAAAAACATTTTCAGGTTGGCCCCCCCATATCCGCAAAGCATCTGCGATGAGACAAATCTGCCATCACTTCTTTCTTCCGGTGGTTACTTGGCGCAGCGGCGGCCATGTAGGTGGTACGCCACACCGAGTACATTGAGAACCTCTGGTATATGCCTATTGTGTACCATAGGCAAATAGGATTAAAAAGTCAAAGTGAATAGAGGAAGAACTTTAATAGAGTCTCTGTGGCTATTCGAATGAAGGCAGGGGGAACTTAAAGAGCCCTTTGCCCATGACCTGGAGTGACTGAACGGCATAATAAAGGGAGGATTTTGCCAAAGTCTCTGCTGTTGTTCATGCTGGGGAGGAGAGGATTAAAGAGCCCTTTGCCTGTGACAAACATTCGTATGTTTTGAGCCAGTGTTCTAGACTGAGCCCTTTGGGATAGACACCTGTCTTCCATCCAATCCTTTGTAAAGCATCATGTGCATAGGTGGCTCTGCATTATTAATAGTAATTATAGAAATGAATATTGCTGAATTTTCAGTCCCAGGGTGCTTTGGAGGAAGCCCTGATTGCTAAACTGGAATAAAACCTGAATAAATATGTAGTGCAGATGGGACCTTAGTGTGCTGCTAGTCCTTCAACATTTACGGACGTAACCATGACTTCCACATCAAATGAGGAGCGTTTTCTCTTTCCTCTCTCTCGCCCCTCTTACCCCCAAAGACTGAGAAGAAGAATCTGGCATTTCTGTTTGAATCCCAGCAGATGTTTCTAGTAAAATATTAGTAGGCGATACGTGTATGCAATGCCTAGTATGGTTGGAATTTTGTTGTTGTTGTTGTTGTTGGTGTGTGTGTGTGTGTGTGTGTGTGTGTGTGTGTGTGTGTGTGTGTGTGTGTGTGTGTGTGTGAGACATACTGCTGGATCAAACGCTCTGTAGCACTTAAGTCATGGAAAAAAAATCCTAGCAGGAGCAGCCAAGGTCAGCGCTACCTCCTGCTGCAAATGCTTGTGGCACGTTTAAAGCGGCATGAGGGCAATGTTAATTGATGTGCCCTGAATACATGCAATTTGCTGTTTTCTGGCTCACTTGTTCCTGAGCCAGATACCACCAGCGTGCTTGTTTGGGCTCTGAGGTGGCTGTGAAAGCCAGAGCTGCGCAGCAGGGTAAAGAGGCAAGAGGGAGGGAGGAGTGCTTCCGCATAATGCTGCCATGACTAGAAGTGTTCTGCCTGCAGAGGATAAGGGGAGCGTGTGCTGCTCCTGAAGACTCACCCTCCCTCCCTCCTCCTTTGTCTCCAGAGCAGCGATCAATTAGTTTTGTGGAGCAAGTTGAGTCGAGGGGAACTAAGACAACGGTGTGCTGAGAAAGCTGGTTTGTTGTCAGCCTGTCAAAGATGCAAAGCGTACAAAGGTCTAAATAATGTAGGAAGTGCATGTAGGAAGAGGAACCTGTGGCAGCAAAGGGAGGTGTTCGCCACCCACCCCCACCCACCCCCACTCTCCACTTTATCTGGCACATCCAAATACCAAAAGAAATATAAAAATGTGTTAGAAGGTGGGGGTTTCTGTTGGCCTCTAAAATTAGCCAACTCTCTGACTTGGTATAAAGCAGCATCATGTATTCCTAATACTATTGGAAACACCAGGATAAGTCTGCATGATCTTGTTTGTTCTCCTTTTTGCCCCCTCATGATTTGTACTTGGATGTAGCTTGAATAGCTTCTGCAACCCACATTTCAGCCCATGTCCTTTCTCACTTCATGCTTCATTTCCTCTTTTTTTTAAAGTGGCCTTATTAAAGAGATATTAACCTTCTCACAGCGTACCCCTCACAATTGCTCATCTCAGCCATTGTCTTGCCATTCCTCCTACACTATCAGAGCTATTCTTTTTTTAAAAAAAAAACACTGAATATGCGCTTTGTTACCTATTCAACTATCTCCATCAATACACTTTTTTTTCCTCTTTTCCCCCACCAGCATTTTAAATCCTTGGCTATTTCCAACCCCCAACCCCCCCCCCCAGGCTGGTCTGATCCAAAGTGGTGCCTGTGTGAGGTGGAGCATGTGGCCGAGCACAGCAATGGAGAGCCCACCCCCACTTCATTAAGTTGAACTTCAGTTCTGTTTGAAATAAACAGGATGTGTAGAGCATGCCCCATGCATCCTGCTTATTTCAAACAGGACAGGAGGAGGAAGGACTGTATACTTACAGCGCTTTAGAAATAAAGTTTAATAATAATAATAATAATAATAATAAGGAGGTGGTGCCAGAAGTGAAGGTAAGGGAACGGGATTGGGCTCTGGATTGCCTTGCGCTGCCATATTGCGCCTCGCCTCGCCACCTCTCTTTGCCCACCTGGCTGCATCTCTAAACAGCAGGGTAGGTGAGGAGGAAATTGCAGCAGGGCATGTGCTCATTTGTGTGTGTGTGTGTTGGGGGGGGGGAGGCGGCAAAATCTGCATGTTGCTTCATACACCACTATGAGTGACTCAGGCCAGGCCTGGGTTTTGGAAGTAGCCAAGCATGTAAAATGCCAGTGGGGGTGGAGGAAGAAAAAGAAAAGTGTATTGATAGGGGAGTTGCATAGGTATTCACTGTGTTCCACTTGTCCTGCCTGCTTTCCTAAACAGTTGGTTTTGTGGACAAGATAAGAGCGGAGGTGATGGTGGTGACAGCAGCAGCTTTTTTTCTTCCTCCAGCAGTACTGAGGGAAGAGATGGGCTGCCACCGCTCCGATTCTCTTCTCACCCACTCTCAGCAAGCATGATCGGAGAACCAACTGAAGTAGCACAGGGGGCTGCGGGCGGATGCAGGTGGAGGGCACCCCTTGTCAATTCACAGCTCCCCCAACTCACTACTCAAAATGGCTGCTTCAGTTAGCGGCGTTGCTAGCCTGGCCGCTGCCCAGGTCAAGGCCGGGGTGACGTCACGACGCCTCGCAACGTGACCCGCGCAACGCCCCCGCACCTGCGCATCGCCCTCACCTCCAGAATGGCTCCATTTGGAGCTGTATGGAGGCGAGGGAGGGCAACACCGCCATCTCACTGAGCACCTCCCCTCACCAGTGAAGATGCTGGAAAATGGCTACTCCGTTGCCGTGAGGGGTGGTGGTGGGCCCCCTACACCCCTCTGGCTACCCTACTGGGTTCAGTTGGCCTCATCACTAGGCCAGCCCTGGAAAACGCATAGAGTTTCAGCTTTCTCTCTCTCCCTGTTCCAGAGTTGGATTCCAGCAAATTTAGTGGTATATGTTAGGGTCAGTGGCTGCCTGTGTGCATGTTTAGAGTTGTGTCTTTACCTGATCCTGTGAGAAGAGGAAAATTCACATATATGAACAGGAATGTTTGATGAGTGGCTTGGGATGTCAAGGGCCATTGAGGAACAAACCAAAAAAGAAAAATGAGAAGTAAAATTGAGTGTTGGTTCAGGTTCCTAGTTGGGAAAACAGGGATTGCTGAGAAAGGGGGATAAACTCACTCACAAGGTCACTTAAAATGAACATAACAAACTCTTGAATTATATTCTGTTTTATTGTTTCCTCGTAATTCATCCTGTTTATTCTCTATCTCACATTCTGGAGAGCTAAAGTGCTAATGTAAATAAGCAAACTATATTTTTACACAGTGGATGCATAATTGTACTACAAAAGTCTTATGAATAAGTGCACACAAATTCAAAAAACCTGTTTCTGATAGAACTGGGAATGTTCTGTCCTTCCTATATGTAGGCCTACAGGGAGTGAAAGTATCGTTAATTCTTCCAGAAGATACAGGAAGACAAGCATGAATCCAGTAGACGTAGATTAGAATCTACATGTGAACTGTCCTTTATTGTCTTCCCTATTTGCTCAGTTTACTCTGTCTTAGAAAGTTTCCTTTAGAGACTAATGTCCTACTTCTGCCGCTGTAGATCTATCATGAGGAGGTGCTGATTCAGCAATGTGAAGGGCAGAGAGAGAGAGAGAGACACCATCAGTCAGCAGGACACAGTAACAGATGGAGGCCTTTAAAACTAAGTTTGCTCTGGTTGTTAAGGTATCCCTTGGCTGGAACAATTAGATGCATACTCCCTTCAGACAGACAGAGTTACAAAGGAAGACAAAAACATGCGCACAGTTTTAATCTAATTTAATGAGGTACATCAAACCTAAGATAGAAATGAGAAATATTTGGCTCCTAATTGCGATATTTCACAACCAACAAAATATCAGTTAATAATATGCTCATGCCAATTGTTTGACATTTCTCTTCTTTTATAAAGGTGGGAGGAAATGTCAATTTGTCATTGAGAACTATCTCGCCCCCATAAATCATCTTAATCCATGGTTCTCCAAGAGGAAGCTATGTGTTCCTCAGATGGCTCAGGTAGTTCCTGACAGCTCAATTCCATGCCTGTTTACTCACAGGTAATTTCCACTGTGTTCAATGGGGCTTACTTTCGGGCAGCCCAATCCTACATAAGGTCCCGCACGGCGATGCAGCAGCACCGGCGTGGCTTCCATTGCATCCCGCAGGGGATTTTTGGCTGTTGGGGGTCTCCTCTGCCCTGGGTGTTGTTGTTGTTCAGTCGTTAAGTCATGTCCGACCCTTCGTGATCCCATGAACCACATCCCGCCAGGCCTTCCTGTCCTCCACTATCTTCCCGAGTTCGCTCATTTTCATGTTCGTTGCATCGGTGATGCTGTGTAACCATCTCATCCTTTGCCTTCCCCTTCTCCTTTTGCCTTCAATCTTTCCCAGCATCAGAGTCTTCTCCAGAGAGTCCTCTCTTCGCATTAGGTGGCCAAAATATTTGAGCTTCAGCCTCAGTACCTGTCCTTCCAGGGAACAGTCAGGGTTGATTTCATTTAGGATTGACTGATTTGATCTCCTAGCAGTCCAAGGGACTCTCAGGAGTCTTCTCCAGCACCACAGTTCGAAAGCATCTATTCTTCGGCGCTCAGCCTTCCTTATGGTCCAACTCTCGCAACCATACTGCCCTGGGGTAAGCAGCCACTATGTAGCAACTCGGACCTGCACCAACTCAATCACTGGTGCAAGTCCATGTTGCTGAACGTGGATCAGTCTCAGGAAAGGGCTTGGGATTCAGCGTGCGCCACTGCCAATCCCGCCCCCATCACCGCCACATTCTGCCCCCCACCCACCCCATTCAACCCCCTCCCGGCTTCCCTCCAACCCCCTGCACCGACTCACCTCATCAGTCGAGGCATCCAGCATCCTTTGGTGCATGGAACTGGCCGCTCACTGCTTGCAGTGGTGGCTGGCCTGCACGCACTGGCCTAGTTGCATTTGCTGTGGCCATAAAGGAGGTTACACGTGTTCCGCTGGCATAATCCTTCAATAGGATTGGGCCATAAGCATGTTTAGGATTGTAACCTAAATATTGTATCATAAGGGCTTCTTCCATTCACAGAAGCTCTGTTTGTGCAGGGGGAAAGAGGCTATTTTTGCTGATCTCCCTTTCCTTCTGCAATCCTCTTCAGCCCCCAAATATCTGCTACTGAGAGTAGGAGGAACCCCAGGAGCAGATATTTGGGGTGCAGGAGGGCTGCAGAGAGAAAGGGAATTTGAGGAAAAAAAACACCTTCCACTTCCATTAAATGAATGGAAGAGGCAACTCAGGATATAACCGTAAGAGAGGTACGAACATCTCTCTGATTCCCTTCCATTCTTTCTTATATGGGCATTCTGACAGATCTGAGAAGTGGAGGTTGTGTGGGCTATATGCTTTCACCTGTTTTCACCCTTTGCCCCCTCTCCACAGTTTGTAAGAAAAAAATTGAATCCCCCGTTTCTTTTAAAAGTTGAATAGCAGGTAGAATGGGGGAGAGGGGAGCATAACCCATGCACATATTTGTAAATTTTGCCCAGTGGGGCAAATGGCAGCTTGAGGGGAATTGGTGCAAGGGAAATGGTTAATTTCCCCCTCTTAATACTATAATCCCAATCCACACACACACACACCCTTGCAGCTACTATTCACCTTTAGAATACAATCGAAAATCCAGTCATAGATTTCCCACCAGGTCTAGTTTGGTCCTCACCAACGAATACTGTATAAGGCACAGTCTCTATTATTAACAGTATTTATATTAACAGTATTTATATACAGCTTTTCAACAAAAAGTTCACTAAGTGGTTTACAGACAAAAATCAAATGATTAAATGGCTCCCTGTCCCAAAAGGGCTCACAATCTAAAAAAAGATGCAGAACACCACCAGCAAACAGCCACCAGAAAAGACACTGTGCTGGGGTGAAAGGGGGGGCAGTTACTCTCCCCCTGCTAAATATAAGGGGAGCACCAATTGAAAAAGTGCCTCTTGCCCAGTTAGCAGGGAAAGAAGTGTTCCTGCATACCCCTCATTAAAATGAAGCTGTGCAAGGGTCCTGTTGTGTTCTTCTGCAGGTCATTTTGATGGGCCAGCACAGGCCAGCGTCTGTGTGGATTGCATCCTGTGAGTCAGATGGGTCTTCTTCCCACTCTGCTGCTGTAAACTCATTCCACCATCTGAGGATGATGCTTCTGAAAGAATTAGAAGATGTATGAGCCAAGCCCGGATGCTTGCATCTTTTGCAGAGCCCAATCCTATCTCCTACCACATTATAGCATGCAGCCGTGCCAAAGAGGCACACACTACATGCTGGGGGGGGGGGCGACCTGAATGCAAAAGAGAGGTAAGTAAAAAACATTTTTACTTTCCTCCATGAAAGCCCTTGGGCCGCCTATGGATCTCATCAGACATGCACCACCTGTTTTGGTGGCATATGTCTGGGGAGAGAAAACAGGCGGGGAGGTTTTCAAAAGGGGATAAGATCCCTTATCCCCTGCACGACTGTCGCTGGAGCAGTGGCGTAGCCAGACCACCCCCGGGGGGGGCAGTCATGTGCCACCCCCATGTGACTGCCCAAGCCCCACCCCTTCGGCCCAATCAGGCCGCTTCCATTTTTCTTGCCCGATTTAGAGTGCAAACAGCGCGGGCAGTTGGGCCAATCCCCGACCCGCCGCCTGGCTGAAAATGTGCGTTTTCGCTGCCACCACCATTTTTGCAACTGGGTACAGTAAGTGAAACTCCCCTGGCATCCAGGCACCCTGTCGCCTGGGGGCTGTGCCCCTTCCGCACCCCCTAACGACACCTCTGCACTGGAGCCACCCTATCCCTCCCTGACATACCCCCCCTAGTTTCTCCCCCCCAAATGCCCTGATCCTCCCCCTCCCTGCCTATGACCCACCCCTGCTGCTGACTTACCAGGGCCAAGGGAGCTGGGAGGGCTGTGGCTACGCAACCAGCACCACTTGCTGTTTCCAGCAGTGCACTATGAAGTGTCACGTTTTGCAACACCGTAATGAGTTCCAGCAGCACAGTCTGATGATAGAACTGGGCTTGCAGTTGTATAAGAGGCAGAAATCAGCAGGTGAAGTTTTTTCATAACTGAATCACCATGCCAATATCACTTATTGATTTCAGCTTGATAAACAGCTATTAAAGAAATGAGTCTTGCTAAAAAGTGGCATCCTGAGTCATCTTAGCTACTAGTGTGTAGTTCTTACTAATAAAACAGCAGGAAACTGGTATGAAGCCCAAATAGCTTTAATGACAGGTTGATGGCACAATCTAGTCTAGACCGGCAGAGCACCACTTCACTGGTCTAGGGTGCTGCAAACGTACCGTAAAGCACATTTGCGACACCCGGTGAGTAGACAGCACTGGTGCCGAGACCGCCGCTGCTCCACCCACCCAAGATGCCATGGAGCGCCCTCCGGAGAAGTTCCCCACCGGGCAGCGGGGGAGGGTAGGACGGAGCGTTCTGGGAGGGGGGATCGATCACTCGGGCCCAGGAAGGGGGAGGTATCGGCAGCAGCTCCACTGAAATCCTATCCCTCTTCTTTGACCTGGCCACCATTTCACGACTCGCTCAAATGTGCGCCAGCAAAATAGCTCGTGCACATTCGAGTACACCTATCGGGTCAGCTGGGACTCTACTCAGGGTAAGGGGACGAACGTGGATAGGGTCCTGTCTGGATAGGATGCAGCACGGGCTCTATGCCCACGCTGCAGCCCAGCTAGACAGAATTGGGCTGTCATCCTATACATGCTTACTTTGGAGTAAGTCTCACTTAATTCAATGGGCCTTACTTCTGAGGAGATATGCATAGGCTTGCACTGTAATAACATATAAAGGCACAAAAAGAAATGTAATATAAAACTCTTAAAATCACACATAATTGTCAAATCATAATCTTATTCTCCTCCCAGACTGTTGTGTTGTTCATAGGATCATAGGAGACAGACCCAATGTTCCAACTACCTCAGTATGAAAGGTACAACCTCCCTTGCACTTCTGTCGACCGCTGTTGTTGGATTAGAATAGGTGACCTTGAAACTAGAGAGGAGATAGACAGAAGCTGCTCTCAGACAGAAGCTGCTCTCCAGTGGGTGCTCTGGAACATAACATCAATGATTTAAGGAGCACAATACAACGTGGTGTGCAGTGATGTAGACTTGAGTCTATTGACTCGGACTCGAGTCAGACTCAAGTCACGTCAATGACTTGACTTGGACTTGATTCGGCGATTTTAAAAGACTCGACTCAAAACTTGGAGCCTTTTACGACAAGTTGAATTTTATTCAGGTTTAAACCCGTTTTCCCCATTAAATAGACAGGGACTCGCAACTTGCATCCAAAGACTTGGGGACAAAGACTTGAGACTTGGACCCAGAGACTTGGGACTTGACTCGAGACTTGGAGTCAGAGACTCGATGCACATCCCTGGTGGTGTGTTTAAAATCACATCTAGTTTGGTCCTTACTTGTGAGGAACTTTGAATGGATTTTGCTCTGTGTGTGCCTGAACACAGCAGCCAGAGCTGTATTGTGCTCCCTCCCAGGGCCCCCTGCAATATATGAACCCTTTTACCCTCCTGCCTAAAGATAGCTGTTTGACTATGTCATAATATTTGAGAGCTGAAACCCCTTCTGATTAGCTGGGATTTTAAGCATACATTTTTAATAACATATATTAAGTTATTTTTTACAGTGCTGTAATTTCTGTAATCCTATTCTTTATAAGCTTGCTCTGCTTCACCTCCGATGTAGGAGAATGACAATAGAAGTTGAGCACGTATAATATTTCTCCTTTTCTACATTATTCAAATTAGCTTCAACCCTCATACATAATTCTGCCATTTCTTTTATTGCTGTTGTAAAGCAAATGGTTCTTTTATACAAATGTTACTTCTTGGCTATTAATTCAGTGATTATTTTGGATTATGGCACTCCTGTTAAATATAGGGTGGTAAAATCTCATAAATATGAAGACTGACATGGCAAAAAAAAAATGTCTTCGACTTGTTTTGTTCGTCAGTTTATGATCAATTTGTTATATATTGTTTTTTCTCCATTTGATAAATCTCTATAGTTTATTCAACTTGCAGCATTAAGAAAATTCACACTGCCAGTATATTACACTTGGTTGCTGGTTTTTCCCAATCACTCGGACTCGGAGCAGCATTACCTAGCAAACACTGCCAGCAAACACATGCAGTGTCTTTGGCGCTCAGCTAGCAGCACATGTCTGTAATGTCTGAAAGGGAAGTTGTGTAGAAACGTTGCATAGCCTATATTCACACCTACAACTTATGCAACTTTCCCGTGTAATAATTATTACCCGTGCAACCCCCCCCCCCCAAAAAAATAAGCATGCTACACAGAGGCTTGGGTATAGAGGACCAAATTTTATTGAACAAACACAGAACCTGCAGCAAAAAACACCTAACTTAAACCCTTTGAGCGTGCAGGCCCTATCTGGGGGAAACGTCTTCCCGTCACATAGTTTCATACAATCATTCTCAGTAAATACCTGATGTGGAACCTCGCCAAGAATGCCTTTGTGGCAAACATGAAAGCGTTAAAGATGTAGATAGAACAAGATATACTGTTGTTCCAATTTGCATGGGGCCAAACATAGGTAATTTGCTGGGGGGGGGATGTACAAATGTGATTGCCACTTCATTGATCTTCCTTTGCAATCCACATTGAAATGACTGGAGCATAATGCAGCCGCAGTGCTTGTTGGATCAGTGGTGGTGGTGGGGGGTTTGACACCACTAATGTGAAAACTTTGTATTTATGAATAATACCATCATGTTACATATCGTTTGATGCGTAATTCTATCAAAGGTGATGGCCAAATAACCGGAAATATAAAAAACAACTGCCTTATGTAACAAAAAGTGGATTTCCTTAATTTAAAACAGACCAATGAGACTGATTGTTCTGAGAGCCGTGTTGGTTACTGATTTGTTGGGTGACCTGTACTGTTATATATTAAAATAAATAAAATTAAAGGGTGTTGCACCATGAGTTACCGGACCGGGTGACACCAACTCCAATGGCACCACTGACTAGGAGTAATCTGTAGAAATACACAGTCCTGCCTGATGTGCATCTTTTGTAGAACCCAGCTCAGCCCAACCTTGTTTCTCCCTGTTCACCTCTGGGGTCCATCATGGGGGTGATGCACTGAGCTCTTGTGACGCAAACCCTAGTGACGCCTCTGTGTTGGATTGTAACTTTGAGTTTGGGTATGAAAATTAACAAAATGTTTCCTGTTCAAATTATCTGCTTCTTTTCTCTTCATCTCTCAGATTTGCTCCAGACATTTGTAGTAACCATATATGCTGTTTAGACGAGGTAGGAACAGTTCATTCTGAGAAAGAGACCAGAGAAATTGCTGTGCCTGAGAAGTTTCTTGTTGTCTTTTGGGTAATTCTAGGCAGCAAACATCCCACTTGTGTCAGAGCTCGGCATAGACAACATCCATTTTGATGACTTCTCCCTCGACGTGGACGCCATGATAACTGCAGCCCTCCGAATGTTCATGGAGCTTGGAATGGTTCAGAAATTTAAAATTGACTATGAGGTAACCATCTGCTCTGTGGAGATAATCTGCCACTTTGTCTTGGCAGTGTCATGTCCATTTGTACACGTTAGTATCCCTGATGCGATTTGTACTTCTCCATTTCAGACATTGTGTAGGTGGCTTTTGACAGTTAGGAAGAATTATCGAATGGTTCTGTATCACAACTGGAGGCATGCTTTCAACGTGTGCCAGCTAATGTTTGCAATGTTAACTGTAAGTATCTGACCTGCAGGACAGTTTGTGTTAACCATTGCTGCTGTTTACGTGACTGAACATTTGTTTCCTCTTCTCCTTTGTAATATGGCATATGAAATTATCTGAGATTCAAATGCCCAAGAGATTAAAGGGCCCTAATTACAGCAGCACGTATTTGGCAACATTCAATAGAGTTTCAGCCACAAAGATGTTAATGGCACTGTGAATCAATGGAACAACAGATGGCAGCTGTGCCATACTGACCTTAGAGTTACAAAACTCGATCTTACATTTTTTTTTAATATTAAAAAATCCCTTTTATTTTAATACTTTTCCCTATTTAAATTGAGACAAGACTTTGGAACTGTGTGATAAATAGGTCTTGCTCACTGAATTGTACAATTTGAAAATATGAACTTAAAAAAACACTGTTCTTAAAAAAAAAAGTATGAACTTAGATGGGGCTAATCACTTGCCCCCCACAATTTCCCAAATGGTGCTTAACTGCTGCCCAAGTATAAATGTGTGTGGGAAGGGGAATGTACAAACCGGACTTGCCCAAGATTCCTTACGGCATAATCCTGTCCATGCCTAATGCCAGTGCAACAACCACTATAGCGGCCTAGGGTATCTCAAAAGTGCTGTAAAGCGCTACGTGACACTCTGAGAGCAGGCAGCGCTGGTGGGAAATCCTGCGTCGTTCCACCGGCACTGAATCTAGGAACTATGCACCCCAGAGCGGTAAGTGCTGCTCCTAGCAGAGCGGGGTCAAGGGAAGGGCGTGTAACAGAACGGGATTCGCAGATTGGGCCCGGGAGGGGGCGGGATCGGCAGCACTGGTGCACGTCGAATCCTATCCCCCTTCCTAGGCTTTTTTTTTTTACATGGGCCTCCCAGAGGCACATAGGGCTGCCTGGGGCTTTACCCAGGGCAAGGGGACAAATGTCTCCTTACTCCAAGGGGACCTCCGGCCCCTCCCCTTCCCCCGCTGACTATGGCATGGGCCGTGTGGCCTGCTGCATTGGTGCGGGATAGGATTGGGCTGTTAGTACCCGAGGTAGTGTACCAAATGTCATCCCCTCTGTATTATGTCTTACTCTTATCCAATGTTGTGCCAGCCACTGCCTCCAGCATTCCTCCTTCCTCCATTCCTCCAAGGAAGAAGGGAGCAAAGTGAAAGAGGAAGTGTGGCAAGAGAGAAGACTGATGGGCTGCTAGAGTTTCAGAGAGCTATTGAGCACGAACAAAGGATTACTAATGGTAAGCCTGTTTGCTCCTTAAATAGTCTTTATTAATTGCTCCTTAATGTCATTTCTAAATAGCACTATTTTATTATTAAAATGAAAATAAAACAAATAATGAGAAGAAATGAATAAGTAAAGCTTTCCCCCCAGAACAGGAAATGACATTAAGAAGCAGTTAATAAAGACTGTTTGAGGAGCAAACAGGCTAATCGTGAATAACCCCATAGTTTTACTCAGAAGGAAGGAATAAAAGGAGTAGTTGGAAGTAGGAAGCTTAATGGCACAGTAGCCCTGAAAAGCCTCAAAAGCTGTTTGCCAGGTCCGTACTGAACAGGCTGGCACTGCAGTTCTGTTTTTAAAATTTAAAACATTGCCACAAACCAAATTGAAAAAAGATCGAACGGCAACACAGAAAGCATTGAAATGGAACAGACTGACAGCACCATTATCTGGATTCTGTATAAACAGTGAGTGAACAAACATGGCAATTCCAGCCTAAATGGTTAGTGTGGAAGCAACCAGAGGCCACTGGCGTCGCTCGAGGTGGGGCGGAAAGCTAAGTTCTGCAGCTTTCCGCCCCACCGTTAACTCTCCAGTACGAGGCGCCCCGCCCCCTCGTCATAGGATCCCGTCAGCAGAGAGAAAGCAACGTGCAGGAGAATCCCTGTGCATTGCTTTCTCTCGGCTGACGGGCTCCTATGACGAGGGGGCAGGGTGCCTCATACCGGAGAGTAACGGTGGGGCGGAAAGCTGCAGAACTTAGCTTTCCGCCCCACCTTGAGCGACGCCAGTGCCAGAGGCTCATTAAAGGGAACAGACCAGGTAGAAACAAGTAGAAATGGGATGGTGATTTAGTAGGGCTAGGTCAGATTGGTGAGGAGAGACTGTTAGGTACTGGAGCTCAAGGATCTAATAGACATTAGGGGTATGTAGCAGGGGTGGCCAACCTTCCTCCATTAGGGCCTCTGCGTTCTTAAGAGTTGCGTAGAAGACAGACTCTTGGCAGCTGCAAGTGCTGATGGTGCTGCTAAAGCAGCTGCACCAGCTGAAATGCCCTCACCTAGACAACCATTAAAGAGCAAGGAATATTCATGTTGAAAGGTTGGCCACCCTGGTATGTAGCATTTCAAAAGTTCACCTAGAGCACCCTGGTGTCTTACATTGGCAGCTGTCTATGACCTCCTCAATGAAGACATGTGAACAATTTCATTTGGCTTTGGGAGAGACATAAGAAAGCGTAACTAGGCCGATCAAGCTGCTGTGGGAGCACTTGTTTTCTGCTCTAAGAACACTGTGATTGTTGAAGGGTGGGGTAGATATTTATAAAATAAAAATAAAGGAAACTGAGAATTATTATTTTCACAGTTGTCACATTTATGTACAGATATTGATCATACACCTTCACTCTGCTGCTTTTTTTTTTTTTTTTAAGGAAAAGGTGGATGGATAGCCAGTAATAATATCCTGAGTATTAGGAATCTTGATGCACTATGTGCATTTGGGATGGATGGCCCTTGAGGATCCTTTCCAGCTCTAGATTTTATGATGAAATGCTGCAAAGTCTACAGCATAATTGTGAAAGAGACAAAATTCAAACACTGTTGCCCCAATTCTAAAGGCTCCTAGTGTCACCAGGACAGGTGTTCTTTTGGCACTAGGTGCTTTCCAGCTGTCGCAAAAGGCAACATGCTAGAGTGCACAGCCTGGCCGCCGCCACAGACAGCAAGTGGCCGGTTCCGTGTGCCAGCAGACTACGTATGCCCGCCAGCTTCGGTGCGTACACATAGAGGGTGGAAGGGAGGCAGGGGATGGGCAGAACATGGTGGCGATGGGGTGGGTAAGAGGGAGGATTGGGACCAGGAAGGGGGTGGGTTCAGCGGCAGTAATGTTTGTCGAATCCAAAACCATTTCCTGGGCTCAATCCACCTTCCCGGGTCCACAGGGACTTGTACCAGCTATAGAGCTGGAGCAGGTCTGAGTAGACCCAGCAGCCCGGCAAGGGAACAAATGTTTCTTTACCCTGAGGAGGCCTCCAGAGGCCAAAACTCCCCCGTGGGATACAGCAGGTGCATGGGGAGTTAGGATTGGGCTGTGGGTCACTTAATGTAAGCGTAAACCACTGAACCAGACAGTATTTTCTAGGAAGAAGTGCATTATATCAGAGATAAAACCAGTCCATTGAAGAATTAAACTGAATGTGAGATGGCATTAATGATTTCAGTGTAGTAATAGTTAGAGAACTTGTTATAATAAACAAAATCCAGTGTTTTAAAACAAAGGATATAGTTTGTATTTTAAATACATTAAAGAAGATGGCAGGTGTAACAATTGAAGGCTGAAATTCTGTGCTTGTTTTCCTGGGAGCATGCCCTGCTGAATACAGTGAAATTTACATGCATATGTAGTGCTGATGGGTGCTTGATAGATCTGTCACTTCCATCCAAACAAATGTACATTTTATTAAACTTGGAGAAGGAAATTGGTCCTCCAGGTTTTTGGGGTTGTTTTTGTGTGTGTGTATGGTTCAAATACGGCCAGCGGGTGGCGCAGTGGGTTAAACCGCTGAACCATAAGCTGTCGATCGAAAGGTCGGCAGTTCGATTCCCGCAACGGGGTGAGCGCTCGTTGCTTGGCCAGCTCCTGCCAACCTAGCAGTTCCAAAGCATGTCAATGCGAGTAGATAAACTTGCGGGAAGGTAAACAGCGCTCCGTGTTCCAGCCGCATGCTAAGCACTGCGGTAAGGAGAGTCATGCCGGCCACATGACCACGGAGGCGTCTTCGGACAACGCTGGCTCTTCGGCTTTGAAATGGGGATGAGCACCCACACCCTAGAGTCGGACACGACTGGACTTAATTGTCAGGGGATACCTTTACCTTTATGGTTCAAATAGATTGAAGGGGTGGGAAATGCTAGCTGCTGTGCGTACCTGTTGGCTACCACACTTGACGTCACCAGCACCACCACCACCACCAAACACCAAGGGCAGTTTTCTATTTTTTATTGTATTTCATGTTTTGATTTTTTTTAAAATAATGAATATTTAACATATATACATAGATGCTTGTTTGTCTCTCACTTTTTAAAACAAACTCTTGACAGTGCTTGACATGTAAGGGGAACCTAAGGCTTAGTGGGGAGACACCTCCATTGTATGGGGAGTGACTCATCCTTTGTCCTTTTTTCCCCAATCTACATTCCTCTCCAAACTGATACAAGTGACTTGTTCCACCCTCTCCTTTTTTTGTGGAGCAACTTGAGGAAGCCATTTAGATCAGAAAAATGTCTCTACGAAAAAGCCCATCTCACCCACTTCGATCAAATAAGCAGCTCCCCCAAATAGCTGTATTTAGTTTTTCCAAAAACTCACATCTGGAGATCAATCATATAACAAGTAGTTTGTTGTTAATCCTCAGACAGCTCAGTTATAAACTTTAAGTTAATCCTTGATAATGTTTGACAACTAAGGTGAATTATTTGAGGATGCAGAACTTAATGTTCATTGTTACAATTGCTACACAAACATTAAAACCATCCTATTTTATGGAACTTTTGATGAAAGCTGTTGAGTGCGTGCCATAGTTTTACTCATCAGCAATACTGTACAAATTAAATTAAACTTCCCCTAGGTGGAGCTCAAAGGCAATATTTGTTCCAGCTTGTGGGGCAGTGAGTGGAGGTGGTAACAGGAGGTTTGAGCTTACCAGTATTTTCATTGAAATTGAATGGCTAAACAGGGCTAAACAGATCTGCTTACTGTTTGGAAAGTGTGATATTCGTTTAAGTAGGGTTAAATGTTAGCCTTTTAGGCAGCAGATCTGTGTATATCTGAGGAACTACAAAAATACTACCAAATGGGAGTCACTTTCTTCAGAACTCTTTCCCTCCTCTCATGCTGCAGTAGCTCTGTGTCAGCTCCTAGAGCAAATTCACATGACCTTTTCTTCTCTACAACAAGGCAATCCCCTGATAGCAGAGGTTTATGGGAAACCTGTTATTGTGAAGGCCTCCCCGGCACATCTTATTGCCTACCACAACAAAGGTTTAGCTGTGTGTGGTGTGTGTGTGTTTTTGGCCTTGCAGATGATTCCATGATTATTTCATTCATAAAATGGATTCCACACAACAATTATGCCATGTGATTATTGCTTGAAAGTTCTTATGTAGGACAAATGTTCATGCAAACAGACTTTATCTTGGTAGCACCTAACTAGCTCTTAGATATGATACTTCAGAAGCAACTTTGTAGTGTGCATGTGGGTTGTATCCTAAGTAGTGCACAATGGTGTGAGTGCAAACTATCTCTCCGCCCCCCACCCCCCTTGGATATCTCCTAACACACTCCTAAGGGTCAGGGAACCATTGGGAATAGTGTATTTAAGTATTCCATCAAGATATTTTCAGGAATGGGAATTAGGATCACATCAGTGTTTTAAAATAGTAACGTGAGAAGAATCCTTGGATACTGCAATAACTCTCCGCTTTAGTGTAAACTTTGCTCTTGCCTTCAGTGGTCACAGACTCTGGTGTAATTTATAAAGACCGACACACACCGCACGAGCTCTGGCGCGGAGGCGAGCGAGCGTAGGTGCCTGGCCACTCGCCTCCGCGCGTTGAACTCATATGTAGCAGTGTCTTCCAGTGAATAGTCCCTCCTGTTGTCCCACCTTCTTAGAAAGCGCAGCGGTGATTGGTTAAGCACAAGTGCGGTCCGATACACGAGAGAAGAGAGAGAGGGGCAGGAAGAGGAGAGAACTTACAAAACAGTTTGTGCCGGGAATAGAATTCATCTTGCTAACTTTTGTGAGAAGGAAAAATGGATCCAAGAGAAATCGGAGACTCAAGTGAGTTCCGAATGATTGACAACCCCTTTCATCCCACCCTCTCATCTGATTGGCTGAGTGCAGTAGCTCCATGAACCCGCCCCTTCAAACATGGGCCAGAAACATTTTCGCTCGTGCCGGAACTCAGGAGAGCGCAGCTGCTCCGTGTGCAGCTGCTCTCTTCCGCAATGCTGACCACACATCTCAGCACAGCTCCTCTCGCGTCTGGGACGCGCCGGAAATCGTGCGGTGTGTGTCGGCCTTAATGATGGCTCTGGCCTCTGGGGAATTTACCTGCTGCTGGAACTGGGGGATTTACCTGCTGCTGAGTTTCATTCATCTGAAACGCTGGTTAACCTTTGGAATGGGCAAATACACCCGTCCCTTGAGGATATCACTGGGGTGGGCACTGTGAGGGCTTTTCCTCCTCTTGTGTGAGCCAGTGTGTCATTTGCTTGAAAAGCTAGTTGCCTTTTCTAGGACCAGGTAGGATTTTTTTCCTCTCTACCTGATTAGCATTTGGTGAGGGTTTCCCCCCCCCCCTTGGTCTACCCCAGGTCATTGAATGAGTATTAGTTAGTTGGTCCAGAGGTGTAACTAGACAAAAAAGTGCCCGGGGCTCTGAATCAGGGAGTGACGATGACGCGAAATGGGTCACGTGTGATGTCACCGCCCACTTCCGCATTCAGGGGCCAAAGAAGAAGAATGCAAGGTAGTAGGAAATGAGTTTTATGAACTGGTGGGAACAGAGGCGTAACAAGGACATAAAAACTACAATAAAATAAGCAGTATCCTCTTGTGCTCTACTGCTTATTTTATTGTAGTTTTTGTGTTAATGGTTTTTTTTAATGTATTTTATGTTTTTATTTGGCTGTGTTAGCTGCCATGGGAACAAGGGAAAAGGCAGGATATAATAATGTGCCAGAACATTAGTCCGCTTGTCTTGTGAGATCATCACAGGTCACCCTCTTGCAAGCACCATCACCATTTGATTTTTGGCTGGTGGCAACGCACAACAGGGCCCTTTCTGTTGTGGCCTCTGGCATGCTCTTCCCCTTGGACTTAGGTCTGCCCCCTCCTTGCAGTCCTTCCACAAGGCTCTGAAGACCCTTTCATTTTAATCAATACAGTGAAAGCAGCAAATAAAAACCAGTGACGCTAATTAAAAATGATTAAAAACATAATTGAGTGGTGTTGTTTTATCTTATCTTTTATTTTGTAAGCCACCTTGAGCTCCAGGAAAGATGGAAAGATGAGGGTATGAATCTTCCCATATGACTGAAACACATATGTGAAGTTGGTTTACCAGACAAGGACTTTGAAGGACATGGTTCTGGTTCTAAATACTTTTCATGTTCTTCTAGGTCAAATCACTGTAAAACAGAACAGAGTTTAGAGTTTATTGGGTGCATTTGAGATGCAAGGGAAGAACTAGATGAAAATACTGTATGAGTATTTCACATGCCTACCCTGGGTGGCTGCTTTACCAGAGTGGATGTTTACATTTTTCTACCTTGATGCCTCAGTTGAAACACATCCTTCCCAAGCACATCCTTCTCAGATTCAGGAACAATCCCAGCACAGTTTAGAAAAAAGAAGTAAACAAAGGAGGCGCTGTTGTCATTATGATCAGTTAAGAATACATTCAGGAGCTGAGCGACCATTTTGCAACAGCACATTTTTCAGACTGTTATGCTCTGGCCCCAGCGCAAGTACCAGAGGTCTTAAACATAATAAAACGTTTTATGTATTAATAAAACAAAACAAGATGTGTAATGGTAGATAGAGCATGAGGCTATTGAACTGGGGTTCACACAAAAAATGACCCTGTATCTTTTGGTTGGAGCAACACCTGGGAATGGCTAAAGGCCAGAACAGAAGAGATGTGGGAGAGCCGTGACTGGATCTCTAAAAGTTTTAATTTTAATTTAAAAGCAAGTGTGCAGTAGTGGGGGATTGGATCAGGACAGTATCATTGGGGTAAGGGTCTTTAACCCTTTCCTGTCAAGCCATTTCTTCTATCTAAATTGCACCCCCAGATGCTGTTAGTTCTGGGGGGGGGAGTCAGGCATCTGTATTTTTTCCTAACAGGGTTAATTGCAGCTGGATGGGGAGGGGAAAAAACACAATTTTGATTGGGAAGATAGCACAAGGAAAAGGACCAATCCTCCTTTTCCTAGCATTGCTGCTCTAATCAAAATTGGAAACCTCCTGAGACTAATTTAAGTTAATGTTAAATTGCCAGAAGAACTAGTCACAGATTTCCCACCTCATGTCTGTTTGACCTAAGTCACTACAACAGTAATTAAGTCACTTGTGGTATTATGCATTTTCACTCATTCCACAGGGTTAGGTGCAGTGGTGTAACTAGAGTGGAGCGGAGGCAAGTAGTTCTGCAAGACTCCGTTACACCGGAGTCAGCGGCCCCTCTCCCTTGCTGTTGGAGCCATTCTGGCAGCAACAGCAACACGCAGGACACTCCCCTGTCGCTGCCGGAATGGCTCCAACAGCAAAGGGGAGGGGCCGCTGATTCCGGTGTAACGGAGTCTTGCAGAACTACTTGCCTCCGCTCCAGTCTAGTTACACCACTGGTTGGGTATGCTGGAGCCTATCAACGCCTATGGGCTTGTTGACTTCAAGCGACTGCATCTTGTCAGGTCTTGGCTGAGACAGGCCACAGTGGGAGTGGTCCAACTTGGGTGCAGGAAGGTGAGGAATGAGGGTGAGTGCAAAGGTGGGAGAAGTGGTCAGGGGCGAAAGTTGCATAAGCAGATAAGGCATAGAGAACCAGAGGCTGAAAGTCTGATTGAAAATGGGCCGGAGCCAGGTACCAGGTCAGGCCAACAAAATTAGGAAGCCAGAACAGAAGATATGGTCAGAGCCAGGCTAGTGGTCAGGTCCCAGAGGAGGCAAGACAAGGTACTTGGCATGGCTGCTTAGGCAACACGTTTCTGCCCCCAGACTGAAGGACTGGTTTAGAGGCACATGTTTTATAGGGTCTGATGCGTTCACATTGGATTGTTGGGTCAGGAATCTAATTTGATGAAGAGCGAGGGCATGGGTGCTACAGAAGTTAGGCACAAGAGGCTGAATGCTGGAGGTCTCCGTTTCAGACACACACACACACCTACTGCCTTATAGGTCTTCAGCTAACTGAATCATGTATATTTCTGTCTTGAGAATGTATTTCTTTATTATTTATGCCCACATTGTTATATAGAGAGTTTATGTGCGCACTTCCTTTATTGTCCACGTTAGGGATTTAATGAAATAGGCTCTTGCCTACCAAACTAATGCAAAAACAAATGTGTTCATTTTTAATGTACCACAATGCTCCCTAGTGTTTTCCTATAGTAAGTTAGCACACACACTCCTGATATTCAGGGTTTAGGACTGGAATTCTGTTAGAAACTGAATTTAAATTTAAAACTAGATGTGTTCAAAACTATTTGTTCTAATATCACAGAAGTATGATTGACTTCTGTTAAAATAATCTAAATTAACCATATACAGTATTTAATTATGCAGAAAATGGTGGCTCCAGAGTTCACACTAGAGTTTTTAAAATAACAGTGTTCAAGAATATAGGACCAAATTCAAAAAGCCAAAGGCTGAAATTATTTTTATTGATACACGCATTGTGTTGTATTGTTCTATAAAGATTACTTTTCCCCTTGAAATTTATATTCATAAATGGTGATGTCACTGAATTGTTCCTAACTGTGATATTATCCAGATAATAATGTTCTCATTAAACTTCAAAACTATAGATACTTAACTAAAGACACCTTGGAATATAATACAAGTTGTCATTCCACCCATTTGCTTCCGAAGCTTTTTAGAACTTCTTATGGAAAGTAATAATTTTGCGTAACTCACTGGTAATGCAGGAAAGAAAAGCATATATTATCTTAAATGTTATGGTAATACTGTCAGTGAGGGTGTACTAGAGAACAGCAGTTCAACACTTTCATTATAGGCTATTACAGAAAATACACTGACAACCCATTTGGCGTTTAAGTGTGTGTGTGTGTGTGTGTGTGTGTGTGTGTGTGTGTGTGTGTGTGTGTGTGTGTGTGTGTACAAACGTCTTAAAATGCATGTGTTTCATATTTAAAAATAGCATTTGTAGTGTCAGTGTGGTTAGGTTCAGAGACATTAAAGGGTTATGAATGATACATAATAGAGATGGGAAAAGATTAAGGTTTCCTTTTTCGAAATAATACCTTTGCTATTCTTCATACTAAGGATATTGCATGTATTTTTGGTTGAAACTGGGCATCTAAGCCTCTCTTATGGCCCAGTCCTAGGGGCGCATTATGCTGGTGGAACGCATGTTCCGCCAGCATAACACGCTTTGTGGCTGTTGCAAACGTGACTCTGCCGGAAAGCGTGGCCTGGCTGCCACTGGAAGCAGCAAGTGGCTGGGTCCACACAGTGACGGATGCCAGACGTGTGCAAGGCTGGCCCATCCATGGGGCCAACTGAAGAAGTCACCTCAGGCAGCAGCTTGATGGGCGTGCCCATCTATGTCCACCTACTTGCCTCCGTTGCTTCTCCTTCCACTCCCTGGATTGGAAAAGGAAGATGGGGACAGAGACAAAGGAGGGGAGGAGAGTGCTGAACATTGGAGAGTGGGAAGGGTAGAGACTGGCACATCATCGGGTAAGGGTGCCAACATGTGACGTGCTGCCTCAGGCGTCAGGAGGTCTTGGGCCAGCCCTGAGCACTGGGACTTGTACAGCCCCACATGGACTCAAACTGGAGTATCTCTGTGAGAACAGGCAGCAAATGAACTATTACCATTAATAAAAGCATCTTTGCAATAAGTGGAGAGGAACAAAAATAATCAGATATAGAATTTTGACCTCAGCTGTATTCCTGTGCATGGCTATGAATCTGTGAGATGACAACATTAAAGTTCTGAAATAACTTCACCACCCTGCAGTCCTTTTAGGACTTGTTCAGGGATTTGTCCTGTTACCCCCTGTATGGCTTAGCCTTAATTGTGCTCTGCTATCATCCTGTGCTATGCACTTTTCCTCTACACGCTGAAATGTTAATGGTGAGGGAAATATAATCCTTTTTCTAGTGTTTTATGTACAAAACAGACACCTTCCTGTCAAAGTGTAACATTTGTAAATTATACATAATGGTATTCACCTATTCCGTTGCAAGATTTCTTGATTTACTTCCAGTAATTTATTTGCAAGCAGCCCAATCCTATCTGCATGATACGCTGGCAGATCTCACATCCGATAGTGTATTGCACAGGCTGCCATTGCACCAGGAGCTCCGCCAGTCTGTGGCCCACTGCTGACTGCGCAGCAGCCAGTAAGCCCCGCACCAACAGTGGCAGGCCGCAAACCAGCAGTCAGCTAGGTATGTTGGTGACGGGGGCAGATTGGCGCAGATCGTGGCAGGAATTGGACTGGGGGCGGGACAAGGGTAGATATCTGCATCAGCAGCATCCGCAAGATCCAGAGCTCGCATCCCGGGCCTGACATGCCCACTGCAGCTGTTCAGATCTACACCAGCAAATAGCTGGCATACATCTGAGTAGGCCCATAGAGGACCAGGGAGCAGCAGAGGAAACAAGTAAACATTTTCTCTACTTACTTCTCCCAGCTGGCATAGTCCCCTGAAGGATGCAGCAGAGGTTGCATCAGCGTTCTTGCATTGCACAAGCCAGCCCTGGGTAGAATTGGGCCATAAGTTCTATTACTGCTTTTTGTCACTGTTCCATATGTACAAAACTGCAGGTTTTGACACAAAATGTGAAAGACCCCATCTCTGCACAGTTCTTTTCATTTTGGTTTCTTTCATAAGAAACTCTGTATTGTAAATAATATTTAAAAATGTAAACCTGATCCTAAACACCCGATTTACTGTCACATAAGAGCTTAAGATACTGGGGAGAACAGGGTGAGGGCCCATCTAGCCAAGGCAAGCCCTGAACCCTCAGTGCCCGTGGTGGTGCTCAATACACAATCAGGGAGTGACCAGGGCGTGCCAGGAGAGGCCCGGTCTAGGGCTTTGCCCCATGGTCTGTGGCAACTGGGCACTGGCACTGATCACAGCAAGGTCTGACCTACTGCCATTATTCAGGATTGTTGTAAGGACAACATCAAGCTAATACAAATGAAGTGCTTCGTATGCTCAGGAACTACTGTACAAATGCTAAATAATAATAATAACAACCAGTATTTATATACCGTCTTTTCTTTGGTCATCGGATTTCTCCTCTGACTTTAACTCAAAGGCGGTTTACCCAGGCAGGGTTTCTAAACCCCAAGGGTTTTTTACAATGCAATATGTTCTAGCTTTGCATAGAACCCATCATTCCAGGTGGTTTTCTTCACAGTTCGGCCTGTCAGTGGCGTCCACCTCACCACGCTTCTTATTGACAGGCAACCTTGACTCCCACTCAAAGTGCAGCTGCAGCTTCTCTCCCTCACAGAGGCTCTGCAGCTTAAATATTTAGTAGTAGTAGTAGTAGTAGTAGTAGTAGTAGTAGTAGTAGTAGTAGTAGTATTCAGAGCTGTTTAGGAAAAACAGAATGTGACATGGGCAGGACAGAGGCAGGCAGGACCAAGGACAATTAACCTATACAACAGGCTAAAACCATTTTGGCTACACTCCACTCCAGCCAATAAAGGGAAGGCCCTTCCTCTACCTCCTGGCTGGTACAACCTTGTAAAAAGGGCCTAGGAGTTTACTTCTCCCTTTCTACACCCCATCTCTTCCTGCACTACATAGAGGCTGTTTCTCTGCTCTGGGGCAGCAGCACAAACAACTGCTGTTGTCCCCACCAGCAAGGCAGGCCCAGCTTGCAGTGCAAAATCAAAGGCACAAAGGGGCCCCTTGCTCTGGTACTAGTCGGAGCAGGGGGCCGGCTCACCTTGATTCCTTGCCATCACCACACAGCAAGAGCACAGTGTATTGATACCTCAGCAAGATATTGGGTATTAGGGTCTTCATACTTCAGAAACAAAATGCCAATACTTAAATACTGCATGGAAAGAGGACTGATGTGTTCTGTTATTGGTAGCCTCCTCCTCCTCCATGGCTGTTTTCATGATGACATGTCTAATGTGATAGCAGTGTAATACATGCCCAGACCAGATGGAAAGCGTCCTGTTCCGTGGTCAGTTAATGTTCAGTCGCTGAAGTGAGACGAATTGGCAATAGCAAAATTTTGCCAGTTGGCTTCCTGGTTTAAAGTGTCATCAAAACAGCCAATATCTGGTCAAAGTGAGACATTTGTTTTTAATTTCAATTTGGCAATGATGTGACAATGGTCCTAGCTCTGATATAAGCCCTTTGCATGTATGAGCCAGTGCGTTACTGGCAAAGACAAGGTTGGAATTAGAGTTGCGCTTACAATTTATGCCACACAGGGCTTTGGGAAGTTTGAACAATGAATCAAGCATGGTAGTGGCTAAGTCTCTGTTCATGTTCCTATCATTTTTTAACAACATCACTGTATTCTGCAGTTACTGAGGTCACTAATATTGTGTTTCCTGTTTTTAGACAGCAGGATTTCAGGAGATTCTGACAGAAATTGAAATTTTAGCTTTGATTGTGGGATGTTTATGCCATGACCTTGACCACAGAGGAACCAACAATGCCTTCCAAGCCAAGTAAGAATTATTACTTTGTTTTTGTTATGGACAAGAGCTTAGGTGTCAGGGGTTACAGAAGAAAGCATTCATTTCAAGGTGCCGGGGAAGTCACTGTATTCTTGTGTTTGTCTTTCAGGGAGATTGTCCATTTTAATAATTCCCTAGTATTCCTTCTCCCCCTTAAATCCCCTTCCTGTTTTGCAAAGACTTTGGCCTACCCCATGTGAATTTCTGCCTAGTATAAAACTGCAGAAATTGGATGTTCCTTTGGATGAAGTATCTCCTTCATTTACATATCTGCATATGCCAAAATGGGGAGCATTAAAAATTCCCCATCTGTCACTCTGGTTTCTGCCTTGCAATAGTATGATTTTCAGGCAATTTTAAGGAAATATAACTGAATGCATTCACAACCATTGCAAGTGTTTTCACAAATAGGATTTCTACTCCATTTGGCTCAGAAGGCCATACTCCTACAGAATACAAGAACAATGCCTCATATCCATAGTTAGTGAATGGGCCTTTTTATAATTTCTCTACAGTTTTATTCTAGTTTATGGGTCAGACGATTTGCTCCAGATACTCAATACCCTGTTTTGTAGGGCAGTGAACTGGTGAGTCAGATGCCCACAGCTCAGCTTGATAGCAGATACCCCACCTCTGCAATGCAAAGAGTCCTCAGTGGTTCTCAGGTTGAGAAGATACCTATTGGATCCAGTGATCAAAGACCAGCTTCCAGGGAGCTACCAGTAGAACAACTGGCTCAAGAGATGTTGGGTTCCGCAGAGCATAAACGGGTTCCTAAATGGGTTCCGCGGAGCATAAACGCGCTGAAAACGACATGTTTTTGTGACACTCCTGCCCGCCCTGAGTCCTAGAAGACTTGATATTAAGCCTTCCAGGAGTGCAGGAGGGGCTAGCAACACAACTGCCCTAAGCTAAGGCCTGAAAAAGCACAGTCTAGAAGTTGTTCCACCATCAACTGCTAAGCTTAAAATGAGGAAATACATACTGGAACGTACACAACCTTTCACCAGCTTTATTCTGACTTTATCCTGCTCTAACGTGCACTGAGTGTTTTCTTAATGGTTGTCTCTGAAATGCTAGGCAGTGGTCTGCATTAAGCTCAGTCCCATTGCTCACAGGGTCTAAAGGCCTCTGGGTGGATTTGGAGGACTATGAATCAAACAGTAGGAAACCTGAGTTTATACTGATGGAGCTAAATAATTGTTGTGGCTAGATATATGTGAATATATGAAGCTGTCTTATACTGTGTCAAACCAATGGGGTAAATGAATTTTTGAGCCAGATCTTCTAGCAAAACTTGTATCAAACGTTCTGGTGGCGTAAACCCCTTTACAGCTGTCACAAATGTGACAGCGCCAGCGCGCGCAGCCTAGCCACTGCCGCAAGTGGCAAGCGACCAGGTCTGTATGATGGTGTACAGCAAATACCCGCCGGAGCAGGTAATCCCACAAAGGGGTCGGGAGTGAGGCGGGGAGAGGGTGGAATGGGGCGGGAGGTGAACAGGGAGGCAACAGAGGCAGGGAGGAGGGCGGACTGGGTCAAGGAAGAGGTGGGTTTGGCGGCAGCAGTGCCCGCTGGATCTTAACCCCCTTCCAGGGCCTGATCCACCTTCCCGGGTCAACATGGACGTGCGCCAGCTATAGCATATAGCTATACAGGTACCTTACAGTATATACTAAGGTGGCTGCTTACCCTGGGGGAAGGGAACAAATGTTTCCTGACCCCGAGGAGACCTCCAGAGGCTGGAACTCCCCTGCGGGATGTACCGAAGGCTGTGTTGGCACCACTGCATCGCCACGTAGTTAGGATTGGACTGTGAGACTTGAATCTGTTTGTAACAAGTCTGTATGAAAATTTAGTTTTGATATAGCACTTTTTATACATATAGTGTTTTGATTATTGTGTCAATAAGCAAGCACTGAAACATCCGTTCTTATTTTAACTTAAATATACTAGGCCAGGGCATCAGCTTTTCAACATAAGTGCTTACTAGAACAAGGCAAGCAGTCCTGCTTTTGGAAGATATGCTCAGAGGCAGATTAAAGGTAGGTAAAGGTGACCCCTGACAATTAAGTCCAGTCGTGTCCGACTCTAGGGTGTGGTGCTCATCCCCATTTCAAAGCAGAAGAGCCAGCGTTGTCCGAAGACGCCTCCGTGGTCATGTGGCCGGCATGACTCTCCTTGCCACAGCGCGTAGAATGCAGCTGGAACACAGAGCGCTGTTTACCTTCCCGCAAGCGGTACCTATTTATCTACTCGCATTAACATGCTTTGGAACTGCTAGGTTGGCAGGAGCTGGACAAGCAACGAGAGCTCACCCCGTTGCGGATTCGAACTGACGACCTTTCGATCGACAGCTCATGGCAGAGGCAGATTAGCTTTAGGTAAATAGATTAGTGAAAGGCCTTGCCTGAATTAGGGAATGCACCAAGGTGCATAGTTATGTGGGAGGTTTTGCATTGTGAGCAAATGTGCTTCCTGCATTGCAGTGCTTTCCTTCTTGAAAGGCATGTCTGCAGGGGAGCTACGTGAGTCAGATCTGAAAGTGCACAAAGGTGCAACATGCTACAGTTTTTATGATATTGATATAACTCCTTCTTCTGTGTGGGCTGTGACAACTACATTCAGCCTATTAATCCATCCATCTACCCATCTCCAAACTGGTGGTCAATAGCTCAAGAAGATGGAAGCAGATACACTGAGTGTGTGCAATTCCATGCTGTTCAGAAACGGGTAGCTATATTACCATGTCACAGGGATGGGGAAAATTGACCATATGCCCACCTGTGAGGTATTTTGAAATAGCAGCTATCTACACAAGTTTGAAAAAGCAGAATGGCTGCATTTGCAGTACCGCAATTTTATCCTGGAATGATGGCTCAATCCTACCTTGCGGTATGCGGGCAAATCGCAAGGTCTGCTATCGCAGCAGCTGCTCCACCGATCTGCACAGCACTGCTGCCGTTGCAAGGGCTGGAAGACTGCGCATCGCCAGCAACCTAGCACAGATACAGCCGCTGGCAGGGTTCTGCCAGCAGAGGGCTGGGAAACAGGGGTGGGATGGGATGGGGTGGATCTTGGCAGCACTCGTGTCCACCAAATCTGGAACCCCTATCCTGAGCCTCATGCCACCAGCAAGCTCCTCAGAGCTATGCCAGCTCTGTGGCAGCCAGGAAGATAAGTAATGTTTTTCTTTTCTTACCTCTTGCGACTGGCCTGGTCCCCAATCATCGCACAGGATGCAGCGGATACTGCACCGGTGGCCACACATTGTGTACACTGGTAGGGTATACAGTTGGGCCAAAAGTAATGGAAATGATGGGGTATGCTTGTGCCCCTATCCCTACATCTCTATGAGTGAGTGTTGGTATAAAAGCTGTCTCTTCTGACTGCGGGGAAAAGGGTTCTAGCCTAACCTCCCTCACATGGAGGTTACGCACTGTATCCTATCCCCCTACGTGGAGGCATGAAGTAGTATAGTGGAGACACAGATTTATAGTCTTAGTGAGCACTAGGCCTGAGTCAAAGGTGATAGGCAGCTTGAAACCAGGGTCCTTAAAGGAGTGCCAGCTTCTGTATGACAATCCATGTACATTTAGGTTATCAGATGGGACTCTTCTTCCCATACTTTGGGTCTGAGCTGGTAGGTGTTTGTAAGAAGCAGAACCATTTCTGTGGTTCACATTTCATTGTCAAACTCACTACCAAAGGATGCCACCTATCCCCATAAGCCAGAGGTTCTCAAAGGGAACAAAGTGTTGCTACACCCTTAAGGGGCGTGGCAACCCGGGGTGATGTCGACGGCGCGTCCAGGATCGCGCCGCCACCACTGCAGACGAAAAGTGTCTGTTTTACCTTCATTGGTGGCTGTGGAGGTCCTCCAGGGGGTGTGGGGAGCCTGCGGACCCCTCCGCAGGCCTCCCCAAACATCGAAGCTGCCCTCCGACGCAATTGCAACCCACTTCTGGTTTTACAGCAAAACTGGAAATGGATCACGATCGGGGAGCCCTTCGGAGGGGTCCGCAGGCTCCCCACAGCCCCCCCAGAGGACCTCCACTGCCACCAGTGAAGGTAAAACGGACCGTTTCATCTGCAGCGGTGGCGGCGCGATCCTGGAGCACCGTCGCTACCCCTGGGAAGGCCCCGCTTCCACTTAGGGTAGCAAAGGGTCTTCCCAGGAGTTAGAGAACCACTGCCATAAGCTATTTCTAACAGTATGAATTATATTTTTGTATTTTATATAAGGCCGAGATACTTTTGGATTGCAAGGATAGAAATTCCATAAATAAATAAATAAAAAGTCAGCCCATTTCAACCTCCCACCACCATCACAAATGACCCAATCCTATCCCTTACCTTTGCCAGTGGAATGCTAGTTCCACCAATGCACACTGTCGCAAAAGCGCCATAAAGTGCTTTGCGACAGTGCAGGGCCTTGCCACACTGGCGGGAAAGCCAGACCCTTCCTGCTGGCGCCGGTGGCTGCACAAACATCTGTTGGAGCAGGTAAGTCCACACGGGGCAGAATGGGGTGAAGAGGGGCAGAGCTGGGTGGATCGGGCCCAAAAGGGGGTGGGATCAGAGGTGCCAGCACGCACTGTATCCTATCCCCCTTCCCGGGCCTGATCCGCTGACACGGATCAACATGGACTTGCGCCAACTATATAGGTGGTGCACGTCCAAGTTGACCTATTGTGTATTCTGGGACTTACCTTGGAGCAAGGGGACAAATGTCCCCTTACGCTGAGGAGGCCTCCGGCATGGTAAATTTCCCCGTGGATTGCAGCGTAGCCTGTGCTGGCACAGCTGCATCACCACATGGGAATTTAGTTAGGATTGGGCTATAAGTTGCTCAGTGAAAGAGAACAAGAAGTTTACTGTAGGAAACAGTAAAGGAATCTGCTGCATTTGAAAAGGATGCTAGATGCAAATGGTATCTGCAGTAGGATGGGAAGCAGATCACTCTAAATTCCAGACTGCCTTGTCCTTTTAATGTTCTCTGGGGTGTTTGGAAATGCTACTGAATTTTCCTTCAATGACTAACAGCACAATCTTGTCTAACTTTAGACTGGCGGAGTGATAGATCTGCTGGTCTAGGGTGTCGCAAACGTGCCATAAAGCACGTTTGCGGCACCCCGATAAGTGGCACAGGCGGAGAGGCTTACGCCACTGCTCACTGGGTGCCGCACTCACTGGGTGCCGCAAACGTGCTTTACGGCACATTTATGACGCCCTAGACCGGCAGTTAGACAGGATTGCGCTGTGAAATCTGATTGGATTATGAACTACTTTTAGGGAAGTGTGAAGCCATGTAAGGATTAGAAGCATTAAAGAGAGATTTTCAGTGGTTGAGAGAGAGAGAGAGAGAGAGAGAGAGAGAGATGTGGGTACTGAAGCCTACCTTGAAGGCAAGTCATTTAATGTAAATGCCTTTTGGCATTAGAGAAATGTGTGGGGGTGAGCTGGTGTTCCTCAGCAGGGAAGAGGGATATGTATTCTTCTTGTTCCAGAGCCTGCACTGGCAATGAAGAAAAACATTCTGTACTGCAGCAGCATGGTCAGGCCCCGGGTAGTTGCAGCAGAATTAATTCAGCAGTAAAATGCTAGATTGGAGGTGGCTATAAGGGCCTTTTCATATGTAGATGAAGCTGGCCTGTGCAGCAGCTATCCAGTCTGTGTACCCATGCCAGAATAAAATACTCAAATGATAAGAGTTGTTTTACAACTGCAAATGCTTTGCAAATGATGGCACATGTGCTTTGATCCTGCATGACGGAACATGTCACACATGAACCAGCCTGGAGTTGTTAAGACGTTAACTCAAACGTTGAAGGGTAAATCTTCTCTGATAGATTATATTGATTATATTAATAAATCATAATTCGAGTTGACTTAAAAACAGCAACACACCTCTCTGTGGCTTGTCTTATTTTTCTGCTCAAATTATGTGTAACCTTTTTAAAAGATAGCTGAAAAGGGGATTCTGTCAGCCCATGGCTGCGACGTAGCTGCTGTCCCTTGTGTTTGTATAAAGACAATGCGGGTGTTCTATAACGTTGTTAAAATCGCTGAAGGTTTTGAACAAAAGGCGCATTGTGACATAGCGAGTTAAGTACTGTTGGTAACAGGAATGGTAACCTCCATAATAGATGCTGTGCTTTATTCTCACAAGCTGACTCTTAAAATCAAGTTTAGCGTTACCCTTGATTTTTTTTCTCTCTGTTCTAAGTGCCAGAGTTGCATGTGATGAAAGATCAAGAGGCGTGTGATTGAAAACAACATCACAGCTCCCTGAAATTGCTCTGTTAATACACCTCAGCACTGTTTTCTCTGGGGGATGATGTTTCCCAGTCATTCCCCCCCGCCCATTACAGCTGCCCCATGATGATTAAATATCAGTATGGTGCAGCTTTGTAGTATAATCTCCTAGGAGACTCTTTCTCCTCATTCCTAGCATAATCTCTTATACTCATTTCTTTAAAACAACAACAGCAACCCCCATCTTGTGGCTTTAGGCTGCATCCCAGAAGTGAAATACTGGTGCACATTAATCTATTGTGACAGTCCAAACCTATTGCCTTCCACCTCCAAACAATTCTCAGTTTTGTAATTACATTTCATAGTTTCTCTTTAAGGATTCAACTTAGCATTTTAAATGACGTGTGTGTAAGCAAAAAACACACATACACTTTCAGTGGAAGAGGTAGTGTTATATTTTCCTGCTATGCCATCCATTCTGCTCTTATTTCCTTAATCACTTTTGCATTTCTGATATCATATACTGCAGCCTATAGAATGAAACTATCAGCGCAATCCTGCGCAACCTTAAGCCGGCGGAGTGAGTGCTCCGCCTGCGCAGGGTGTTGCAAACGTGCCTAAATCCAGAAGTGGTCGTAAATCACTGCGGAGTGGCAAACTAAAGCTCGGGAAGGCCGAAAATCGAAAGTGAGTCGCACTCTGGAGCCGTTCTGAGATGCGGGGAGGCTCACAGAAAGGGCTGCGGGCTCCCCACACCCTCTGGAGGCCCAGCGCGGCCCCCAGGTGAGCGGAGACCCCCCTTATTTTTGTGACGGTCGTGCAATCCCAGAAATGCTGTCACCGTCCCTGCAGGTCGTCACTCCCCTTGAGGGGGTAGCGACCTATTCTACCCGACATCGTGATACCCTAGTTTGGGAACCCCTGGTCTACTGTATACAATCCGATACAACACTATCTTGATTTAGACCAGAAAAAGTGTTTTAATTCTCAGAGAACACATTTCTTGTTTATAGAGGAATCAGGGCTGCAGAGAGATGAGGTGGGCTGCAGGGAAGATTTTTAACAGTGCCTTTTAGCCCTTGCATGGTTTACCCTCCTCCATCCTCCCCGTTCCAGGATAAATTGTTCAGGGCATTTGGGAGTCGCACGAGTTGTTCCTGCTTGGTTCCTGTAGGATAAGTCTGTCCCTGGACACTGTTGAATGCCGGGTGGCTACCCTACTTGGGACCTCATTTGACGTTAGGGTCCTGGAAAATTATTCCCGGCAACCTCACCCTCTCTGCAGCCCTGGGAGGAATCTTTATGTTCTAGAACTGTATGACACAATTCTTGTGACAGAGGGCAGACTGTGACCTGAGAGAGACGTTATGTCAAGGAAGCGTGACTTTAATGAATTCATCCAGAGATGGGGGCATCTCTTGTTCTCCAAACTACTCCAGGCTGATTATCAGAAATATAGCATATATTCAATATATTTGGATAATGATAATGACAACTGGTCATGAATTGACTCTATGGATTGACCTGTTCTGGGGCTAATTTTGTGTTGCCTATGAACAAAATGTCTAGCTGACTATCATGGTACCTACTGAATGCACAACCTGGCATAAAATCCTGGCAGTTCAAGCATAACAGTATAAAGTGCTTTTCAAGTTATTTTGTTTCTTTGAAAGGGTTGCTCAGAACTGGTGAAAGTGGGGACAGCATTTGCCTCATAATTTGAAACGTTTCAGGAGCAATTGCTCAAGGAATCTGTGCTGATCTTGTGTCCTTTGGAATTTTTTTCAGGACTGGATCTGCTTTGGCTCAGCTCTATGGGACTTCTGCAACTCTGGAGCACCATCATTTTAACCATGCTGTCATGATCCTTCAGAGTGAGGTACAAAGCCAGCAGAATGCCCAATCTCTGCTTCTTTTGCAAATGTAAATAGCTAAAACAAAACTGTATGGTTTTGCATCATTATAGCGCACCAATTTTTTTTTTCATTTCTCTCTCTGCCAACATGTATAAAATGAATCCTGAGTTCTAGAGCAGATCAGTTGGGCTTTTTGATATGACACATGATGGATAGTTCCCTGTACCAAAATAGCTCAACAAAGCAAAACAACCTGGAGTATGGTTGAAATGTTTCTGACTTTTGGCTGCTCATATCATTAGATGAATCAACCCTGACTGTTCCCTGGAAGGACAGATACTAAGGCTGAAACTCAAATATTTTGGCCACCTAATGCGAAGAGAGGACTCTCTGGAAAAGACTCTGATGCTGGGAAAAATTGAAGGCAAAAGGAGAAGGGGAAGGCAAAGGATGAGATGGTTAGACAGCATCACCGATGCAACGAACATGAAAATGAGCGAACTCAGGAAGATAGTGGAGGACAGGAAGGCCTGGCGGGATATGGTTCATGGGATCACGAAGGGTCGGACACGACTTAACGACTGAACAACAACAACAACATCATTAGAACTGACATAACCTAGTAAAATTATTCTGCATCATAAATCCCCCCCCCCCCCCGGCAATATCGACTGACATTGCCTCTGCCTTAATTACTACAGCAACTGTAAAACTATATGAAATAATTCTCCCACAGTCTTCTTGGTATTCATAATAAATAAGATCATCAGGTCAGCAAACACAACTATTTTTATTTTGTGAGGTAAACTTTTGATTGGTTTTCTCCCTAACATCCTTCTTCCTCAGCGCTGAAAAGCCTTTTACAGATTACACTGTAAAAAAACGAACATCGGATTCTCTGCAAAAAAAATTCTGCTAAGACCAGCAAAGAAATATCAAGTATTATGTCGTTTTATGTGCAAATGCACACAGTTCAATTCTTATAATATTCAACCAAATTAAACTACACGTTTCAGTTAGTTTTATAAAAAAGAAAAGATGATAATAATTTGGTTCATCTTCATAAACTCTCTCCCCCCCCCCCCCCCGGCCACACACTATAAAATAATGCTTCCACTTACAACACATGGGCTGGAGTTGTTTATGCTAGCTATAATTTTTGACCTGGCCTTGAGCCCTTGGCCCTGCTCCAAATGGGCACACATAAAGTTCTGCAAATACAACAAGGCTTTCATTTTGTTTCCTTCTGACCACGTCCACAATCCAATAAGCCACCCTTGAAATCTGGAGTTTCAGAAACACCTTCTAGCATAGTGTGAGGGGCTCCTATAGAGTCAGGTTGGGGGCCAAAGGAGAGCAAAAAGCTTTGTGGTAAAGCATGTGCCAAATGGAGTTTTTTATTTGGGATCGCAAGCTCTCATTCTCCGTTGTACTATTTTTCCCTTCCTCTGTCATACTGTTCCTTGCCAAACCCAATTTTTTTGAAAATCTGATCCTGGGGTTGTATCGTAAGGGCATTTTGTGCAAACAGAAAGTTCTCCTGTTCATGTGAGGTGTGTGTGTGTGTTTTCTGCTGATTCCTCATATCTTGATAGCCCCCCCCCCTAAAGATAGTTTTCTATCTTAATAGGGAATGTTGTGGTTTTATCACCCTTAATTTTGCTCTGGTAAACATTTAGTTAATGTGTTTGATGTACTAGAATTTATGTTTCTTTGTGCTGAATTTGGATTTTGACATAGCTTACACCTGCGCGTTGAGTATAAGAAGCATGTGCGATTCTTTCAAATCAAATAGCGTGTCATAATCAGTTTCCTGCTGGTCTTGCAGCAAAATATTCAGTGTGGTTGTTAAAGTATTTGTCATAAAAGATCCCAGCAAGGATTTATAAACTTATGGGTGACCTGAACATGAAACAGTGGGCAGTGTTCCAAGAGGGAAGGAAAACTTGTTTATAATAGGAAAACTGATATGAAGAAAAATCTTCTACATCCTTCCCTGCTATGTTAATGTTTTAATTACAGGGGATTTTCAATGCAGCGGAGCATTCAAAAATGTGATTTCCGCAGGCCAAAGTGTTAGACCATTCTGCTGTTTTCCCCAGGAAATGTCTCAGAAGTCTAGTCTGCACCTTAGCCCTGTGATGTCCCTAATTAGGTCAGAGTATAAATGCAGGGAAGTGAATGTAAGGAGTTAACTACAGTACTGGTAAGGTCCCAATGGTGTTACCACCCTAGTGGGTTGTTGTATCCTTTTGATATAATCTTAATTTTGTATTCAGTGTTGATCAAGATAAATTTGTTGGTGTAAGCCAAAGAAATTGATCATACTTTGCTAGCATATCATTTTCTTATTTTACCATCTTTCAAAGACACAGGAATCTTGCACGGTTGACACCGAAGACTCAGCCCAACGTTTTTAGCACACTTTGTTAAAGACAGACAAAGCAGAAGAAAGGGGGTGGTGGAACGGGAATGGTGACCAACTCAATTAGCCTCATGGATGGTCCTGCCCTGCATGTGAATATACTTGGAGAAAGAGACAGAAATGAACCCACAAAGAAATGTAATATAATCCTTAGCATACTTACCAGGACATGAGTTCCATTGAATTGAGTGACAAGTCTAAGAAAAGGTATTGAGCATTGGGCTGTCAGCCTAATTGCAATATGTGATGTGTCTGTCCAAAACCCTACATAGGTTAGGGAAGATCTGAAAGTATAGTTGAACATGTGACACTGCCTGATTCTGAATCAGCCCATTGGACCATCTAGCTCAGGGATTCTCAACCAGTGGTACTCGTACCATCAGTGGTACTTCGGCCGACTTCTGGTGATACTCAGACCGCTGTCGCATTTAGCGGTGCGTTTTCGCTCCCAAGAGGCTCCAAACTTTGGCCGAACCTCTCGGGAAAGCTGAGAAGGGCCCTCCCACCTGCCTAGAGCCTCCTACATGCATTTTCTGGCCTCTGAAAACCTAGAAGTAACTGGTGATGATGTCATCACAAGTCACTTCCGGTGGTACGCAGCAGGAGAGTGGCACTAGAGATGGTACTCGGCCAGGAAGGGGTTGAGAACCCCTGATCTAGCTCATTAGTGACAGGCAGCTGCTCTCCAGGGTTCTAGAGAGGGGTCTTTCCCAGTTGTCTTCATGGATGGGCCCCGCAGGGTCTCCTGCAATACTTGGAGATAGCACATAGCAGGGACTAATTTGGAGACACTCTGCATGCACAGCAGGTGCTTTTCTACTGAGCTATGTCCCCTCTTCCAAAGGCATTTGGGAAAGGAAAAAAAATCAAGAGAGATGCTATTTATCAATGGCGTGCATGCACTAAATGTCTGTGTGTAATCCTTTTGTTTAATCGCCCATAATTTGGATTTAGCGGAAAAATCCAATAAAACATCTTAGGCTGCAATTCTATACATCCTTTGCTGGGAATAAACCTTTTTGAACACAGTGGGGACTTACTTCTGAGTAGACATGCATAGGACTGTGCTGTTAATTACAGTGGCTGATGGAAATATTTTTGTCATGATTTCACTATGAATTAAAAAAAAGGTTTGCGGTAATGATGTCACATATTGCAGAGTTATTGGAAAACCTTTCAAAAACTATATTGATTCTTAGCTATTTAGCTTTGCTATCTCTTTCATTATAGGGTCACAACATCTTTGCTAACTTGTCCTCCAAGGATTACAGTGACCTTATGCAGCTTTTGAAGAAGTCGATACTGGCAACAGACCTCACTCTCTATTTTGAGTAGGTATTGGCATTTTCTGAATTTGACAAATGAAAATCCAAAAGAGCTACAGCCCCTAATGACCTCTTAAATACCAGTGAGGGCAGAGGGCACATAATACTAGAAATTAGTATTTAATTATCATTTGAGTTATTTACTCCAGTATGTGCTACATTTTAGGTGTGTAAATGTTTTACATGCATTATGTACAGGTATTCTTCAATTTTTTTAATGTACATGCTCAATTTATAAAATCAGAAAAGCCCTGCCACTGGAAAATTAGCATTTCAGGCAGCTGTTTTGTTTTAACCCTTCTAGCTTTCTAGTTTTCTGTGTGTAGGGATTTTTTTTTTTTAACATGGGCGAATTTTCCAACTTGTAATTGCCACATCTTTTACTCTGAAGTGGTAAAGACCTAGGAAAGTATCACATATTTTTAACACATGTAGATTGACCCTCAGTGTTATATTTAACACCTCAGTATTATATTTAAACAGGGAATCACATCCAATGAGACTCAAAGGTCTCTGATCCAGTCCTGTACTCCTATAGGTAGAGAACAAAGGATTGCTCTCTACCTAGCAGGGATGTTACTTTCAGACGGGTTCTCATGTGCATATCTTAAGAGATGACCTACATCTGTAAAACTGCCATCAAAGCTCAAATACCTAAGGCAGAGCTTTCATATTGTCTTATACTATCGGTAACATAATACAGTACTACCCAAAGTGATAACTCACATATTCAGTTGTGAGTAGGCATGCCAACTTTTTTCTTGAAAATGCTTCTTCTCATTTAACATACACATAAAGCACAAAAGTATGACAGTTGAAGCTATTCCCAATACTAGATCTCATTGCCAAGAAAAGATTCAAGTTCATTTGAACTTCTGCCTGCCTTCCCGTTGTTAAAGGCATAGAGAAAAAGCAGACAATCGTAGTTGGGAGTCAGCAAGCGTTGTATGTGTGAATCAGCCAAAGCATGCATAATTTGCGGAATCCACTGCCACAAAATGTGGTGTTGGCTACTAGATTAGATGACTTTGAAAAAGAATTAGACAAAGTCATGGTATTGGTATATCTGTTGGCCCAATCCGACCCCCCTCTCCCGCTGGTGTAACTAGCATTGTGCCAGGAGAAGCTGCTTTACAGCAGTTACAAAGCTGCCTCTGCAGGCCTGCTGGCAGGGAGACCAGAACGGCCTCCCACAAGCCGGCAGATCCACGAAGACCTGGTGGGGCAGGTAAGCCCATGCAGGGGATTGCAGGTAGGCGGGAAGGGGGTTGAATGGTGACAGGGATGGGAGAGAGGGCGGATCGGGTCCGGGAGGGAGGCAGATTTGGCGGTGGTGGCGCATGCCTAATCCTAACCCCCTTCCCAGGCCTGATCCACCTTCACAGATCAACACCAACGTGCCCCAGGGCAAGGGGACAAATGTCCTCTTACCCCGAGGAGACCTCCAGTAGCCAAAAATTGGCCATGAGATACAGCAGTAGCTGCACTGGTGCTGCTGCATTGCAGTGCAGGGATTTAGGTAGGGTTGGGCTGTGTGGCTATTAGCCAAGATATCTAAGTGGAACCTTCACGTTCAGAGGCCGTATGCCTCAGAATACCAGCTGCTGAGGATTGCTTTCAAACCTTTTGGAGGGCTCCCAGCTGCATCTGGTTGGCCACTGTGGGAAGCAGAATGCTGGACTAGATATGATCCTGCGGAACTCTCCTTATGTTCTTAGCCCTCAGAATGTGACAATTCATGAGAGTTCCATCCAGCCTCACCACACCTGACAACACAGTACTAGATCCCCACTGTTATTTTGTCTTTGTCCCTCTCCATTAATTTCCCTGACAACTGGCAGAAAAAAACAGCTGGCTAACCCTGAAGAACGTGGGGATTCATAGCACTGCTATGTCACCTGTATTTTTAACATAAATTCTTATGAAACTGTCTTTCCTTGCTTATGCCAGAATGCAAGTTGTTCACAATGGGTGTTCAAAGGTCACATTTTGGTCTTGTTGAAGTTTTTTTTATGTCCCATGATGTATATTGCTCATGGGAAGCTAAACATTGGGAAAAAGAAAATTTTCAATTCTTGGTGCTATTTTTTTCAGAAGAAAAATGTGTACCAAGTTGCGGACTTTTTATTCAAATTAAATAAGGAGCTGCTCACAAAAACACCTTGTGTAGTGCTGACACAATGCTGAGCTGCATGTGAACAGTTAAGGATAAGATTGATTTAAAGCCTATGTGCCAGCTAGTTTGGGTCATTAAAATTGTCATCACTGCAGTACTTATCCCCAGAGGGGTTGTTAGACCATCATGTGCAAGCAGTTTGATAGGCTATACAACATGTGCAAGAAAAAGTATAACACCTGTGGCTTCAGGGGTACACTAGTAACCTTGATACTAAATAAACTGAAAATGCAGTCATTTAGAAGAAATGACAAATTGTTCTTTTGATGGTTGTCTTTAGACGGTTGCTTAGGACCACACTGGTGAAACCAGCCCCATTGGGTGTGAGTGTGGGGAGGGATAGTGTGGTACAGAATCATACACTACACTAGCTATGTGGGTGGAAGTTGTAGAGTAGACATTAGTGGGAACAGCATTTGAATCCCTTTTTCCGTTCTGGGGCCTCCCGTTCTCGCAGCACCACTGAGTTAGACCGGTGGTGTAAGTTGGATAGGATTGCGCTGAGTTACACCGGTAGAACACTACAATAGCTATGTGGGTGGAAGTTGTAGACATTAGTGGGAACAGCATGAAAACAAGCATGGGATAATGGCAATCAGGCCACACCAGACAACATATGAAAGGGACCTGAATCAAAAACTGTCCAAGACTCCAGGAACCCGTTTGCACGATCATCTTTCAACAAGTCATAAGTCTTAGCACAATGTGACAAAACACTTTCATGTGTGTGTATCCATGGAGATTATGCAAAAAGCCATCCCACAGATGCCAGTCATATGATGAAGCTTGCTTTTTGCCTCCTCCCAGATCATCTGCTTTTTTGTTCTGGGAAACTGATGGCTGATCTACATGAAAACACATGCATAGCAGCATAACAGCAGAGGCTGTGATGTGTAACACTTACCGTAGGGATCTTCTGCGTTGTGTGGAGAAACTTCATGTCACCTCCACATTTAAATGTATTGGCATACAATCTACCTGTTAGCGTGTGACCAAGGACCAACCACTTTGGAGAGCTGGTAACTCTACATTTTTCTAAAATTCAAACCTTTATTAAATGTACTTCATCCTTCCATAAAATTAGAGTAATAAGATTCCATCATTTATGTCCCTGTTGTTGCCAGTGTATAATCAAGAGACTATGAAATTGATGGGCTGTAGTAAAACTCATCTTGCAATTATTATTTTTAATGTGAATAGACTGGAGCAGAAGCAGACTGATCCCTACCTGCATTGGTGTACCAGTATTTGCATAGGTGGGAAGTTTCCTTATTATACAGAGGCCACTTTCTGAAGGGCCTATAAATAAACTTTTGCAAAGGCCAGTGATATTTTATGAAATGCTAACTGTCTTACAACAAAGTCTTAAAAATATATTCATTTCCTTCCACTGCTGTGTTTTGTTGTAGGAAGAGGGCTGAATTTTTTGAACTTGTCAACAAAGGTGACTATAACTGGAATGTTACGTGTCAGCGAGAGATATTCCGGTAAGTAATCCAGGAACATTTCCTTTCAATCATCTAGAAATGTGGAGCTAGCTTGTGACACTCTTAGCAAATACTTGTGACAAATAGCTTGTGACACTCTTAGCAATGCTCCTTGGCTCAGGACTCATGCATATACAGTATCATACTTATGACAAGGATGATCCCCATAGCTAGTGCTCCCTTCCCTAGTTAGGAAGTGTTTACTACAGAGATTGCTTTTGGAAGATGTTTCCAAAAGACATTGGCAATGTGGGTATATGGCAAACCACTTATACACATATATGAGTATTTGTGGAAACCACTTCTGTGGTTAGTACTATGGCAAGGGCATGCAACTTTGGGGCAGGTATAATGGGTTGCATCCTAAGTGCTTTTTCCATTTGTGAATGAAATTGTTTGCTCAAGGGGGAGGGGCAGTTTTCACCAATCCCACCTTCTCTCTGAAGCCCCCAGGAAAATATGCTCCTGAGGATGGGGAACGTCTCGGGCAGTAAACAGAGCTTCTTCTCAATGGAAGAAGCACTTGGGATACAACCCAATATGTGTATCTGCACCCAGTCTGATTATGTCACCAGATATACTATTGCCACCAGGCTTAATTTGGGGAATTACCGTAATGTGTGGGTAGCTGAAATTATGTAGGGTGCGTACTCTCGTTCCATCTTAACAACTATCCCTTAGAAATCCGGTGATTCTAGCAAGATCAGACAAGTTGTAGACCAGCATCAGCAAAAACCAATAATTTAAGACACTAACAGAGCAATCCTAACCAACTTTCCAGGACCGGTGCAGCCACAATGCAACCCCAAGGTAAGGGAACAAATGTTCCCTCACCTTCAAGAGGCCTCTGACTGCTCCCACACTGCAGAATTCAGTGTGAGCCCTGTTGGCACAGCTGCATCGGCACTGGAAAGTTGGTTAGGATTGCGCTGTAAGAGAAAGCAACCTAAAAGAGATGCAATGTATTAGAAGTAATTTTAACAGTGTTCACAGGTAGTTACAACAATTCTACCAAATAAATGATATTTCTACTAGTGAACAGTTCTGTGTGTGCAAATGTATTGGGTGAACTGAAGGAAAATAAAGAATTGGGCAAATAGAGTTTATTATTAGTATAGATTTATAGATTTAACTTTCTAATTCAGATCAAATATTTTATCTTAGATTCTATAGTATTAAGTATAAGTTGATTGGTGGCGAGAGGTTTATATTATTTAATTTCTTAATTGATATTCATGATGTTTCTTTTGGCTCTGTATTAGCTACTTTTACTCTGGTCTGTGATTGCAATAAAGATTATGTATGTATGACAAATAGAGCAAAAAGAGTTTTGAGGAAAACCTGCTCTTTTAATGGGATCCCTTAGCGAAGACAGAGAAAGAAGGTGGAAGTCTTTCGAGTGGGATGAGAGAGAATAGCTACCTGTATGAAGTCTTGCAAAGGTTCACAGTTTCATGTCTGAGACCTACCCTGAAACACTGACTCAGATCATAAAATGCAACCTGAAACTTCTCAATACTTATGGGGAAGAGGAATGTGTGCGTGAAAGATGCCTAGGCATCTTTCCTGGGAAGGGGCTAGCACAATCCTCACGTAAACTCCGGCGCCAGAAAGAGCATTTTGTCACCTCCTCGAAAGCCGGGAAAACCGGCACAAAGCCAGCCTTCCCAGCTCCAGTGCTGGGAGGACCCCGCCAACGCCGAACCCAGGTAAGTCAGGATCCAGCAGCGGGGGGGGGGGGGGACGGTTCACCGGGCAGGGGAGGGTGGCCATTGGCCCAGGCGGCCCGGGGGGCGGCCTTCAACCATATTCTGACCCCCGCCGGGGTCTTTATATGGCCTCCTCTTCCGCCAGCAAAATAGCTGGCGGAAATCCGAGGAGGCCCATCCAGGTGGCCTCCGTTTACACTCAGGGAAGGGAACAAGTATCCCCTTCCCCAAGTACACCTCCCGAGTAGACTGGCCACGCTGGCTGCTAGTGCACAGGATCCGGCTGGGGCCGTTTCCCCCATCCTAGAAGCCCGCATGCTGGGTCCTGCTGCAGGTATTCAGTTAGGGTTCCACTGCAGGTATTCAGTTGCAATGTTATAAATTATTCTTAAATAAAGTGACCTAAACCCAAGCCTCTGTCTGGCGTGCTCATTTGGGAGGTTCACGGGTAAACACAAAAGCAACATTACAAATTGTTCTCAGATGGGTGTGCACATATAACTGTGAAAGGAGCTATTCATGCGATGGCGAGTCTTTGTGTTTTAGCTGTGGCATGGGTCATTTCCTATTTTTCCATATCGTTTCACTCCTTCCTGATGTTAGAGCTAGGGCAGTATATTTGCCATTTCTTTATTTCCAGTGTCCTTGTTCTTCATTTGGGCTTTCTCATAGTTTTATCTGCATCATGTACAATACATAAATGCTTTCTCCAGCTGAATAGTTTCTTTCTCCCAACACTTATAAAACATAATTGTAGCCAGGTATTAAACTACAGTGAAACAGTGTAGTCCTTATAGTAAATCTTGAATTTTTATTGCAGATGAACCGTAGAAACTGCTTAAACAGTGTCTGGAATGCCTCTCATGGTTATAGCTTTTCTCTTACCATAGTAGTCTCTTATAAGTAGGCAAATAGATTAGCCCAATCTGTATTTATTATGTAATAACTCCTATTCTTACATCATGGCAAAAGCCCTGCTGCCCTGTATATTATAAATATTACTTTATTAGTCAAAGTGCAGCAAAATTAGTAGTTAGTCTACAGTGATACACGGTTCTTTTGTAGCACTCAATGGATAGCATTGAAAATTCATTATCTGATAATCTATAATGCATTAGCCTTTCTGTATCTAATGACATAAAAACTGTGCTGACTGCTGAAATTCCGAACAGCACCATCCCTTCTAAAAGAGAACCTGCTAATACTGACTGTTTTGGAGGGGGTGGGGGAATTATGTATCCAGGGTGAATTTGTTTAGAAAAGCAACAAAGGTTTGTTCAGCTTGTATTGTTCATTTCTGTTTTTCAGATCAATGCTAATGACAGCTTGTGACCTTGGAGCTGCAACCAAACCGTGGGAGATTTCAAGACAGGCAAGTCATGATTAATAGCAGAGCAAGGAAGAGGAGGTACTGATGCAACTGTTTTCCCAGGAACCTGACATGCAAAAGACCAAATCTGCAATCGATTTACAACAGTATTGCTGCATTTAAAAATAGCACAGATTTTCTGCTAAGCATGGTTTATTGCCCAGTCTTTCTTTGTCTGATGGTACTGAGCAATATAAAAGCACCTGAAGAACATTTGATTCAATCATAGCCCCATGATTAAGTGTTCTGCTTCATATCATCAGTAGAATTTTGAGTGAAACTCAGAATATCAAGTTATTTTGTTGGTAGCTCTCAGTTCTTTCTTACCACAAAATGCTAAAGTCAAAAGTTTAGCATGGACCTTTGGAGGAGATCTCTCAAATCTGTCCTTCAGAAATGGTTCCTTAAGGCAGTGGTTCCCAAACTAGGAGGCGCGACTCCCAGGGGAGCTGCGGAAACCAGTCAGGGGAGCCACGGAGTGCCACAGAATCCTCTCAGAATACAGTGCAATGCCAATTGGAAGGCATCAACATAATGTAATGGGGAGCCATGGCCAATGGTCGCCAATGGTCAAGGGAGCCGCAGGTCGAAAAAGTTTGGGAAACACTGGGCAATGTCTAGGAATGCTTAGACCAACACAAGAACGTTGATAAGAACTGGCAAAAAGCTATTTCTTTAAAAACAACACTACTGCTACCACTTTGGGTCAGATTAAACCTTTGAAAAAGATCCCATTATTCAGCTGCAGGGCCTCTTTCCCTTCTACAACGTCCAAACCACCTTTCTGATTAGCTCCCTGCTCAGTCTTATTGTTTGCTAAATTGCTAATATCAAAAATTAATAGCTTATATCCCAGTTCAGGAATGTCTGGTGGCTACACATAATTGTCATATTCTTTCTTCAGGGCTTGGCATTTTTACATTTGTCTTTAAAAAAAAAAAGAGAGAGAGAGAGAGAGAGAGAGAGAGATTTTAAGCTCCTCCTTTCAAGATTGCATTTATACTACTCTATTTCTCATTTAGACAGAGTAGAATGCTTGTAGGGGTATGTGCAGCCTACATGTTTAGCTGGAAGTGAGTTCCACAGACTTCAGTGGGATTTACTTTCTACTAAGGGTGCAGATGGAGCCCATTTCCTCCCAGCGCACAGGTGTACACATTTAACTCCAGTTGCGTATATACACCCTTGGGTAAAAATGGTTTAACGATCTTTCCATACTATTTATCATAAATTTCCACTTTTATTTTGAGAAAGAGATGAAAGCATATCATTCAGAAACGATGGGCACTATTTTTCTTGTCTGGCAAATGGACTGACATGTTTAATTTTGTATTTTCTAGATTCTATTATATTTTTATATTGTTAGCCACCTTGGGCTTTTTTACTGTAAAAGGGAAATACCGGATATAAATGTCTAGAAATAAATAAATGGGCAGAGCCTTACCTAGGTGGAGGGACCCCCCACTGTCATAATGGTGGTGTTACAGGAACTTGCCATTTCAGTCAGTATACAGTTCATCATAGCATTTTTAAAAGAGGTCACATGACGCATGTGTGCTTGAGCGTAAGAGACAGCGAGAGCAGCTGTAGTCAGGGCTGCTGTTTCAGCCAATTTTGCTTGCTACCTGACCTGGCAATTTCTTTAGGCTGATGATCTGCAAAATATGACTTTAGGTTTCCAAAAATGTAAAACAGCATATTGTTGAAGAAACACAACCTGAAAATCAATTAAGGTTAACTTTGCAGAAGAGCATTATATCATTTCAGAAGTTACTCACATGTATCCTTAGTTCTATTTCATTTAGATATATAGCCCAATTCATCTTGAAGGTAAATTAAATCAATGAAATAGATAAAACATCACAGAAAGTGTTAAAACAATCTTAATCTTAATAATGAGGTGTTCATGTGCAACCAAGATGTATGGTGATATGAAAATCTATGTAGATAAGTGGTGCAAAGAAACAGATATGAAACAGGAAAAAAAAGATCCACGTTGCCTTTATTAAATTTAAATGAAGCTGGTTTGTTGGTTGCTTCTCACAATGTGGATGTCAAGTGGAAACAACTTCAAACTGCCTCTGTCCACTTCAAACTGGGTCCACACTGTGATCCTTTTTGTATATACTACCGGTAGTCCTCAATTGGATCAGTCTTCCCTGTATGCTTTGTCTCCATCCCACTTCAAGACACCATCTCAATTCCCATGACACAATTCCCTTTAAAATATTGTTGCATACTGCTGGCAGTCCCATCAAGTGAATTTTGATATGTAGCAATTCACATCCTGCAATCTGTTGTCTCCATTTACAAAAGGCATTTAAAAGAAATTATGGCAGGAATGGGGGAAACATGTTAAGTGCATGCCAAACTTCAATGATTCAGACACAGTGATGTCTGTGTTACGAAGGTTAGACTGAGAATAGGTGTTTATATGGGCTCACGTGTAGGCAAAGATTGAAGTGAATCAACAGAGAGAGAGAGAGAGAGAGAGAGAGAGAGAGAGAGAGAGAGAGAGAGAGCACACCACCAGTTTCCCAGGTGCCTTAGAGCATTGATGTGTTGACTTTCTTCAAAACTTTATGCATCTCTAATAAACCATTGCAAAATAGCTCAAAATAATTTTGAAATGTATTCTAGTGTCATGCATTAGTTAAAGATTAATAGATTCTAGTATGTTCAAACACTGTGGCTCTGATTCAAGAAGCACTCTGAAATCAGATATGTGCTTAACCTCCTTACATAATCAGGGCTTTAGTCAAGAAATTCATTATCAAAAGCAGAAATCCTAATTGACAATATGATCTGTGTTTTAGGTAGCTGAACTGGTAACAAGTGAGTTCTTTGAACAAGGGGACAGAGAGAGATCTGAGCTCAAACTCACGCCTTCTGTAAGTCTTGTCATTGTAGATTGAGAAAATACTCACTGGTTTTTATCACTGTGTTACTAAATAACAATAGAAAATAGTGATTTTTCCCCCCACTGTTTTAATTCAAGAACCACGTCCTACATGGTTTTCATATAGACAGATAAGTGAAAAGATAAGAAGAGATAAAACTAAATTTCTGGGCAAAGAAACTAATTTAGCGATAAGTTTTATCATGTTGATTCATTTGACATCTGAAGTCCAGCTTTTCAAGACACAGGATTTGAACCAGAAATAACCACATTTGTGTGTTTCCCATTATTATTTTTTATGTGAAGCATCTTTTTTTCTGAAAAAGAACACCGGTTGAGCATTCGTCTGTAATTCAGGCTTGTCCAAGAAATAATTTTTAACGGGACATATTTTGAGCTGATTGATGGCAAAAGGACCCTTGGCTCACTCCTGAATGAGATGCAGTGGTAGCTTACATATTGGAAGAACCTTTCTCTCTAACATATTCATTTCTGTGTGGAGGGAGTTTGTTTTTTCCCATGAGGGAGCACTGAAAGACGCCACCTACAGCCTAAAGTATCCTCCTGTAAGAAAAACGTATCCTTTTGATTCTGCTGATTGTATAAACTGGTGCTGAGTCACAAGCCAATGGCTCTTTGTGCAAGAATGAGCAGCAGAGGCTCTAACTCCTCTCGTCCTGCATTTCATCTGCTGACTCCCATGAATGAGCCAGGATTCAAGCAAAGGGAAGTGAGCGGCTGAGATGCATAATAAGGGAAGAGTTCTTCTGTTGCTCTTTACAAGGGGCAGGGGGGTGTCAAAGAACCCTTAGCTGGTGCTTTGCCTTGGACCGTAGGGTTGAGGTGCATAAGGTCCTTGGGTTCAATGGCTTTGCTGGGAAACTCAGCCTGCCAGTTGCCTCTTCTTATTTTAGCGCGTTTTCTTTGTGTACCATTTGCAAATACCACCTTTGTTGTGATATTTTCCATGTAACAGAAAGAAGGTGTAGGAGGAAGGGATGTGGTTCTGGAAAATACCCACATTCATCAGTACCCTTGTTCAGAACTGACCATTTCTAAACCCATTTCAGGATTTTTCAGGGGTTGACAGTGGTTTTTCTCTGGTGTGTTGTTGTTGTTGTTTTAATTTCTGTGCAGCACCAGATCTTTGGGATGACTTACTAAGAATAATAACAATGACAGAATAAGAACACACAATAAGTATGATGCATCTCCCAATTGTGGCTTGATGTCCATTATAGTATACTTATCCCCATATTGCGGCTTACCTAAGGAGTTCAGAGACGAACTGGGGAAGTCCCGATTCACAGCGCAGACTCTTATGGCCCAATATTATTCAAGGCCTGTGGCAGCGGATCTCATGATCTAATGCTATAAGCCCCGTTCCAGCAGTGCAAAAGGTACATTGCTGTCATGCTCTTCAGAGCTGCAGTGCAAATGGCTGGAGGCTCCACATGTGTGCCAGTGGCTCCTGGATGCCCTCCCAGAGCAGATAAGGTGACGATTGGGGGAGGATAGGGGTGGGGAGCGGGCCAAACCGAAGGCGGGAGCAGAAGGATCTTGGTGGCAGCAGCGCATGCCAAGATCCTATCTTCCTTTTCCCAGCCCATCATGCCCCCTTAGGCTCCTCGGAATTACTCCAGCTAAGTAGCTGCTGGGAAAGACTGAAGGCAAAAGGAGAAGGGGAAGGCAAAGGTTGAGATGGTTAGACAGCATCACCAATGCAACGAACGTGAAAATGAGCGAACTCAGGAAGATAGTGGAGGACAGGAAGGCCTGACGGGATATGGTTCATGGGATCACGAGGGGTCGGACACGACTTAACGACTGAACAACAACAAGTAGCTGCCATAAGTCCAAGGAGACCCATTGACAGCCAGACGGCTTATGGAGAAGTAAGTAAAATTTATTTTTACTTAGCCCTCCAAAGCCGTCTGGTCGCTGCCCCCCATTGCATGCAGCACGCATTCCTTTGGCACCGCTGCATCTCCCAGGCTGGTGGGGATTGGATTGTGCTGCTCACCACTATGCTATACCAGTGCAATTGGCATAGTTTATATACAATATAAATTGTACATGAATTACAACAAAGAGAGCAAAATGTAATGAATACACTGTAGCTGTTCTGTTCGTTATATATTTTGTTTGGCCTTTGATATATACGGACCCAGTTTCTCATCCCTGGTCTAGATGACATGGGCCCAGAAGAAATTCTGCTTGTAAAAATCCAATGGAGGGGGAAATAAGGTTGCATTTTTCTTTGTAGTTGTGGGTTATCAGTTTTGCTAGCTTGGGAAAGCCGAGGAGACCAGGACAGACCCTGACACTTCAAGCACTGCTGCTCTGTTCTGCAGTCACCCCACAATCATGCTGATCATTCACAGAAGCTCCCTCTGGAATAAGGAAATGGGAGGGGAGTGTAAGTCTTTATCATGTTCCCCCACCCTCACAAAGCCCTACACAATATGGTATATTTGTTTGACATTAAGGAATTACATGGTATAACAGTCAAATAAATTAAACCTCCAAATCCCATAAACAGAGCCAAGAGAATAAATGGTTTGTTTTTCATTCTAGACAAAAGACAGGGACGTGTGTGTAAAGATTGATTATGGTTTTCGAAGTGTTCAGTTTGTAACAATTTGATCCTAGGTCCAAAGTGTTGGATGAAGCAGCATCTGTAAAATACTCCAGAGTAATATAACATGACATATTTCTCCTCTCTTTCTCTCAATTTCAGGCTATTTTTGATCGGAACAGGAAAGATGAACTACCTCGACTGCAGCTGGAATGGATTGATAGCATCTGCATGCCTCTCTATCAGGTAATTTTACATACTGCTGCTGCAGAGTTAGTCGAAGTCTGACTGGCCCTGCCTCCCTGCAGAAGGTAGAAGAGAGAGGTTGTGTAACTGTTCTGCAGGAGCTCTCAATCTTCAGATCTGTGCAGTCTGTCATGGACCCCACTCATTTCACGCTCTTCTCAGGGGGCGTAGACAACACAGGCAGAGAAAGAGGCTGAGGCACATCTAATGAAGTGAAATAAATGAGCAGCTATTAGGCCAATGCCAGGGTCCTCTGTGTTTATCGATGCAATACTTGGTTTTGTCTACCAGTATGGAAGAGAAATAAAATGTATAATCAAACTGTTCCTCACTTTCCTGCTACTAGGCTATACTCTTCATTCTTCTCAAATATTTTGCACACATTGCCTCTGGGGCAGAGGTCATAGGAGCTACATTTGCACTTCCTTCTGTAAAAAGTAGCTCCACCTGGGCCATTTTGGAAGCTGCCCTTGAAACTTGGTGAGCGTGTGACTGTCTCAAGTAGCTCTCAAATGTGTCCCAGGAGAACGGCTTTGAAAGCATGGAGCCCCACTCTGCAGGCACTCAGATATAGTCATAATGGGATTATTTGGCTTGAGGCTATTATCCTTTGCTCTGTGGTTGCTGTACCAAGGACAGTGGTAACATACCTCTTGTTAAACAAATGCAGAAATAATACAAACAGGTGAAAAACTCCCAGCAATTACTGCAGTCTATCTTTGGCACTGTTTGGGAAGGGGGGAGAGATAATGTAGCTTGAGACTAATACCACAAAAGAATAATTGCCTCAGTCTAGAAGTTTACTGCAAGCACAGGGGCTCCAGGGTGCTAATGGGGTTCGCTTGACCGCAAGGGCTGCTCAGTTACTTCAGAGGATGCCCCCTCCACAGAAATGGGCAGCATGTGCAGTTGAGGGTGCACACAGTACTCCAGATTGAAACAAGATTTTGAATTCTGGCCCAATGGATAGGGGCAGGAGAAAATGGTGATAACGAAATAAAAACATAACACCGCTTTCTGTTAGAAAAAATCTGCAGGGGAAAAAAAAACCCACCATGTAATTTTGTGACATTCTTCATCTGCTGACACTGTACAGCCTATACCACCTACCTTTTTGTTGTTGTTGTTCAGTCGTTAAGTCGTGTCCGACCCTTCGTGATCCCATGAACCACATCCCACCAGGCCTTCCTGTCCTCCACTATCTTCCTGAGTTTGCTCATTTTCATGTTCGTTGCATCGGTGATGCTGTCTAACCATCTCATCCTTTGCCTTCCCCTTCTCCTTTTGCCCTCAATCTTTCCCAGCATCAGAGTCTTCTCCGGAGAGTCCTCTCTTCGCATTAGGTGGCCAAAATATTTGAGCTTCAGCCTTAGTATCTGTCCTTCCAGGGAACAGTCAGGGTTGATTTCATTTAGGATTGACTGATTTGATCTCCTAGCAGTCCAAGGGACTCTCAGGAGTCTTCTCCAGCACCACAGTTCGAAAGCATCTATTCTTCGGCGCTCAGCCTTCCTTATGGTCCAACTCTCACAACCATACATTGCTACTGGGAACACCATTGCCCTGACTATGCGAACTTTTGTTGGCATGGTGATATCTCTGCTTTTTATTATGTTGTCTAAGTTTGCCGTAGCTTTCCTTCCAAGGAGTAAGCATCTTTTAATTTCATGGCTGCTGTCTCCGTCTGCAGTGATCTTGGAACCCAAAAAAGTAAAATCTGTTACTGCTTCCATTTCTGCCCCTTCTATTTGCCAGGAATTGATGGGCCCAGATGCCATGATCTTAGTTTTATTAATGTTGAGTTTCAAGCCAACTTTTGCCACCTACCTAGTACACTTTTAAAACAGTTAAAATTGATAAACATGGGGAAAATTTGGAATAAAAACACATCACCACTTAAACCTGCGAAAAAATCAAACCATTTTCTCCCACCTCTACCAATGGACCCATGTAGGATGCATGCAGCATGCATGTGATGTGTAAAGGGGATGCTTTTGATTGTGGCTGCTGTTCCTGCTTCCCTGCAGGGACGCTGCATCCCCCTTTGCCTGCTTTGGCTACATGCACACACAAAAAAGCTTCCATGCACTCCCAGCCAAGTGCATCTCCGACCCATGGAAGCTCATGCGTACTGGAGTAAGGTGCCCAAATAACCCCCCCAAAGGGAAACTTAATTTTTAGCTGTGCTAATGTAGTAGTGCTACCACCACTTCCTTTCAGCAGTACAGTGGACCCCTGCTATCCGCGGATCCGGCATCTGCGGATTTGTCTCAACGCGGATACAGGGGTCACTAAAAACTTGGAAAAATGTTAAGGATAGCATTACGTACCTTTTGACTGGCAAACCGCTTCGTTTGCAGGGCTATGGAAAATGAAATTGTGCTCTTACAGCCTCTTCCAGATCGCTCGACTTCCTTCCTCCCATCCCCAAGGTCGCCCCAGAATGCATTGGGGCAAGCCTGGGGAAGGGAAGGGGAAGTCTCGTGACCCGGCTGTAGGAGCGCGATTTCACTCTCTACAGCCCTGCAAACGGAGCAGTTTGCCAGCGAAAAGGTAAGAAATGCTATTTTTAACCTTTTTTCTTTTTTCAAGTTTTTACAGTGACCCCCATATCTGCACTAAAGCGATTTCATTTTACGCAGATTTCAATATCCACCGGGGGTTCCGGAACAGAACCCCCGCGGATACAGAGGTCCAACTGTACTGGGAAAGAGGGGATGGGATCTGGCAAAGGGGAGACTTCATTACATCACCCCCGAAATTTCAGAACGACGAGGTCTCTAGGTAAGTGCTGCACTGGGTGGCACCCAGCCCAGGGACAGACTGCAGGACAGATTGCAACCACAGGAATATAATGTAATCATTTGAAGCCTCTTTCTTTCAGTTTTATACCACCAAAATGGATGGTACTGTATATTTTTCAAAACGTTGATAACAAACTTTTATTTAATTTATGGATAAATTAAAAAAGAAATTAGGAGGGGAAGAGTTGAGCATTGCTTTATTAAAATAAGCAACTAGCAGAAGTTTTGGGTTTTTTTGGAGCCAGCATTTTTAATCAGCAAAGGCTAGGGAATCATCTAAGGAGGGCAACGAATCAGTGTGATAGAGCCTGATCTGAACACTAAGAGTATCTCTCTGCTCCATGCTAGCAGGAGTTCTTTGGGGAACAGAGGCACTTCTGAATTCCATTTTTTTTCTGCTGTGTTTGTGTCATGCTGTGCAACTATTACCCTGCTGCTCAGCATCTTTTTTTTTTTTTTAAGACATCATCAAAACTTGAAGTTAATGCCATACCAGCCTAAGGGGTAAACAGGGAACTTGATGTCACAGTCTCACACTGACTGAGATGCTCTCTGGAATATAAAGCTGAGTTTTAATTTCCAGTATAGCCATTGCATCAATGATGCATGCAGACACTGTATAAAACCTGTTTACACATGGTTAAGAAACCTAAGTTAGGGCTTCATGCTCTAAAATTATACCAGGTTCTGTGTTTCTTCCCCCTCTGCACAAATTCTGCTTTTTAACAGTAATAAATTATCTAGTTTACACAAAATAGAATATATTGGTTGCAGCAGCACTATTAACATGGAATGTAGTAGTTCTGCAGAATTTGGCTTTCGTCTTCTTTTCCCTCCCTCCCACATAGTTGCAGATACATGCTTGGATGCTTATGTGCCTGCTGACAGTCTAGAGACCACAAAGAGCAGACCTCATTTCCCCTTTCCTGGCTGTTCTAGTTTTTGACACACTTTTTTCCTTATTCTCTAGACGCTTACCTGTTAGACCTTGCCTGTAGACATATTGCAAGAAACACAGGGCAGTTACTGAAAATACCAGCTTTCAGCACCAGCCAACGGCACACAAATGCTAGTGTAATGACCACTCTAGCTTAAACCCGTCCAGCAGGAATGGGGAGGAGAAACACCAGAGTCCAGGCAACGCCACACTGGCACAGCCCTCCCAATAGCACCACCAGTGTCCATGGAAACTCCGACATAGCCCATTGTCCATGGAGCAGCGGCCCAAAGTCAGAGTGGCATCAGTCTGACGTTCAAGGAGCCAATCGCTGCATCCACCCAGCCCCAGCGTCAGTGGCCAGAGAAACACTGTCAGAGTGCACTGAGAAGGAGGCAGGGGGCAGGCACAGGGCTAATGCTGGGGTGACATCCCCCTGACAGCCCCTAGGAACGACTAACACAACAACAGTCACCTCTGCCAACATTGGGCAGATACCGCAGGACACCACCCTCCCCACATATACGACACAAAGATGCCACAGCTACCCCACCTCCTGCAGGAGCTACTGTGGTGTATGCAGCAAAGGGGCAAAAGCAAAGAACTGGGCATCCCAGCAGTCAGGGTTTAACTCCCTGTATACCACTCACATGAACACACATGTCCAATAAATACCTGTTGGACCACAACCAAACGCAGATAGAGCAATATCGCCCCTAGAAGAGGGCAACCATGTGAAATAAAACACACACATCTCTCCATGCCAAGGCTTCAAGTCCCTGTGGGAATATTCACCAGCTGGAAGGTGCCCTTTTGCAAGGGGAGGGACTGGGATGATGAGTCACAAGGGGTGCCACTCTCTTGTCCCCCTGCCAGCCGCTACCGATGCAAGCTGCATCAGGTTTCCTTGTGGCTGGGCCAGTCTTAGGTGCAGTCCTGAAAAACAAAAGGGTTACATATGAGAGTTTGGCCAGCAGCACCAACGGTTGCAGCATTCACTGAGAGAGAGAGAGCAGACACTCCCTGCTCCTAGCTGTTGCAAAAGGACAGAATGGTTAGGCAACACAGTTTCTAGCAAAGACACATTTGACAATCCTGAAGGGTCAGTATCGGGGAGGATAGAGACATAGGGTAGAGATGCAGTATCAATACATTATGGCAGTGTTTCTCAAACTGTGGGTCGGGACCCACTTGGTGGGTTGCGACCTGATTTCTGGTGGGCCCCAGGTGATGGAAAGATCAGATATATAATTGCCTCAGCTCCCGCAGTTTGCAAGCTTGTGTAAATATAGGGAGATAGATGTTTGAGTGTCTTTTTTCTGGAGTTTTTTTTCCAAGTCTGTCAATGACAGGTAGTGGGGGCAGGTGAAGACTGGGTCACATAACTAAGCCTCTCAAGGCTATTCATTAGGGCTGCCTCATTACGAGAAATGGATTGAGTTGTTTGCAAATAAATAAATATTACCAGTAAATAGATCAATATATGATTTCTTTCTAGATCACATTTTTTAAGTATTGTAAAGCTAAGTGGGTCCTGATAGAGTGTCATTTTAAAAAGTGGGTCCCGGTGCTAAAAAGTTTGAGAACCACTGCATTACAGCATGGGATTTCCTCCTCTCCCTGGCTTACCTGTGTGCTTGCTTCCTCTGTTGGGGAGGTGAGGTAGAGTCCCACCTGGGTGTTCGTGGAGTCCTCCTGTGGCAGAATCCCTGTGATAAGAGTTCTGAGAAGACAAGTGTGAATAAAATATCTGGCCATGCATGATGTAAGGGACAAGAGATTGTCTCCTCCTGTGCCCTGAGTGCCCTTTCACCATAGTTCCCATGCTGCACATCTTATCACCTAAGCTGTGGTCTCCCTGGCAGGGGCTTAAGTGTGCTGGGGTTGATGTGCTGTGATTGGCTGCACTGGGTAGTCTATATCCTGTGCTCCATTGTAGGAAAGTGAGCAGGGCAAGCAATGGCAGGAGGTGAGATCTTCTCATGTTTTTCCCTTCCCTATTATTCCGTGTGAGTTTACACCTGTCTTTGCCATTGGTGTAGCGTTTTCTCAATGTGGAGGGCATGTCCTGGGTGGACTGCTGCACCAGTGGGGCCTTCTGTGTCTGTGAACATACGCCGTGTCTGTGGCTATACGCCATGGCATGCCCCACTCAGGCTGATGCATCTCAAAGATAGGAACTGGGCTGTTCATGTTGTGTTTTTCCCCCAAGCATGCATAGGTTCCCGTAATACAAATATGAATTTCTAGATTCATCAGTGCAGGCTGTGATCAATGCTGATTTAGCTCTATTCTGTGACCTAGATTAGCACTAACCTGAGGTACATTAACTGGAGCTGCATATTTCAAGAAAGAGACACAGGTTCTCTCCCTCTGTAGTGTGTATTATTGTATTTTTTGTTGGCTGATGAGGGGGTGGAAATGTACAGTGTAATGATGTCAGGTTATGGGGTACATTACACATATATACATACAAAACGTGTTATGCTTGCATGAGAAATTTTGTGTGGTTAATTTTTTGAAACAAATTGACTCATTAAAATTTGTCTATCTAAATGTACATGTTTCGTTTATCCTAAATTGTCCTTAAGGCATACATTTTGGCTGACAGTATCTTCCCACATCTTTTCTTGTGTTGATACATACGAATCTGGCATTTATTTCTCTAGGGGTGCAGTCCTATACTTTCCTGGGAGTAAGGAACACAATGAAACGTACTTCTGAGTAGACATGCATAGGATTGTGCTATAGATTCCTTTGTTTTCTAAGAACCAAATTGTGTCCTCCTCCCCCCCACCCACTGGTGCAGCTGCTCCAAAAAGGAGTGTGCTGTGTCCAGTGGGAGGGAGTGGATCAGGAGGATTCGGAAGGGAAAGGGGATTTAAATCCCTTACCCCTCCATAAGCCTCCCACTCCACAATGGGTCCCTTTGGACCTGCACCAGCAATTTCACTGGCAGTAGTCCAGGGAGAGAAAGGGGCGGGGAGGCTGCTGCCAGAGGGATAGGATCCGGTGTGCACCATTGCCGCCGGATCAACCCCCTCCCACAACCTCCCTGCCCCCATTTCTACCCCCTCCCCACCCCGTTTTGCCCCCTCCCCGCCCCCTCTGCAGCCTTACCTGCTCTGGCATCTGCAGACAGATCTGGCATTGGATGGGGAGCATTGCCGCCTCTCAGCAATGCTCCCAAAATGGCTGGTGATGGAGCGCAAAATGGCTGGCAACAGTCTTCCACTGTTGCAAAACCTTCCATAGTACTGCCCAGTCCTGCGTAGGATTGGGCTGTCAACGTACTTATCTTTGCTACTGGACTGAGGTTTCAACCCTATGCACATTTACTTGGAAGTAAGTCCACTGAATTCAGCTCAACTTCTGAATAAACATGCTTACAGCCCAAATATATTGGACTGCTGCAGAGGCGGAACAAGCGTTCCGCCAGTGCTGACTGCCTTATGGCAGTCATAAAGATCACTCCGGCAGCACACGGAGGCACATGCTGCTGGAGCACCAGCGGGAAGGCCAGAACTTTGCTGCGCACGCTGGTGGATCCCCCTGGACCCGCCGAGGCAGGTAAGTTGGCGGAGGAGGTGGGACAGGGTGGACAGAGGGCAGAATGGGGCAGGGGGTGGAACAAGGCGGCAATGGGGGAGGAACGGAGGTGATTAGGTAGGAGATGGGCGGATCAGATCCAGGAAGATGGCAGGTTTGCCCACAGCGGCATCCACCAAATCCTAGTCCCCTTCCCGGACCCAATCCTGTGGCACAAGTCCATGCAGACTAATCTTCCCTTACCCAGAGGAGACCTCCATGACTGCCCCCCCCCAGGATGCAGTGGTAGACCTTTGGGTGGTGCTGCATCGGCAGGGTGGTGGTGGATAGGATTGGGCTCTTAGTATTGCATTGCACAAAAGTGAGACAGCTTAAACTGAAATAATTATCTAATGTTTTTAAAATGTTAAAATAAATCTTAAAAGTTCGATTTCAGAAAAATGTATTTTACTTTTTTATTAACACAATTTTATACTGCTTCTCTGAGAGATTAAAGCGGTTTATGAGAATAACAAACACGTATTTAAAATATCTATGAACACTAAAAACCAATAAATGTATTTGAAGCATTGGCAAATGTGTACAACGGTAGTGTAATTAAACATTCATTTTGAATGTTCTTAAATACATTATATAGTTCTCTAACATGCTAAATTATATACAGTACATAGAAATGACAATATAATCGTCTGCCATTTATTGCTTTTATTTTCTGCTTCTTTATCCTTGTCATTGCCTTCATTTGCTAAAAGGGTCTGCATTATACTGGTTTAGAATAACCTGTTATCTGTGTAGTGTTTTTGTTTTTGTGCTTAAAAGTCAAGGGGGAGGTGGGGGGGGAGCAGAGCCCCAGGACTTCTCCTACAGTGTATGTGGTGATATCGGCAGGAGCCCACTGGAGCTGCCTTTGAAACTTTTTTCTAAAGGATCTTAGGAGAGAAGAAGCATCAGGCTCAAGCAAGAGGCAAATTGAGAAATGTACCTAGGGGCAACATTTAACATCTAGCATTATTTTTCCCTAAGGCTACCTGAGAGACAGTAGCTCATGCTATATTAAGGCTACAAGGTTATGTAAATTTACCTGGGAGTAAGCCCTTCTGAAAAACAGTGGAACTTCTGAGCAAGCATGCATATGTTTATCCTTATGGGATTTTTTAAATTTAAATTTTGTACATTTGTTTTAAACTATACAACACACTCAAAGAGTTTGGGATGAAATGAGCTAGATCTTTCAACAAAGTGTAGCAAGTTTCAAAGTAGGAAATAAATTATACGCGAGAATAAATAAGGAATAAATTATAAGCGAGAAGAAAACACTCTAATGAAGAACTTTAAAGTTGTTGTTGTTGTTGTTGTTGTTGTATAGTCTTACTGGGGAATGGCCAGCCCACAGTTTATGTGACCTGAAATCCTTGTATTGAATGGCAGGTTCAGGGAGACGACAAAATGCGGAAAGAGAGCCTTACCAGCACCACCCCACATGTTCCTGCCACTGCTTCCATTCCACCATTGATGGTGGCGCTCCAGTCTGTGCTCTGATCCCCTTCCTGCTCAAAGTGAGCAGGAAGAGGCTCCAGGCAGGTAGCCCCTTTCTTCCTCTAGGTCGGAAGAAGGGGGACAACCCTGCCACGGCTGCAACTGCCCCTCCATCCTTACCTCCCGCCTGCTTAAGAAAGCAGCCAAGTGGACTGTGTCCCCATTTTCAGCTTCCCTGGACACAGCCTCCTCCCCCCGCTCCGGTCTTATTTAAGATGATTGTTTTGAGTTATTTTAAACAGGACCAGGGCAGCCAAAGCTGGAGGTAAGAGAAAGGGGCAAAGAGGCTGCTCAGCTTGACTCACCTCCCCCCCCCCCCACATCCAACTGGGGGAGAAGGAGCGGGAAAGCAGGCGCACATCTGGACTAACACTCATGCAGGATTTTCTTTTTCTTTGGTGGAAGGAAGTGGCAGTGGCAGCATTTTGCGTGGCTAGTTTAGGCGGTGTGGAAGCCCTGGCTGGGGCTTGGCATGGTGGTGGGGAGGGAGGCGTCTCATGATGACCTCCTGCACTTCAAAATGTATCGCCCACTGTTTAAATTGTGAGTATATTGCAAATGAATATTTGTGTATCTCCATTGTCTGTGTAGAAGATAAAGTTGACTTGGTAGAAAATACCAGATCAGTGCATGCATAGGAGCTGAACAACATGTTCTAGCCCAAGTGTGGTAAGCCAGATCACTGTTGAAAAGCTGTGACGCAGTGAAGGGAGGCTCTGATTTGCAGTGGGGAAGCAGCAAGCGGAACGGGGTGCTTAGCCTTTCAGCCGTTCACTGCTTTCCTCCTAGAACTCCTTCTCTAGCTGCTTGTCCCCATGATGCGATAAACATGTGCCTGGAACGGAGGCACATGGTTGGGGAGGGGGTTGCAGGGGAAGGTTTCAGTACCCCCTCACATCTGCCGCAGCTTCTTTGCTGTAAATCATGCCTCCCATTCCTGCCACCTCGCACCCATTTGGCTCTAAACACAAGTAAGGCGGCTCACAGCTAACCATGTTGCTCCATCAGGAACAGAATTCCATAAACCAAAGTAGGCCCTAAATGCACCTTGGTTAGGACCAACTAAAATATCACCACATAGTGAGCAAACATTTGAGTTCTTCAGAACTCTTCTTCAGGCTGGATGTTAAGCAAATTCAAAAGTGGGGAGAGACGATCATGCCTACATTTGTCTCTCACCCATGTTTGTTTTTCTTGACATCCAGCCTGAGGAAGAACTCCCAAGGTTTGCTCCCTACACTGGGATATCTTAGTTGGTCCTAACAAAGGTATTGCCATCTTTTGGTAAATTAGGGTAAGGTGTGTGTTTGCTTTCAGTGCCTTTAGCCAAGGGGCATCTTCATAGCTTTTTTCTGAATTCACCCATTGCGATTACAAGAATCAAGTATTTCACACAGAAGGGATGGGGGCTGTCTGTGGTGGAAAGTTTATGAAAGGCTGTGGCAAAGAACATGAGAACTGGAAGATTCTGTTTCAACAAAAGCAGCTAAGAGAAGCAAGCCTATTCTCGCTACAGTGTTAAACAGAGATGGCAACTTATGGCATGAAAGGATACTGAGGTCAGAAGCCAAGCACTCTGTTCCTCTCTGCATAAGAATATAAGCAGTTACTCAGTGACAGCTGTCAGCAGCTGCTTTAGATGTAAGGGATCAGTTTTTTGTGGGAGACACGTCCAGAGCATCTTTGATCCTTGCATGCTCTGCTCTGTTTTTAGAATCCCAGCTGGGGTGCTCTTTTCAAGCGGCTGAAAGAGACTTCTGAGCTCGGAGTGCTGTGAAATGCAGTGCAACGGGACAAGGGTTTGGCACAGCTTCATTCCAGTCCCTGAGAGGCAGGTTAAATATGTTGTTTCACTATACAGTATGTTGCTTCAGAACGGCATGTGTAATACCACAGGGGTAAGAATAAAGGTCCCCCGTATGGTTCTTGATCAAACTCCATACTTAGACCACACACACACACACACACACACACACACACACACACACACACACACAAAAGGATGAGAGAACACACACACACACACACACACACACACACACACACACACAAGGATGAGAGAGAATGCTCTCAGCCACTACTGAAAACGTTTTGGTGTTCTGCCCAGCTTGTCAGCAACAGATCATGTCTTATCCCATAATGTACTCTGTGGGGCGATGCTGACCCAGAACTGTATTTGCAAGAAGCCCTCTACTTTATTCAGAGCATGCCCAATGATAAGGAAAAAAACTTGGAGCAGTGACTGACTACATTTCACAGAAAATACTTTTACACTTCTACTTTTGCCTGCAAAGATTTGCCTTGAAACTTGAATTCTAATTCCCCTTCTGTAATGGCTTATTGTGCCAATTGTCCAGCCTCTGATGAAGATGGAAGCAAGCTGCCTTCCTTGGCAAATAGAAAATGGACACCTTGCCATGAAATGCATTGCTTAAGCATTATAAATGTAACTCTTGATAATGCCTTGTTTGTATACACTGTCTCATGGATTCCAGGGACTACCTCTAAATAGTGAACAATGGATTTGCCCCTTTCAAGGTAAAGTATTGTAATGGACCAGATTTCCATACACGGATTAGGAAGATTGAAGATGTTGAACAGCGACCATGCAGGAATTGGTTATGTGATTCCACTACCCAAATATACAGGATTGAATGCTAGCATAGAAGGAGATCAGCCAAATAATCTTCTCTTTTTTCAGTGCTGCTTCAAATGTAGCATACAAACCATTGTATGCACATCTAACACATTGCATGCTCTTGTGGAGAAACCAACTGGGAAGCTGTTGCAGATTATCTAGACATAGCAAAAGAGACATGTGACCATTCTATGTGATGATCAAACTCCTTTTTTGCAGTTTGAAAGCAGAAGTGTTTTTTTAAGAAGTATCACTGTTGAAATTGCCTTCAGACTGAAAGGATGCCACCATATGACAGGTGTAGGCCCAGTATGTTTTCACCACTCCGATCTGCCCTTATGATTAAAGGTATTTACAACCCTCACGGTCTCTATGGTTGAAGAGCATAAGCAGAGACATCACAACTATTTCATTGAAGAAAAGAGTGCTGTAATTTAGCAAAATGTGATACAGTATAGGATTGAGCTGCAAAATTAGATTGCTGCTTTCACCAGTACATTGGGGGTGGGAAGATATGAAGATGGGCAAAGTTTGCCCATTTGCACTAGGGGCAGGGGAAAGAGGGCATTGCTCTATGTTGCCTTGCAATGTGGGGATGTTGCTGAATTTTCCAGCACTGTGCTGCAACACAGCAAGCTGACACATTCAATTGGCTGTGCAGCACAGGAACACATCCCCGTTTTCCCAGCAAAGTAGGCAGCAGCACATCACTGGTAGCATCCCTGTGTTGCCTTGGCAACTGGGTGTCTGTCTTCTGGTGTTGCACAAAATGGTTCCGTTTAATATCACAGAGGCAAGATCTGTGTGGCTGTGAATTACAAGCATCCATAGCATAAATGAATTAATGGCATGTTTGAAGGGGAATTGTTTTCAGCAGGACATCTTGTACATTCCTGCCTCCCCATTTTGCCCTGCATTTCTTATTTAGTTATTTTTATTTCTGTATTTATATACCGCCTTTCTTATCCTCAGATTGCTCTTCAGATATTATTCAAGGCGGTTTACATAGGCAGGCTTATCTAGATCCGATAAGGATCTTTACAATATTGTTCTGTATAGAACCCCACAATTCCAGCTGGTTCTTCCATGGTGTTCCAAGTCTTCCAATTACAAGACTGATGTGAGCTCAAGCTAAATAACAAAACAAAGCATGCATGCAAAGTTGATGAAAAACATTGGGTTGCTGGGTTGATGAGACTCTAGTTAAATGAAGAGCTCCACACTGGATGAAATTTCAGTGGATAATGAGAAGTAGAACTTAATATTTTTCTGAAACAGTAATTCTGTGACTCACTATAAATTCCTTCATGGGTGATACTTGGCTTGGCCTTCATACTGCCAGGCTAAGGTCAAACTAGATGTGCACCCAGTTGCTCACCATCGCTGGACGTGGGGAGAGCATTCTTTCCCAATAGCAAGAAAGGTACCCATGAAACTTGGCAAAATCATAGTAGGAATGCAGGAGGGTTTTAGTACTTTGCCCCTGACATGGTTTTGATCTCAATCACAGTCCTCCCTCCCCACCATTTTGGGATTTTAAAAGCACTTCATTGACTTTCAATTGTGCGGTTGGGCGGTACCAAGGGAGGACGCTAGGAAAACAAGCTCCCTTGAGCCTACAATCTTTAGATATTTTATTAATCTCTTTTTAACAGTTTTTTTATCAATATTTACTAGCTTAGTTGCTAAAGTTTTACCCTCTGAGTGAGGATTGCCAACCGGTATTTTTGCAAGCAGTATTTGGGCTTTTCGCCAGCACAGACAAGGAGTCGACCTCAAGGACAGCTGGAGATACAGCAAACACGGAGGAACGGACATTTTGTTGAAGAAATAGTGTTTGTTTAACTACAGCGGCGAAGGCCACAGACTTTGGCACAGCCAGGACTGTTCCGGTATTTCAAGGCTTTAACGAGTTGGATAGAATAAGGTAATGAGATTTAATTATGGGTCTGAAAAGGACTCTCCCTAATGAGAGCGAGGGGGGCGAAAGACTTTCCCCGGTCTCCAAACAATCGAGGCTGGATGACTTCTTTGCCCCAGTGAAGGTACCTTCAACGCCGCAGAACAGCTTGGAGCAGCTAGAGGCAGCTCCTGATAAACTCATGGGCCTGAAAAGGACTCTCCCCAAAGAGGGTGAGGGGGGCGAAAGATTATCCCCGGTCTGTAAACAATCGAGGCTGGATGACTTCTTTGCACCACTGAAGTTACCTTCAAAACCGCAGAATAGCCTGGAGCAATTGGAGGCAGCCCTCAATAAACTTGTGGACTCCCCGCGGCAATTCCCCAGTGAGGTTCTACAGGGGAATGAAGGAGTAGCTTGCCAGAGAGCCACAAGTAACTGTGTGGAGACAGAGGAGTTTAATCTTCTAGCACAACGGGCCTTTTTGGCAACAGAGACATTACAGAGAATTTTCTCCCACCTCGAGCAGATTAAACGATTGTTGTTGGAAAGGGAGAAAGGTACCCAGTTGGAGAACCCGCAGAAACCTATAGGGCAGAACAAGGAGGGCGGAAACATCAGTAGAAGGCCCCCTGTGGCACAAGTCACCAGAAAATCTACCTGGTCAACTGGTGGTCAAGATTCCACCACGCTTGTTTACGAACCTAGAAGCATAGCTGTCACTGTGTCTCTGTATAGGGGGAGGCGTATGGACTGGTCCTCTAAATGGAGTGCCAAACAACATCTTGCCTTCCTCCTCTGTATGCCCGTTACCACCATTGACATTCAGGTGCTGGAAACGCTGCCCAGTATATATGGCCGGGACCAATTTCTTATTTACTTTGGCTCAAATAGAATCCCGAGCCAGCTCCTGGCTCAAGCCCCTGAGCTTGTGGGCTTTGGAATTCGACCCCAACGTCACTTCAGAGTTTCCTCAATCCAGAGGCTAATTCCTGCTCTCTCCAAGAGCAAGAAAGAAGAGGTACGAACAATTCCACCAGTAAACCTGCTGTGGAGCCCAGAAGGTCCTTCTGAGCAGCTGTGCACTCTAATGGATCATCCAGTGCCCACTGATTTACCCTCGGCAATGGAGGTGACGAATTCGAATGTCCCTAACCCATCGGTTACTGCAGAACAGCTACGCTCCCATTTCATTAATCCTCAAACAGAGCCATTTGACTTCAACGTGGGATTAACAGAAGACGAGGCAGATGCCAAGTTACTGAATGGCTTTTTCCACCTGCCATCGAGTGAGCAAGAGTACCTGATTTCTCGCCTGGAACTATTGGTTTTATCCTTAAAAGCAAAGAAACAGGCATCTTTGGGCAAGGAGCATCAGTGTGGGATGGGCCTCCCAGCCTGCACTATACAGAGAGAGATTCCAACGTCCACGGGAGCAGCCCCTTGTGAGGCGAATTGTTATCCACTTCCATCAGTCATAATTAACAAAAAGCCAGTGTTTTCCAACGTAAGTGTACCCTCTGATGCCCCTGGACTTTGCCTGATATCGGAAGGTGTTAGCCCTAATCATCATCAGGAAGCTCAAACACCAGTTTGACTGTGCAAGTCAGGTGCAACGAAATTGTTGGAAATTGCCTCTTGGAACATCGCTGGTTGGACTCGATGTAAAAGCCAGGACTATCCTTTTTTCCATCGGAACTATGATGTAATCTTATTGCAAGAGACATGGACGGCCATTTAGGATAAATGGCTATCATGCCTATAGTGTGGGGGCAGTTTCGAGGGCGGGGCCGGGGAGGCTGAAGGGGGGACTGGGCATTTTGGTTTCCACATCTCTTAATGTAAGGTGCAGAGAGCTGCACCCCTTAGCCCATCAGGCCATGGCCGTTTGTCTTGAATTCGGTGCCATAAGACTTCTGGTAGTCAATGTGTATCTCACCCCTCAACAAACTAAGGCCCAAATTAATAAGATCTGGGATGACTTGGAACAGTACATCGATGATCTAATTCTGGAAAATTCAGCGGATCAGGTCCTTTTGGCGGGAGATTTCAATTCTCGTATTGGCCCATTTGTTCACCCCCTGGAGGGGAGATTGGTAGGGCATATAGAGGAACAGGGTGATACCCAAGTTTCTCTTCATTACCCGCGTCTTTCCAAGGACAGTAAGGTAAACCTTGCTGGCTCCCGTATGGTAGAATCGGCCATGAGACTTAATCTCTACATTCTAAACGGGGCCACGGCGGGGGACTATCCAGGGGAATTCACTTTTTTAGCAGGAGCAAGGTGTAGCACCATTGACTATTTTCTGGTTAGCGAAAATTTATCATCCTCAGTTAGGAGGATGCAGGTGCTCCCAGATCTAGACTGTGATCACTTACCTCTCCTCAAGGCTGGAGCTCCCATTCCAACATGCCCATCTTAAAAATTTGGCTGGAACATCTATTAAGCCCTGGAAACGCGAGGGTTGCCGCGTCAAGTGGACCCCTCAGCTCGACCAAAGGGCTAAAGAGCTCCTGGCAGAAGAGACTAACGTGGCCCTCCGAAGGGCCATTATGAGTAATCAGGAGGGAAATGTTTTCCTGTCTGCTTATAAGCAAATTATTCAGGGGTTGAAGCCTTTATTGGTGCAGGAGTCCAGCCCACAGGCCAATCAAGCACGAAGGCATTCAAAAAGGTGGTTTGATGGGGAATGCCGTGAAGCCAAGCGGATGCTTAACTCTGCCTACCAGGCATATCGAACTGCCCCTGGCTTTGACACCCCAGCCTTCTGTCAACATATTCTGGCACTTAAAAAATCCTACAAAAACATAGTGGCCAGGAAGAAGAAGGCAGACATGATGGCAACCTGGGAGCAACTAATTCAATCAGCTAAAGAGAGAAATACAGCCCATTTTTGGAAATTGATAGCCATTCATTCATTCATTCAAGGACACTTCACCTTTAGACTCACTTATTTCGGCCAATACTTGGGAACTCTATTTTCAAAAGCTTTATGCTGATTCATCCGGCATTGGTCCTCTGCAAAATTTAGACGATCTCCCTCAATGGCCCCCAGTTACTGTAAAGGAAGTCACAGTACTAATTCAACAACTTAAAAGAGGTAAAGCTCCTGGCATTGACAGCATCCCCCCTGAGCTGATAAAAAACCATGTGGACTGGTGGGCCCCGCTTTTAGCTTCCCTTTTCACTAACATCAACACCACGGGACGGATACCGGAGGACTGGCGACAGGCTGTTATAGTCCTATTTTTTAAGAAAGGCAAGAGGGATGACCCAGCCAGTTACAGACCAATAAGCTTACTGAGTATTATCAGTAAGCTTTATGCAAGTCATCTCTTAGGTAAGCTTAAAAGTTGGTCAGAGCAGGAAAGCTTGCTGGCAGACGAGCAAGCCGGATTTAGGGAGGGCAGGAGCACACTAGGTCATTCCTTGATTATGCAACATCTGGTGGAAAAATATACAGCCAATAATCTTAGTTCCATACATGCTGCATTTATTGACCTAAAATCAGCCTTTGATTCCATCTCTAGGGTCAAACTGTGGCAGAAACTGGAGGGTATGTCCATTGATCGTAGATTATTGTGCCTGATTCGAGCCCTGTACTCCAATACATCCCTTAAGGTAAGATGCACCCAGTATGGGCATCTTACAGAACAAGTTCCAACCTGTAAAGGGGTAAAACAGGGCTGCGTCCTAGCGCCTCTTCTGTTTAACATCTATGTAAATAGCCTGGTGGAGTACTTGGATTCACCTGATTTCCATCCTCCAACGTTAGCCAACCGTAAGATACCTGTGCTGCTATATGCGGACGATACAGTCATCCTCTCACGAACACCAGTGGGACTTAGAAGGGCCTTAAAGAAGTTTAATACTTATTGTGACGATAATCAGCTTGTCATTAACTACTCAAAAACCAAAGTTTTATCCTTTGCCAAGAGGCCAAAAATCAGGGCCTGGAGCATCAACAGCCACAAGATTGAGCAGGTTTGCACCTATAAATACTTGGGGGTAATGTTGCAAGCGACTGGAGCCAGAACTGCCCACCACAAGTACGTGGCCGAGGTAGGCCAGAAATCTGCTCGTGCAGTAGTCAAGTTTTTTAACACCAAAGGTGGCCATTATTTGCCTGCGGCAATTAAGTTACATCAAGCAAAAACCCTGCCCCAGCTTTTATATGGGACAATTCTGGGGCCCCTTTCCTCCAGTTTCGCCCCCTTGGAACGGGTGCAATCCAAGTTTTTAAGATCTATATTCCAGGTGTCCAGCTATGTTTCCAATGGAAGCTTGCGCTTGGACTCTGGCCTGCTCAAGGTTGAGCAGGCCTCTATTAATACTTGGCTAAACCTAAACTTTAATGCCCAGAGCCTAACATCACTAGTACTTCAAGATAACTTTCAATCGTCATGGCTATTGGCAGTTCACAGGAAATTGAGACATCTGGGACTCTCCCCTGAGGTCGTGCTGGCAATGGACTTTTTTCAAGCAAGAGCAGCCATAAGGCAAAGGCTGCTTGACACAGAGCGGCAAGAGGACATCAGCAGAACCCCACACTTTTTAGCTGCAGAGGACACTAGATATAAAGTAGCGCCAGCAGCCTATCTGTCACTGCTGGAGCTCCCTACGCATAGGAGGGCCTTTTTTTTTGGCCAGGTGGAGAGCCCTCCCTTCGGCATTTTTGGAGGGCTGTTTTAGAAGGATTCCAATATCTGAAAGGGTTTGCCCGTGTGACTCAGGAGAAGTGGAGACAATAGAGCATGTCCTGTTTCGCTGCCCATTTTATCAGGGGCTGCGCGCTAGGTTTATTTTCCCCTTTATTAAAAAATATCCCAGTCTGACTGACGTGGAGTTGGCCAAGATGCTCCTCATGGGAAAAAGCCCCTGGTTTACTATCCAGTGTGCACATTTTTTGGCAGCTGCTTGCAGAACTCAAAAGAGCATTGTCAATATCGAGGGAAAATTTTAATTCTTATTTATGTTCTGTTTGTTCTTTTTTTGTGTAGTGCTTTTTACTTGTTTTAACTTAGGCCTGTTATTTGATGTTTTGATGCTGTTGTGTTTTGCTGTTTTATGTTGCTGGTCATTGACCGTAATAAACTATTGGATTGGACTTTCAATTGATTTTTTTTTAACTGAAAAAAAGCCCACTCATGAGACCACCACTGGGATCAAACACAGGAGGAGGGAGTACTAACATGCAGTTTTGCCAAATTTCATGGCTCTCCCATCTTGCAATTGGAAAAGAAAGCTAACCCCACATTCAGTGACATTGCATGATTAGAGGCATGTCCAGTTTGGCCCTGTGACGGGATGCTTAATGTCGGAGCTGCAACAAGTGACTTGGCACAAGCCACTTGAGGAACCGAATTAATGGGTGAAAGACTCGTCATCTTAGAGGCAAATCTTTTACCATCTGCAGTGAGCTCCTTGAGCAACAACAAGCTTTCCAAATCATACAACAACAAAATTAGCTGAGCAGTACATTGAAAAGGACAGAGAGGCAAAGGCAGGTCACATACTCGAAGCTGAAGAAATAGACTCTGTAAAATGTAGTTGAAAAGATGACCAATAAGGTAAACTCTCAGATTGAAAGAAAGGGAAAGACTCTCAGATTGAAAGAAAGGGTCATCCAAAAGAAGATTAATGGATAATTTAACAGCTATTCAATTTTCAAGAAAGACAAAGAACAAACTGCATTGCATCAGAAAAGGGCTAGAAATGATGATTGATGGAATGCTTCCAGTAAGTGTTGAACAAACCAGAATCACAACCTACATCTGGCCGGCAAATTCCCAGCTGAAGGTAAGTCTAAAGAATTAACTAAGGATAAAAGACTGATATAAACTGATTTTCAAAATCTATTTTAATAGTGAGGCAGCAAGTATTGATTGCTCTTTGAAAGAAATTGTGAAAGTAAATGGGTAGAGTTATCTTGTGTTTTGCCCAAATCTCTTTGGTTATGAGACGAAAGGCAAATTGGGGAAGCAGACTGAAGCCCCTGGTTGCAACCGTCAAACCATTTATGGCAGGGCAACTCTGGAAGTGGTTTAAGGATCGCAGCCTATATTTATATCCGAAGCCATCATTCCTGCTTGCAGAGAAGATGATTAGATCAGGTGCTCCATGCTTATGAAGTATTAAGGAGTAATGAGATGTTTGCCTCATAAACATAGCACCACATAATTTGGGTATATGTTCAACAGGAGATCCATCTCTCTCCTCCTTAACAACATAACTTTTAGGAGTATGCATTCGTTTGAAGATGAATACTAAAATACAACAAACAGGGCTCATTTACTTCTGCTTGACGTTTGGCCTTGAGCCAAATTAAGTGAACCACTCTCAAGGGAGCAGTGATCCATTTTGGTGTCCAGGTCTGCTTCGGTCCCTTGGTTTTAATTTCCCCAGTCAGCTGCACCTAAGACAGGGGAGGGGGCAGAAAAATGATAGCATAAACTCGCCATTCTTGAACTTGGACACATTCTAATCCAAGAGTGCCATAGGGCTTCTTGAGACATAGAAGCTCCAGTTACAGAATGACAGAGTGGAAAGGGGGGGTGGATGTTCAGAAAATAAAATACATAAACATGTACTTTCTTCATTCTAGCACCTGTTCTCTGTGGTGAGGGAGGGATAGGGTCTAACGTTTGTGCTTTCTATAAGTTGTTAGAAATTGTATCGTTTTGTATATACGTAACATTATGAACAAATATTATGTATTACTTCCCTGTCCTGTTTCCCTCTATTACTATTTTATCTATTCTATTTTGCCTTTTACTTCCAGGACACTGTTTCTGAATCTGTTTCGCACTTGCAGATTTTCACCTTCTGCAAAAACCAAGTCTTTTTTTTTCCTATTTAGGTTTATTTTAATTCCTTCCAGCATTGTCTGTCAGAGTCTGCTTGGGGTTTGAGGATTTTACTTTTATATGATTTTCTCCCCATCTAACCCAATTCAATCTTCTTTATATTCTAAGCAGAGAACAATTGTTCTAAGCTTATGAGATTGTATTTTGGACGACTTTCTTAGGCGGGCTTAGGCAGCAATTTATTAGATATCAAAGTTCTACCCCAGTATACACCACCCCACTCCCAAATGTTTGTTTTCCCCAGCATCTTGGTGGCTTCTTTATAAGGGAGAATGTCTTGCCTTCGCTTTATCATAAGCATTTCATTTGAATCTGAACTCTGCTTTCCACTGATCTACTCTCAATTATTTGTGTTTCAATGTTCAAAACTACAGTACAGTTCTACTACAATTATCACAGGACTGCTGACCACAATGGCAGCCCTGAGGCAAGCTGTCTTCTTTCTATAATATTTAGTACAGCTTGCTCCCACATCTTGACATCATTATCCTGTCCATTCTCCATTGACATCAAAGATGTCAGGACACGGTGTAACGGCCCAGTCCTGTGGGCCTTGTACAACAGCGGATCAGAGTTCCACTGTCGTAAAAGGCCCAGCGACGGCTCAAGCATCATACCACCATCACACGCAATGAGCCGCTTATGGAAACAGCTAGCAGCTCCCCCATGCACCAGAACTGCCCGGATGCTGCAACAGACGAGGTATATCAGTGGCGTGGGCAGTTTAGGGGAGGATCAGAGTGGGGAGGGGGAGGAACCGGGGCAGTTTGAGGGAGGGAGGGGGTGGATCCTGGTGGCAGCGACATGCGCAGGATGCTATCCTCTCTTTCGTTGCCCGATGCACCCCTTTCCTCTCATACTTATGCCAACTACATAGCTGTGGTGTAGGTTCAGTGAGACCCATTGCCAACAGGCAGCTTAACCAAAAGGCAAGTAAATTTGTAAATTTGCTCATTTGTCTTCTGGTCAACCCCCCCCCCACACACACACACAGCATGCATCACACACTCCATTGGCGTGGCTGCATGCTATGGAGTGGTGGGGATATGATTGGGCTGTAAGTTGTATTAGACATTATAGAGAAAGGAGGAGGAAAATTCTATTTTCAGTGGCAACCTCATGTTTCTTGTAACTTAATTCCACCCCAGGGTCTGTTCCATACGCTGCCCCTTAGCACTTTCCTGCCATGACTTTTTTTTACCGTTTTCTGAAGCGGTTTCCCTTCTTTCTTCATCTTGCCTAATGTGGCACTGCATTTCCCATGGCCATGCCACCTGTTCCTGCCACAGGCCAATGTGTAACACAGTCCTTTCATAGGAAAATGTTTTGGTTGCACAATGTGACATGTTTCAGTCCCCCCGCTTTTTTTTTTTTAAGAAAAGATCAGACACGTGCGCATATTCAGTCCTATTAATCAGTTCTTGGAGGGAGGATTAGGAGTCAGTGCATGCTCGCCTGCATAGTTGCACAGGTACATCTGCACACAAGGTATTGTCATTGTTTCCTTATCCAGTATCTGACAGTGTTGAAAAGAACAACTCTGGGGAAATGGCAAAATACAGAAGAAAAAGAAATAGGCCTGGCAAACTTAAAATGTCCACCAGCGTATTACTGACCCAAAATAATGAAATATTTTCATCTTGCTGTGTGCTGTTGATGGCGACCAATATATTATTGACTAGAGCTAATTCCAGTAAAGACAGTACCCCCACAGTAAGCACTGGGGGAGGGGGAGTCTCAATGGAAAGGTGCTGGAGCTCAGTGTGGTCAGGTAATGCTGACAGTTCACACTGATTAAAGCTGAAAGGCTTAAGAAGCAAAAAAAAAAAGTCAGCTTGCATGAAGAACCAAAGAACTCCTCCAGTCTGCATTGTGTGGTCTATGCAGAACAAGAAATTATGGTAAATAGATATAAAGGTAAAGGTGACCCCTGACAATTAAGTCCAGTCGTGTCTGACTCTAGGGTGTGGTGCTCATCCCCATTTCAAAGCCGAAGAGCCAGCGTTGTCCGAAGACGCCTCCGTGGTCATGTGGCCGGCATGACTCTCCTTGCCGCAGCGCGTAGCATGCGGCTGGAACATGGAGCGCTGTTTACCTTTCCGCAAGCGGTACCTATTTATCTACTCACATTAACATGCTTTGGAACTGCTAGGTTGGCAGGAGCTGGCCAAGCAACAAGAGCTCACCCCGTCGCGGATTCGAACTGCCAACCTTTCGATCGACAGCTCATGGTTCAGCGGTTTAACCCACTGCGCCACCTTTTTAAGTCAAAGATATACGTTGACATAAACAAAAATTGGGCTGAATTGTATGTATGAGGCTGCAAAAAATGAAATATAATCATTCCCACTATGCAAAGGGGGTTTACAACGCCTATCGGCAGCACAGTTAATGAGCAATGGCATGATAGTGGCAGAAAAGTCTCGTGCTTTGGAAAAAGGCAGGAATTGGAGAACAATAAGTGGGTAATGATTGGAGGCTGATTCTAAAACCACATCTCCCTAACAAACTGCAACATGACACCACTTTATCACACACAGGTTATAGCATTGCAGTACCAATACATGGGAAAAAAATGTTCTAAAACAAGTCTAAAATAAAACAGAGAAAAGATGGAACTAACACCCACAAACTATGATTTGGCATTGGTACTGCCTGGATTCACAGCAATCCATGCAACCTCGTACAATATCAAAAAAAGGAGGAAAATGCAGAGGGAAAATTCTTATTTTATGTAAATTCAGAAAGTTTCAGGGTCATTTGAAACAAATGAATCCATGTGTTTTCCATGGAATAACCTAGTCAGCAAAACACAAGCTGCAATATAGCTTTGACTTGATTAACTTACGTGAGAGAGTTTCACATGCTTACACCTTTCGTCTCTCTAGAGTTTCTAGTCATTAGGTTCTCTCTCAATTGCCTATACAGTAAAAATGATTCATTAGAACTTGATACATCAGGGGAGTGGTGTGAACATTGTGGCCTACAGCTTTCTGATACTCTGCTCAGTAATAAAGAAGAATTTATATGGTCTTATTGCACATACACACTTTACAAGTGTTAGATCTGCAGAAAGATGACCATGTGCTGTTATCTTGTCAAAGCTCATGAATTAAACAAGCTCAGAACTGGTCAATATTTGGATAGAAGCCCTGAAGAAAAAGCTACATTGCAGCAGAAAGTTCTGCTTGTGATTTACTGGGTGACACACTGTCCAGTGAAACAGTTTGGGACTGGTTTTAGGGGGCAGTGGGATATGTTCTGCTTGCTGTCTAAAGCTAGGCTTACCAGATCTCCAACCGGGATAGAGTGCTAGACCTTTAGGAGAAGGAATGTGGGCAGGAGTAGCTTGTTAAACCCTTAGAGCACAATCCTAGGCATATCTACTCAGAAGCAAGCCCCACTGAACACAATGGGGCTTGCTTCTGAGTAGACATACCTACCATAGGATTGTGCTCTAAGGTTTAACAAGATACACCTGCCCACATTCCTTCTCCTAAAGGTCTAGCACTCTGTCCCCCACAAGTAAGCCCTACTAGATCACAGGCCTCCAAAATATAGCACACAGTTGGACTAAAGGCAAACTTTGGTGCAGATGACCACTTAAGCCTCAACTCCACCCACAGTCAGGAAGGAGACATATATAAGCAGTAGCATTAGGACTTTACTGGCCCATTTCTTGAAAGTGCTTTGTAGAACCAAGATTTACTCTACTTTGCAAACTCAAATGATTCAGTGGATCAAGAGATCCGTTTGGATGTGTAGGACCTAGGTTCAAGTCCCATCTTTGTCACAGAGTTGTAGTAGCATTGCCTTGAGAAAGTCGCTGTCTCTCTGGCACAATCACAGTCTACAAATTGGAAATAATAGTGACCCTCCTCACAGAATTGTTGTGATGGCAAACAACAGCATTGTAAAGCACTTTACAAATTAAAGCTGCTGTATAGAGGGTTAATGGTAGAAGTTGTTACGCTATGTATGTGGATTTGAGAGCAAGAGAAATAAGGGTATTTGTAAGATAGTTTGAATCCTGGGGAGGGGGGAAGGTGAGTGAGTGAGTGGGTGGTAGGGGAGGCATTCCAAAATTGTGAGTCCCTTAATTGTATCAAGAGTTTGGCAAGCAGATTCATGTTCAGAGGCAATGTGCTCCTGAATACCAGTTGTCAGGAAGCAAACAATGGCAGAAAACTGTCACCTTGGTGCCTTGCATGTGGGCTTGTGTCACCTTGGTGCCTTGCAGAACCATCTGGGTGGCCGCGACTGGAACCAGGATGCTAGGCAAGATGAACCCCTGGTCTCCTCCAGCAGAGCTCTTCTTACGATCTTGTGCTTCTTGGGAGAAGGTCTCCAGCTATGGCATGAAAGCCTGCAAAAAGAATACATTCCTCTATCTGTGATTACATACAGTACTCCCCCCCCCCCATCCGCTGGGGATATGTTCCAGGCCCTTCCATGGATACTTGAAACCGTGGATAGGAGCGAACACCCCCTCCATGGTTTCCTGAGGGCTCCCTGCCCTGCCTCCCCTGTGGGCAGGCGTGCGCGGCGCCCCCAGCTCTTATTCTTCTTTCAGCAAGCTTTGTTTCTTCCTTAAAACAAACAGAAGCAGCCTCCATTGCAGGCAAGTAGAACAAGACTAAGTCCTAGAGAGGCTCTGCAAGGTTTCTGTTAACCTTGCAGAGCCTCTCTAGGACTTAGTCTCGTTCTACTTGCCTGCAATAAGCAGCCAGAGGCTGCTTCTCCTGTTTGTTTAAGGAAGAAATGAAGCTTACTGGGGAAAAAGTAAAAGCCGGGGGGGGGTCCCCGTGATCCGTGGATAACTGAAACCGTGGATAGTGAATCCGTGGATATGGGGGCCCACCTGTAGTTCACACATTACATTTGTCCGCATGAATCTATTCCCAAGGAAGGTCAGGACTGCTTGTGAAGACAAAAAAAAAGTTCTGTGAACCTCATTGGTTCCTGAATGATTAATAGGACTAAAGGAGTGCAAGAGATTTCAATCACATTTTTTTAAAATGAACTACCACCCAAATATATTGTCATCATTGCAAGTCATCATTTATTAATACGGTCAAAGACCAACAAGAACAAAGTACAACTATAATGGTAGAGAACCATGACTATCTGTTCCATTCACCCTTTTAGCATTAAAACCACTTTGCCGATGTTCATTTATTCTTATGCTCTGCCTATGCTGATGGCCATGTGCAATTCATTGGGAAAAAAGGAAAATATTTCAGCTCTATAGCATACTGTGTCATTAAAAGATCATTAGTGTGGTTTTATTTCTTAAGTAGCAGCCAGTGTCAGATTTTGGAGACCAAGTCAGACTAAAATTCGTATTTTTATTACAGTAGGAGTTGGATACTAGCTTTGAAATATCAATTATTAAGGGAATGAATGAGAGCAAACAGAGTTGTACAAGCAACTGGCATTCAGCAAAATGGAGCGTGATGTGTACAATAAAGAGTGAAAAGCACAGAACCTCAATTGTTCTCTAGCCAAAAGACCTAATGTGTAGCTCAGGGTTAAATTGGTGGCTTGATTCAGATATGGGCAGGTGCTAAGAAAGTAATTTAGTAAATGTTCAAGGAATCTGCTGGGAGGAGAGAAATGTGTTACTTTTGAGATAATTTCCCAGAAGCTTCATAAAAGAAAATTGATTGCAGGGATTTGATAAGTAAAAGAGAGCCAAAATATATAGTAATCAAATGAGTTTTTAATTACATATCAGGCAGATATAAAATCCAAATACTGTACTTTGTATCCAGAAAGTCTAAGAGTAATGCTTTGGTAGCTGAATTATTTTTAAAAGGCTAATTTCCATAGGAATTATAGTTGTGCGTTTAATTAAAAGAGTGAAGCTGTGTCCCCAAACCAAAGTGTACTAAATACACAAATAGGGCTTAAATATCAAAGGAACCTCTGAAGAAAGATGTTTTATATCCTGTACATAAAATCTACCCTTTGGAGTATTTCTAATCCAAATGTCGCCTGATTAATGTGCATAACAAATGGCAGTGTTTTTAATTACACTATATATTTAACCACTATTCTATAGAAGTAATTGCCTATACTTTACCTACGACTGAAAATCAAGGATCAGGGAAATATCCCCCTCAATTTCTTTTACTCAATTTTAATAGTCCTAGGCAGTCATGAAGAGGATTTGAAGTAGTGTCTTCATCCTTCTTAGGTAATCTGTATATACCCAAGTTGCTAGGCTCTTTAATATATACAGTCAATTCTCGTTATCCGCTGGGGTTAGGTTCCTGGAAAAACCAGTGGATACCAAATCCATAGATAGGGAGTCATTGATCCTATGGGATCAATGGGGTTAAAGGGGGAGGGGGAGCCTACTTGCCAGCAGCGGAGAACCTCATAATGCCAGCAGAGACATTCAAAATGGTGCCTACAAATAGTATAGATAGCTTCAAAATGACCGTGGGAAGCTTCTAAAGGTCTCCGCTGGCATTCTGAAACTATCTGCGCTATTGCGAATATATATATAATACACACACACACACACACACACACACACACACACACACACACACACACACACCAGTAGTTACTATGACTATTCTGAGCTACAGTATGACTATTCTGAGCTACAGTATGTATATTAACACCTACCCATGCATCCCCAAAACAGTTACAGAACGTTTAACTGTTGGCTGTGACACATCCACTTCCCAACTTGGTACCAGAGTAAATGGGAGTTGGAGCCTAAATGTAACTGAAATGAATACATGGTTTATTGGTGGGATTGATTACACTAGCAGGGAGTGGGAGCAGAAGCATGTAAGCAACACAGTCACAGTAACTGCGACGTCAGGTTGGGCATACTCTGGACCTGGCTACCTCCTGGGCAGGTTACCAGTGATCTATTAGTAGAGGAGATTAATATCACTCGGTTGATGTGGTGGTCAGATCACCACCTGGTAGGGTTTCTGCAGGGATGGAAGACCTATTGGGAAGATCTGCCCTTGGAAGTTGATGGATCTAGATCAGCGTTTCTCAAAGTTCTCCCCACAAGTAGGGGAGAACTTTGAGTCTTTGTGAGGGTGGGGACAGAGACGACGGCACCGAAGGAAAAGTGATCTTTTTTAACTTACCTGGCAGAGCTCTGGAGGATGCGGGGAGGCCCGCGGCCCCCTCTGTGGGTCTCCCTACACTGTAGATCGCCACTCCGACAGGTTTGCGACCACTACTGGTTTTTGTAGTTCTTGAAGCTCTGTTGTAAAGTGAATCCGTTCTTAAGTGAGTCTTCAGCACCATCTAGTGGTCAATTTTGATATAGCGCATATAGCCTACATAATGTTATGCAATACAGTGCAATTGTAATAGAGAATGAATGGCAAATACTCCAATCTGGCACTAGAGTCACGCTTTGATGTTCAGCGCCAAACAGCTGGTGGGCTGGGGACTTTAAAAGACGCATCTGGAGTACTTGCCATTCATTCTCTATTACAACTGCACTGTATTACATTGACAGGCAGCCCGATCCTGCTTATAATGCGGCGGCTGGCCAAAATGGGCCAGCAGAGGCTCACCTCAGGGGAAGGGGACATTCTTCCCCCAGGGGAAGGGGATGTTATTTAGCTGGCGCACGTCCAGGGAGGCCATGTAAGACCAGCCTGGGAAGGGGACGGGGATATTGACACAGTCCGGTGTTAATATCCCCACCCCCTCCCAGGTCAGGCCAGCCAATGACCCCCCACCCCTGCCACCCTCCCCACGCTCTCCTGCCACCTGGTGCAGGGCTTATCTGGGTCGAGCGGTGTGGAGTCCGGGAGACAGTGGATTGAATGGCACACTTTCGCAACACCTAAGGCCGACGGAGCACATGCTCCACCAGCCTAAAATTGGGCTGGATTGTGCCCTCAATTGTGCTTTTATAGCGGTAGCGACGTTTTGTAAGGTACTGTACTGCAGATCTTTGTTAAAGAACCATCGTTAACTAGATGACACCTGTAATAAGATTCTTGGGAGGGGCAAAACCCACCCAGTGCTCCCCCTACCCCTAACATTGATATGTGTGTAAAGATGGGTGTACTGGAGGATATGCCATTCACACTTTCCATGCTTGTGTGAGAAACACCAATGTAACACCAGCAAACACATTTGCCATGTAAAGTGGTCATTGCCACAGAGATGTTTGGTGAGAGGACGTTTGTTAAGGGGTCAGATCTGCTGTCTTCGTTTTGATGTCAATGGATTTGCATGGAAGGACTGTTGGTTTTGGAAGAATAAACAAGAAGTTCTTTATTTTGCTTACTTTATCTTGTTTCCAAAGAGTGCACATCATCACCACCAACCTCCTTTCCGTCCCAGGGATCCTAAAGTCTGATCTTACCGCAATTTACTCCTAGCATTCCGGAATGGTGTGCATGAACAAAAGTCTTCATATCTAATAAAGCTTTGAGAGAGAAGTCGTTTCATGGAGCCCCATGGCAAAAAGAACTGAGCAAATATGCCATGTTTTGTGTGGATGGGAATTAATTAATGATTTGTGATTCTTTTGCTTTCTTCCAGGCTTTAGTGAAAGTGAATGGAAAACTGAAGCCCATGCTAGATTCAGTGGCGGTCAATAGAACGAAATGGGAGGAACTGCACCAAAAAGGACTGCTTTCCCAGGCAGCAGCAACAACATCGGCCTCTTCCTCCTCCTCTTCTAACTTTGCTGTGTCTCAGGAGCACATGAATTAACCCTGCAAATGTTTGCTGCTGCAAGGATAAGAAGCATCTGAAAGGCTGGTTGAAGCTTAGTCTCATCATTTTTTTTAATAAAATGCTATCACAGATGCTTAATTTGAACTACCGTGATTTGGCTGACCATGGTTTAGCTTTTTTCCCTGGAAGCTCACATGGTCAGGAGGATCTGCAATGAGGCTGCATTGGTATCTGCAGTAACCTGAAAGACTTGGCGCAGTCTGCATTTGGTCAGCTTTACTTTATCTCAGCTGCTGCTATGGAACCGACAAAACATGGCCACAAAGGATTGCCATAACAGGAGCTTACAGCTTAGTGAAATGAGTAAAAGAGCACAGCTGAAATTAAAAAAATGATTGAGGCATCTGCAAGGGGCCTGCTGGAAAAAAAGAGAATACAGTAGTTTGTTATAATAACTTGGGGTTGCATCTCTCTAGCATTTGCAAATATGAAACAGTTATACCTGCATTTGTGATGTTAATCCTTTCACCCCTTTTTTCTTCTATTATGCTTGAATGTTCAGAGAAGCCTGCTTTGTATTCTACAGAAGTATTTTTTTTTTTACAACAAAGCTTCATATGATTGATCAGGGCTTTTAGAATTGCCTATCTTTGCTACATTTAAGGGGGGGGAGGGGAATGAATTTTATTACATTTAAAAACATCAACCTGTTCCAGCTTCCTTAAGAATTTCATATTAGCAATGCAATTGAATTGCTCTGCAGGCGGAAATGTACATAAAGGTAAAATTTCTGCATGGTAATCTGGGTTCTTTTAGAATTTTGTTTTAAATACCCATCTTAAAGCTGCTTTGCACCCCTAAGAAAAGAACCAATGGTGTTTCATGACAATTGCATAATAAAAGTGAAATCTGTTGCCTTCTGGTACAGACTTTACACTCTAGGATATGGATACAGTTTCCTGGTATGTTTTCTGAATTACATTATTAACTTCTGATGATTCCTGTTCAGGATTAGTGTGGCACTTGAGTGCGTCACAAATGGAGCAATGACTACCTCTTTTCTGGCCAGTTATTTATTTATTTATTTTACAATAACATGTCAGTCTAATACATTGTTGCAGCTATCAGAAATCCAGTCAAAAATTGCATGTGCTAAGGTATGGTTAAAGTTTTGCTTGTGTGTGTGTGTGTGTGAAATCTGAAATAAGACATTTGAATCCTGTTTGACAGACATAAAAGTGAAATATATCCACAGGCATGTTTACTCTGAAAATGAACTCACATCTGTTTAGCACAGCATCAATTGCTCCCCTCTCAAAAAAAAAAAAATCCAGTGCTGGCACGACAAACTACAAGTCCTCTACTCCCTAATTAGACTTGGAATTACTATACACACAATGTCAACGTTCCACTCACACAGCCAGTTTGGTGCATTGAGAATATGGGTGGGTCTGCACCAATATACAGACTTCACCACATGTCCAGACCAGCACAACTCAGCCAACACTTATTGTGCAGTTTTGTGAGCTGATGGGCATACAGTTAAGAAACCATGGGGCTGCCTCTGCAGGTGGCAGATGCTCTACACCTCCAAACAACTTGTATGACTGACATGCCAGTTTGGGCACCTATATTGACATGTTGTCAGGACTACTCTGAAGTAACCAGTTTTCCTCAGGAATGGTGGCTGCCTATCATTTCTGCTGTCAATCACCCTCCAAGATTCTTCTGTCTTAATTGATGAATCTAGCAAGAAGTACATATTCTTCTGCTTTTCTATATATGCACAGATGCACACGCACACAAAGTGCCTGTCATTATGATTGGTACAGTGTGTGTAAGGAAGGAGGGAGGGAGTGATGGTGCAGTCACTGCAGGGGACAGTGTTTGCTGAGACACGCTGCATCTCTCTGTGGATTCCCTGTCACTGAGAGGAAGTCCAGCCAGTGTGAAGTGGGGGGAGGGCACAGTTTGTCCCAACCACAGCAGTGTCCCCAGTTGCAGCACTTTACTTTTCCCCGTTAGGAGTGAATAACAGCCATTTTCTAATGTGTGAGGAAGTTAAGAGCTGCACTGAAGGACGTCTCTTGGGGTAAGCCACTGAGAATCAAGTCTCCTCCTATCTGCATAGCCCCACGTTTCTTGGGGCTTTTTCTTGGTCACACACACTAGACTAGTGCAATCGAATGTTGGGGACTGGTTTTTATATGAATGTGTTGACTACTGGGCCTGCATTTGGGCAGTTGTACAAATTGCAAAGGGGGGGGGGAGGGACTCTCAAAATCACTCTCTTTGATCTGCCAAAGGAAATAAGCCCTGATAGGAGTTGCATCAAAACACTGTTGTTCTGCAGTGGGTGAAACGAAGCACATTGACCCACTTCTGCTGCAAATTACAGCACAGAACTATCGGGCAACATCATGCAGATGAAGAGTGGAGGTTTTTGTGTGTGTAAACACTGCGGCTTGGATGCATTTCATAGATGTCAGTTCACTTCAGATTTGTCACTGACCTGTGATAAACACTGGATACAGACATGTCCTATTTCTCCATTGAACGGAATCTGCCGTTAGGAGTCTTGGCAAGTTAAGTGCTGAATGCTGCACTATGAAGGTGCCGCTTGCTCTCTGTCAGTCTCCTGAACGCATGCTGATATGTGTCAAATACAATCGTTACGGAGTTCCAAGTCGTAAAGCTGCCTGACTTATGAAAACTCAAGGTTCTGTGTTCAGCCATGGATGAAGGCCCTGCAAACAGATTGTAGGTGCATTGAAGATTCACCACTGGCATTTAAGGCTGCATTCTGATGCTGTAGACACAGATTTAAGGCTAGAGCAAACTGCAGAGATTTACTATCTCCTGTGCAAACATCTAAGCACAAGGTCTACACAGCATTTTTGGAAAATCTATGACCACCAACACACAACGTTGAAATCTTGATATTGCTATCTGCTTTGAGCAACGTGTGAAGAACCACATGAAATTATTAGCGTAACAAAACACAAACAGCTAGGCTGTTTTGCATTCTTTTGCCAAAGAGTAATGGAGCAGCGAGGGAAAGGGGAAATCCATGTTACTACAGAGATGAATACCGGCACTGTTTGAACTTGCTTCTGCTACCTTTCCATTACCTCCCCCCTCCTTCCTCAATAATAAATAAGGAGCTAGGATGGCGTGCTTTAAGCTTGTACAAGGCTTATTTATATAATATGTGCTTTATGGCAAAAACAGACACTGTGATTGACTTAGTCCTGCTGGCAGCTACATAAAGCTTTCCAGAATTTTGATACGGCATATTGCTAAGTGCGACATAATTTATAGCACATAACCTACAGCTTCCTCCAAGGTTGAGTGTTCCCTCATTTCCTCTCCTTTTTATTGGCTTCAGCACACTGTTGCCCTTAGCAACAGCACTGGCAGTGATGGGAATGCAAAACCGTTGCACGCTGACATACACTCGAGGCCCTAACAATGTCAACCATCCATCACGCAGGTATTTGTAATTGCCTCCATCTATTTCCCATGTCTTGTGGTATCTTTTCTATTGTGGATCAAAATTCAGGAACTGCTGACTCATGCTGTGGTTCTGATACTCCCCAGTCCTTTCGCTCTTTCCCCTGCCCCGCTCATGACTCATTTCGCTTTCAAACACACTGAAGCAACTCTTTCGAAGTCAGGAGTAGTTCACTAGTTCTAACCACGATGATTAGAAGGTCCCTGTTTCAAGCCTAGCATCTCCAGGTAGGACTGGGAAAGATCCTGTCTGAATTCCTGGAGTGACCACAGGTCGCTGTAGGTAACATTGAGCTACATAGACCAACCGCAGTCCTGGCTAAGGATCCGGCCGGCAACCCAGGGCCGCCAGCTGGATCCTGTGCACGGGCTGCCCGGCATGCACCAGGCCGGAGGTCTACTCGGGGGATGTTCATCCCCTTCTCCGAGTGTAAACCCGAGCCGGCCCTATCGGCCTCCTCGGATTTCTGCCAGCTAAATAGCGTGTAACGTTGTAGCCGTCCTGGCAGGGACGGGGATATGCCCAACACCATCCCCCTCCCCCTCCCAGGGTGGGTAGGCCAATGGCCCCCCTCCCTCGCCCAGCCGGACTGCCCACACAGACGGCGACGGAGTGCTTACCTTCCGCCACCATTCGCGTGGAGATCCAGTGCCGGGGTGAGGGATTCCCGAGTCGTCGCGAACGTACTTTATGGCACGTTCGCTACGTCTTCCGGCGACGGAACGCTCGTTATGTCGCCGGACTTTTTTACAGAATTGCGCTGCAAGAGTCTGAGCCTGCATGGAATATATATAGCCAGTTATTCCATATATTAAGTACCGAGAATTGTTTTCAAAGATTCCGTTTCTTTGGAATTTCATAGCAAAAAAAGTGCTACTTCTGTAAAGAACCTCAAACTTTTAAAATTTTGCTCTAGCAATCAAGTTTCCATCATGCACTAAAGACTATTTACACAACCTGAATCAGCAAATTATTGCAGAATGTAGCCACCAAAGTATATGGATATTTATGTATAGGACATATATTCTATTGTACCTCATTAAATTATACTGTATATTCAATTAGACTCTGGCACTGATATACAGCTATATTTCCTGGTTACATAAACACACAGTAGCTTCTAACTGTATGTTATCATGGCAAAACAAACCATGAAACAATTTTCACAACCATGTCCATATTTTTTCTTACACTTAAATAGAAAAAAATGTATGTGGAGCATTATCTTACTTGATGCTTCTCATCAAAGTTGACATTGTACTGTATTAATGTCACAATCAGAAAAAGCATGTAAAATGTACTGTGAGACTGGCCATATGAACAGAGAAAAAGATTAGAATAGAGTGCCATTATCACTCTACGTGCATTTTCTGATAGATGTACACGTGTCAGAAAAAGGAAAAGGAGTGAAAAGCCACAATGGAACATTTACGCTGATACTAATCAGCGAGTTGGGTGTATCCTAAACCTTCCTTTCTTGAAAAAAAGCTCTTTCCTCCAGAGGAAGGAAACCTTACCATACAATCCAGTTACAGTTATGTCCAGTAGTACTGGGTGGTAATACTATACACACGTTCCTGAGAGTAAGCCCCATTGAACACAATGAGACTTACTTCTGAGTAGTCATGCATATGATTGTGCTGTTAGTCACATATGGTAATACTTTTTAAAACTGCAGCAAAGAATGTCTAATACAAAAGCAAACTCATAGAATTTGGAAATCAATAGTTCAGTGGCTCATGTTTAAAAGTCACTATATTCATATCTGTACTATGCTAATTGTCTCATAATGAAATGACTTTCTAAATATATAACCATGTGTTTAGAACTTAAAGACTTCACCAATGTTCACTGTTATTTTGCTCTTTATCCATCAAACCGCATTTGTACCTCACCCTTCCTCCAAGGCAGCAGACACGGGGGTTATTCTCTCCTTTATCTTTCACAACAGCTAGGTGAGACTGAGAGCGTAATCCTCCGGGAGGAACGACCGGCGAAATTAGCATTCTGCCCATCGAAGCTGTTGCAAACGTGCAATAAAGCACGTTCGTGATGACTTGAGGGTAAGGGCGGCCAGCACGGAGGCTGGCCGCTCTCACACCGGCGCTGGGTCGCCCCTGCGGCTGCCAGAGGAGGTAAGTCCAGCTCTGGCAGGGGTGGTCCTGTCGGCTCGGCTGTTACATGGCCTCCTGCCAGCTAAATAGCTGGTGGAAATCCAAGGAGGCCCATTGGGCCTTCCCCGGTTTACACCGGGGGAAGGGGACAAACGTCCCCTTTCCCCGAGTAGACCTCCGGGCTGCTCCAGAGCAGCTTGGAAACGGAGATAGGATCCAGCGGGTGGCCCTGGGCCACCTGCCGGATAGTTAGTTGGATTGCGCTGTGAGACAGGTATTGGGTTCAAGGTCACCCAGGGAGCTTTATTGAATGAATATGCCTTTGAACACATGCCTCCTCTGTCCAAGTCTGAAACACCTTTTGACTGTACCACACTGGCTCACGTATGTCCCCAAAAAATGAGACCTGGACTGTGTGATGAAATGCGAAGAAGGAAGCAGAGCTTTCCATCCCCCCACCCCATTCCAAATCTTTGGCATGAAAAACAATTTAGAATATTTCTGCCAGGTAAAAAAGATTCTAACCCAAGCAATGAGAAAGATATATCAACTGTAATAAAGAGGATACTTATGAGATCCTTCATTATGCATTAGAAATCTATTGTTTTTGTGAATTTCTCACTGGGATATATATATATTTTTTAACTAGAACTTTCTGATTTATGAGGTTATGGGCATGTTGACTTGCACCAATCAGCTGTGTGAGAAGTACTGTTATAAACTAGCTATCAATATGTATGTCATAATATACACGTGCATAGCTCAATTAAGATTTTTTAATGGATCCTGTGTATTATAAAAATGCACATGTTCAGAAATTTGGGGTTGTATGATGACGTACGTCTCTTTCTTTGCCCTTTAATACCACTCACTCTATTGGTTTGCCTTAGCTCCTTCAACGACCCCAGTTCAACTTTTTTTAACAGCATGATTTTGAAATGGGTAACTTGGGTTTGTTTATCTCACTAACCAAACAAATAAAGAAATCACAAAATGAATGTTCACTTACACCGTGCTTTTTTGGTTACTGAATCAAATGGATAGCGAAGACAGCAGTATTTTGTTTTAATAAATTTCAATTGTCTTTTTCTTTTAAAAGTCCATTTGAAAGTTGGATCCCTGAGTGAAAGTCTGACTAAATTAATCCTTTTCACCTCTCAAAGTTCAACAAATGCATAGCAAGATCCTTGCACCCTGGCCCTCTGCACATTGCTCGTAAGCACAAGTCCCACAATGTTCAACAGATTTGAGGTGAAAATCCCTGATTTTTCCCCTCTTTTTGCCTATTTGGGACCCTTTTAATCCCCAAGAGACTTCTAAGATGTCTCTAAGATGCCTTAGGGCGCAATCCAAACCTACTGTACTTAGGCCATCGTTGTAACCAACGGCCCAGCGAAAACGGGAGGCCCCAGAACGGAAAGGGTATTCAAATCCCCTCCAAAAGGGGAATTCAAAGGGGATTTGAATCCCCTTTCTGTTTTGGGGCCTCCCATTTTCGCTGGGCCGCTGGTTACAACAGCGACCTAAGTAGGTTTGGATTGCGCCCTCAGGGCCCAGTCCAGCCCAACTCAGAACAAGTGAGGCACAACTGAGGCCCAAGTGTGGCGTAACTGTGGCCTAAGATAGGGCTGAGTTAGGCTGCAGCCATGCCTGAGTTAGGCAGGACGCAAGAGCAGTAGGCCAGCACCAGCCCAGGATCATAAGAACATAAGAACATAAGAAGAGCCCTGCTGGATCAGGCCAAAAGCCCATCTAGTCCAGCTTCCTGTGTCACACAGTGGCCCCACCAGATGCCTCAGGGAGCACAAGACAACAAGATAACCTGTTTCCCGTTGACACTCCCTTGCACCTGGCACAGAGAAAACCCACTTCTAAAAACCAGGAGGTTGCTTATGGCTTGTAACCTGTGATGGTCTTTTCCTCCATGAATCTGTCCAAACCCCTTTTAAAGGCATCTAGGCCAGATGCCATCACCACATCCTGTGGCAAGGAGTTCCACAGATGAATTACACGCTGGGTAAAGAAATATTTTCTTTTGTCTGTTCTAACTCTCCCTCCACTCAATTTTAGTACATGTCCCCTGGTTCTGGTGTTGTGCGAGAGGGAGAAGAATTTTCCTCTATCCACTCTCTCCATCCCATGTATAATTTTATAAGTCTCAATCATGTCCCCCCTCAGGCGCCTTTTTTCTAGGCTGAAAAGCCCCAGACGCTGTAGCCTTTCCTCATAAGGGAGGTGCTCCAGCCCACGAATCATTCTGGTCGCTCTTTTCTGCACCTTTTCCAATTCAACTATATCCTTTTTGAGGTGTGGTGACCAGAACTGGACACAATACTCCAGATGTGGCCTTACCATCGATTTGTACAAAGGCAGAATGATATTGGCCGTTTTATTCTCAATCCCTTTTTTAATGATCCCGAGCATGGAATTGGCCTTCTTCACAGCCGCCGCACACTGGGTCGACACTTTCATCGACCTGTCCACCAGCACCCCAAGATCTCTGTCTTGATCCGTCACAGACAACTCAGAACCCATTAGCTTATATGTGAAATTTTGGTTTCTTGCCCCAATGTGCATCACTTTGCACTTACTGACATTGAAGCGCATCTGCCATTTTGCTGCCCATTCTCCCAGTTTGGAGAGATCCTTCTGGAGCTCTTCACAATCCCTGCTGGTCTTCACCACCCGGAAAAGTTTAGTGTCATCTGCAAAATTGCAAAATCTGCAAAAGATTGAGGCAACACTTACCACAGAGGCAGGCAGGGTCCTGTGGTGAGGTGTCAGTCTTGTGGAAGCGAAGAGCCCCCTCCTGAGCTAGGCAGTGTGCACCTACCACAGCTGCTGCAGTGTTCGCAGCAGATGGGCAGCCACAGGTGGGCCTGCAGGCACTGGGCGTGCGACAGGCAGCTGAAGGGCAGAGGTTGTGCCAGTGCCAGCTGCCCCAGGGCACCCTGTGCATTAGCCACCTGCTGCAGGGGGGGAGTGCCACAGCCCTCCTACCTGCAACAGGTGTTGCCACCCCCATGCCACGTTGAGGTTGCACGTGGGATTCATGCGGGGTGAGCGGGGGAGAGAAGGGAAGGAGGGGGGTGGGAACGTCACACACAAGGGGGTCTCATGATGGCTGGAACCGCCTCTGACATGACTTGCCCGTGTGCTGCCTGAAGCCCTGGGCCTCCAGGGCCGTGGCTATGCCCACAAAGAAGGCATCCCGGCGTGCCTTCTGCTCTGTGCCCCGACCAAGACCAAGAGATGCCTTGGGCCTGTCTGCTGCAAGCGGGAAGGGCTCACGCAGCTCATCACACCCCCAGATGGGGCGACGTCGGCGCCTTGTGGCAGGCGCTCCGGCGGGGTGGGGGGTGGCCAGCTTCCATCATCAGGGAGTGGGAGGGGAGGCAGACACACAGGCAGGCGGACAGGGGGTGCTGGGGAGGGGCACGGGTGGGTCAGAAACAGACAGACAACAAGGCTGGTGGGAGAGGGATACAGGGAGAGGGGTCTGCAGAGACCAATAGGGACACAGGGGTCACTTCGCAGATGGAGGGAATGCAGGAATGGGCACCTCTTATGCAGACGGACCTTGAGCGGAACGGACGCCATTGACGGGTGGACCGTGGGCGGAACAGATGCCGTTGATGGGCGGACCGTGGGCGGGTGAGAGCCCCGGTTGCCGAAAGGGCTCTTCACGGACGTGGCGGACGCGAACGGATCCAGTATGGGCACCATGTCGCCTGTCAGTGTTTGCCAACAGTGTTTCAGAGTTACGGGAACAGATGCCATGTAAAAGCACAAAAAAACCTTGAATTTTAATAAATTCACTCAACTGCCTGAGGGTTTCCCGATATGGGCAGCCACCTGCAGACTGAAAAAAACCACTAAAATCCGAGAATGCAGTCCTGATGTTTCGATCCGCCAGCCGGAACCTCCTCATAGGAATCAACCATGTAGGTTGCTGGTGAAATAGGTTGCTGTCAGTGTTTGCCTGCCTGAGAGGCCCCCCAACTCCCCACTCCCCTCTGAGCCCTGAGGGTCTGGCAGGCCCCCTGCTGTGGTCTCCCTGGGAAGGAAGTGGCAGTCCCTGGATGGGATTCATGCAGGGGCTTGTGTGCTGGGCGCTGTCTCTGTGTGTGGGGGGCAATGCTTGTGTAACACTGAGCACAAGGGGGCTCTGCCCGAGGGGCATCTTTATTGTTCTGGAACGGTAGCAGAGATGGCCAGGCGAGGCTGCCAGGGGTAGTCACAGCAGCCAATCTGAAAGCAGCAGCAGCAGCACACGTGCCCCATGGACCTGGAGATGCAGGCTCTTCCCCTGTGGAACCACAGCCTGCTTCATAGAAAGGGGAGGGACAGCAAGTAGGACAGCCAGGGAGGTGGAGCAGCAGCAGCAGCAGCAGCTGAGGAGGGTTGCAGGGCTGGCTCCCTGACCTCTGGCAGCATCGAGGCAGACGACAGTGGGGCACCCTGCCTGCAGCCCCAGGGGTGCTCCCAGGAAGGTAGGTGGTAGTGGACGTTCCTGGGGAGACAAAAAACAAGGGGGAGTTACATGTCAGCTGGTGTGTGGTAGCAGTCGCCATTGAAGACAAGCCAGTGTGTAGGTTGCAAAAGCCTGCAGGGAGAGATCAGATTACACAGCTGCTAGGTATAATGAGCTTGTCACAGTGTGAGGAGCTTACCTGGACGTCAGAAGGGCATGATCCTGCAAAGGACAACAGTGAAGGAGAGAAAACACAGCACAACTACATACATGGCTAGCACATCATAACTGACCTGTTGTAGACCCTGTGGGGGCAAGGCTGCGGGTTAGTAAACACACCTTTGTTAACAGGCAAGTCACATTTACACAAACACATATTTGTCTGCTCACATGGCAACGGGCAGCTATCAGAGGACACATTGGTAAAGAGGCAGCTATCATATATATGTGTGCTGACAGGCAGAAGTACTACATAAAGGCAAACACAGACAGAAGTCATACATATTGGCATGAAAAGGCAGAAGTTCAACATTATGGCAAACACAGGCAGAAGTCCTATGGTATGGCAAACACAGGCAGAAGTCCTACATATAGGCATGAACAGGCTAAAGTCAAACATATATTGGCATGAACAGGCAGACGTCATAACACATGCCATCCCAGACCCTGCTCTTACCTGCTGGTGTTGTTGCCTGTGGGGGGGGGGGGGAGAGAGGCAGGGAGAAAGACATGAGTTAGCAAATGCTTGCAAGGAGGCAGCTGCCCAGGCACAGCTGTAAACAGTTTGGCCACAGCCTGAACAGCCCTCTCTGCCCTAGAGGGGGGCAGAGAGGAGAAGAGAGAAGTGGGGTGTTTGTGAATTTTGCCCTCCACCAACAAAGTCCCACTTTGTGGCTGCTGGGGGACAGGACCCCATGCCACGTGCTCAGAGAAAGAGAGAGAATGGAGGCCTGGGCTTTTGTGGGAAAGAGGCTGGGTGCGGCTGGGTGCGGATAGGGTAACTATCTGTGTCCATGTCCAGAGTTGTGCCACAGCTATTCCGTCCTAACTCAGGAATAACTCAGGAGGAGGGTGTTAGAACTTTTCAGGAGAGGGCTAGAGTGTGTAAGGTAAAATGGCTCCTATGGGTCTCCTCAAATCTGAGTCCACCTTTTTTGTCGACCTAAATTTTGTTCCGTAGCTGTGCTTGAGGGGGCGTGTCGGAGCTCTCCAGTGTCTGGACCTGGACCCAAATTCGTAACCGCCCCCGTCACTCCCCCGACACGCCCCCAACACGCCCACTTTTAGGCCAAACTTAGGACGGAATAGCTCTTAGGCCGAACTTAGGACTGAATTGGTCAACTTTCCTTAACCCGTCCTATGTCTGTCACAATTGCAGCACAAATTCGGCCTCAACGGCACAATTCAGTCCTAACTTCAGCCTAAGGCACTTAGGCTGCTTTTGTGACTGAATTGTGCCGCTGAGGCCTTAGGCTGGACCGGGCTGTTTATGTCCTAAAAAAGGCTGCTCAATTAGTCATCCTGATGCAGTAGCCATAATCCAGGTGTGCTGCCCTTTATAGAAGCATCTTTCCCTTTCCCTTCACCAGTAAACAAAGACACTTGAATTGAAGCAATAAGCACATTGCACCATGAAGCCAAGAACAGGAGATTCAGAAACAGGTGACCCCTCCAATGACCAACCCCCCAGGTAAAGCAGGCTATATAAAAAGGGACACACACACAAACACACACACTTTTTGCTTGTTGCCCAGGTCAACGCACCTTAGTTATCCATGCCAAGGATTTTGTTTTGTTTCCGTTTACGCTTTAAATCTCTGTGCCAGTCTTTGCCAATAAACCTGCCCCTTCTCCTTTTGTTCATTGATCAGCATCTTGTTCCCTCCATTGTTTGGATTTTCCAGGCTCTTAATAAATATCCTGTATTTTAACTGTTTGGCCTGCTTGGACTAAGTTCACTAGAGACAGAGCTGGTTTGTCACATGTCTCAGACTGTCACATTCCTTGCATTCTAAGGGGACTCCCTCCAACTCTGGGGCTATTATCTGGGAGGGAGGTTTCCCCAAAGCAACTTCCCTCTGCCTAGGCTTCCTGCCTAAGCAGAGTAGTAGATACAGGTGGGCCCCCATATCCACTGATTCACTATCCACAGTTTCAGTTATCCACGGATTGTGGGGACCACCCCCCAGGCTTTTACTTTTTTCCCAGTAAGCTTCATTTCTTCCTTAAAGAAACAGGAGAAGCAGCCTCTGGCTGCTTATTACAGGCAAGTAGAACGAGACTAAGTCCTAGAGAGGCTCTGCAAGGTTAACAGAAGCCTTGCAGAGCCTCTCTAGGACTTAGTCTCATTCTACTTGCCTGCAATGGAGGCTGCTTCTCTGTTTGTTTTAAGGAAGAAACAAAGCTTGCTGAAAGAAAAATAAGAGCTGGGGGGGCAAGCGTGCCTGCCTGCAGGGGAGGCAGGGTGGGGGGGGCCCTCAGGAAACCATGGAGGGGGTGTTCGCTCTTATCCACGGTTTCAAGTATCCACGGAGGGGCCTGGAACATATCCCCAGCAGATATGGGGGCCCACCTGTACAACCTACTTTCCCCCAGTTTATTCTAAGCATAATTACTGTATTTCTTCGAGTCTAAGGCGCCATAGATTCTAAGGCGCACCTTTACTTTCAGTACCACCAGCAGGGGAAAAAAAATCCATCAATTGTAAGACTCACCTCCCTTCATTAAATCTACCTGCTCAGCACCAACTCTCCCCAGCATGTCTCCTGCAGCTGAGGATGACTGAGTGCACTGCCTTTGCATAGCATTTCTGGCCCCGTCAGAAAGTGCCATTTCCTTCGTTACCTGGGCTTGGGGGAGCTTCAGGGAGGCCTGCGCAACCCTCTGCAGGCCTCCCTGATCTTCAGTTTGGCAAAAAACAGTGATTTTTGGCCATTTCTGGTTTTTGCGAAATCCGGAAATGGCTGAAAATCACCGTTTTTTGCTGAACTGAAGATCAGGGAGGCCTGCAGAGGGTTGTGCAGGCCTCCCTGAAGCTCCTGCAAGCCCCAGTAAGTAAGAAGATAGCATTTTGGGGTGCTTTTTGGATACCTTCGATTCTAAGACGCACCCCATTTTTTGAAATGCTTAATTGGGAAAAAACATGCGTCTTAGAATTGAAGAAATACAGTAGTAAGAAGAAGAAAGAGCAAGAGAGAAGGGTGCTGTTGCTAACTGCTAGATGTTTTGCCCTTTGTCTTCACTTACAGCAGGGGTCGGCAACCTTCCGCATGGGGGGGGGGGCAGACATCGGGTCCGTCAATAGTAAGAATGCATGCGTGTTCGAGATGCATGTGCAAATCTTCCAATTAGGCCATAGAAGTAAGAAAAAAAGAGATGGGCATGGCGCAGAGACGCATGCCCAGACAGAGAATGATGATGCTCAAAGGAAGCTTCTGCCCTTGGTCTGCTTACACTGTAAGCCTTATAGAGATAGAATTTAAAAACTGGAATTCTTTTTTAGGACCACCGCAGGCGGGGTGGATATATCTTTTTGGAACTATGAATGATTTCGGGTGGCTGGCTGGATCCCACCTGCAGGCCATAGGTTGCCTACCCCTGCACACTCCCGGGTAAATATATTAAGATTATAGAGATGTCAGCAGGATTTCAGACGTGTAAAAAATTCCTGCACCTGCAGCTTGTATGCTTCTTGGCTTTTTTTCTTGCACTGATGAGGCACCATGTTAATTTTAACATGATTTCACAGTAAAACTGACACGTTCCTGAAATGTGTCTAAACACTTATACAGTACTTGGAAAACTATCACACTCAGAAGCATACACTGCCTTCTTAGCTAACCTTCCTACGTAGAAACAAGCATAAAGATGAAGGAAAGAAAGATCAGGCATGGGCTTCTGAACCCTCACCCACCACTTCTCCCAACAAATCAGGCGGCAGAACAGCAATAAAGGAAACGTCTTTGTACACCATTGCTCCCCTGCAAATAGTAAGCCCCGCTACTGTGGAGACATACCTTGTGTATGAGTTCTCAAGGACAACATGGCACAAAACTGAACAAGTTCCTGATCAAGTGTGCATTCCCCTCCCCAAATTTTGGAAAGTGGAAACCATGTTATCAATAAGTTGAATTTCCTGAGCTTTAAATTCTTCCATAAGGTTTCCACAAATGGACTGCAACAGTGCAATATCCCACGAAGGGTTAATTCTTTGGCTTATTATAACATTGCACTACATTTATTGCTTAACCAAATTACAGCATTAATTAAAAGGCCCTACTAAAAGTGCAGCCTATGAGCCTCTGCTCCCTCAGGGCCTATCAAAAAGTGAATAAAGTTGGACAGTAAGAAGAGAAGCAACGGCTGTGCCAATTCCAATTTGTGATTTGTGTTTTCATTTCGGTTGGAAATGACCCTCCATCTGTCTATAAAGAATGCCTTTTTCACCCTGCATAGCTGGAAGAGTACTGCATGCAAACAAACATGTCATGTTTTTCAGTCTCAAATTCTACCACAAACTGAATGGTTTCCATTTACAAGAGCAACTAAACAGATTTCCTCCTAAGGCTCAAAGTAAGCTCTGTTAAGATGATGCCATGCAGCCTGATCCTCTGCATAGTTCCAGGATAAACTCAAGGCGACTTCCAATTTAAGTGTGCCAAAGAATGCAACTCTTTTCTGTTTTTCAAATACCAAAAGCAATGTTTAATTGCAGAATACCATTTTCCATCTTATTTAAAGCACTCACAGTGCAATCCTATCCCACTTACGCCACTGGTGTAACTCAGCTCAATCCTGTCCAATTTATGCCACCGGTGTAACCCAGCGGTGCAGCAAGAATGGGAGGCCCCAGAACGGAAAGGGGATTCAAATCCTCTTCAAAGGGGATTTGAATCCCTTCTGTTCTGGGGCCTCCCGTTCTCGCTACACCACTGGGTTACACCAGTGGCGTAAGTGGGATAGGATTGCGCTGTTAAAGACAAGAAGAACTGGGTCTGATTTTTATTCATAACAGAAAAATGAAGGAAGCAGGTTTTGTTTTTTGTGTGTGTGTTTTTAAGTAGCAAACATTTGAAAGGATCTACCAGTAACCATAAATCTATATCCGCAAAGCATATCACAGAGATATTAACATGGTAACAAGTGTAATGCAGAGCTCACATATTAACATCTTAGTGACTTGAGTTAGAAGCTGGAAGTATAATAGGTTGGTGTAATAATGTTCCATGAAACAAAACAAGGATGATTTTGAAGTATTAGGCTTTATTCCCCAAACCATTAGTGTGGTGTGAACTGCCTTCATTACAGCTTTCTGGACTACAAAACTAGCAAAGGCCCTCTTCCACAGGTATCTCAGTCAGCGAGTACTGTACATGCTTGCTAAACAGAGTGAGTTTGCCACGAAAGCTCAATTGTACCCATCTTTTGAGAAGGTAGGTTTGATGAGAAGAATCCTTCATTTTTTCCCCCAGTCTTTCTCTACTTGTGCTTGTAGCGCTTCTCTCTTTTTATACACACCCTTTACAGGTTGCACTGCAGGTGCACCCAGGTGATCAGCTGCAGACTGGGAGTCCCTGTACAGTTAGCCATTGGGTAGAAGAAAGAAGTTGGGTAGACACAAGTTCTCATCCCTAGACAACCAAAGAAATATAGTATCGAAGAGTAACACTCCCCCTCCCCCTTGGTCTCCAGTTTTACTTGAGATTATCATTTATCATCGTTAGTGGTAAGAGCACAACACATCTGTACTGTACTTAATTAGGCATTGGCTGTGGTTAAGGATGGTGCAAGGTAACAACGGATGCAGTAAAGTTGCCATTTTTGCCAGCTATGTTTTGTGGGGATCTGTTTTGCAGAAAACCCAAAACAGAAAGTTACATGATAAAAATGATTAAAAAATTACTGCAGAGGCAGCGGGATGGGATGGGAGGCCACGCTGCTGCCAAGTGAGCGTCACCAGAAACTTTCCCTCTTTCTCTGCGGTCTCCTAGGACTAGCAGTCTCTTCAACTCTCCTGGCCTTAAAACAGCCAGTATGCACACAAAGGATCTCTCGCCTGGCCCACTGAAAAAGTGCGGGCCATCACGACCCCTTCTAGTTCTACGCAATATGTCACCCTATTGCAGCCCTCAAACGGAAGCAACCACACAGGCTCCATCAGCAGCCGTGACACCGCGCTAGTCTGCCGTGAGCGCCAGACAGATTCGCGCACGCGCTTATTGATAAAAAAGAAGCTGGCGGAATTTTCCTTTCTCCTGCTGAGAGAGCCGCCGCTCCACCGTCACGTGACCTAGAAACTTGCTACGCTTCGCTCCGTTCTTTCTGCCCGACGACACCTCCCGGAACTACATCTCCCGGAAACCTCAACAATCAGGAGTTAAGAACAGCGCACTGCATGCCGGGATATGTAGTCCAACGCTGGTCGTCACGTTTTTCCAAGAACTCATTTCATTCTGAAAGTAGATTAAAACAAACCAAAACGCACGCATCGTTATGGCACATGAAAAGGTAAACCAAATAAGAACAGAAACGTCGTAACTTATCTAGATTTAATTAGGCCAGGGCACTTCCGATACCTTAATAACGTCACTAAGCGGTTCTTCCGCTTCCGGTGGTTCGAGGGAAGCTGTTGCCTAGGCGACGCGACCTGCTTGAGCCGCCAGAGGTCCGCCGAAGATGGCCTCGGGAGTCGCTCCTACAGCAGACGGGGAGTTCACCGCTGCCATTTACGGGCTGATCAGGGCCGGGCGATTCGCGGAGGCGGTGGGGATTCTAAGCAGCGAGCTGCAGCGGAGCTGCCGCTCCCGGGCAGGGCTCTCTCTGCTGGGCTACTGCTACTACCAGTTGCAGGACTTTGCGGCGGCGGCCGAGTGCTACGAGCAGCTGGGGGCGCTGCACCCGGAGCTCCACGAGTACCGGCTGTACCACGCGCAGGCGCTCTACAAGGCTGGTCTCTACGCCGAGGCCTTGCGCACCACCATTCCTCTGCTCGACGCTCCGGCCTTCCAAAGCCGGGCTTTGCGCCTGCAGGCGGCTGCCCACTATGCCCAGGGGGATCTTTCCAGCGCCAAGGCCCTGGTGGAGCTACAGCTGGCAGCTGCCACCGAAGGCAGCCCTGGTGCCGCCGAGGACCCATCGGAGCTGCCAGATGCTGAGGTGAACATGGGCTGCCTGCTTTACCGTGAAGGACAGCACGAGGAGGCTTGCAGCAAGTTTGCATCTGCCATGCAGGTGCTTGGCTACTGCCCTGAGCTGTCGTACAACATGGCACTGTGCTGCTATGCAGCCAAGCAGTATGCCCCTGCCTTGAAGCATATTGCAGATATCATTGAGCGCGGCATGCAGCAGCATCCAGAGCTTAGTGTAGGCACAAACACTGAGGGCCTTGATGTCCGCAGCGTAGGCAACACCTTGCTCCTGCATCGCACAGCCCTAGTGGAGGCCTTCAACCTCAAGGCTGCTATTGAGTACCAGCTGTGCAACCTGCAGGCAGCTCAAGAGGCACTCACAGACATGCCACCCCGGGCAGAGGAAGAGCTAGACCCAGTCACTTTGCATAACCAAGCGTTGATGAACATGGATAGACGGCCCACTGAAGGCTTTGAGAAGCTGCAGTTCCTTCTGCAACAGAATCCCTGCCCTCCAGAGACATTTGGGAACCTGCTGCTTCTGTACTGCAAGTACCAATACTATGATCTGGCTGCAGATGTGCTGGCTGAGAATGCTCACCTGACTTATAAGCTCCTCACACCTTATCTGTACAACTTCTTGGATGCCATGATTACCTGCCAAACTGCCCCTGAAGAAGCTTTTCATAAGTTCGATGAGCTGGCGGGGGCTCTAACTGAGCAACTGAGGAAGCTGACCAAGGAGGTACAGGAGTCTAGGAAAAATCGAGATGACGAAGCTTTAAGGAAGGCAGTCAACGAGTACGACGAGACACTGGAGAAATATGTACCTGTCTTCATGGCCCAGGCCAAGATTTACTGGGACATGGAGAACTATCCCATGTTGGAGAAGATGTTCCATAAATCAGTGGACTTCTGCAAGGAGCATGAAGTATGGAAGCTTAATGTGGCTCATGTACTGTTCATGCAAGAGAACAAGTACAAAGAGGCCATTGGTTTCTATGAGCCTATTGTAAAGAAGCACTATGATAACATCCTGCAGGTCAGCGCTATTGTGCTGGCCAATCTGTGTGTGTCCTACATCATGACTAGCCAGAATGAAGAGGCAGAGGAGCTGATGAGGAAGATTGAAAAGGAAGAAGAGCAGCTCTCTTACCATGAACCTGATAAAAAGATCTATCACCTCTGCATTGTGAACTTGGTTATTGGGACACTTTACTGTGCCAAAGGCAACTTTGACTTTGGCATCTCAAGAGTGATTAAGAGCTTAGAGCCTTATAACAAAAAGCTTGGCACAGACACTTGGTATTATGCCAAGAGATGTTTCCTTTCATTGTTGGAAAATATGTGCAAGCATGTAATCATGGTCCGTGACAGTGTCATTCAAGAATGTCTCCAGTTCCTTGAGCACTGTGAAGTATATGGCCGCAGCATCCCAGCTGTTATTGAGCAGCCTCTTGAGGAAGAGAAGATGCATAGTGGGAAGAACACTGTTACCTACGAAGCCAGGCAATTGAGAGCACTGATGTATGAGGTTATTGGGTGGAATAAGTAATTGCTGCAGCAATTACAAATGACCCAGGAAAGTAGCTGGGGACTACTTTCATGTTGGCTATTCAAATTAGTATATCTTTTCTTTGTTTTACTTGTTTTTAAGGTAGTCTGTTCTGTTTTAAATGAAAATGTGGGGGGTTGGACTTAAATAATACAGAACTTACAGCACTCTCAGCCACAGAGGATGTTTGCTATAAATATGCTTCACTATTTGATGATTGCACTTTGGCAGGAAATAATGAGCTAATGTAGGATACATTGTTGTTAAGGGGTTAAACAATTTATCTGAATTTTCCCTTCAAAATTTGGATGTTACCCTTGAAGCTGTTGGGGTGAGAGGCTTGCTCAGCCTTGTGTGTGTGTGTGTGTGTGTGTGTGTGTGTGTGTGTGTGTGTGTGTGTGTGTGTGTGTGTGTTTCCCCCTTTGGGAAATTACTTTCCTTAAAAAAGAATTTTGTACTTCAGATATATTTTACAAATAAATAAAAATGAGGTTTCCAAAAGAAAATGGAAAGTGACGCTGCCCAATTGTTGATATCTTATTACCTTGGAATGAACAAATGATGAGTCTTGCACCCCAGCCTAGGCATTTCTACTTGGAAATAAGATCATTTATTACTGTGGAAAGAGTTAATGTGATCCTAATTGCACTTACTTGAAACACAGTCACTGAGAAGAGAGTAAAGTTATTGTTGTGATACATTCCTTGCTTGCTTTTCAGTGATGGCTGCCTGTGGTTATGGTGCCTTCACTGCTCATCAAACATGGAAAGTTTAAAGCTTCGGTTAGGATTTTCCAAATCTGTGAGTAATTCAACCCATGGATCTATACATAAACCAGTTTTACTACAAGGTCATATAATTTAACAGCACTAAAACATACCTCCTGGAAAGGAATATCATCTTCAGTTTTAATTTTTCAAGTAACAATAAATTCATCACATTCCTAGATGATGGAATTATTGGTGTGGTTTTAAGAACTTGTCAGATTTCTACTTTAAGATATTGGGTGCAATCTAAAGCAAGTTAGGTGTATCTAAGTCCTATTTAAATCATTGGGACTGAAGTCCGCTGCTAAAGTCCCACTGATTTCAATAAGTGTTAGGTGCACCTAATGTATGTTAATGCTGATGTTGAAGATCAAGAAATTAAACTAACAGCCCAATCCTATCCATTCCCCCCCCCGCTGCCGCCAATGTAGCAGCGCCAAAATGGCAGCCACTGCATCGCATGCCAGCGCCACCAATCCCACCCCCACCCGGACCCGATCTGCCCATCTCCCATCCCATCCTTCCCTGCCCAGTTCCACCTGCCCCCATTCCGCCCTCCTGCCTTTTCCACCATCTTATCTGCTTTGGTGAGCGGGAGAGGCGATGGCATGGGCAGGAAGGCACAGGCCTTACGGACTGCTTTACAGCAGTCAGCGCCAGTGGAGCTGGTGAGTATAAGATTGGGCTGTAAATCCGACATCTTCTGTAGAACGGCTTTGATGACCAAAGGCTAAAATCATCTTTTCTTCCTCTGTTCCACTTATGTAGATGAAGCTACTTCAGCTTCTCTCTTCATAAGCTTTAAAAATTTATCTGCAATGCAGAAATAAAGGAAGAAATTGATGGCATGTGACTAGTAACTTTTAACAAAGAATTTAATGCAGTCTGATAAAGTTCCCACAGGATAGGAGAATTTACATGAATTTTATGTAATGTAGACTGAAATATAAAAAGTGACGCAGACATGTCTTCATGTCTGTGCATCAAAAGGCAACGAGGTTACTCCAGGTATAGTTTGAGTAAACTGAATGATTTTCAAGGCATTCCAGCAAGAACATAATGATGAAGAGTGGTATTTAATTACATCTCCCAAATGAACATTCCAAACCAATTCAACTTTTTTTTGCCATGAAGCGACTTTTGGGTAATCATTGAGTGTCAGATTCATTTGAAACCCATGTTTTTCTGAGTGGGTTCATTTATGCCTTACAACCCTGCTGTCATGTTGTCTTGTCTATGGGGTGATTATGCTGATTGTGCAAGCAAAGACAATGGTGAACCCACTCACAAGAACAGGTTTTCTGTTGATCACCATACAACAAACGGCACAATGTTCCCTTGTGAAATAGACAGCTATATGAATTAGCCCTAACAGTACAATCCTGGGCATGGTTCCTCCACCATGCTATTTATTTTAGTATTCCCCCACCACCAGTGAATGTACAAAACATTGTTTGGATTCAGATTATGAACAAACGCAGACACTCTCTCTCTCTCTCTCTCTCACTCACTCACTCACTCACTAAGAGAGAGCGCGTGCGTGCGTGCGCGCGCGCGCGCACACACACACACACACACACGAGAGAGAGAGAGAGAGAGCGCACATTAAAGGCCAGTATAAAATTTCAATGAAAGTTATTTCCTTTATAGACAGAGAGGTACAGATTGACTAAACTGCAAGCAAATTTGAGTGGTGATCTGTAGGGATACAAATGCAATACAGGCTCACTTAATACAGACACTAGGTGGCTTTCCATGAGAACCAAACTCTTTATTAGTGCTCCTCTGAAGCCATGTGGCCATAAATAGGCTCTGTCAGTCAACTCTGATTGTCCTTTGGAAGTCAACGTTGATGCAAACAGTTAAAAAGGAGAAAAAGGCACATGGACTGTGGTGGCATATTTCTTGTCGTGTGGTGCCTGAAAAGAGTAGACAGTTTTATTATTAGAGTCTTCCAGGGGACAAGGGAAGCTAAAGATTTCTGCAAAAATAACGCTGCCCATTCTTAGGATTTCCATGCAGTATCTCTTTTCAAGGAGAAAAATTAGGTATCAGTGTAGGCGCACAGCTTTTAAAAAAAAGTGTGTGTGTAAAATGAACATGCATTACATTTTGGAAGTACTGTATTTTAATATCACTGGACATACAGGTCCCTAAGGCTTTATTTCTGAAATAAAATCCTAGCAATACTCAAGACTTACCCAGTGCATGCCTTACCAACAGAGGCACGGGAGCAGATGCAGTGTGTGTTTTCTCCCACATTGCTTCCTCACAAGCATGGCCAACAAAGTTGCCATGGAGAGTAACCATGTTGCCAGTCACAACTACATGATCACCCTCCTTGAAATGTTATTAGGAGTGATGAAGGTGCTCCGACTCTGCTGCTACTAAGGTTGGTCTGAAATTGTCTTCTGTAGCTTATTCTGTGTCTATAGAGCCAGCCTGCTCTTGGTCCTCTCTGGAAAGAACTGTCCATTTACAACATTATTGCCCCTGAAAGCATCTCATTGATCACTCTAATCAGAAAGCCAGCTCTCTGTAGGCACCAGGCAGAGGGCTATTCCCCCATCCTACCACCACTTGGGATGTGCAGTATGGTAATCTTGGATTCATCAAATGGCAGGATCCTACAGAGTTGCGGGGGGGGGGGCATTTGATTAGAGACAGCATGTGATACTAGTCCACTGTTTTCCACAATTGCTTATACATCAGGAAAAGGGCTATCATTTCAAACCTTGTTCACCTTCATGAAGCTGAGCAGCAGGCAGTAAAATACGTTCCAAATTTACCGGGGGAGGGGGAGGGAAATTGTACAGCATAAAATAGCATGACCTTTACACAAAGTTTTTAGAAGCCACCGCACATTATAGAGAAAAAAGTGCAGGCTGTGGCCAACAACATGGGGAATAGTAGAGCTGTGTTTAATATTCATTGTGCATATTCTGTAAAAGTCAATGGATACTTAAAAAAAAAATCCCCATGCACATTTGTGCAAGTTCACAATGTTGAATGCCCTCTAAGCAGAAGGAAGAGTTTTTTATGATTTTGTTCATGGCTGACTACACTGTGATGTTTATATGCTCTGGACACTTTCACCTTCGGAATCAGCCTTTATTATTTCATGACCAGCATCACCAATTGGAATGTCAGGCCTCCTGTCCACTTCCTTTAGCACAAAGAGCCCAAAGCTACAAATATTATTGTTAGCTACAAGGGCAAACAGCCATCTGTAGGGTATTTCACACCGTATGTCTCCATTCTCCCTTCTACCAAATGCAGATATATTGGCAAGGGGGACATTTTTCCTTCCCCTTTAACAACACTGGTACTTGGGGTTCACCCAAAGAAACTGGTTGGCAACAGGACAAAAGAAATATTTCTTCATACAACACATAGTTCATTTAAAGAATCTGCTACCGCAAGAAGTGGTAGTTTAGATGACTTTTTAAATGCTTTCGATTAGAAGGATTCATAGAAGTTGATCAATGGTTATTAGCCATGGTAGCTAAATGGGCAGAGGCTAGCTACCTATGAATACCAGAGGCTAGGGACAAAACACGAGGGAGGACAGTACACCCTGCTTATGAGCTTGCAAGGGAATTGGGCTGGCCCCTATTTGAAAGAGAATACTGGACTAGACAGGTCTTGGGGTTGATTCAGCAGGGATATTCTTTAGTTGTTACATTTAATACATGGCAATCAATTTCAGGAGCATTCTATGAAAATTATGAAATATGTCTGGTGGGCCAAAGTCAGGTGCTTTACAGTGCAATTCTATGCATGTCTACTCAGACATTAACCCCAGTGAGTTTAATGAAACTTGCTCCCAGGTGAGCATGTTGTATAGGATTGCAGCCTAAACCTCTCTGAGGGAAATCAGTGAGACTTATAAGTGCACAGCTTTGGCTGGATGGTGCTCTGTGTCTGCACTCAACTTCAGTTTTCACCAGATCCTAAGATATGTACATATATACTCAGGATTGGCTATACTGTACATAACACCAATAGTGATGACAACACAACTCGATAAGGAAACAATATTGCTTCCACCGTCGCAGAGATGTGATGCTGGAAACAATCCCAGGTACAAACACTGGTACACAGCACTTACTAGAATAATTAATAATAATAATTCCAGTATTTATATACCACCTTTCTTGTCATTGGATTTCTCCTTTGACTTTAATTCAAGGCGGTTTACAATAGGCAGGCAATTCTAAACCAAATGGTTTTTACAATACTGTACAAGAAATGTCCTAATCTTTCATAGGCTGCTTTTTTCCAGGTGTTTCACGGTCTGGCCTCTCTCTGGCATTCCCCTCACATGCGTTGACTGACAGGCAATTCCCTCTCACTGAGTGCCAGCAGCAGCAGCAGCAGCAGCTTCTTCTTCTTCTTCTTCTCCTCCTCCTCCTCCTCTCTCTCTCTCTCTCTCTCTCTCTCTCTCTCTCTCTCTCTCTCTCTCTCTCAGGTATATAAGGCTGCAGCTCTCCTGACTGAGCCGAACCTCCTGCCTGAATCTTGATATATCAGACCAGAGGTCCATCTACTCCAACATCTGGTTTCCAACAGTGGCCATCCAGATACCTCTACAAGGCCCAAAAGCTGCCATGATGGCAACTGCCCTCCTCCACTGCTTGTCCCCACCACTTGTTATTTAGAAGTTTGCTGCCTCTCAGTATGTTCTATTTAGGTATCAAAGTTTTGGAACTGAAATGTTAAGAAGCTTATTTGGAAGAGTAAATATTCCTTTAGCCATATGTCCTCTTTCTTGACTAGACCTGAGAACAATTCCTGGGGAAGTGAATGCAACACAGAGTTCCTAGTCCTACATTCCCGCCACATGTATGCTAAAGGCATGATGAAGTCCATGCAGCAATTCAAAGGTGGTGACGTTTCCTTGATCCTGCTTGGGAAACACCCTTTTATCCACACAATCTTCAGAAAATACCACAAAAATATGGCTGAATTGCACAGTGAACTTGCCATAGAGAGAAGGAATCTGCTACACATCTAGAGTGGGATCCCCCCCCCCGCTTCCAAATAACGAGGAATATTACTTAACAATCATGTTCTTGCTTCAGCCTTGCACTGTTTTTCAGTTTCCAGTTGTGCTAATTTGAAACAAGTGATATTTTCAGATTTTTCATACGATTTATAGTGAGATGGGTAGCCCTTGGGATACATACTAACTTTTACAATCAATCACATAAAAGTGAGTCAGTTGCAACTGTCCTCCTGAAATGACTGGGTCTGAAGTTAGTCGCAATAGAGAACTTGCCAACCCTCAGCACCCTTTCCTATGTATCAGTCCCACCGAGGTGCTTCTTATTTCTCTGCCTACATCAGAAGCAACTTTTTCTGGATAAAAGTGTATTTTAAGAAATGGAGCAGGCAATACATGCATAGGTAAAAAAAGGTAAAGGTGACCCCTGACAATTAAGTCCAGTCGTGTGTCCGACTCTAGGGTGTGGTGCTCATCCCCATTTCAAAGCCGAAGAGCCAGCGTTGTCCGAAGACGCCTCCGTGGTCATGTGGCCGGCATGACTCTCCTTGCCGCAGCGCGTAGCATGCGGCTGGAACACGGAGCGCTGTTTACCTTCCCGCAAACGGTACCTATTTATCTACTCGCCTTAACATGCTTTGGAACTGCTAGGTTGGCAGGAGCTGGGCAAGCAACGAGAGCTCACCCCGTCGCGGATTCAAACTGCCGACTTTTCGATTGACAGCTCATGGTTCAGCGGTTTAACCCACTGCGCCACCCGCATACTTCCCTGTTTTTTGTTTGTTTGTTTTTGAAATGTGATGTTTCAGCACTTTTGAAAATTTGCCCCACTCTACTATGGGCCATTTTGTAAAACAGATTTAACTGCTGCTTTCATTAAAAGGCTGCTTTTATGGGACCCGCAGTTTCAAATTTCTCTGTTCATAAAAAGTGTTTTATATCAATTACAGTCAGTTTTATTACTGCATCTAGAATTATCGGTGTTGTTTACATACAAGCACAGAAGGAGAGGACAACATATGTACTTGTGCAGGAAGCTGGAACTGACAGCAAAAAAAATAAATTCCCTAAAATCATTAACAATGTTTCAAACTGCACGAAATGTCATTTTCCTGATCTAGCTCACATTCAGGACTATTTATGTATTTACTAGAGGGAAAGAGTTGTTTCAAGGTGGTCAGAGGATTAATTTCTTTAGTGGGAAAATTTGCCGCATCTTATTTTAAACCAAGGAATTCTTGCCTGGTGTCAACTTTCAGTCTTTTCTGTAGTGATTCTTTTTAATCTCCAACAAACTTATTTAGAATAGTTTCAGTGTGCTATTGTTATTTGCATAATTTCCTACTTTTGGGGATGTCGGGGTGAAACATCACATTGTGTTAGAATGCTCATTTTTTTTCAATGTTACCTTTGCAATTGTTACAGCAAATATGACACAGGATGAAAGCCTTCAACCGCAACGCTGCCGCCTCTCTAGAATGTGAATCAAAGGCAGCTGGAAATAACAGTGTATGATTTACTTTCCTTCTCACCTTGGATCATCTTGAGGTCTAAGTCTCAGTTAACGAACTGTTTGCTGACAACTGAACAGGGTAATGAACGCCAGGCAAATGTTTGAACTCTGGAATCAAAGACCATCAAAGAAGTTCCGTGGTCAAAGGACAGTTGACTTTGCAGCAAGACAAACAACTAGGTAGTCAAGAAATGCGCACACACACACACACACACACACACACACACACACACACAGAGAGAGAGAGAGAGAGAGAGAGAGAGAGAGAGAGAGAGAGAGAGAGAGAGAATAGGGGACATTCCTAGTGGTGAGGCTATTTGTCCATGCGTAGCGGCAACTGGTGCCTCCAAAAGTGAGACTGCTCTGAGTCATGATCATTGAATGACACCTCCACATTCAGAGACATACTTCTGAATGCCCAGATACTGGGGACAGAGTATTGCTGTTGTCCTTATATCACGTTTGTAAGCTTCTCACAGGCATTTGGCTGGCCGCTCTTGTGGAGGGAGGGATTGGATAGAGCCAAGTAACTTACCAAAGACCACACAGAGAGAACAAGGGAGTAGTATTGTCTGAGTCCTGATTGCCAAACCATCCATTTGACCCCATGTTTGCTGCAAATGAGTGAGGCAAGGAGACTAGTGACTTGCCCAAGGCCATAAACTGATGGCTCAATCCTGATTATCTTCATGTTGGCAGAGCAAGCTTTCCATTGGTGCAGGGTTTTGCAAAGGTGCTGTTAGGTATGTTTGCGGCACCCCGGGAGTAAGCGGCGCCTCACTCCGTCCACGGTCACAGACCGCACCACCACCGGACACAGGTAAGTCCTGCACTGGGCGGTGGATGGGCATGGGGAGGGCGGGCCAGGGTGGCAGGGGAGGGGGATATTGGCCAGCCAGGCCAGGGATGGGGGTGGGGATATCAGCTGCACGCTCTGCGATATCCTAACCCCCATCCCTGGCCTTACAGGGCCTCCCCGGAGGTCCATAGGGGCTGCTGGGGTTCTTCACGGGGGAAAGGGACAAATGCCCCTTTCCCCTGAGGTGTGCCCCAGTTCCACTGGCACAGGCCCGATCCAGCACAGCGCACTGAGCACGCTGTGGCAGATCTTAGGCAGGAATGGGCTGCCGAACCAAGTCAGGCAAAGAGCAAACATCAAATCTTCAAAATAATTCATTTCTCTCCCAGTCTGCTTCCACCCCTCTTCTACCAATCTGCACTGCAACAACACAGACTGCCCCCCCCCCCAAATGTGGCACTAAATGATTGGAGCAGGCAGGGAACAAACTCTTTGAACCTTTGTGGTGTTCCTATACAAGAGTGCTGGTGCTAGTGCCTCAAAATGCCCTATAAATACTTAACAATTGTTCTGTTGCAGGCATGTGCATTAATTTTTTAGTGATTTTTTGCCATTTTTCAAAATAGGTTTGGCACACTACACACTGAGTAAGGAGCACCATGTGGATGCCAGATCTGTTTTATAGGCAGGCCAGCCAGCCCCTTAAAAACCAGAAGATTTAATTCATATACAATTATTTTTCTCATGAAAGTGGATAACATATAAGAAATCCATCACCATGCAGCTACTTCTGACATACAGTACATAGCAAGCGTAAACAATCCTAAATTTCAAGAAGTACTTCTCTGGGAGCAAGAATGCAAAACTGTGCCATTCTTGAAGTAGCTTTGCATGGTGTGTGTGTGTGTGTGTGTGTGCGTGTGTGCGTGTGTAATATTACTGTGTGCAATGAGGCAGCACATAGCTCTGCCCCCCTTACCTAGCTCCTCCTTCCATCCTGACTCTTGAACCAAAGCAGGAAATATGAAACACGCTGGGATCACTCCCAGAGTGTTCTACATTTCCTCCTTTGTTTAAAGTGCCTACGCAGAGTCAAGAGCCATCTCTTACGCCTTCCCCTACCAGGCTCTTTTAAAGTGCCCGCTGGAGAAAGGTGAAGGAGCCAGATCACTGCGCTCTGAGGATTGGAAAACAATCATCTCACTCTTTGCCGGTCATAACAGCTTTCGTTCGAAAATCATCTCACTCTTTCCTCCACATGGGTTCTTTACACAAAGTAGGCGATGCAGGGCGTGGTGGGAGCAAACTCTGCATTCCCTGCTTTGATTAAAGAGCCACACAGAGGGAGGGGATTGTAAGGAGGGTGGCTCTATCCGCAGTGGCAGAGTGGTGGAGGGTCTGTTTGCCACCCCTCTGCATGGGCCCCAATCAACCACCCTATGTGAATGGGCTCATTTGCATCATGGATGGGCCAGCCCTGCAGAAGATATTGAGATCTGTCTTCTCTTCCCACCTTTTTTTCTTCCTTTGTTCTCTCTTCAGTCACTTACAATCCTTGTTCAGACTGAGAAGAGCAGACACTAGCGTTAGCAGCAGCTGCCGAGAACAGACATGGATAAGGCAGCCGAATCGTATAACATTAGCGCTTTCTCCCACCTCAGCCTCCATCTCCCCATGAGAATTCTGGAGCTGAAGGACACTGGCAGCACTTGAGTTGAACCCGATCAGCTTGACCGTCCTGAGAATGAGTAAGGGCTGCAGGCAGTAGGCTCTGCTCTCTGCTGTTGCGGAATCCAGCCCTATTCCAAATAGGTTTCTATGGAGCTTTCCAGTTAAAGGGTTCATTCACTATTTACATTAGCACACACCGTGACCTCATCCCCCAGACGTTAGAAAAGCCAACATAAAACCAGGTATCCATTTGACATGTTCTTTCCCTCTCCCTCACCCAGCGCATTGTCTCTCTAGGGCCTTTGCTTGCTCTCTGCACGTCCTCTCCAAGCTACGTGTGTCGGTTGCAGCACAGTCTGACTAACCTGCTGCTTTATCAATCACTTTCATAGCATGCCTCTTCGCTAGGAGAGAGAGAGAGAGAGAGAGAGAGAGAGAGAGAGAGAGAGAGAGAGAGAGAGAGAGAGAGGCATAGAATAGCATTCAAACACTGCTGCAAGAAATAGAGTGGAAGGACACAGGTCTCAAAGCATTCTTCCATCCCTAGCAGCAAAGGAAAACAAAACATCTTCAGCCACTCTTAAATTAATTCTGCCTATCCGCTTTGGGTCCCCCTATGGGGAGAAATGTGGGACAGAAATTCAATAAATATCATGCTTTGGGTTAGCAGCACCCTCCACTTTAAGCAGCCTGGGTGATCCAAAAACCGGATTTATATGGATGTCATGTAGTATTGGAAGTAAAAGAATCTGATTTTCTAGCAAAGGACTCAGCAAGGCAAGGGTCTTCAGAGACAGCAGCTGATCAGTGCCATTTTAAAATAAATATTTTGCATGAAGATAATGTCACAGTCATTGCAACACAGAAGACAAAAAAGAGATAAACCAAGCACCCATTAAGGCTGCCATCCTAGGATGCTTACTTGGAGGTAAGCCCCTTGTACTCAGAAAGCCACATGCATAGGATTAGTCTGCAATTCTGATTCGCAGCTATTCACTGAAGAACTGTGTGAATGTCTTCAGCCTGCCACACGGCCAGCATCTCTATTGCAGGTGTGTTGCTGCATGCCATTGCCATAGCTTCCTATAGAGGGTGCTGGTGAGCTGCAAAATTGACTAGAATCACTAACTTTGTTCTCCCACAGGAGGTCAGCACTGTCACAACACTGGAGCTGAACTCCGCAGCCTACTAAGCTCTTTGTGTGTGAAAGGCAGGCAATGCAGAGTGAACGAAACAAAGCTTGCATACAGCACTCATTCATTCACAGGACACACAGAAACTGTATCCTCTTGAGCCTGCTAGTAGAGGCATAAGCTTCTGCCTGGAAGCATTTAGAGAAGTGCTGAGCTCAGGCCTCCTTCACGAAAGACAGTGATAGTTGGAGGCACTCAGAGGTCAACATTCTGTGGCTCATAATTCGAGATCTTTGAAAGGCATCCTTGGGAATTAAAAGATATGGCTGTGCTAAAATCGCTGCATTGAATCAGAGAACTTGGCTTCCTGGGTCATTAAAACAAGTTGTAACCTCTTAGTGGTGCCTGTGTTCTTGTTGGCGATCCTGAAAACATATTGACTGCCATTTAGCAACTCTGATTGTGTGCATGGATCGCAAGATGTGGTAGTCTGGAGGGGACTCCTCATTCTCTTCTATGAGAAGACAATACTGGTGCACATGGGAGTGTGTGTATGTGTGTGCTCATAGCAGAGAATGGAAAGGCCAGGAAGGCTTTGAATGACTGCCATTGTGTTTGTTTGCATGAGCCTTTGTAAAAATAAAGATTCTTTCTACAGACAAAATGAGCAACTAGAAGAGGATTTCTACACAACTCAAAAGGCATGCATGCTCCCTCCCCTCCCCCATATCTGATGCTATGAAAGGCTTCAACTTGCCTTTTTAGTGTCTTCCCCCCCCCCAACAAACACATCAGCAAGCCTGCTAAATTACTCTTAAAGATATATTGTAAATCTTTCATGTGAAGCCTCTCTCATGAAGAATCTATGACACTTTGATCTTATGGCAAAAAAAAAAAATCCCCTCCTCCCACCATACCGAATTCCTCTGAAATTTCATCCCCCCTTCACCAGTGTTTTGTTGATGAAACTGCAAAGGCATGTGTTTGTTTGACATCGTGCCACAGCAGGTGTCTGCTTTAGTTTTTGTCTGGTATCCTTCCTAACTGGCAAAATATTGCCTTTGAAACATATGCCTGCAACTGAGCATTTCATGTTGATTTGTTTTTGGAAATGTTAAGAATTTGTTGTTAAATTCTATAATTTAACACTGGATCAAGGTCTGGGAAATTTATTTCTGTAATTTTCTTTATCCAAACAGATGTACATTTACACGAGAAACTTTAAAAACAACTTTTTGATAATCTGATGAGGTGTTAAGATGTGATGATGACATTTTATGCTGTTAGTTTTATTTGGCTGCTTTCTTGATTGTGGTTTTTATTGTATATGTTCCCCCTGATGCTATCATTTTATATTCTAAATGTGAACCACCCTGGATTTTTTAAAATTGAAATGCAGTATACAAATGCATAAAAACAGACAGACAAAACAAGTTAGTTGCAACAAATTTAAACAACATTGCTTTCAGTGGGACAATTGCAACTTACTTTTAAGGCCCTAGGTTAGAGCCTGCATGATGATCCACAAACGGAAGCCCCTTAAACGGAAATATGTGCATTACTGCTTATTTTGAGTCCCATTTGACCTGATCCAGGAAGGAGATTTGTGCAAGTAAGTTACTGTTGGCTGGATGTGGCAGGACCACTAGTTGTTCTACACAAGTAGTAGCCTGCAGCTAGAGTTAGATCAGGGTCATTACCATAATGGAAAACACAACTCAAACAGGATCCCACAAAACTGTTTCATAGCTCAATCGTAAGCATATTGACTTAGAAGTATGACCTATTTATTTCAATGCGAATTAATTTTAAGTAAGGTTGCTCAGAAGTGCAGCCATGAATATCCTAAATACATGTGCTCAAAAGCAAACCCCCACTCAATCCAAGGGGATTTACTCATAAATGTGCTTAGGGTGGCAGCGAAGCACTAACAGACAAATATCAAAAAAGAAATGTTCCTCTTAACCTCCCCAAAAACATAGACAGAGGATACAATCCTTCTTTTCAGCAAAAGATGTAAATAACCCACCACACACACACACACCCAAAAAACCCACCTACAAGAAATTGTAAAAGTATCACGGTATAACTGTTAAAAACACTAAAGTTTTTGGTAGCCCAATCTGGCTAAGAGCCCCACAATGTATCTCTTCTTATGAGTTTTAGGAATGGATGATGATGGAGAGCAGTTTTATTGCAAGGGGAATAGCTTTGATGGGGGGGGATGCTTTGTTGCTTTTAAAACATTTGAGGGGACAAACAGGTACGTGTATGGCCCACTGTGTAGTGGAAAATGCAGAAGATTTCCCCGAGGAGATAGGTTGTGGTGTCTACAGTGGCCCCTTGCTCTGGCAAAACTGGGTAATAAAGGGTTAAACTTTAAAGCCTAGGCTTAGCAGTAGGTATGCTGCACAGCTGCAGCCACTAGAGGCAGCCAGGTCCTCAAGTATAAAAGCAGCACCTGGAGGAAGGGAGGAAGGGTGTGGGTTGCAGAAGCTTTGAAGGAGACTGGTGCAGTGCTGACTGGCTTGTGGACTTACCTTAACTAACTTCTAGACTGGCTTGTGGACTTACTCCTGACTGACCTCTGGACTGACTTGAGGAACCTGCTTTGGCTTCAACCTTGGACTGGCTTGAGGACTCTGGCTGGCTTTTGAATGTGGACTGGCTTTTGGACTTTGGCTCACAAACTTGGACTGCCTGACCTGTGTGTGCAAAAGAGGAACTAATTTGTCTAAAGCAGACCTAGGCCCCTTAAAGGAACAGAGGGAATTTTCTGGGATACACTGCTGGAGAAAGGAAGCATTTTGGTTACAGTATTCACTCCCCCACAGCACTGTGAACTAATTTCAAAATGATCTGTTGTCAGATGTCCCATCCCTGCATAACTAAGTCCATCAAAGGCTATTAGGGCTGCCTCACTTCAAGAAATGGATTGAGTTTGTGCATTGTGAATGATTGTGCAGGAATATTGTCAAGAGATACAGGGGAAGGAGATGGTGATTTTTCGAACAGCCGAAGGTGAGCTGGCCTTATTGGCAGGCATTTGATCCCTGGCACCAGCTGTTTCCTCCATCTCGGCTTTCCTCCTTACACAAGGCAACCCCCACCCCCCAGCTCCCTGCAGTGGTCATAACACATGCTGCTTATATGTTAATAGGCTTACCAGATCTCCAGCTGGGACAGAGTGCTAGACCTTTAGGAGAAGGAATGTGGGCAGGTGTAGCTTGTTAAACCCTTAGAGAACAATCCTGGGCATGTCTACTCAGAAGCAAGCCCCATTGTGTTCAGTGGAGCTTGCTTCTGAGTAGACATGCCTAGGATTGTGCTCTAGGACTTAACAAGCTACACCTGCCCACATTCCTTCTCCTAAAGGTCTAGCACTCTGTCCCAGCTGGAGATCTGGTAAGCCTATATGTTAATCACATCGCAGACATTCCTCGTTCTTCTTAGTCAGTGTTACATATTTTCTTCCCCCAAGTGTGCCAACTCTCACACCTAGCGCATAAAAATGCTCCGTTTGCCCTCGCTCCACCAGGCTCCACTTCTTTGGTTACGCTACTTTTCTTAGCAACTGGAGGAGGTATGTTTCAAACAAAACTGTCCTCCAAACTAGGAAATCACGTCTTGACTTGATATATACTGTAGTTAAAGCAAACAATAACATTCGTATATTCCTTCAAGCCACTGCACTCAGGCTCCAGTCACCCATTGGCTCGTATTTCTTCTTTCAGTTTATGCTTTGGCGATCTGCTGGCACTAATGTAAATGTCCTAAACTTTTGCAAGGGCTCGCGCGAGGGTGTGAAATAGCTTTGCCGTTACCTGCACGGAGCCTCTTCACCACAGACATGCAGTTCACTGATCTGTTAAACACCCTGGTGATCATGGACTGTGTAAAAGAATCTTACACGCTTGTAAATGTCAAGGGGAGTTACTGGTATTTATAGAAAAGTAACTGTTTTACTGTTTCCGGCTCCATGGAGCATACATGCTTTGTACTTCAGAGTTCATCATATTCTGTGCAGCTGAATGGCTTGAGGTCATAAATAGATCGAGGTGGCTCATCCTTTTAGAAATTTTAATGTGTTGGGATTTGAAAAAGGGCAAATGGCTTTCAGAAGACCTCAAAATAAAAATAAATAAAAAGAAGGGTCATGATGAGAGGTCAATCCTAAAGCCTTGATTTAAGGCCATCCCTGCTCTCAAAACCTTTAAGCAGAAGTGGCCCCCTCATGTTTTCATGCTTTTCTTTGCAACCAGAAGTTCTAGAAGTTTTTCTTTAAAGAAAGCAAATGCTGAACTTTTCTTAGGACAGAGATTCTGTAGTTCACAACTGAATTCCACAGCAGCGATGCAAATTACTTGAGTCAGATGTCCATAGCCATACTCAAAATGTCCCCTTTCCTTCCCACTGCATCTGACAGCGCAATCCGACTTAACTTTTGTGCCGGTTTAACCAGCGGCGCAGCGAGAACTCTAAAAGAGGAATTCAAAGGGGATTTGAATCCCTTTTCTGTTCTGGGGCCTCCCGTTCTCGCTGCACCGCTGGTTACACCGGCACAAAAGTTAAGTCGGATTGCGCTGCGATTTGCTTAGTGTCTTTGGGCTACTTCACACATGGATGTAAATTATGGTATTTGATTTCTCATTACTTGGTCACTCAGCATTTGCTCCTCACAGCTGAATGTACAATCAGGGTCTATTTAAAAGCATGGGCCATAAACAAAGTGAAGGATGCTGAAGCTATTTAGCTGGCATAAGTCAGAGGAGAGTCAGGAGGCGTTTTGTGCTGGGAAAGGAGGGATAGGATCTTGGCGTGCACTGCTGCTGCTAAGATCCTCCCCAAACCACTCAGCCTGCTCCTGTCCCAAACTGCCCACAATCCTTCCCCATTCTGCCCCCCCTCCACTGACTTAGCAGTAGTAGTGTGGGAGATTCAGTGGGCTGCTGTTGCCCGTACACAGCCTCTGGCCATTTGTCCCGGCGACCGCGGCCCACAGAACAACAGAGCGACTTTCTGGAACTTATGCTGATGGATCATGAGATCCATTAGCATAGGCCCTGGATAGGATTGGGGGCTGTTATTTTGATTGGCCGTGAATTTAACAAAATACTCCAAATCTAGCAGCCCAATCCTATGCAGGATTGGGCTGCCACACGGTAGCGTTTGTAACAGTGGACTGGCTGCCGACAGCACATGGAGTGCGCCATTTTGGGAACGTTGTCACAAGAGGCAGCAGTTCACGTCCACTGATGGACGTTCTTGGGAACGCTGAGAAGGGTCCTCCCACCCGCCCAGAGCCTCCTACCTGCGTTTTCTGGCCTCCGAATACCCAGAAGTAACTGGTGATGATGTCATCGCCAGTCACTTCCGGTGGTACTCAACAGGAGAGTGGCGCCGGAGGTGGTACGTGGCCGGGAAAAGGTTGAGAACCCCTGGTGTACAGCTTTTCTCTAGTTTGTCAACCCATGGAGTTGGCACATAACAATAACAGTAAACACTCCGAGTCCGGAGTGCTTGGTGATTACATCATCGTCATTGCTGAGCTCCAGAGTGCCAAGAGGAAAGCTGTATGGAGCTTCAATTCCAGATGCGTGGCCAAGTAGCCATGCAGTGCAGCTTACAGGGAACGCTACATCCTGTGACCCTCAGGAAAATCTACGTGACATTTTCCCTACAACCCGTGATTTGGGAACCACGGACCTGAATGCTCAACACAGACCTGTGTAAGGGGAAGTATTTTTTTTTAATTAATATTGTGCAGTCAGGACCACAAAACGTAGAAAAACTGTGGCAGGGGTGTAAGGGCTTGAGTACTTAGCCACTGCCATCGTTTTGAACCGTATTATACCCCCCCCCCCCCCAAAAAAAACACAATTTTTCATTTAAAAAATCCCTCTTTCATTGCCTTTCAGTGGAAGGGTTTTTTAAAACTGAAAATAGCATGCAGGAGCCCCACAACTGGCATCAGTACAACAGGAGCAAAGTACAAAGCCCCTCCCCCACTGCCGTTTTTCTAGGTTTTGCACCCCTTGCACACTTTTAATTGAAAATACTATCCCCCAATGAGCCTTGTTGTCTATTTAGGTGCATGTTTAGTTTGGCCCTGAACTCGCATTGGGGAAAGCACAGATGATAATGTTAGAAAGTTAACTTAGTATGTAATTGCATATGCTCCAGTCCAGGTCTGTCCATTCTCATCTCTTTGTTCTATAGGTTAAAATATCTTTTTAGCAGGAATTTCTTAAGAACACGGATGGCACCATGTGAGCGATTCACACTAAGCAAACTTGCTGAGTGCAGACATGAATGAAAGAAAAACTTAGGCTGCAATCCTACTTACCTGGTAGTACGTCCCATAGATCTCAATGGAACTTACTTCTGAGTAGATATGCATAGGATTGTGCTGTTAGTGTGTAAAATGGTGTGTTAATAAACACACTGCCTGTAAATTTGAATTGTCTAATTTAAGAAGCATCACACCAACGACTCTGCATTTTAATGCACTGTATCTTTTCTTTATAACTGACCAGATTAATTATTTCCACCTTGCCATTTGGCAGATGGGTCACGTTTTCTTTTCACTGCATTAATGAACTAATTCAGTTCTTTTCCTTCTTGTAATTAAGATTATGAGTTACAGATCCCAATTATACACTGCCTTAGAGTACACCTCACCCTCTATTAAAGACAATACAGTATATGCTATCGGCTTATTTCTCATTTGAAAAGCTACGCTGTTCATTTTTCATATAAGAAAAGAGCCATCATATTCCAGGCAAAAGAAAATTTAAAGGAGCCCTACCACAGGGAGTAGACTTGGCACAGCCAGCTTACAGTGAGGTTGCTTCATTCAAAACAATCGCTTTCCTTTTAACTGGTGATGGAACTGCTGGCTTTTTTGAAGTGTGTGAGAGAGTGATTTTTAAATCACAGGGTAGTTGCATTTCTCTCTCACTCTCACTCTCACACAGGGGGGGGGGAGAGAGAGAATTGGTAAAAGGTATCCCCCTGCTTGAAAGCCAGTTGTGTCCGACTCTAGGGTGCGGTATCTCAGTTTCTAAGGCCGAAGAGCCAGTGCTGTCCGAAGACGCTTCCATAGTCCTGCGGCCAGCATGACTAACGGAACACTGTTACCTTCCCACCACAGTAGCACCTATTTAAAAAGGTAAAGGTGACCCCTGACAATTAAGTCCAGTCGTGTCCAACTCTAGGGTGTGGTGCTCATCCCCATTTCAAAGCCAAAGAGCCAGTGTTGTCCGAAGACGCCTCCGTGGTCATGTGGCCGGCATGACTCTCCTTGCCGCAGCACATAGCGTGCGGCTGGAACACGGAGCACTATTTACATTCCCGCAAGCGGTACCTATTTATCTACTCGCATTAACATGCTTTGGAACTGCTAGGTTGGCAGGAGCTGGCCAAGCAACAAGAGCTCACCCCGTCGCGGATTCGAACTGCCGACCTTTCGATCGACAGCTCAGGGTTCAGTGGTTTAACCCACTGCGCCACCTATTTATCTACGTGCAATTTCTTGCTTTTGAACTGCTAGTTTGTCAGGAGTTGCGGGACTTGGGTCTCAAACTGCTGCCTTGCAGACCTTCCGGTCTACAATTAGCGTCTTAATCACTAAGCCACCGCATCTCTGTGGTGAGAATTACATGACATCAATTTCCCCAGTTTGGCCGAGGCCCTGCGCGGCACAATGCATTAATTCAGCCCTTTTCAAAAACTTAGTACTACTGGCCCTTGCAGCAGCCTTGGGCTGGTGGTATTTTAAATATACAGCCAGACACATTAGTAACATTGGGAAACTTCAAAATACTTTCGTGCCTTGTAGGTATGCCTTCTTATCACAGGCCCATTCTTAAAGAAAAGGCAGAAACCCCCCCGCAAATATTACAAAACAAGTTCCCTGATTACAGACTGTCTATATGAGGCTGACCTTATTTTCAAGAAGACTAAATAAATAATAATAATAATAATAATAATAATAATAATAATAATAATAATAATAATGCTGCAACAAGTGATACTTTACTAGTTCTAATTCCATTTCTCAGTGGAAAGTTTCTAGTAACAGCTAATATCTTAAGTCAGGCCAATCCGCTCTGTGACAAAACCTGTAGCATACGTACTGCAGCCTAGCTTCCGATTTCCCCCCTCCCCCTTTTTTCTTAATGGAACCTACATGTTGCAATCTCCTCACTTCACGGTTGTAAACTTTTACTGCCCGCTGTGTCTACTGAGAATTCAGGTGTTTAACCACGGCATTCAGCCCCAACTGAAATCTAACATAGCAGCTAATGCTCTCCATGTGCTAAAATATATGAATATTCCAATCAGTTGAGCCATAACTTTTCATAAAGGCACACGCTCCGGGTCCAACGACTGCCGTCAATGTCAAGATGTAATTTGAACAATTGGGTTACCATGCTTCATGTCACGACACGGAGTTCAGCTGGATGAATGGGTAGGGATGCAGATATTAGATATGAGAAGGAAAGGCCTCTGCTGTTTCTGCTGTGCATAATAATAATAAAACAGAACAGTGTCGGTGAGGAGAAACATACTAGTAATCATGCAAACTGACAGGGGGCTGCTACAGTATACTACATTCATATGGCTTTAAAAAGACTCGGGGGGCTTGGTACTTTGCCCTAAAGGACTGAGACATTTTACAGCATTTACACATAAATTACTTTTCAATCCAAGCTAAACCCACACACACCTCTGTAAGGGCAGGGATAGAACGGAAAGATATATGACTGCTTAAAATATTCACTGGAAGAACAGATTTGTCCATGTATTTGCACTGCATTCTCCTGCAAGGCAGATCTTTGGCAATGGAAGTCATAACAAACAACCTGACCCCAAATCTGGTTAGGGTTGCCAGCCCTCCAGATTCAGGACCGGCTTTAAGCCAATTGGACCAATTGCTCTCAATTGGGCCCGGCGCCTAAGGGTAATCTACTCTAGTCTTGGCAAATACACGTGACAATAGATCCATTTGGTCCATTAACTCCCATGTAGTTTTTAAGCGCACATTTTGATTGCTTTCCATTCTACCGCAGAGCTAGAAAGTCTATAATAAAATTTATTTATATCTCTAAGATTCTACAGACCTTGGCTGTGTGAACCTGGGGCCCCACACACACACACACACAAGTTTCCAATTGGGCCCAGTGTACCTTCCTGCATCTTTCTTTTGCAATTTGGATTTACAGTGCACTGACAAACACAAAAGAAACATCACAGACCTCAAATTTGTTTGTCTGAGTGGCCTCAGAGAGATCTACACCAGTTTTTAAATAACCAGAGGTCCAGTTACAGTAGCCTGCTATAAGCCATGCTGCTGCAGCATAATTTATTGTTTCAGTATATCTGAGACCTGTTGGCCACCTTTTATTATTTATTTATTTATTTTATTAAAGAATTTATACCCCGCCTTTCTCGCCTTTCTCAGAGTTATAAAGTCTATAATAAATTTTATTTATATCTCTAAGATTCTACAGACCTTGGCTGTGAACCTGGGACCCCGCAAAAATGTTTCCAATTGGGCCCCGCAGCTCCTAAGGCCAGCCCTGAACCCAAGATCTGGGTGCCAAGCTGGAATGGCCTTCCAAACCCATCCAGGCCCAAAGCCTGAGATCTGTCAACTCGACTACTCTGACTACTCACAAATACAAAGATTTTACCTCACTACATTTTAACGTCTTTATAGACATGTTCGGACCGGCCAAGGTCTTAACTAAAGAATGGCATAATTAGTTATGTGCACCTAAGGAGAACTTGGACTTGTTTGTCGAACAGCAACCTTCCACGCCCCTTTGCAGGGCACTTTTGAAACAGAGGACTTTCAAGAGCAGTTTGTGATATGGCATAGAAGTCTGTTGTTCAAAGAAGACTCAAAAAACTCCCTCTGTTGCACTCTCTTGGGTGTGGGTGCGTGTGTGTGTGTGGTGGGGCTCTTTGAATTGCTCTTTATATCAAGCTTCTCATGGCTGGATCTGTGCTACATAGAATCTAAATAGAACTAGCTGGTAATTGTGCAGTGGGTACCTATTGCAAAACACTAAAATGATCTTTGTAGCCACCGGTTTCTCATGACCTTCCTCTCCTGTGTGTTCATTGGTTTCACACACCATACAATTCCAGCTCTAGGACCAGCCTTGTTGAATCCATTCAAATTGGATTTTGTGATTTTGACAAAAGAACCTCAGCTATAAAATCTGAAGAAGTCTCTGCTGGTGATATGAAGCTACACTTTAGCATGATGTGGTGTTGCTGCGTTCCGCTACATCTTGGAAGATTTTTTGCAGATGAGTTTTTGTGTGTTAGCATGGCAGTGCCAAAACTTCCCAACAGAGCAGCCTGTAACATCTATAACCATGCCTGTTCCAATGCAATCTTAGAGACTAGTGATATTCTTTTTTTGCTGAAGTTTGGGCATTTGTTTTAATTAAGGTATGTGGGAATAGAATGAGGTGGCAGAACAGTTGTGGTCTGACAAACTGGCAGCAAATGAGACCTGCTGATGTTGGGCTCCCCAAGATACACGCTGTTGTGTCAGTGTGAAGCCACGGGGTCAGATGAACCTAATTATTATCACCCAAAACTATGCCAAGGTGGAGTCTTCTATGAAAGGTAAACTCATAAGGCCAGGGTTGCCCCTGCGCAATGCAAGATGTGCTTCCAGAATGTCTTGCTAAGGTTGCAGGGATGCTGTGCTATAACACTCAAATTATACCCAAGATCCAAGAGCCAGGCTGCAACATCCTTGGTGACATTGCAGGAGATTTCGGGAGCACACCTCGGATAATGTGTTGTTTAATTGGCAACTCCTCCTGCTTACTTCATTGTTTCAAACAATCCTTTGAGTTCCTTGTGCTGTCAGACCTGGGCTGCCAAACAAACAGTCAAGGGGATGGAGATGCTGGAATAAAGCAGAAAAGAAGCCACTTAGGAGCCCCAAAACACAATTTTTTAATTTAAAAAAAATGGCTGCTCTACCATTTCAGGATAACATGTCCTCTAGGTGACCGGCGACAACAATTTTAAAAAAAAAATCACAATAAAACACCAAAAGCCTAACTGTACTAAACTAAAAGAGCAGTATCATTTTTTAAAATCCAGAAATGAAATGGCATATAAATGTATGTATGTCATCCCAAAGTCCTTGGAAGAAGGCCGGAATACAAACGTGATAGACAAATGGGCTAAACATTTGTGCTAACCAATGTGCTACTAAGGATAGTAAATCAATTTTGGTCTTTGTTTTTTATTAACATTCTTTTTAATTTTCAGGTTACATTTTCTTTTTGAAATAGTTTGAGGAATTGTAGATGTTTAAACACAAAAAACCCAAACACCTCTGGTATCCTGAAGCAAGATTCTAAAAAAAAAAGCATGCTGTCCAATAAAACTACATTATTTGGAACTGCAAAGGGCTCATTAGGCCAGTCTGTGATCCTTTTTATCCTGTTGCTGACAGCTGACAATCACATGGATAGCAAATCCAGTATTTATGATTTGTATTTCAAAAACCTGCAGGAAAAAAACCTCAGCTGGCTACTCATAAGGAAACATCTGTATCATACAGCATGGTTTTTCTGCCTGGTACAAATGGGGGTGGTGGTCTTGGATTTTAATATTTCTGCACTAACTTTAAAGGTTTATACAGCTAGGTCACACAGAGCTGGCTCTTAAATATTACATGCAGTTTGATAAAGAAGTATATGTGTGCGGCGGGAGGTAGAATAGCTTTCTTCTTAGTAATATTTTGGGGGGCCCAATCCCATACTTATAGATCCCAGGGGAATATTCTTCCCATATGTCCACCCACTCATTGCTTAGATTTTATGGAGTATGTAGCAATGACAGCATTTACAGTGTGGCAAAACTGCATGTAAAAACAAATTGAATCACACCTTCTGGCCACCGCAGCTCTTTCTGAATGCTGCAACTAGAATGAGGCACATAAGTTGTTATGCAGAAATGCTTATTGGCTCTGAATACACAGGCCAAATGTTCTCTGTCTGCTTCTTCCCCCCCCCCCCCCGCCATTTCATCATGTTTAAACCATTGTGGCAACAGATAGAAAACATGCCTGTCGGCATGCGCCTGACAATATTTAGTTCATCTATGAATTCATATTGCTTTTTTAATATAGTTGATAACAGATCATTTTATTTCTGAGCTGTTTAAAAGGAGGCAAGAGGCACATTAAGACTTACACAATACCGTCAGCTCAGCTCAGCGCCTGGACAAAAGACATGCTGCGAATGCATATAGGAAATTCAGTATTGCCAGATTTATGAGGAGAGTGAAATGAAACTGCAGCATGGCGCAACTAGGAAATGTCTTTTTTTGCCTCTCTTTGCTCATATGCTATGTATGGATGTTGGTTTTTAATTATGCAAAGAGAAGCTGTGTGTGTGTGTGTGTGTGTGTGTGTGTGTGTGTGTGTGTGTGTGTGTGTGTGTGTGTGTGTGAGAGAGAGAGAGAGAGAAAATATTTGTATTTGTGAGTAGTCGAGTTGACAGATCTCAGGCTTTGGGCCTGGATGGGTTTGGAAGGCCATTCCAGCTTGGCACCCAGATCTTGGGTTCAGGGCTGGCCTTAGGAGCTGCGGGGCCCAATTGGAAACATTTTTGCGGGGTCCCAGGTTCACAGCCAAGGTCTGTAGAATCTTAGAGATATAAATAAAATTTATTATAGACTTTATAACTCTGTGGTAAAATGGAAAGTAATTAAAATGTGTGCTTAAAAAGTGCATGTGAGTTAATGGACCAAATGGATCTAAGCACATTTTAAAATTGCAAACATGTATGCCTACAAATAAACAAACAAAATGTGTATATGACCTTTTGAAAAGTACATAGATTACCCTAGCATGGGGGGGCCTGGGGCCCAATTGTGAGCAATTGGTCCAACTGGCTTAAAGTTGGCCCTGCTTGGGTTTTGGTTTTGGAGGGCAACTCACACCACCTCCTTTAACTGTCCTGAAGGAGGACATGAAGTGGTAGAGTGAGATGTGGATGTGGGAGAAAATGGTTTTATTTTTTCACAGATTTCAGTGTTTAACCAAAATGAAATAGCAGAAAGCGGTGTTATGTATTTTTATTTCGTTATTACCATTTTCTCCTGCCCCTAGTGATGCGATACCTGTTTTGCACCAGCATAACTGGCTGTAACAATTTTTTAAACAGTACTTTAAAAAGTATTTCACTCAGTGGTGTTGCTCTAGGTGGGGCGGAATGCTAAGTTCCGCCCCGCTCTGAACCCACGCTCCCACACGAGGCGCCACACCCCCTTGTTGTTGTAACCTGTTGTAACATTCAGTGGGGCAAAGGCAACGTGCAGGGAGTCTCCTGCATGTTTCCTTCGCTCCGTTGACTGGCTCCGACGATGAGGGGGACGTGGCGCCTCGTGCGGGAGAGTAACGAAAGGTTCAGAGCAGGGCGGAACTTAGCATTCCGCCCCACCTAGAGCGACACCACTGATTTCACTCAGTCTGGGGAAAAAAGCAATTTTTGCACTGGTAAAATACCTTTTAAAAATATTAGAATCCCCCCCCCCCCCAGTTTTGTTTTCCCTATCTTTTTACAGCAGGGCTCCAGGTATTGTTTTGTTTTTTAATCGTTCAGCAGTATGTAACTATGTGGCATCATCAGTTTCCATCTTGTGAGATCATCAGGTCTTCTGGGTCTTGGGAGTGCTTTCTTCAACCTGACAATCTGAGTAAACAGATGAATTTATAGTAGGCCATAATATCCTTTAAAAAGTATTTATAGGAACAGACTCCAGCTGGTCAGCAAGACACATTTCTCTGAGGATCTAAGCATTATTTACACCATAAACTTAAGCTGTTTTGTCAATCCTTTTCTGCCTAATGAACTCTGGGCTATAGTTCTATGAGGGGGCACAAGGGATCTCTAACAGGCCATCTTTAAACCCTCAGGAAACGACAATTCTCAGGATTCTTTGGGTGGGTGAAGCCATAGCAGCTAAACTGGGATTAAACATATACTGTATATATAGGCTTACCATCTTTTCGCGGTTTCAGACTGGGACACCCCCCTTCCAGAATGGTTAATTAATTAAATTTTAAAAATTGGCCTATTTATTTATTTGTGGGCATGAAAATGGCCATTTTGCCGCCACTGCCACTTACCTGTCCTGCCTCCATTGCTGCTGCCGTCCTTCCTCGATGCGTCTTTGCCGTTCGCCACTGCTGCCATCTTGCTGCCGCTTCCATCTTGCTGCCGCTGCCACCGTCCTCACCGCCGCCATCTTGCCTCCATCGCTGCCGTCCTCCTCATCCCTCGTCGTCACCTGGAACCTGGTCAGCTGCCCCCTCCAAAGCCGCTGCCGCCACTTCCAAAGTGCAAAAAGGCACCTCTTTTCTAGCGGTGCCATCTTGGATCTTACAAGATCCAAGTTGGTGGCGCCCAAATCTCGTGAGGGCACATGAGGCTGCCTAAACTTTACCTGACACTTTCTCGATGCTCTTGTGTTTGGAATGTAATTAAGTGGTAACCACCATGCAATCCATTGTTCTAAATATAAGTACAGTATGGTTAGGCCAGTGGTTCCCAAACTCCTAGGAAGGCCCTACGCTGCTCTAAGTGGCAGCGGGGCCTTCCCAGGGGTCATGACGACGCGGCCGGGATCGCGTAAAACCGGAAGTGAGTTGCGATCGCGTCGGAGCGCTGCTCCGACGCTTGGGGAGGCCTGCGGAGGGGTCCGCAGGCTCCCCACACCCCCCGCCGGACACCCACTGCCCACCAATGCAGGTAAAACGGGCGATCCCGGGCGCGGCGGCGGCGGGATCCCGGGCGCGGCGGCGGCGGCGGCGGGATCCCGGGCGCGGCGGCGGCGGCGGGATCCCGGGCGCGGCGGCGGCGGCGGGATCCCGGGCGCGGCGGCGGCGGCGGGATCCCGGGCGCGGCGGCGGCGGCGGGATCCCAGGCGCGGCGGCGGCGGCGGCGGCGGGATCCCGGGCGCGGCGGCGGCGGCGGGATCCCGGGCGCGGCGGCGGGATCCCGGGCGCGGCGGCGGGATCCCGGGCGCGGCGTCATCATCACCGCGGGTTGCCATGCCCCTTAAGGGCATAGCAACCCTTTGTTCCCGACTGGGGCGTCGCAACGCCCCAGTTAGGGAACCACTGGGTTAGGCCCTTGAGAAATAATGCAGGCTCCATTCACATCAGCTGTATATGGAAAGCAGATTAAGTTTTGGTTAATGGATCTTTCTCAGTAGTTCAAGCAAGTCTTTCAGCACTATTAAAAATCTACATGGCTGTGGCAAGATTTAATGGGAAAGAAAGGTGAGTCCATCAAGCTTAGGAACCTAAACAATCCACAGAACAATTAGTCTGAAATAGCGGCATCTAGAAAAGAATTGCTTGCAGAATTCTTGAGCAAACCCCCAAGACATTTGTGTAACATCTAAGGGCCAAACTAGATATTAAACACAGCCATGTATAATGTTCTGACTTTTTTTAATGAAAAAAGCAGCCTTGGAAGACTGCAAACAGGAGCAGAAGAACAGCAGGGTCTGTTTGTGCTTAACCCTTTCCCTACTGGCTGTTTTCTTCTCAAAATGGCCTCCCAGCTGCTTCCCTTCCCCCATGGTACCCACTGTAAAACCAGAAAAAATTCTTAAAGAAAGAAAGAAAGAAAGAAAGATGTTATATTTGTTTTCTAATGGGCAAGAGGTTAAAAAAGAAAGGGCACTTCCAGTTCCAGGCAGAGGGTTTAGTCTGGGATCATCACATGTTCACTCAGTTTAGAGAGTTCACATGGCATCACCCATCCATTGTCCTCCTGTATCTCCCCAGAGCTTAAACTGTTATATTTATTACCTGAGAAAAATCTGACTTTTTTGAGACCAGTGGTACAGCAATGTGCAATTACCCCATGTGTGGACTGTTAGTGCCAGAGATGATTGTACCAGAAAGCGATGGGTGAGACAGTGATGCTGCACATGAAGGAGACCTGGTTCATGGACCGACCAGGTAGTCAAATGGTAGAGGTGAGGAAAGTGTTGTGGACGCTCCAAGTCTACTAGAACTGTTTCCCTGCTAAAAAAAATGTTATATTTTAAACCATATGGGCCAAGAGCCAAAGAGCTATTTTGGCTTTTGCAAAGGGAAGCCAAAAGGGAGGCATTAACCTGATTTTATTACATTTTTATAAAGCAATTCACCCCATGCTGTAATAGTAGGGGCAGGAGAAAATGGTGATAACAAAATAAAAAAATAATACCACCACTTTCTGCTAAAAAAATATGCGAAAATAAAATAAAACCATGTGATTTACGTCATTCTTCATCTGCTGACACTGTACAATCTATTCTATACCACCAACCTAGTATGCTTTTAAAAGTGGTTCCAATTGATAAAAATGGGGAAAATTTGGAATAAAAACACACAACACCACTCTCTGCTATTTCATTTTGGTTAAACACCAAAAATGTGACTTTTATGTATTAGACTAATTATGAAACTCTTCTCAATTGTTTATGGGCAGTTTGAGAAAAACAAGTGTAGAGCCTTATGAAAAAGGAAGAATGATCATGTCCTAGTCATGGGGAATTCTAAAGAAAGCACATTATAGAAAGCACTCTTCATGTAGATGTGCTATCCCTACATCTTGAAAACCAGTTTTAGCTGCACAGCTGGCAACCTGCTGAATGTCACACTTGCACATGCAAACAGAAGTGCCATTTAAGTGTGCTCCCAACTGGACCTGGAAACACTGTCTCCTAATCACAGGTGTGTGGAGGTGTTGTGTAAGGAACGATATGCTCCTTTTCCTATTACTTCATGTATTCCAGGGCTGTGTGTCCCAGAACTAAAGCTTTCAGAGCTAATCCCTACTGAGTCCTGTCTCAGATTATGCCCTTTTAAGCACTTTCCTCAGAAAGATATTTATGATAGTTGCTAGGCAAGGTCAGATTACTCATTAAGCTTAATTAAGATTCGCCACTAAACTAATTCTAAAGAGATTCTGGTCCATTCCTATTGGTGAGCTAATCTGCTACTCCAGATTTTGCACATACAACATTGATTAGCGGAAAGCAAAAGACTTCTCCGCAGCTAAATCCTGAATGTCGTATTTCCTAAGAAGAGCCACCTACACTGTGAGCAGCATCCAATATCTGGCTCCAACTTTGACAGTTTCCTTCTTGACTTTGCAAGGAAGGGATTTGCTTCAGAACCAACCATTGCAAACTGCCATTTTTGAGACAAATCACTATGGGAGGGGGGATTTTTGCCTTTAAAACTGAGTCAATCTCCCCTTCCCGCATGGCCTGGTCCTGACTGGGGTCACCCATCAGTCTGGTTTTTTTTTTTAAGGGTTTCTAATTGGAAACATGTTGAATTTACACATGTTTGTGTGCCTAGTGTGGTCCTAGTCCGGCTTTGCCTAGCAACTATCATAATTTTCTTTTTGAGAAAACTGCTCAAGAAGGAATAATCTGAGGCAGGACTCACCAGGAATCACTCACTGACACCCCTATGGTTAGGGGACAAAGCTTCCAGAGCAGAGAATGTGATGCCCCAATAGGGCCAGGTAGCACATACCCATTCACTTTGGGGCCTCCATCCTGGGGGGGGGGAATTCAAATGCTTTTAATTTTTTGTCAAGTGTTCTGAAGTTTAAAAAGCCATGTGTGACATTATGGGAGGGGAATGTGGATACCTCATTGAAATGAAGCTAGCAGACTTCAGCTAGCAGACATCAACCACAAATAATGGAGAAGAGCTTGTAGTGCCTCCTTGCCTAAAACAGCTGGTGCAGATGCTAACACTGCAGCTGGCTAAGCTTGTAAGTAGCTGTTCAGGCAAGTGGTCATCTACCTATATAACTGTAATGACTGGAGTGAAGACACACAGAAGCCTACAGTGACTATTTTTGTGACTTAGAAACACTTCGCAAGACTTTTTTTTTTCTGGTTGCCACTGTGATAATCGACCACGTGTCTGCTCATCAGATGTATACACAAAAATAGGAACAGAAAATCTTTTGAAATATATCAACACAACACAAGCTCCTCCTGGGACCAAAGGAAATGTGAAATGGATGAGGGATAAGGCAGGGGTGGGGATAAAAGCTTCATATGAGGTTGGCTTCCATCCTAGGACAGAGCTTTGGGGTGAGGGGATTTTCATTAGGGTTGTGGCATGGGCAAAAGGTTAATCCCCACTCCCATGTCAGATTCCCAATCTTGACCCCCCCCAGCTGCTACAGTACTGCATTTAAAGAAGAAAAACAGATGAAAGCACAATGATGCATTTAACACCGTGTGTAGTTTGAGAGGGGAAGAGACTAGGGGAATAGAAACTGCACATGAACTAGGTAAGCACAAAATGTTTTTTTTATTATTTAGGGGTGGGGCAAAGGAACTGGAGAGAGAGAGAGAGGATCTGGAAAGAGCTCCAGGAGATGAGAAAAAGGATCAGGGAGTAAACTGAAAGTGAAGAGGCGGATTGAACTGGAAAAGAGGGAAGATTATTGAACTTGAGGGTGCTGCGCAAATAAAACAAAAGTGATTTTATAATTCCTCCTGTGGCAGGAATGGGATTGATGGGTGCCCTGAGGATAAATAAGTGATTTAGACAAAGTGTGATGTGACTTGTTTTAAAGAAGTCACATCACACTTTGTCTACGTTCTTTTGAATGTTTTTTTTTTCCCTGAAAAAAGGAAAGGGCAGGAACAGCCCGGAAGATATTTTTATTTTCCAGCTTCCAAGTAACAATCCCCAATCTGAAAGAAAGAAAGAAATATGTTATATTTGTTTTCTAATCTATTTTTAATGGCTTTCTGAGATTTTTACCATACAACCAAGTCAAATTCTCCTATAAAGTTTTCTTCTCTTGTTCTTCACAATTAGGCGGCTATCCTATACACAAATCCTTCACAATTTAGGTGGCTATCCTTACTTACCTGAGAGTAAGGCCCACTGAAGACAATGGAACTTACGGTACCTGTGTAAGTCCCATGTATAGGATTGCGGTGTTAGTTTAGCACTTTCTTCGAGCGCCATGCATAGAGTGGGAAGACAGAAAGGTCTGAGCCATGCCTATTAATCTGTTCTAAATAAATGCCACCCCTTCTGGTCCATTACTGCACACTTGCAACCTACCACAAAATTCTACCACCCTCCACCCCTTGTTCCAAACTGGCTTGAGTCTACAAGCTCTCACTTTAGAAGTTAACTATATCCACTGCTAGACTGAAAGTTAAGGCTTGGAAGTATCCGAGTCCATGTTTCCTTAACAAGTGTACATTTATCTATCTTCCTTCCTTTCTCTTCTATGTATTGAATATGTGAGAATAGCCAGTATATACTAGACTGACTCCTAATAACTCAAATATTTATTCCTTACATTTCATTGGAAAAGGTTAGAACAGAAAACATTTAAGACTGGCAAAAAAGTAGAATTTATCTGATGACTATCATCTCTGGTTATTGACCCATCTAGGATTGAGGAAATCAACCATCATGAAAGGTACAAGGTTATTCTTGGCACAAACCTAAGCACTTTACAACTAATCCCCATGTGTTAAAATGGGAGAGAGTGTATCAGGTTACACAAGCCAAATTCTACTCATAAGTGAGGTCAGCACAGCACCTGAGGTTGGGCTGCCCAAAATTACCAGGGATGAAAGCTGGAAGATTAAAAAAAATAAAAATCCCAGCCCCAAATTTGAATATGTTCTAAACTCAGCATCATACTAAACTCTCTCACAGTGAAAGAATTAATCAACTGCACTGCTGGAATGTCAGATGAAATAAAGACAAAGCAACGCACACATTTCCTAACAGAATAAATATGGTAAATCTTTCATAAAATGCAGGCTTCTGGCAGACAGTGATGGGACGGCTCCCTCAACAACAGGAAGCCTGGTTGATTGCTATTCCAGATGAAATTTCCCCCCCCCCCTTTCAGTTGTTTCTCAGCAAAATTCAGTACCCGATTTCTACCAGGAGTTTTAGCAAAAGAGATTACATTGAAAGTGGTGAGAAGAAGTAAATTGGCCAATTGGGTAATGTTTGCATGCAGCTTAAGTAAAGTGAGAATAACTTCTTTTGATGCAGCGTCTCTTTTAACTACTGGAAGTGAGCTTGTAAATCACACAAAGCTCTTCTTCAGACTCAGCTCAAAACAGATTCATTCACAGCTGAATCTTGCTTTTCAGCACAAACGATGGGACTGGTGCAAATCATGGATTGATCAATTACCGGTAACTCCTCCCAGCGCACAGGTGTACGCATTTAAGAGTGCAATCCTGCTCTTTTTGTGGGCGGCGGAACAAGTGTTCCGTGCCCGCACTAGTCGCAACTCGCAAACGTGCTGTAAAGCACGTTTGCGTCTACTTTAGAGCCGGGAAGGCCGGCGCAAAGCCGGCCTTCCCAGTTCCGCCGGCCGAGGAGTTGGCCAGCTGCTGGACCCAGGTAAGTCTGGATGCAGTGGGCGGAGGGGAGGGTCGGTGGAGCCGGGAGGGCGGCCATAGGCCCAGCCACCCTGGGCGGGCTCCTGTCATATCCCGGTCCCCGCCAGGCAGCTGGGCCGTTACATGGTCTCCTCCGACTTCCGCCAGCAAAATAGCAAAATAGCTGGCGGAAATCCGAAGAGGCCTATTGGCCCCAGCCGCTGTTACACTCGGGGAAGGTGACGAGCATTCCCTTCCCCGAGTAGACTTTCTGCCACGGGCTGCTTGTTGCAGGCTGCCCGTGGTGGAGCACGGGATCAGGTGAACGGCCTCGGCCGCCTGCCCAATCCATATGCAGGATTGGGCTGTAACTCCTCTGGCATATATAAACCCTTAGGTAAAAATGCCTTACAGGTAGGCCTGCTTGAGAGGATTTGATTAGCAAATACATAGGACAGGTCTCTCCACAGAGAAGTAGGTGAAGGCATATATTGTTGTGTGCTCCCCACTGTTCTGAACAGGGCCAGCCCAAGACCTCTCAACATCTGAAGCAGTGTGCCCCGCACCACCTCAATCCCCCCAAATGCTGCCTTTGTGCATGTGCATGCACACCTCATGGATATGGGGGGAGGGCAAGTGCACAAGTAGGCATACCCCTAACCCTGATTCCCTTTACTTACCAGGAGCCACACACTGTGCTCCTGGTAATCAAACTAAGGGGAAAGGCAGGGGAGAGAATAATAGACAAGGTGCCTTTTCCATAAGCTCGGGGAGGGGGAGGCAGATGCTAACGGAGAAAGAACATGAAAATATATGAAGATGGAGCTTTCTATCCATGAGGCAAGCTGTTTTTGAGGTGGAAAATGGTTCCAGGAACTTTTATGGGGGCCTATGTTGGCTGCCAAATCGTGGCAAGTTGAAAAGGAGGTGCAACTCAAATTTTGGTGATATCATTTGTGACTAACATCTAAGACCGTCATTATGATGTAAGGTGAGGAGAAGTGAGATGGCCTGGCTCTCTGAGGGGCACAATGGCTATTATCACCCAAAGCTTGCAAAAACCCTCCCCCCTCTCCTGAGACAACGTTGCCTTCAGTTTGGTAATCTTGATCAATAATTGAAAACTCTCAAGGGGATGCTATCCCTGTTATTGAGAATAGTAAAAATGTGAGTATTTTTAAGTCTAACTTTTACCACTACAGTAGGTTGGTTGGAGAGAGCTCATCTCCAGTCATTGACCAATAGGCCTGTTTCATTTCCTTTCAGATAAGCTTGGTCCCTGTCTAAGGTCCCCCAGATACAAATCTTGGAATGACCCTCCTTATCCAGGGGCCTGGATATGCTGAGAGCTTTCAATCACCAACTCCATTAGACAAAGAAAGCATAGCTCCGATGGGCTGTGCGGGATTGATATTTCAGTTCCAATGGCAGCCAGGTTCTGTTCCCCTTCTCCTTCCATGAGCATACAGTACTAGGTATCCCTGGAAGTACATACACATGGCATTGTGGGTTCTTTTCTCCATTCTCTCTGCACTCTTGTAAACTCTGCCCAAGTTAAGGTGCTTCCAGGGCACCCTGAAACTTTCCTGAGAGCCCAAACCCCTGATGCCTCTTGGGTAACTACTTGCTAATCTCCCTAATACATCCAGTCCCCACCTTTGCCTCTGTCTCTCGAACTGCTAGGTTGGCAGGAGCTGGGACAGGAGATGGGAGCTCACTCAGTTACACGGGTCTCAAACTGCTGTCCTACTGTCTTAACCACTAAGCCACCACCCCGGCCCCTTCATTTCCTCCAATTCATTACATCAGCATAAATGTGTCCCTATGAGGGTGAGATGGATTTGTAAAGTCATACAGAGGCAGCTCAGGTAACCAGCACATGTCAAAGTCCCATCAACAAAATGTCACATATTCCATCTTGGGTCTCAGAGCCAGCAGACTGCTTCCCCCATTGACCTCCTTGCATCTTGTACATCCCTCCCTCACACACTCTAACCTGACAGTAAGATTAAAAAGGTAAAGGTGACCCCTGACAATTAAGTCCAGTCGTGTCCGACTCTAGGGTGTGGTGCTCATCCCCATTTCAAAGCCGAAGAGCCAGCGTTGTCCAAAGACGCCTCCGTGGTCATGTGGCCAGCATGACTCTCCTTGCCGCAGCGCATAGCATGCGGCTGGAACACGGAGCGCTGTTTACCTTCCCGCAAGCGGTACCTATTTATCTACTCGCATTGACATGCTTTGGAACTGCTAGGTTGGCAGGAGCTGGCCAAGCAACGAGCGCTCACCCTGTCGCGGGAATCGAACTGCCGACCCTTCGATCGACAGCTTATGGTTCAGCGGTTTAACCCGCTGGCCACGACAGTAAGATTACTAATAAGTAATTACGGTAATAAAAAGATAGTACAATTGGACAACTTTTCTTCGTAACTGAATGAAAAGCAGCAGTCAATCAATCCCCTCTCAGTGTTTTGATTGGTCAAAAAAAGCAAAAACAGTACCTCACACGTTGTGACATAGCCCACATTTCAAACACCATAGGCGTTGTTTTATGCATTCTGTACTCTTCCCTGAATTTTTTCAACAGCCCTTGTGGATCACTGACTCACTCCTGCAGCAGTCATGCTACACCAGCAACAGCAGTCTGGTTTGGGAGTTAAGCTGAGAGAAAGCGGTTTTCTAATGTGAGGTAAATGAGGAAATGGAAAGGAAAAGCAGGCCAGCTGTAAACACTGGTAGCCACACTATACACCCCCTGTTCGAAACTGGGGGTGGCAGGATGCAAATGTAGTGAAAGTCTGACAATCCCCTTTCAGCAAAACATAATACAGTGTGTGTGCGCGCACACACACACACACACACACACACACACACACACACACACACACACACACACCACCACCACCACCACCACCACAGAAACATTTTATGAAACATGTGACAAAGCAGGCCTGCAAAAGCCCCACTGCTCCATACCAAAGTCAGGAAGAAAAAAGGAAAATTCTAGTAAAAGTCAAAGTCAGCCTTAACAAGTCACATGATTAAATTACTTCTGGAGACACAAATACACTTTCTCAAAAGGATGTAAGGACACACAAAAAGGCGAATCCCCAAACCCCACTCACCTGCTGGTCAAGAAGGAAAAGCCATGCAAAAGGGGCAGCTTTGAAGTCTCCACACCTGCAGGCTGCCCCAGGGTGAGACAGAACACCACTCTGGAGTTTCTTTCTCCTGAACATTTTGCCCAGGGCTTCTCAAAGTGTGGGTTGCGGCCTGATGCCGAGGTGGGTCACCAGCTGAGTCCACCCCCACCCTCAGGCTCCAAATTGGAGCCAAACGGAAGCAACCAGAGCCCACTTCTGAGTTGCAACTCACCTTCTACAGCTGCTCCCCCATCACACAGGGCCTGGGATGGCCTCCATGGGCCTCGGAAGGCCTCCAGAAGTGATTTCCATTCCGGGTCACTTTTAGTTTCGCTGATGCGCCTAATGGTCGTGTCTGGAGGCCTTTCTAAGGCCGTCGCGGTGGGTCGCAACGGGGGAGCAGCTGCAGAAGGTGAGTCGCAGCAGCAGGGACTTTGAGAACCATTGATTTTGCCCATCCTCACCACCTTGGTTGTTTGAATTGTCGTCTTGCATTTAGCTCATCCCAGAAACCCAGATTCAACCCCAGTCCTTTCGCAGCATGAATTATTGAGCGAGGAGTGCACTAGTGGGTTTTGCGTACATGTGTCAAAACAAAACAAAAATATGTACATTATTTTTAGATTGTGAGCCCTTTTGGGACAGGGAGCCATTCGATTTTGTCTGTAAACTGCTTTGTGAACTTTTTGTTGAAAAGCGGTATATAAATACTGTTATTTTGTTATTGTTATTGTTATTATTATTATTATTATTATTATTATTATCATCATCATCGTAAAAGCTGCCATTTTGCAACAGGCTCTCTAACTTTTAAAGCCATCATATTGCAACACGTTCCGCCTCCCCAATCTGCTGGTAGCTCTCAAGGCTCTGCCCCTCCAAATGTAGTTCCCAGAAGACGTTTCTCAAAGTTCTCCACGTGAGGTGGGGAGAACTCTGAGTGTTTGCGGGGGTGAGGCCAGCAGCAGCCGATTGCTACCGCTGCCGCCGAAAACACCCCTGAAACAGCAATTTTTGTACTTACTGGAGCTTGGGAGGACTTGGGGATGCCTGTGTGACCCTCTGCAGGCCTCCCCGATCTTTGGATCGCTGAAAAACGGCGATTTTCTGGCGCTTCTGGTTTTCGCGAAGAAGCACTTTTGATGGCTGCGATCCCCAGGATCGCCGCCACCATACTGTCCCCGCCCTTTAAGGGGGCAGGGGACAGCTTTTGGTTCCAATGGTGGGTTGTTGCGACCCACAGTTTGAGAACCACTGGCTAGATAATGCAACCATTACACAAACAGTGGTCCATCCATCAATGGCTCCTCATCAACCTGGAGGACATTTTCAAACTGACAAAAATCACACTTTGTTCAAGGGGGCTTCCTCCTAAGTACCGTAAATGTGCACAGAATTGCAGTCTCATCTGCTCAGAAGTAAGCCCCATTCAGTTCAATGGAACTTACTCCCCATGTAAGTGTGTATAGGATTGCAGCCTTAGCAAAACTGTCCTTCAAAGGAGGGAAGCCAGTTTAGATACAGGGTCTGTGCTGCCCTGCTAAAACCTCCAGTACTAATTGTGTACATTCATACACACAGATACATCATGGAGTGCAATAAATAGATAGAATACACTGCGCGCGCACGCACACACACACACACACACACGCACGCACGCACGCACGCACGCACGCACGCACGCACGCACAATTTTAAAAGCCGAATCTGATTTGGCTCTCTAGGCAAACTCACACTGAAACTCAATGCACTTTCATAAATAATGTTTTCGCTTTTTGCTCCTCTTAGTTTATTCAATAGTGTGTCTTCCTAAGGGAGGGGCAAAGGCTGAGTCCCTCACTACAGCTGGAAAAATTTACAGCCAGTTCATGCTCAAGCTGCTGTGATACAGGGGTCTGAAAATAAATCCAGTTGTAATGTCCATTTTCAGGAAGCACAGAAAAAGAGAAGAAAAACAAAAACAGAAAAAAGAATTACTGCTTCTCAAAAAGCAGGTGAGTGAAGGCAGAATACACAGGCTAGACTGGCCTCTACCCTTGGGACGTGGTCTCCCCAGCTGTTACAGAATCAACCTGAACAGATAAAGCTCTTGAGCTGCAGGATATGAAATAAATGGGGAAAACAGCCTGACTGCGGAAGCTTGAAGAAACCAACAGCTTTTAGAAACTTAGGGTTTCAAGTAGGTTTCAGACGCTTGCCATTTTAAACACAGAATCACCCAATTCAGCCACAGGCCCACAGCTTGCCGACATTTTCACCCACTGCTTTCACAGTGCAACAGAACATAATTGCATGCATACAATGTTGTTGCCTTCTAGAGAAGTCAGCACATTGGTCTGGCTCTGGCTGGCAGCAGCTCTGCAGTTTCAGAGTGGCTTTCTCTGGCAGACCCAGCCTAACCTCCCAGTGTGCCTGAAGTGGCGCATGGCCTTGTCGTGATTGTGCCTGTGCACTCCACTCCTCCCCCCAAACTGCAAGAAGATGTGCCACTTCTTCCACAGGGTCCTTAGGCTTTGTCAGCCTGGGAAACAGCAGCTGGAGAAAGACCGTTCTCAAGCCAAAGGAGGCCGGAGAGCTGGCTGGTTCTCTAGCTATCACCACCTGCTCTTCAGACATCTGGGGACCCAAGGGAAGGGGCACCAGTAGCTGCTTTCAGCAGACTCTCTAGGTGACAGGGTGTCAGCAGCAGGGACTCCTTGACAGCCAGCTGCCCCCATTTCACGCCACCTCATGGAAGGAGAGGCCCTGTCCTCCAGCCTTACCTAACAATACCAGGGATTGAACTTTGGACCTTCCTAGGCTTACCGTTCATCCCAGAAAAACCAGGACTGTCCTGGTTTCTGGAGCCCAGGCCTGGCTGGCTGGCCCCGGAACTGGGTCAGTCCTGGTTTTTCTGGGCTCTGCTGCCGCCGCTGCTAAAAAGTACCTTTTTTCCTGCGGCACCATCTTGGATCTCGCAAAAATCTCACAAGATCCAAGATGGCACCACCGGAAAAAGGTACTTTTTAGAAGCGGAAGCGGCTTTTGAGGGGACAGGAGTCTTGGGCGACCCGGATGCAGCCAGCCAGGCTCCAGAGTGGCAGCGGCAATGGCGACTGAACAGGCAAGTGGTGGAGGCAAAATGGCAATTTTCATGGCCAAAAGTAAATAAATAAAATTTTCAAACCCCCTGAAGATGCTTTCCACAGCTGAAAGTGAAACGTTGGGATCAAATCTTACATTGAGTCCGTGGCTTGAAAACTCGAGCAATGTTTTTAATTATGTTTTAGATTTGCCCAGCCACAAAAGCCTTAGTGTGTTTGTAATTATGTGGATATTTCAACTCTGATTTTTCCCTTCTAAAAAAGATGTTGCATGTTCAAAATACTGCCAGGAAAGTATGCACAGGACTGCAGCCTTAGCCATAGCACTCTTTCCTGCTTTCCTTTATGTTTTGTGTGTAGGCACTCCCTCCTTCCTGAACATGTTACAAGCGATACCAGTTACAAGATAAGGATAGCTGCAGATGAATTACCTTGTACTATCCATGCTAACAGACCTTATATTTGTTGAAATGGAGCAGCTATTTTTACAGGGGGGAAACATTGCTGTTATTGAAAAGGTTGCCATTTGCACTTAATTGGGTGGTATTTTGATGTCCTTTGTATATCAAAAATCAAATAACAAACAGGAAAAACATACCACTATCCTGAAATGCATTGCTATTGGGCAATTCAGCACTTCCTGGAAAAGCCACATTTTAATGAACATTGCATCATGAAATCCTCATTGTTCCTGCCTGTAGGTAAAGGCATAAGGTCAACTGCTGCATTTGGCCCATGTCATTGCCTCCAGGTTCCTGGCGTTCCATCTATTCAGGATTAATGAAGTGCACTAGTGTTGACTTCTGTATCAACATCAAGGGCCTGTTTTACTTCACCAGGTGCTATGTCCCCACTCCAAACATACATATCACAATTATTCAGTGTGTTTTCTGTAACTCCTCTGTCACTGTCTCATCTAGCATTCAGTATGGTTTAAACACATCCAATATTACATACAATAGTAAAGACAGCATCAATGTGTACTATTGGTACTGGGGGCAGAAGAGCAAGGAGGCAGCACATCCACTTTGGGTTGAAACAGGCCTCATTTTTAGGTAGTACTAACACCAAAGTTTTGCCTAAGGCCCCAGGGTAGGGACAAGTTATAACCACTCTGGACGTTGTATTTCCAGTCTAGTGCTAGTTAGCCTGACCTGGGAAGAGGTTAAAGACAGGTCAACATGGGACAGGAAGTCACTAGGGGCACAACTTTGTTCCATCAACTACAGGGCCATTTTGAGAACCCATGCCCCCCCCCCAAAAGCCCCATCTCTTGAGAACCATGGATAGCTGTTTTCCTGTTTACTCACATAAGTCATCATAGCTCCTTAGTGTTTTTGACGAAGTAGGACTGCAGTCTATTTGTATCATATGATCAGGTAGTACTAAACATCTGTAACAGTTTATTTTTATGATCTTGAAATGGAAATAGTTTAACAAGTGTACAAAAGGTTCTGCATTTATACACATCCTACACACACTTTCCTGGGAGTAAGCCCCACTGAATACAATGGGACTTCTGAGTAGACATGCATAGGACTGCAGTGTTTCATTAGTTTACTCCATTAACTTTTATTTCTCCACCCCAGCCAAACCTTTTCTGCTAGAAAAGTGTTCAAAAAGATTAACTGTCCTCCTTTTAAACACAAGCAACATGGTTGGCCCAAAAGTGATCTATGGAAAGGACAGGGAGTAGCTCTTGAGTTTTAAACTTCACTGCATTCAACAAGTGCTTACCTGGGAGTAAGTCCCACCAAAATCAAGAGATGCATAGAACTGTGAATGTGCATATGGAGTACAGTTGGCCCTCATTATCCGCCAGGATCAGTTCCAGGATCCTCTACGGATAAAGAGATCTGTGGGTAATGAAACCTGCCCGGGGGGGGGGGGCAACTTTGGAAAAAACAGAAGTACCCTTTAGAAGCCTCTGGGAGGCTGAGGCCACACACAACCTCCCCCCATTTTAGGAGGTCTCTGGAAGCTTCTGAACAGTACTGAGTTTCTCGTAAAAAACGGAAGTGTCTTTCAGAAGCCCCCGGGAGGCCTTCTGAGGCCATTTTTTCGCAGGTTCGGAACCCGCAGTGAGTGAAATCCACGGGTTCTGAACCCACGGGGAAAAAAGGGCCAACTGCACAATTGTTGTACAACAATGCACAATTGCATGCATTTGTTTACAAGATGTGTACAGTGTGCATTGTGACACGCCAACGTTGTCCAACACAATTACCTGTAGATTTTTGTGGGTTTACAAATGAATCCCCCCAAATCTATGTAACCAGTTAGCCCTCTAAACAAAACACATTGTTTTCCTATTTCTGAAAGTAGGTTAAGGATTTGACTTCTTAAAATGGAATAAGAAGGTAGCTTGAGAAGGGCCGAGGAAGGTGGGCCTCCCGGGGAAACACCGACAACCAATTCACTGATCAAACCAAGACTACAGACGGTGACCATGACTGTAAATCAGAATTGAGTTTTGAAATATTGCTTTGCATTCTCAACTTTTACAGCCCAATCCTGACTAAGATCCAGCCGGAGGCCACCGGGCCGCCCGCCAGATCCTGAGCACGTTGCTGCCAGAGGTGAAGTCTCCTTGGGGAAGGAGACGAGCATCTCCTTCCCCGAGTGTAACTGGGGCCAGGCCCTATCGGCCTCCTTGGATTTCCACCAGGTATTTTGCTGGTGGAAGTAGCGGAGGCCGTGTAAAGGCTCCGGTGCCTGGCGGAGGTCAGGATACGGCCGAAGGCCGTCCCCACCCCCTCCCAGGCCACCTGTGCCAATGGCTGGCCTCCCTGCCCCAGCGATCCGCCACCCACCCACTTGATCCTAACCTACCGGGTCTGTCGCTGGAGCTGGGGAGGCCGGCGTTGCGTCGGCCTTCCCTGCTCCTGAGGAGGGTGCCGGAACACTTGTTCAGACACCAGAGTTTTCTTCAGGATTGCACAGTCAGATGTCCAAAGCTTCAGTTACTGTTTTAGCCTTTATAACTACGTTTCAATGAAACAAAACACAACCGCTCATTTGAAAAAGTATTAATTTAATCAACATAAGGAGAAAAATTTAGGACCACTTTCTTTTTATTACTAAGCATCTATAAACTTTCAACATTATAACTGTAGTTGTACAATTAACCTTTCAGTATATGATAATTCACATAATTAGCAGAAAACTCAATTGTATCCTTTAGTTAGTAGTTGTTGTGGAAGAACTGTTTAATTTGGCCTGTATCCATAGCTATTCAAATAAGAGGCACCCTTTATGTAAAATGATTCTAATGGCATTGATAATTTTCCTCAGCTCTCTGAATTAGCAAACCCCAAAACTATGATTTCTTTGATCTCTGGAGGTACATCTAAACTTCAAGAGTAAACAAAGATTTCTTTGCAGGGGGGGCATATATATCAGTCTTGACTTTAATTCTGCCAAAAGATAAGACAGCAGCACTTAGCCAGGACCCAAGGAGCTACTTCAGGTACACACAGAGCTTGTACACGGCCAGTAGACTTGTTGGTTTTTTTCTTTCAACCATGGATCGCACCTGCTATAGTCGCAAATCATTTTTGAAACTCCACTTATTTTCAAGAAGCAGACTCCATGAAGAATGGGCGGCTGCATTCACAAAAAGACAAGTCATACCCAGACTCCCTTTAGTATGCAGAACAAGCTATCTGGTTCTTTAGATCCTCACCTTTCTTTAATTGTAAGCAGTGTCAATGAGTTTAACATAATTGAAGACATGGCTAACCATGCCTTATAGTTTTTTTTAAAACCCTGGCTGGCAGAATCACAACACATAGTTACAAAGTTCCAATTGTTAAACAGATGCTTGAAAATACGAGGACCGGGAACCAAAAAGCTAGACATGTACAGGGGGACTGGACTCTCAAGACACAACACTGATTGCTATGGAACATCTCTTTAGTTGTCAAACTGATGATCTACACACCCTGCCCCATGGTTGGGAAGAACTCTTTTATCAAGGCAGTACTCACATGAGAGATTTCAAAAACTTCAGCCAAACCACAGAAGTTTCTGGAACATCCTCCCATTTTGCACTCTGAGGAGTTCCCAAGAGCAACGCTGCATGTCAGCCCCTTTGCACCATGATGCCTCAGGGGTGTCTGCAGAATTGAAGATGCATCTTGATCATCTTATTTCGCACAGGGGTGCTTGCTGGACAGAGCCCCAATTACGTCCATGGCCAAGAAAGCACCATATAAACCTCCAAAATGATTCCACACACGCTTCAGTTTTCACTTTTGCAAGTCTTTTGCATCTTGTCAGATGCTGCTCCAGATAGTTCCCTGACCTCTCTCACAGTGACCAGAAGAGTCCTGACAATTGGTTGTGTATGTGCAGCCCTTTGGATCCCACCCTTCAGGACCATGCTGAAGAACACATGGTTGAGGATTGTGACTCTGGTGAAAAGATGCTAGGATGATGCAATTCCACACTGGAGAAACTAACATGAACGTTCTGGCATGTCTGTGCATCCTTTTACTGCAATTTTTCTCCTGTTAGTATACTATGAAAACAGTAAATACCTTCCATTTGGTACATTCGTATTTTTTTTAATGAGCTTCTCACTTATGTTTTACAGGCGCTTTGCTAATGCTCTGAACAGTTTTACTCTTTCAAAGAAAGGAAACAAAATAAAAGTTTAGCAATATAGCCATAGGTAAAGCACTTTACAATTGGTTCACAGTAATCTGCATTGTGTCTTTCCTCAAGGCTGTCCACTTTTATGACTCCATGGTTACTTTGTTATTAGCTAGGACAGTACTAACACAACACAAGTTTATACTTCATGATTTGAACACTCCTTTGTCATCTAGTTATCTATAGACTTATGAAAAAATATCCCCAAAGGTTTGTTCCCTGTGCAATTTTCAGTAACAAAGCATTAGGAAAACTCTCAGTAAGATAGTTCTCTCTCAGTTATCCGTAAGATAAACGAATAAAGCACCATAAATGAACCTACATGTTTTGGAGATAGCACAAACTTAGTTGGAAAGAGCAAAAATAATCAGGAAGTCAACTTCTGCTTTTATTCTATCAAAAAGGCAATTTTATTCCCTGAACCACACATTTTGCTCCTTGATTCCATGTTCATTAGGCACATTAAAAACTTTTAAACAAAAATTAAGTTATCCCTGTGTCAGGCAAGAAACCAGACTGACACGATGAGAGTGATTACCTTGTAACATGGTCAAAAAACCAACTTAAAAACATTGTGCTCAGTTCTCAATTTTTACTAGGGTAGACTTTAGCATAAATTAACTAGCCCTACACTGCCATTTTTCTTCTCAGGAATTAAATATTAAAGGGCTCTCTGGATTGTAGCTATGATTTCTGTTAAAGGGCAGAGTGCAAGTAGCTGTGATGGGATGTTGTGCACTTGTCTATTTTAAAGGTGCATTTTAGGGTATGAAGGCAATATCTAGTATTTGGCCATTTATACTGCGAGTTGCTGACCACTAAAGATATGGCAAATTAAAATTAAAGTGTAACATTTAAAATAGTTTAGTTGTCAGACCAGTACACTCTAAATTTATGTATTAAAACATCATATATTGTTACCAACAGCTAGCAGACATTAACATGAAAATTTAAAAATCATTTACATGTGCCACCATTTTAGGTATTTTTCCTTGTTTAAGGCTATTTCAGATATAGAACATATCCAATCTCCCCCCACATTTTTTAGAAGTTGGTTACTGTGGGCATAGTTTAAACATGTTAATTCCACCTGTTTTACTTAGAAGTCCTTAACTTTAAAATACAGGTATAATCTAGATAAAGGACAGGTAACACTAAGTTAACATTCTACATCATCGTGTTTTAAATCTCATAAAAAGGAAGCTAATTTGCTTTATTGATCCCAAAATATGTGAATAGTATTAAATTCTTATTTTACATGTTTTAAGGTAGGTTTCATTCTAATGCTCACTGATATTCTTTTTAGAAGTTCAAAGTTATTTATATGGAAGAACTGATTATGCTTGTAGCTAGTAATTAAAAAACAAAAACAAGTTATTTCATCTTTGAAATGGCTGCAATTTCAAATTAAACTTGAAACAGAAGATCATTTTTCTGATTAAGAATTTTTGTCCTCAAGAATTTAGTAAGGCTAGACATGTAATGTAACATTTTGCAATATTCAAAGAGAAAATTTTGCTCTTCCAGGTCATTGTTTTATTCAGGCTATTAGGTACTGCTACAAATGCAATTCAGACCATTTTAAGCATCATTTTTTGTAACATCGATGGAAGAATGGCAAGGCACTCCCCATGACCAAACAGCAGGATTTTTATTTTTAAATTGCGGCATGGCATTCATTTCCTTGTCTGTTTACTTAACCTTTCAGTACACAAGCCTGTTTAAATATAAATCCCATCTTTCATCTGCTTCCCAGAAGTGTTTTCCTACCTAGAGGGGCTTCTATGATAGAAACACTTGGGCATTCTTGCAGGAAATGCACTGTAGTAGGAAAGCCATCCAGACAGGTTATCAAGTTTGCATTCTCAGCTGGACTGAGCTTGGTATATTTCTGACTGGTTGTGTGTGAAAGGTCTGGAAGTAGGCTGTAAAGTCTATTATGAGTAAGTGTATGTTCATGTTTAATTAAACAAAAGATGGAAGGAAACAGCTTTGAAATTGGGTCCATGCTAACTTTGGTTACTGGGACAACCATGAGACAAACCATTATTCATATTTTGCAATTTCAGTATTGACAAGAGAGGTTCATAAAAGGTTCCTGCTTCCAAAGATGTTATTGGGATCCACATATTGTTTGATAGACTTCAGCATTCCAAAGCCAACATCAGAAATGCTCTCTTTCAGCCACTGCTTCCGTAACTTGCCCACTGGAAAAAAAACAACAATTTTTTTAAGTCTTTAATATTCACCATAATAGCAGGAGCCAATCAATCTTGTGACCATGAATGAACAAACACTGGGTGATAAATGCTTTTATTCAAAAATGAGAAATGTTTTGCTTTATTTGATTTATTGAGCCCACCAGACTATCAAGCTCATTAAGCTCAATGTACTCCCAGAGGAAGCCTGTGTTCCACACTGCCTACTCCCTTTACAAAGTATGAAATTTAGATAAAGTTTAGACCAACATCATGCATCACATTAAACATAATTAAATTGAAGTTGCATATATCTCAAACTATGTGAACAGGATACCAGAAAAGAAACACCAATGACAGATCTCTCTCTCACACACACACACACACCTATATAAAATGCTCAGACTTTTGTTTTAAACAAGAGTAAATATGCATTTAGCTACAGCAAGTTATGTTTGAAAGAGTTCAGCCGAATAAATCAGCATGAAAGCACACTTCTCACAAAAGGAGAGCTGTTAAATTTTAAACAAACATACACAAGTTCACCTTGACAGTTGTCATAAACCTTTAATACAACATGCCCTGGAAGTTAATGTTATTTCAAATTCAGGTTGTTGGGTGTTTTTTTTTTTTTAACTTTAATGACTATCTACATATTTACATTAAAAATAACAGATTTAAAAAAAATTAACTGAATTTGTTAGTCTTTTCATTTAATGACTATTAATTATCCAACTATTTAATTCTTGAATGAATAAGTCAAGGCAGGTAACCTATTGTATTACGGGTTTGAACCTAAGGCATGATCAATTTGTATGAGGCAATAAGCCACAGCATCTGCTTCTTGAAAGTATTTGCAGCTCAGTTCAAGCCATCTTGCATGGCCCATTCTCAGGGTAGTAAACTGTCACTGGAATAATGAATGATGGGGACACCAATGGACAGCAGAATATTTTTGTTTCTTCCCCCTTAGGAATACAACAATATTGCAGAGCTGACTGAGAAGAGAGCAGCACTAAGCTGTGCTGTGCAAGCTAAAATTTCAGAACAAGCCTGATGCGTTGTCTAAATACTTGAGAGAAGTACAAGCAAAACAGACGTTAACCTTGCATTAACCCAAGCTATACATAATCAGCATGGTTTATCATCTTACATGGCTTGCTTTCTACTTGACGAGGAAAATTTGTGTTTAAGTAAGAACATGGATTTTCCTGTAACTATATTCCATTCTCTAATCAATTTGGGGAGTTTAACTCTAAAATTCCAAGGGCAGCAATGATGTCTCTTGGATCTTGCTGGAGTTGACCATGAACAGTTTATTATACTATTATCCACCATTATCTGTAATTCTGTTTCAGTGAACGTATCCTGTGGTTATGGATGTAATTGTCTCAAAAAGACTGAAAACAACTGGTCCAACAAGATGGAGCACATTAAAGCCACAGCAGGATGTCCGACAGCTAGCATGCCTGTCTTTTTCCCACCTCCAGTAATAATGCAATTCCACAAGGAACTGAACTGATGTCTGAGCAGCCACCAAACAGCCGTTGCATATTTAATGAAGTCGCTCACCAAGTGCTTGAAAACAGAAGGTGCTGGGAGTGCATCATTAGTTCTGTCAGAGTGATAATTTACACATCTATCTTGTCACATTTTCTATGCTTTATACTTTTACAATAATAAATCTAACATACATTTGATTAGCGAACCGGAAAGCAAAAAAGCTGTACAGCGGACAACTGGTGGTCCTTTATGAACGTATTTGTTAAAACATTAACCCCTTTGAGATTGCAAGCTCCTGATCACCACAACATGTATTACATGTACATAGCAGTTAGCGCAGCTATGACTAAGTGAGACTTCACAATAAGATAATGCCATTTTATTTTCCTTGGAAAAAAATATGAAGACCACCATGTAACATCATAATACAGGTATGGGGCAATATTAAATATATGATGCACATATCACTTGAATGCACTAATCCACAATTTATAATTCAGTGAACATCTGAACTGCTTCCACTAAGAGCATGAGATCTGGCATGAATGTTCTCTGCGCTGCCTGATCTGTGATTGTCATTTCACACATTCAAGTTACCTGTTGTTGCAGCAGTCAGCATGTGATGAACATAGATGTGTTAAAGAGCTCAGTATCTAGAAATCTGATGCAAACTTGGATTACATTGCATAGAAGTAAATTATGCAATGTATACTAGGCTACATTTTTAGAAGAACTAGGGAAGGGCTCAGCATTTATTTAATCTATTTCTATACCATATCACTATGACAATCCATACTTATGTTCTACTGCAGTCTAACCTCTTAACTCTTGCAGTGTTTCCCTCAATTGCCTGCCCTACCTTAGATTAGTTGGATCTGCTCTGATGACACAATCAAGAGGGACTTTTAATTGCAATTCAATTGGCATTAATAACTTTAGTAAAACCATGCAAAATACTGCCTAAACCAGGGGTGTCAAATATAAGGCCCGCGGGCTGGATGTGGCCCCTGGAGCCTCTTCTATTAGCCCGCACAACCCCCTTGGCAACCCCCTCGACTCCCCCAGCGGTATGTCGGGGCTGGGGTTTGATCACCGCCAAACAGCAAATGAGTTTGACACCCCTAGAGGATGCTGTGTGTCACCACCTTACAGGTGCAAATCATTAGAGCAGTTTTTGTTTGATGGAAACAGACGACGACAACAAATCTAGGACTGTGATCACAGGGAACAACAACAACATTTAACAACAACTTGTTTGAATGCCTTTTAACTATTTAGTGATAATTCTTCATGACCATTAATCAAGGATCATCAATGAAAAAGGTGTTTAAGATTATAATCCTTAAACCACTTATTCTGCAGCCCTCCTAACACAAAAATTAGAGGGTGTTACACTGAAATATTGTTGAAACCCGCAGCACTTGCTTAAACTGCCACTCTCAACCAGTAGTGTAGCCAAAGGGGGGGGGGCAGTGTATTGCCTTTGCTGCCAGACTGGCACCAATGGCAAGTGGGAGGAGTCAGTTTGCACCTCCGTGCAATGTCGTGCAGCACTTACCACGCCCCCCCCCCCCGCTGGCTACGCTACTGCACTCAACTTTACAGATGTAGCAACTGCCCTAATGAACTCTGCAGCTGGTACCAGCATCCCATGACAACAATGTAGAAGGGCTTTGTCAAACTAAGTTTGGGACCAGTGTGATCACACTCCCTATTAACTCTGGCTAGGGATATTATTGAGGAGAGCAGGATAAGCGTTTACACGGGATTACTCATACTTCAACCAATGAGGAATTATTAAAAAAACTGTTTTATAGTGCAAACAAATTACTTACAGAGCTGCTTCTCATGAGTTGAGTTTCACAAGATTTTAGTTAGGCTCCCCCTAACTAATAGGTAGTTTACAATGAACACTCAAACTACTGAAGTTTCTAGAATAAACTCTGCTGTACAAACTGTCCAGTTCCTCCCATAAAAAGCAAGCACTATGAAGATTAAAGTCTGTTTAACTCGTATTCCTTATAGCCTCAAGTCCCAGACTACATCTGTTTTGTTTGATACACAAAATCAGAGTTAAAATAGCTCCATTTATCACAACATGATTGTAGGCAGACAAACCAGGCTGTCTGATTCCAGATAGTGGATAGCAACTGTTATTAATCACAATTATAGGGCAAACACTGAAGAGGAATTGCATCAATATTCTCCCTTCCCCACACAGGAACTAAAAAGCAATGTTGAGAATGTCATGGTAAGGCCTGAAGGTCAGTAAATAATAATAATAGTAATAATAATAAAAGGATACTTAATCCCAAACAGTAAATTCTGACTTGGGAACATTAAAATACATAGTAAAAATTTAAATAGGATCACCACAGAAAAGTCACTAACAAAACAGGATTTTTTAAAACGTTCGTTTTGTAAACTATGCCCTCCCCCCATGAAAGATTACACTGGTCTACAAAAAAATATTTTTTTTCTGGCCTGGACTTTTGCAGCTGTTTTAGACTAATTTCAGGGTGCTGATTCCAAATCTGATCTCAGATTTGCTCTATCACATCTCGTTTTTATGCTATCGGCATACCCCATTTTCATTGATTTTACCCAAAATTAACTCTTTTGGTCACTAATGATTGCAAGTTGTTGCGAGTCAGTGACTACATTAGTGATAAAATATGGTGCTGTATTTTTAGGATAGTGTGTTTATAATATCATTTTATGCAGATATCCACATTTATAGTGTTTAGGAATTACGGGAGCAGATGCCATGTCAGTAGATAAGTAGTTATCTACTGACCTGGCATCTGCTCCCGTAATTCCTAAACACTGTAAGTTAACTGCGGGCCATGAAAGCTACCGAACCAAATATCCACATTTATTTAATATTTTCCTTCTGCAGGGTGTGATCTAACAATGGCTACAATGGGGGTTCTCAACCTGTGGTACGGGTACCCCTAGGGGCATGCGGACCTCTTGCTGGGGGTACGCCAAGCCTTATCTGCCCCATCAGCAGCTAATTAAGTGTTAATTAACATGGATTTTAAATTATTTTCGGAGCCCTTCTGTCTCTCTGATTTTGGTTTTGGGCTTATTTTTGTACTTTGGAAAATATACTTTGGTGGGGTGGGGGAGGGAGGAACTGATTTTGGGAAGAGTGACTTGGAGAAAAAAAAAAGAGATCCTTGCATCTCCTCCCCCTCTCCCTCCCCCCCACACAGTTAAATAAGACATTTTTTCACATTTAAAATGGTGTTAGTACTTTTTTACTTAACAATTAATTAATTACCTAATTAATTGATTGATCCAATTAATTAGCAGTTAATTAGCAGGGGGTACTTCAGAAAATTAGACTGTGATAAGGGGGTACCCGGTCAACACACTTTTTCTGGCATAAGGTATTCCAATGGTTTTAAGGTAATTTTGGGGCGCTGATTCCAAATCTGGCATCAGGTTTGGCATCATGAAAATGGGGTATGCCGATAGCATAAAAACGAGATGTGATAGAGCAAATCTGAGATCAGATTTGGAATCAGCACCCTGAAATTAGTCTACAACAGCTGCAAAAGTCCAGGCCAGAAAAAAAAAGTAGACCACTGTAAATTTGCAGTTTTTCATTGATTTTATCAAATGCAATATTTGATCTCAAAACCCTGATGTGATAGACAAAAACTGGTGCCCAATTTGGAATCAGCGCCCCAAAATTACCTTAAAACCATTGGAATAGCTTATGCCAGAAAAAGTGTGTTGACCAGTGTTAGACAAAATCCTAGTTGTACACGTGTCCCCCGCTTACTGACGGGGATATGTTCCGTAATCCCCGTCGTGAAGTGAAACCATTGTTAAGCAGGGTTTTAGATGAGGGCTTGGATATTCAGCGCTGTGATTAAAGCCACAGCACTGAACATTGAAGCCCTTACCTAGCATGAAACAGCTAATGGGCAAGATAAGGGCATGGATGTTAGCGCAGGGTCTTTAAGCACAGCGCTAAACTTCAAAGCCCTTATCTAGCACCAAACAGTTGAAGAGCAAGGGGTTTAAAAAGACGCGTCTTTTTCAATCCTTTGCTCTTTTTTACAGGGGACCTCCGTCGTATAAGCGAAATCGCATTATGCGAAATCGCGTTATGCGAAATCGCGTTATGCGGGGATACCTGTATTGGGATTACAGCTGCTGCTTTTGCAATCTCTTATGACATTGTTCAAGAATATTTTCACATGCACAGTTCTTGTAACAGAATTACACCCCGTATTCGTTTGTTATGTTTCTATTAAATCCGATCTCCTCTAGACCAGGGGTTCCCAACCTTCGGAGACCCAGGTATCCCCTGTCACGGTCCAATTTTCTGAAGTACCCCTGCTAATTAATTAGCTAATCAATCAAAATAACTTAAAAATAAAAAAGTATTAAAACAAATTTAAATGTAAAAAATGTCTTTAGCTCTGTGTGTGGGGGGGAAGGGGGGACTGTATTTTCCCAACTACAAAAATAATAAGCCCAACACAAAATCAAAGAGAATGAAAGGGTGTTTTTTTTTTTGCAAAAACCAAACTGAGAGCTTGATTTCATGTTAGTGCTAGAAGACACATGCCAGGATCTCTTTTTTCCTCCAAGCCATCTTTTCCCTCTCCCACTTCCCAAAATCAGCTCCTCCCTCCCCTACCCAGTCTCTTATGTGTTATTATCTTGAGAAACAGACACCAGAAGCAGGCAAACCTCATGTTGCAAGGAACCCTCGACTCACGTTCTGCTGCTCTAAAGTAAAAATGAAAGTGAAACTGCACAGCAGTTTGAATTTAAAAATACTCTGCTTGTGGACACTCAGCTAATCGAGGGAGATAAGGAGCAGCCTCTTGTGTACCCCTGCCTGATGGTTCGCGTACCCCTAGGGGTACACGTACCACAGGTTGGGAACGCCTGCTCTAGACTGAGGGCAGGTTGTGAACATGTAGACGTACAGCACAGGTTTAAAATACTCCCATACCTAGATGCACCTACTAAAAGCCTACTTAAAGAGTCTTCCATATGCTGTCTGTGTTAGAGAGCAAGTGAAGGAATGTATATGAAGGCAATTCCCCAACCTCTGCATGTCGGCTACAATGCATTTCTAGGGTGCAGTGTTCTTGTCTCTAATGGAGATGTGCACCCTTGAAGGGCCAGTAATACCAATGGAGTATCAATTTGTCCTTTATTGTACAATGGAGGCAAGACTTCTTCATGCAGCAATATGGATTACTTCACAGTTAATGCTACAGCCTCAGAACAATCAGCAACAACTCAGAGAATCCCCCTGCCAGGAGCAATTTTAGACATGTGACAAAGTCCCAGCACTTGCAACCAGCTATACCGACAAATATATACTTGGTATTTATATTAAATACTGTACCCATAGAAAAAGAGAACTGCCAGAATATTGTCTTTTGAGGACAACCGTTATAGGGGCTCATGCCCCACAAATGTTTGTTTCTGCAAACATTTAAAGTAGCTATAAAGTCAAAAGTCTAAAAATGAAAACCCCAGAAAGCTTGCCCCCAATAGTGCAAGGTCTTGCAGCAATTTACGTTTGATATAAAGTTACATGCAAGAGGATATCCACGAAGATACAAGACTACAAAATAGTTCTGTAGAAGTAGATCCAGAAACAATACCTCCATGATGATGTGACAAGCTTCCTCCATTAGCAATGATTTCGTCTCTACATGCCATCTAAAGTAGGAAAGTTGTTAAATATTTTTATTTCGGGAACAATTTATGAAACAAGGTACATCTCTCTCTCATTTTGTCACAAGCATGCAAAGTAAATCAAGGCTATTTACACATGTTGCAAGATAACATTATATTTAATATTCAGTTGCCATCTCGCATTCCACCAGTGTTAGCTCCTACTTTTGGGGAAACCTGGGGCAAAATCCCTGCCAGTGTCTCCCAATGATGTATTTGCCCCTGTGATTTGGAAAACACATTTTTTTTTCACATTTTTATACCGCCCTTCCTCCAAGGAGCTCAGAGTGGTGTACATATTTCCTCCCCCCTTTTTGTCCTCACAACAACCCTGTGAGGTAGGTGGGGCTGAGAGATAGTGACTGGCCCAAGGTCACCCAGGAAGCTTCGTGGCTGAGCAGGGATTTGAACCTGGATCTTCCAGGTCTAAGTCCGACTCCCAAACCACTACACCATCCTGGCTCCCATGCACACATCAATTACTCCCACTTTGCCAGAAACCAGGCAATGGACAGGTTTCTTTCACTGCAGCCACCCTAGTTACAAGTAGAGGTGTGAAGAACACCACATCTCCTGCACCACCTCCTGTGGAGCCTCTCCCATTGGTCCTTGGTTGGCTTACAGAGGAGTAGCGGCAGCTGGATTTGTAAAATGATGCTGGGGGAGAAGAGGATGGTCCACTGCTGCTGCTCCCCAATGCCTCTCAGTAAGCCGGTCTTGTGCCCAAGGACCATTGGGGAGGTTTACTAGGAGGCAGTAGGGACCAGGCCACAGCAGTAGACCATACTCTCTCTTTTCCTGGTACTAGTTACCATTTCCCAGAAGTTCCGGTCCCAATGCAGAGGTGGGACAGGCCAGTCAGTACTCTGATAAGACATAGAGAATTGAAAAATACTGGGTGAAGATGGTTTGCTGCCCAATCGTAAGAAGCTACCTTGTACCAAGTCAGACCAGTGGACCATCTAGCTCAGTATTGTCTATACTAGTGCCATACTGCTAATGTCACATTTAAACTGTAGGTTTACACAGTTAGTTAACATAGATCAACATATTACATCATTCTCTTATAAGTAACATGAAAGCTATATGCAAGTAAAGTTACCTCTATTTCTTCATATACGTGAATAGGGTCACTTATTCCTCTGTAGTTGAAGCCAAAATAGAAATAGACACATGCACCAGCATCATAAGTCTGTGTTACCCTGTGTTTTTTTAAAAAACAACAACAACGTTCATTAGAAAAAAATACCACAATGCTCTGAATAAAATTAGCTTTTAAGACTGAACGCAATATTTCCTCTTACCACATTAAAAAAGGTTATAATCATAGAACACACATGAGTATCACACTCGAACTTAAGATGTATGTTTAAAATCTAACTGTACACTTCTGAGAAAGACTACCATGGCCTGTATTCCACACCTTTATTAGGTAAAAAAGCAGAGACTAGAGCTCTCATTAATAAAGCCACAGAAAAAAGCTACAATGAATACATGTTAGTTTTCAGCTATATCCCAGGAACAAAAAGCAGCATGGTAAAACTTCTTAATCACCACTGCCACAACAGACACAGTGTTATGCTTGGCCATTCCTTTAGCCCTTCTATAGAGTGCTTCCTTGTTTTCGGTTTTCCATATCATTTCAATAAGCATTATAAGATCATGGCACTTTGAATTTAAGATACTACTTAATTGTCACAGGATTACTGCATTAACCCTGAGTTTAGCTCTAATTCATTATGTACTGCTACACATTTAATTACCCATTTTATACCACCACACAATTCCCAGACATGTTTGAAATACATGCAAGGCACTTCTGAATATTTGCTGTGTCCTCAATAGGATGACATTTTACCAACTCGGTAGTAAATACTACTGTTTAAGCACAAAAACATACTTGTGCCTTATCAAAACTTCCCAGATCCATTTTTCTTGGTGTATCTATATACTGTACCATTAGTTAATGTGGTTATGTGTGTTGACAACCAAGTTGGCAGGCAAGTATTTTGCAAAGAAAGTTGTAGTCAGTAGTAGTATTTACTACTAATACTGGCTGCATTTACTTCAGGATTGTGCAGTCAGATACTGTGGCGCCTCCCCCACCCCTACCATGGACTTGAACATCTGTGGATGTTCATATCTGCGAGGGTTCAGGAACGGAACCCAAACAGATATGGAAGGTCCACTGTACCAGATAGCAGGAGTTCTGTAATATGTATAGCATCTGGGGAGGGGGGAGAAGAATCTAAAACAATGACCCAATAGCATCCTGCTAAAATCAAGGTTTACATCACTACTGTCCCTAAACCAATTATTAGTTTAGATTGTTTGTGTACTATAGCATGTTATGTGTAGACCTTAAATGAAGGTAACACAGCCTTACCGACAGGTAGCTAAAGGTGCGAATTGAACACCCCTCTCTTTGCATTCTCTTACTATTCTTTCCTTTACGTTTCTGCAGAGGTCTAGAACCCTGAAACAGAAGATAGTAGAAACAGATGTTTAAAAAAGGGGGGAAGACTAACTTAATATTATGTACACATGTTCATTAACTGGAATTCTTTTTCTTAATAAGTTATACTTCATAAAAGTAAGATCTAATTTAGCATAGGTTGTAAAAAAACTAAGTACAGTTTTGTTCAAAGGACAAGCTTACATATTGTTCTCAGGGTGCTATATGGCTTTGATCTATCAGAGCTGCAAAGCTACAAGTGTTACAGAGAGCCAAGGGTTCAATTCAGCTGCTTAAAACCAGTGGTAGTCCTAAAACAAATGAGAGCCAAGGCTTAACTAGAATTCGACATTGAATATGTTTATGTAAACTAACCATTTCAATGTAGAAGAAAAATGACTTTCCTTTATAGGTGGAAAAAAATGTACACAGTCAAATGAAAATGTAACTTGCCAGCAACTACTGGGCTGCTCTGCTAGAACAAATGTACCTTGAACACAGTGCTAATCCTCTGCCATATGTTCCCCTTTTCTCTCCAAAATGTTCTCTTTTTTGCAATGGCTTCTACCCTCCCTCCCATTATTGTCTTTTATCTAATTGTAGAGCAGTATGGACAACTGCCATTCAAATTCTCCTTCTGTTTAGTTCTCTCCTCTACACAGTCTGATCCTCCGTGCCCCAGAAAATAAGTTCTGCTGCAGACAGCATGGCCCACACTGTCTCCACAATTAACCCTGTATATAGTATAAATGAGCAGGAACAAGAATGGGTTGAAATCATTGGGATGCAAAGGTTAAAATGTGCTTTGAATGCACATCTGACTTGCTTCAAAACTGCTATGTCCATGGAAGAAGTCTAAACCCATTTAACATATAGCAACAAAGTAGCATCCACACAATTGGAAATGGCACTCTCCCAAGTCTGAGCCAATCGGTCATCATCATCATTTTGGGAATGTTCATGTTCCACATGCTGCTCCAACCAAGCCAGGGCCCGTCCCTGTGCTGCACCGATTGCGCTGTAAGTCAGGTTCACAGAGCCTATCAAATATGCAATCTCAGCTTACTACACTCGAGAATACTTTTAGTGGCCCTTTTTATATGCCACAGAGCTTTCATACATTTAGAACTTCAAACCCAAGGCAAAACATTTTGGAATGTTTTTTTTATCATCAGGAAAAAAAATAGAAAGTTAAAAAAATGAAAGTTTTATCAAATAGCAAATGAACTGATTTTACCTATCCCACGGAACAGATGTCTCAAATGATTCTCCTATTAAATAATAATCCATGCCCAAGTCCTATTAGTGAGCAGAAAGAAAAGTTTCAAATTAGTATTTCCCAGGTTATGTGTATGTAGACATGGAGTTTAGCCGGTTTTTGTGCACCATTATGTATAATTATGACTCTGGAAACATTTAATCTTATCCATCAGCACATTTGACAAGCTACATTTATCAAATGGACGTGAGACAAGGGCCACGGCTAAGTTTGAAGCATTTGAAATAGGACTCAAACCAACAGGACTCAAACCAACAGTTATAATCCTTTTCACCTTTTAGGCATCCAGTACACACTTTACTGAAAAATTCCAAAGCGAGTATTTTAATGTACAAATGAAGGGAAAATATATTTTGAGTACTGATTTTGTAAATACTCTTAAATCAAGTATGTTAATCTCTTCAGATTTAATTTTTTGGGGAAAAATTAATTCTGTGAAGGAAATTCTTGCTTCATCTGTGCAGTCATATGGAGCAATTCTGGGAATCAACTGTGGGTTTCTAACACCACAATCCTAGACGTGTCTACTCAGATGTAAGTTCCATAAGTTAACTCCCAGTTAAGTGTATATAGGCTTGTGGCCCAAGTGTAGTTTCTGGTGCTGAATCACTGCAATTGTGTGAGCAAGTTGTTTATAAGTTGTTTGCCTCTGGGGAAAATCAAAGAAGAGTCCTGAATATTTATGAAGTACAGAAGTTAACATGGTAGAAGTCATGCATTGAGTAAGCCAACTAATCACAGGATCCTGTTGCATGAATGTAATATAAAGTAATGCAGCTTTCATTTAAATCAATTTAGTTCTGATACAGGTGTCTGAAATCATTTTTTCCAGATACTGTTTGCAGAGAGATTGTTTCTCAAACTTCTTCTTGCTGAGGCATACTCATTTTCTTAATTTGGAGGCACACTTCACTTGTACACAATCTTAAAGTTATACCCATTGTGGGAAAAGAAAAATTCCCTGTCCTCAGAAGAGTTAATCCTGTGCGAGTCACTGATCCGAGAATACCCTCTGACTGGAAGGAGCCATGTGCAGAACAGTGACTCATACAGAGATACAAGCAGTTTCTTCAAAGAGCAAGTACAGTAGGGCCCCGTATCCGTGGGGGGATAGGTTCCTGCCCCCCTCCGAGGATACTGGAAATCACGGATAGAGGGAACACTATCCCCTGCACAAACACCCAGCGCCCATTACCTTTTTTATCTTCACATTGCTGGTGTCAAGCCAGTGCGTTTCTTTACCAAAATGTTATAAGCATGCTGCTTATAGTGACAAAGCAGGCAAACAGCCTGAATGCTAGAGAGGCTCTGTTAACAGGAAGCATGCTGCTTATAGCATTTTAGTAAAGAAAGAAACATGCTGGCTTGGCGCCAGCTCTGTGAAAACAAAGGTAATGGGTGCTGGTGGGCTGTGGTGATCAGCAGATCTGCAGGTTGCATTTGTACTCGCTTTTCCATCTCTCTGAAACAGAAGTTACCGAGTGATCCAATCAAACCTGATACAAAGGCAGAAATACATCAGAGGACACCAATTGGAAGGAGACAAGTCCAGAGCAGTAGATCACAGGAGACCTAGCAGGCAATCTTTCCTGCCGGTGAGTGCTTTGGGCTTACAGATCACCAATTTCTTTCTCAGAGCAAACTAGTAAGCAGTGGTCAAACATGCACCTTCTTCACTTAATGGATCTACCACTTCTCCAAGACTCCAAAGCCCACAAAAATGAGCAGAAGATTCTGCCAAAGTCCCTTCTAAGAGTAGCAAAGACTGTAGATGTGCACATATCTGACGATCTAGAAGACACCGTTAAGTTGGATAATGTTTTTAATTGCATAATTTGGAATTTAAATTTGTCTTTTTCTCTCAGTAAGAAATTCCAGAGAACTTCCTTAAAACCACACAGCATTTAGAAACCAGGCCACACAACTCGCATTGCTCAAGGCCTACCAGTCCTACTCTGGATATGCAAGTAGAAGCCGAGTCATCTGGGCTTCTTTGTTGCACTCAAGCCAGATCTTGGGGTTATTCAGCAGATTTGGCATCCAAGATCCATATGGGGAATCTTGTGTCAATCGCTCCTATGTCTTAACAGCAGTTGAGCACTAGCAGGGATAGCACAGCCCCAATGAAGATATACTAGTACCCCTGATAGTTCCAACTTTTTCCTCAGATATTCCTTCCTACATTCCAGCTTAGTACTATATCATTCAATCAACAATTAGAAAGAGAGCCATCTGGACCGAGGTAGTTTGAGTGTGTGAATGTGATAAGTCAGTTATCTAAACTCTTCTACTGAAGATGGTACATACAGAAGACTTCACAGAGCTGTTCAGTAGACAAATACAGTACGTACAGCGTAATCCGACTTAACGTTTGTGCCGGTTTAACAAGCAGATCAATCCGGAAAAGGGATTCAAATCCCCTCCAAAAGAGGAATTCAAAGGGGATTTGAATCCCTTTTCCGTTCTGGGGCCTCCGGTTCTCGCTGCGCCTCTGGTTAAACCGGCAAAAAGTTAAGTCGGATTGCGCTGTTAAGCGATTAATCTCTCTTGCAGAAGAGCTCTGAATAGCTCAAACATGGATTTCTCCTCCAACAGAATGCAATATTTATTTTTTCTTGCTTTGTCTCAGGCACACGTCAACATGGCACATATTGAAAAATTTAAAGACACCTACCCGGAGATAAGCTATGACGAAGGTCAGCATATACCCTCTTTGTCCATTGTCTTCACCAGCTGCCAGGCCACTACAATTTGAGGACAGTAAAATATCACAAATTATAATTCTTAGAGTGGGAAAACAGTAGTTAATCACGTTTCTGATCAAATATTTAGATTGATTCAAGAGATGTTCCAGTTGAAAGTTTGTGTGTCCTAGAAAGGCTGACAGAAAGGACTTAAGATAGAAAAATATTAAATCTATGCAAGAGTCTCAACACTTATCCTACTTATCACAAGAGTGACAGCTCAAGTGTTGCTTTGCCTAGCTTCTATAAGTTGCAAAAAAGCTTCCTGAACATGTCTTTGTACTTCTCCATACCAAAAAGCATACACGAGAGAGAGAGAGAGAGAGAGAGCCAAATCAATAAAGCCATACTGCAAGCATCGCTATTCCTGACTGTAACAAATATGACACTATGTCAATTCTTACCTGCTTTTTAGAAGCTTCTTGAAGAAAAAGAGGGGGAGACAGTTCTCCCCAAATACTGCAAAGTACTTTATAGCAGAGTACTTTATACCTTCAACCTTTACCTGAAGGTCGCTATAAGTAGTTGCAACTTGGTGGTGACAGAGGCAACGGCACTTCCAGGTTTTGAACCGCCACCACCGCCGACTAAGTTAAAAAAAAGGTTTTGGACTTGCCCGTCTGCGGAGGTGGCAAGATCTCACGTTGTTCGGCATCTTCAGCCACCAGGTAAGTCCAAACCCTCCTTTTTTTTTTAACTTAGTTGGTGGTGGCGTGAACCCAGTGGCAACGGCGTCCTGATGTCACCGCCGAGTTGCTACTCCCCTGAAGGGGAATAAGTCTCCTGGCAGACCTTGGGGTTGCAAACCCAAGGTTGAAGACCATGGCTTTATAGCTCCAAAATGTATTTAGATGGCAGTTGTATTCTACACAAAACTGCTACCAACAATAAAGGCTAATGCCTATTTTTCTCCTGATGTGAAAGAAGAAACACTTGAGAAGTTTACTACCTTGTACTTTAGGCAGTTTGATGTGGCACAGAACCAGCAATGGCTTAGAGAGCTTGTCTCAGTGCAGCAGTTTTGAGTATCATGATTCTTTGAAAGAGGATTCATTATAAAATCTCAACTGATAAAGATTTAACCACCCTCAAGATCTGCAAACTTTTATACAAAATTTAATGAAGATCAAAGTTTTTCATGTTGTGCTGATCAGCTCCTTCCTTTTCTGTTTATGAACAATGATGGTAATCCTGGGGAGAAGTTCAAAGCAAAACTCTCAGCAGCAGCTTTTAAGCCAAGTCCTTGCCCAGCTGATTTGCAAGTCCTCAGTATCTACCAGTTGAGTGAACATTTTTATGTCTAAGTGTGAAGCAATTTGCTATATAGTGTATGTGTGTGGGGAGGCTACTCTTCAAGGAACACAAGCTGCAAAATGGAACTAATTGCATGGTCCTTTGAATCTCATCCCAACAATTCCAACTTATTGACCCTTACACTTAAAAAGTAGTCATCGTTCAGATTTCCTCTTAGGAGAGAAAAGTATAGTTCTTTGATTTCTGGTTTCACAGTGAATCTGATTTCATTTACTGTTCTAACCTTTAAGAAAAAGTTCTCCTGATTCACATTAAATTCCTCAGGTTAAGAGAATTGGCTAGATTATCTAGTTTTAACCAGACTACTCTTCATACATATAAGGCCATTTAAAAATAAAGTCAGTCATCTGTGAAGTCAAAAAGGTTTGAGTGGTAAAATACTTTTGTTGTTTGGCAGCAATAAACAAACCTAGAGAACAGGAGTGAAAGAACTTCCCCTCTATTTTTTTTGCAGATTTGGGATTTATGGTAGAAGTTTATAAATCAAACGACAGAGCTTTGCCAGGTCTCTGGTGCCCAAGGAGAGCACTTCTATAAAAGCAACACAACTGTATTGTTACATGCTGGCATTAAGCCATGAGACCAGAATAATCAAAATCAAGCTTAAAGTATAATAAAACAGGCTTGCCATTAGCTAGTGGCCTCTTTTCATGAGGCAAGTGGCAATCGCTCTTGAGCAAGCACCCAAATGACAAATCACCCCAGCTACGCTGCTGGCTATTTAGAGGATTCAAGTGAGATTGGACTGGCCACCACTGTGGCTTCGACTTCCTTATGCCGCAAAGTGCCAGTAAAACTCTGAAAGCTAACTGGGCGTGCAGCTTAACACAGCTACAGGCAGTCATGGTTAGCAGCTGCCAGCTGGGAAACGCAGCAGGGTTCTTAGGTAGCTGGCTGTGCTTTCTCCCTTCCCGTTTCTCTGGCAGGAGTGATAAAGCGAGAGGGGCAGAAGCCACTAGGTGGGACTGGCTACATGCCAGGTCTTGAGTTAATTCTCTCAGTGACCCAATAGCCTTTACAGTCAATGGTGGTTACCTGTCCCAGTTCCCTCACCCTCTTCTGACTTCAAGACCAGAAGACAAGGAGAGAAGCAAGATGGAGCAGAGGTAGGTAGGTAAGCTCAGCTCCCAGGAGCATAGCAGAAAATCAGCCCTTAATTGTAAGACTGTTACATGAAGCTATACATGAACATGAATAAGCAGTTGGGCATTTCAGCAGATACTATACTGCCATTTGGTTTTTCTCCTTAATCTAGATTAAGAGAGTCTTTCAGAAACAATATTTTGTCCCTTTGGTAGGGTTGCATTATGTGGCCCTGTAAAACCAAGTGCTATAAGCATTCATTCAGGGGCAAGGTTACTGAACCTGTAAAACAGAAATAGCACATGCAGATATTCTGTGTTTGATGGAAACAGATATGCAACGTGTTTAAAATGGAAAATAAAGTTGTGACCCAGACAAATACCTCCAACATGGTTTCAATGATTAGCCTTGTAATCAATCAAACCAGACGGTCAGAAAACACCCTATCATTACTCAGTTTATTATTAAAGCGAAATGTTTTCTGTTCCTCTAAGCAGCACAGACCAATCAGTGACAGAAGGTAGGATATATATAATTAATCAAGTTCTGCTGATTAAAGACAATTTCCTTTTAAAAACAGGCTTGTTTGAGACACAGCTCTAGTCAATAATGCACAGTAGTATACCTTAATCTCAAAATATTGCTTTCCTTCACTCTGTTAGGACTCTTTTGTTTTGTGTCACAAAAGTCACTTTCCTGAGTTAACAGACAAAAGGAAAAACTTTAAACAGCCATGACTTCATATTGAGTTAACCATGGATAAATTGGTACATTCTTATAAACAGGTAATCCTTACAAATGCAATTTACTCAGAATATTACCTTTTCATCTACTTTTCTACATACTGGGCAATGAAATCCTTTTAATTAGTTTTTCTACAATTTCATTCCCATTTTCCAAAATGGTTCTGTATTACTGGAAAAACACACGACATTTCACAATATTAATAAAAGGCCATTTTTAAATTTTTAACTAACAATATGTTCAGTAGTCCAAAATCTGTGGGTAGCATCCTGACTAGACGCTTTGTTGGAAAGACCCCCTGTGCTCTTTGCACAAAGATCCCTTCTGTTTGCAGAATGGGGGGAGCTTCTGTCAATAGAAGGCACTAGTTGGGATACTACCCAAGGCAAATATCAGAAATGAAGTTTTCAGAAGTCGTACCCAAATTTCGCAGCAATATCATAAACTTGCTTTTCATGCTGTAGAACTTTCTCTCTGTCACCCTCAAAAAGCAAGGTAGCAACACATATTACGTTGGGATCAAATCCTTTGAACTGTGGAAAGAGAGGCAACTCCATTATATTATGGTAACAAGTACAGGATAATAAGATATCAATCAACCCCTAAGAAAACATTCATTTTCACATGTTTTTGTTTAGTTAGTGCATTATAATGCTATTGGAAGAGTCACAATTTTAGGGGTGATGATTACAGCGTGAACCAGCTGTATTTTGGTTTGATGCCTGTTCTTCTGAATGCCTCCCCATCAGGAGTTGATTGTAATTCCTCAAGTACTGAAGCCTTTTCTGGAACATTGTAAATAGCAATTGACGTGCAAAGAGAAACACTTGCTTTATCAGAGTTCTATCACAGAATTCATGATTGAGCAAATCAACTGGCCTAGTGGCCGCCCAGTCTGAACCGCACTGACAGCAGTGCTATACAACACTTGTGTGTTTAAGACAGTCTTCCAATTACTGGAAAACTGTCTAGTGAAGCCAATAGTGCCAACTAATGTCCAAAATATCACTTGTAATGAGATTTGTAATGCTCTGATCTGTTAATCTACTGATTAAGAAGGAGCAGACAGTCATCATATTTGACTCTACAGAGCTGGCTCAGACCTGAATGAACTTTTAAGGACCTCCAGCTTATGTGCTCCCCCTTTCATGGTTTGAAGCATACCATAGCTTGCCATATCATCTGAACCAGCCAACTATAGTTTGCATTGAGGAGGGAGGGAACTGTGGCACACACGGGAATGAGGAAGTATGCAAGCCCAAGGACCCTTAGAGTGACAGACCTGCACCTTGGGATTGGATCAGGCGGGAGCTATTATCAAACAGTGGATTATTGACAGTGAGCGCCAATCAGACCTTAGTATGGCAAAAGAGTTTTGTATCAAGGAAGATCTCAGGTATTTAGTTGCCCTTGCCCCATATTTAGGCGAGCTGGAGTTGCCTAGCCACAGACAAGCATTCACGTTGGCCCGCTGTGGTGGGTTGCCTTCTGCGGTTCTAGAGGGCAGGTATAAGAGGATCCCATATGCAGAACAATTATGCCCTTGTGAGGCCAACCAAATCAAATCAATAGAGCACGTTTTGTTGGAATGCAATTTTTATAGGGAGATCCAGGAGATCCATCTCTCTTCAATAGTGGAAGGGCTGGTGACAATCTCTAGAAGTGATTGTAAAGCTTATCTCCTGTCAGACTCGTACCCTCTAGTCACCCTTGGGGTGGCTAAGTTTCTGGCAGCTGCAATAAACATCAGGAGGAAGAAGGTTGAGGGAGGTGCATGAGTTAGATTCGGGTTTTGAGACTATTGAGACTAATATTAATGTTTTAATTTTAATTTTAATTATAATCAATGGCTGTAATATGTTAAATTTATATTTGTATCTGTTCTTTACTTTTATGCTGGTCAATGACTGTAATAAAGGACTGACTGACAGACCTGCATTAAAGATTTACATCACCTCAGGCCTGTAACAATTTCAAAGCTCCTGTGTCTCTTAGCCCCCAACACCCATGAACATTAACACCCACTAGTCAAATTCTGAAAGCTAATAAGCACTCAGGTTCTATAACAGGACCAACACGGAGCATTTTATCACCAGTGATCATATGCTCTGGGCAATGACACTGAGATGTTTTTGACTTTGTTTTTGCCTTGATTTATTTTTATTGATGAAGATAATATAGAATTGCCAAATAAATGTAAAATAATGCAAGGCTTTACTGAGACATTAAGTTCTCAAATATTCAGTACATACGAAGTTACTCCCACATTTTGTGTGTCATCTTCCTTGTCCCCAGTGAAAAAAAAACTACATCTGGTAAATTATATCTTTATAATTTCAAGCTGAATTTATTCTTATATTAGTTATCACAGAACTAAGATGCATACACATTTCAAAGTAAAATGACGTGGATACTTAAGGCAAACACTCAAGGTGATATTATCAAGCACACCTAAAATTCATCTTTAGAAACATCCAGTGGACAAAAAAGAGCAGAACAGTTAAAGGGTTGTACACATCATATTATATCTTGCCACCATTTAACTTTACACAACTGCTATCGTATAGAGGTTTCTTATAAGGACTCAGTGTGTTCAGAGGACCAACAATGACATTTGACTTAAAAAAATCTTGATTTCACTGTTGTGAAGACAGATTTAATTAGGGGATATTAAAAAATGAAGTCCATACTCATATGGCCTGTTAAGGCAATTATTCACACCCCTGAACAGAACAGGGTTTAGACTTCTGTGATCTCTCCTCCTTTGCAGGAAGAAGTTAACAAGTGAACCAGGAGATCTCCAACACATTTTAGAATCTACTTCCATTAAAATGTTGGTACCTTTGTGATGTAGAATTTTTTCAAGCCATCCAGAAGTGAAGTAAAAATTGAAGCAACCTGTGGTTTGAGAGCATATCCTTGGCGGGGGCAGGGAGAGAAGAGAGATTTGTAAGACAGCAATATTCACACACACACACACACACACACACACACACACACACACACACACACACACACACACACACACACACACACACACACACACACACACAAATTTTTATCAGGGAACCACAAAGATTTGAGCTTATTATTTTTTGACCATAGCAAAGTAAGGAAGGGACAGCGCTGGATATTTACATTTTGCCATTGCACCTGTGAGCCCTTCTTTCTCCTCCCACCAGCCTCTAAGCTCTCAGAAGGACAGCATTATTTATAGAATTACAGTAACGTATTGTCAATGTTGGCATTTGTTGTGTTTTGGGATAGTGTGTCATCGTAAGTTGGAGTAACAGGGAGAGTGCCATTTAGTACAATCCTATGCATGTCTACTCAGGTGTGAGCCCCAGTGAGCTCAATAGAGTTTACTCCCAGGTAAGTATGTATAGTATTGCAGCCTTTGCATCTTGCCCTCCCTGGATATTTGGACTTGCTGCACAGACACTATCTTAGCTTCTAATCCCTGGTAACCCCTATTTACAGCCCCTTATTTCTTATGGGGGGGAAGTCCAAGTTTCCCAATCCTAACCTGGGCTTAAATTTGCAAACGCAGTGATAACAAATATATGTTAAAGGCTAGCTCCTTAGGTGCCTACAGGTGTACTTCGAAACAGGATTTGGAATAGTTCTCTCTCTCCTGTACAGTGAGCCCAGCTTCCCCCACCTTGCACTCCCCCACTCCTGCTTTTAGGCAAGTCTGTATGCACCCACTGTTAATAAAAAATGAAGGTATACAAAGTTTAAGGAGCAGTCTGCTAAACTTCATTCGATAGCAATCTAATTTCTATGTTGTTTGTTTTTTAATTACACCAAACTTATTAGAGCCTACAGTCAGAGGTGGAGTTTGATTGCAACTAACCACTTCAGAGGAAATTTTATCTTTAAAAAGTTGTGCTGCTTAATATCTCCTTATTTAAGCGATGAACATTTTCACCCCAGAACCGACTTTACATCAAAATTATGAAGTGCATTATTTTTCCAAGAAGTTGTTCAACTATTTCAATTTAATAGTTGCCATGATTACTTCTGTAATGATCTTACACCTTGGCTCAAAGCCACCCAGCGTAGAATTACTATGAGGTTTTTACTCAACCACAGATTCTTTTGGGTCTGCATTACTTAGGATTTGCTGACGGGGTCTGCAGTGGGTGAAGATAGCTTTTCTTGCATGCAATGCTACACCTCATATTCACTAAATTGCCTAAGGACCACTCCACTTGGTAAGAATGTTGGGATCACTCCGGCTGAAGGCACATTTGGAAACCTTCCCTGTTTACATCTTCCACTTTCTACTACAGGGGAAACTCAAGAATTGTAATTTAATGGTTTACTTTACAATTCCAAATAGTCCTCATTCTAACTTCAGGTAAATGTCTACTTCTACTCTGTCCGCCCAGAAGGATTCTGAAATTTGTTAAATAAAGAATGATCAACAAAGGAGAATTCCAGAGAAACAGATGTTAAGTACAAGATGTTTATTATTTCAATAGGCTTTCATAAAGGAGCTAGCTAGCACAGTTACTCCTGCTAATTCAGTGTTTTATAGGATCTAGTTTTTGGCACATGTTTAATGGTTTGTATTTTATTTAGGGCAGTCACCCACTTAAAGAAATGTTCGTCTATCCACCACTGGAGCAGCAAGAAAGATACATGCAGAACAAAGAAGAAGCTTGGAGGCCGGGGTCGATGGAAGGGAGGCAGAGTTTAAGTTCCTCTAAACTCGACTTAAGATCTGAGCTGGAGAAGAACATTGCAATCCAATGTTTGTCTTGCATTGGACTTCTAAGCCGTGCTCAATTTAATTTCTGAGCTGAAGTCAAAAAAGTTCAGAAGCATCATTCATAAAAATCCAATAAAAACAGTAAAAACTTACCAAACTGAAATTGTTCATTATCCATGAGGCGAATGGATGCAGGAGCACATCTCTAATAGAAAGAGGTTGCATAAGAGTACAGACTACTGAAAGGATTTAGCAATTTAATGATATTACAGAGAAAAACAACTAGCATGTGAATAAACATTGCTGTCCAATCTAAAATTAAATACTGAACTTCCATTATAGAATTCTATCATGCAACACATTCAAGAAATCTTCAACACAGAGGCCAAGATTAAATACGACTGATTAATGCAGTTTGTAATATATGTATAATATTACATCAGGTCAAAATCTGGTCACGGATAATGTACTCTAGTCAGTAGCCTGCCTAGTCCAAGACAGCAAATAATTCCGACACATACACAGTTTGCCGTCTGAGGAACAAAGCTATGCATGATTGTAAAAACCATGTAGAATGGGGGGTTGGAATCCAAGTTTAATGCGAAGGGAGTTGGGCACACATTTCTACAACACTTTGGGTAGCATCCACCGCTTCCTTTTCACTGGACCAAGGATGCTACCCGTTGATAATACCACATAGTAGGAAAAAATCATTTTTACAGTGGCAGTAATAAGGTAAAAGAAATGGTATGTCACAATTGTTTAAAGATCACGTTAAAATCAGTTTAAAATGGCTTGTTTTTTTTAACCTATAGCAGCAAACTGTGCCATTTCAAACCCTCTGGAGAGCTTCTCTAAGCTTACCAACTCACTTCCGGCTTGTGCGAAGGCTCTTCCCCCTCCCAGCCTTGTCCCAGAATGTATTCTGGGACAAGGCTGGGAGGGGGGGGGGGGAGAGCCTTCGCACAACCTGGAAGTAGGTTGGTAAGCTTAGAGAAGCCCTCCAGAGGTTTGGAAATGGCGTGGTTTGCTGCTAAAGGTATTTTTTTTAACCCACATTTTCTCCCTTCCCCCCTTTTATACTGATTTTAGTGTGGACCCCGGTATCCGTGGATCCTTGCTATCCACAGGGGGGTAGGGGGGTGGTCTGGAACAAATCCCCCGCAGATAGCAAAGACCAACTGTGTAGCAGAATTAAAATCAATTGGGATACTTCTATCGTAAGAACTTTATACTGTCACCCAGGGAAATGTCCAGAGTGATGGCATAAAACAAAAATATGCAATTCAATTGATAAATGCACTTTTTAAAAATATTTGGGCACACATTTTGGTATAACATGAGCTAGATATTAAAACAGAAGGAAATAGAACTGACCTATGAAAAAGATATAGAAGGATAATGTTTGAGCGAAAACTTTCTTGACTGGCAACAATGTTTAGAGAAAGAGGTAGTACGGGTGATCCAGTCATAGATCGCTACTTTTTGGTTTTAACTATGACTGATCACCCGTACTACCTCTTTCTGTAAAAAAAGAAGGATAATGGAAGATTTGAAACGAAGAAGGAAAAGGAGGACAAAGTACGGGGAGAAAAAAGGACAAGGTATCATTCTGTACAAACAAATATCGGGTTGAGTCCAGATGTGCACAACTCCACTCATGCAATAAGTCTTTCCCACCCCTTTCCAAGTGCAATCCCCTGTGCAGGGGTGGAGGAAGGAATCAGTGGCGGCCACCTTGCGTGAGCAGAGGTGCTTTCCACCTGTGCACAGGATCCTCTGGATCCAAATCATCATCTCCTCTCACGTTCTTTCACTGCTCCTATATCTCAGTCCTGTAGACTGGGCATCTGTCTTGGCATCTGTCTCAATGCGTCTGCGAAATTCAGTGCGATACCTCAATCCCTTGGCTGTAGCACACAAAACACTTTTGTAAAGATTTCACCTTTAGCAGTTTAGCTACACAAAGAAAGTCTCACTTCAACCCTAGAACAAATGTAGTTACAGTATTGGCAGAAAGAGGTGGTTTTTAATCCTGGCATTCAAGCGAACTCAGTGTTCTCTGTTAAATTTAACAACCTGCTTTGAGAAAGTTGTCCACAATATTATATTTCCTATAAAATATCCTATTTCGCACAAAATGCTTTACTGGCTTACTAGTTTTAACAGCTCTGTTTTAAAGACAGCTGCTTAGATTTCAATATTAGGTCCTTAACGTTCAAACCTTCAGGGATCGCTATTTGTGATACCATCTCCTTCTGAAAGAGGGCAGTTCAAAAGAGCCTCCTTGGTCATTGCTCCTGCCCTATGAAACTCCCTGTCCCGATAGGTCCAGCAGCCCCCCCCCCTCACTGCTGATCTTCTGACATTCTATTGTAATGGATTTTATGGTTTGTTATGTAATTATACATGTATGCATGCATGCATGCATGCAATTAGATTTGTATGTAAACCATCCAGAATCTGTGGAAAAGGTGTCAGATAAAAATCTTTTAAATCATATACCTAAACCCTGATGCCCCTTAATGTCACCTACTGCCACACCTACCCTACTTCTCTGGGAAACGGAAGATAGCAGGGGAAATTCTGGGAATAAGGACATCTCATGCTATAAGAGGTATAGAGCCAGCTCCTAGTGCAGAATGCTAGCAGCCACATTCCTTAGCCTTTCTGTACTATACAGAGTTTGTATTGAAATCGACTGGTGCAACACCTGTTGCAAAACTGCAACAAGCAGAACACCAAATGCTTTTTACAGTATTATGAAAGCAAAGCATTGAAACACAAGATCTTAATATTACATTTCACCATCTCCATGAATGGCATGTGAACCCTTCAAATACATTTCTCAACCTCAAAAAGGAGGCAGGCAGATAAGAGCAATAGTATGCCATCTAGTGAAAGTATTCAGATACTGCTTTTTTGTTGTTTAAGAGCAATGAAATACAACTGGAAGAGAAGGTTACTTTACCTGCTTTGCTACTTCTCTTAAACAGGCCACCCCTCTCTCAAAGTTTGGAAATACTACAGAGCCATACTTTTGGTATTCAGGGATTGGTCGAATTTTTACTGTAACTTCTGTTATCACTCCAAGGGTTCCTTTATATAAAAAGAGGAAAACAAATCATTTTGCTACTGCAGCTGAAAGATTTATAAAAATTGTTTTATAATAGGCAAAATTCAGAATTACTTTCCACTTGAATTCATTTTTATTTAATTTTTAAAACTATATGGCAGTTTTTTAAAAAACAAATTAACACTGTTTCCTGTTCTTAAACCTCCCAACACAACAGTAATGTACAGTTAATGCAGTATTTCTCAAACTATGAGGATTAGGCTTCTAATTACAGAACAATTAATTCAAAATATTAACTACTGCAGAACATTTAGCTAAACCACACTAGGCTACACCACACTAGGCTACAAGATCAAAGCTTTCTTCATATTAGAATGAAGTATTAAAATTATTTTTTAAGTACCAGTGAGAAAGCAATTTTAATTAAAACTCAACATGGGAAATCTTACAGAGTCCATATTGACCAAAAACTAGGTTAAGTTGCATTATTTGGTATCAGGAGGAGCTGTTAAATATGCCTTCTGATATTTTTACTGGAAGATTAAAGATAGCATTTATCATTCTCTGAAACCAAAAGGCATCTGGCCAGTAGCTTCACTGGAGGTGGGGCGGAACGCTAAGTTCCGCTCCGCCCTGACCTCTGTTACTCTCCTGCCTCAAGTAAGATATCCTATCAAACCATGGATAAAGAGTTTAACTATATAGTAATTTACCCCAATGTCTGAATTGACAAGGCATGGCTTGTGATTGGCTGGCAAATCACAAGCCACGGTACCCGATAACTACAGTTTTATAGCCATTGCTCTGTCTCTGACAGCCACCGAGACTGGAACACACCAAGACTGGAATGCACTGAGATTGCAATGCTGAGTAAACAGAAATGAAAAACAGACAAGCAGCTCTAAGCCAGAGGTTCTCAACCTGTGGTACACGTACCCCCAGGGGTACACGGGCCATGTGCTGGGGGTACGCGGAAGGCTGGCCGTTACCTTATTATCTAATTAACTTTTTTATGGTGCCGGAGGAAAAAACCAATCGGAGCTGGAGCTCCTTTGCGCTCACTTCTGCTCAGTTCCGCTGCTAATCTTTCCCGAACTACAGCTGATTGTCAGGGTAAATTTATTCTGCGCAGGCGCAGACCTCACAGGACCTGTGACCTCACAGCCGGAGAGCTCCTTATCACTGCCCAAAACTGCTTTTTGCTTCCTGCCTTGCTTTGCCCCGTCTGCAGTTTCTCCCAGACCCAGCTCCCATCTTCTCCGGAACGCTTCCCCCACTCGCAGCAACTTTTAAAAGTAGTTCCGCAGCGCTAATTTCTGCCTTAGCTCACAGCTGTTTGTCAGGAGAGAATTTATGCACACTAGAGGGCGCTTGTGATGCAACTCTACTCAGTTCAGTTCAGCTGCAGAGAAGCCTCGGCCTTGTGCTCTGGCCAGCGTTTTTTACCTTGCTAACACAGAGAGACAGACATCACTTGGGTAAGCTTCTGAACTGACCCTAGTTGGGGGGGGGGGGGGGGAAGAGCTGAATTTGGGTGGGATTTATGTTTTTTTTTACTTTGGAAACTGCATGGGTGGGGTTAGGGGGGAAGAGTTGATTTTAGGGGATTTGTACATGGGGTTTATGTTTTTTACTTTGGAAACTGCATTGGTGCATATGTCTTATTGCCGATTGTTTTTTAAAAGAGATCCTGGCATTTTTGTGTATTTTTGTGCAATTCATGTAAATTAGCCAATCATGTAAAGTAGCTAATTATGCTAATTAGCAGGGGGTACTCCAAAAATTTTGACCTTCATTGGGGGTACCCGGGCCTCCAAATGTTGAGAAACCCTGCTCTAAGCCATGCTTTGTTTCCATGTTTGCAAGATCAAAAAAATTTAGGTTCTTGACTAATCACCGAGAGTAAATAAAACAGTACAACATATTGTAACTCCAAATGTTTCATAATTCTCAGTTGCTTCTGTTGAAAGACATATGGTACATGATCCAGTATTTTAAAAACACACTATTTTATGTAGTCTAGCTAACAGTTTGTTAGAAGTCATTTCACTCTTCCTCACACGTTATGTCGTTTTCCATTTGAAAACTCTAAATAGTTCTCTTCAAGAAACTTTGATTCTGAACACTTCAGTAGCGATATGATTGCATATATAGTGCATGAAACACATAGTGTCCCTACTTAACCTTGACTGTATATATGGCCAAGTTGAAAAGCCAGTCACTCTAAGGCAGTGGTTCCCAAACTTTTTTGACTCGCGGCTCCCTTGACCTCCCTCGCCGTTAGCCGTGACTCCCCATTACAGTGCACGGAAGAAACAGGCACTCTTTACATGCTCAGAGGCACCTTTCTTATATGTATGTGTATATTCCCAAAACGAGCCCTAAAGTGGATTTTCCATGCTTATGCTGAGCAGCAGCTAAGCCAGGAGTGCACAGGGTGGGGTTGGGATGCTGCCCTCCCTCTATTGGCAGGCCTGGGTAGAGGGCACTGATGTCGTCTGTGTTAGTCCTATTCATGGCAAGAGAAACATCAAAGCATGGGAGGGAGGTCTTTTTTTCCATTGGTCATGCCCCTCCCCAGTTGCATGAGAGAGAAAGCTCCTTTAGGTAGCATCTTTGCAAGATGAAAAACAGATTCTTATACTGCCTGGCAGTCTCCAAGGGGGGGGGGGGAGTGTCCCAGCAAATACAGTGGGGAACTAACTTAGAGGTGGGTCAGAAAGGAAGAAGGAGAAAAATCCTAATAATTAACCAAACTAAACATAGAAATCAAAGACTGTAAAGCAGAACCTGCTCTGCACCATTTTCAATTGCAGGTCTTGTATTTGTTTTGTGTTTGCTTTCTTAAAACCATTAAACAGAAAGAAAATACTTTATTTGCAAACCTGCAATGTCTGAATGAAACCTGAATTAAAATACTTTATCTGCAAACCTGCAATGAGAGAAGCGGGATGCTGTCTTGCTGTCTCCAGGAGCTTACAACTTGAGTACTTAGCTTATCAATTGAGTTAATTGTTCTTTAACATAAGATAAGCAAAAGCTTCACTAAAAACAAGACGTGGAAACTGCCTACAAACTTGAAGTGTTTTGAAGTGAACTTTGAGTGACCAGATGTGAAGAGGCAGCTTTTCCTAATCTTTGTTTTTGCTCTCTCTTGCAAGCAAGAATATGTGTTAATTAAAAGACTAATGGGATGCCCCTGGCTGGCCCCTAGCTGCTTTTCATGCCTCCCACTTGGGGAACCTCTGCTCTAAGGTTAGAAGGGGAGTCACAGTCCCACATGCAGCCCCTTTAACACTGCCGTGTTTGGGAATGGTAGCAGGACTATGCCCACACCTCCAGCCTCCACAGCACTGCCCTGTACCAATCTCACAGGTATGTACATTAGTCCCACAAACAGAGGGAGCAGTAACAGGTGGTCCAAGAGATGAATGGGGGGGGGGGGAGTGGCAGACAGTGTGCGGCCACCCCAAGCAATTATTTACAAGGCTGAATAAAAACAGAATAGAACCCAATTGATCCCTAAGTCGGACAGTCTATATCTCCAACAATTAAAACCAATTCCAATATCTCTTCATTCATATTCTCAAAAATCATGTAAGGCCCAAATACATGCTCTTCCCATAAAGATGCAACTGTTAAACTTATGTGTGGGACTTGATTCAAGAAGGCAATTCTAGAGATCAGTGAGCCCAAACTAGTATGATGAACTCTGTAACACCACTGTTTTAAATGAGAAGAATTTAAACAAGGTGCATCAGAATTAGTGCAATCAAGATGCATCACCAGTCTTAACACGTCAAGGATATGCATCAGCCTTTCCCTGAGAGTATCAATTGTTATGCTACAGACAAAACTGTTTTGCTTCTGACTTTCATAACCAGAAGAAAATTCATGAACAGAGAGTTCCCATCATCTCTTCCCCACTTCAGCTTTCTTCATGCCCTGACGGGATGCTCTTGTGGGTTAGGGGGCCTTCCAAAATAGTGTAGAATGGGGTGTGAACGGGAGGGTGGGCAGTTTGGGACAAACTAGTAGGACAAAATATTATTCCTTAAGCTAAAAACTACAATTAATATTGTAATTGCACACGCATGCGCGCGCGTGTGCGCGCGCGCACGCACACGCACGCGCACACACACACACACACACACACACTGCTCTCAAACAACGATACTGCAATCCTATTGTGCTTGTACCTTCAGATCCTAAAATGAAATGATGGATGTCTGGTCCTGTTGACATACGTGGTCCTTGACAGCTTTTTTGTATTACACCTCTTGGGGTTACCATTTTTATATGAACCACCTGTTTAATATAGGATATTCAATAAGAGTTACATTTAGATGAAAATATAAGAAAGCAATATCAACCCCCCATCTTGAGTCCATACTAAGCCACTGTTAGACAATACTCTGGTTGGAGAAGTTGACAAAAACACTGTGGATTGCCCTACAGAAGGAAACCACTAAAACACTATGCTATTCCCTTTATCTCCTTCTAGCCCAAAAGGGAAGAGAAGGGGGCAGAAGAAAGATGGTATGTTGTTTAATATTTTAATCCCACTCTATTCTGAAGTCTCCGTTTAGTTAGAACATTCAATGCTCAAGTGTAGAGTTCTTCAAATTATTTTTAAATCCTGAAAACCTCAAATATTATTCTAGGACAACCCATGTTGTCCATCACTGACACAGCATTAATGACAAAAACGCTTAAAATGGATGGCACTGCAGTGAGGTCACTTGCTGAAAAGACAATTAAAAAGAAGTTTACCAGGTCTTCAATGTTTCCATAAATGTTTTTCTTCATGCCTGATGCGCGTGTTGCCACCCATCCTCCAAGAGTACTGAATTCCATTGAATCTGGTTCATGGCCTGTACAGTAACCGCTTTCATTCAGCTAAACACAGAAAAGAATCATCCATTATTAAGAGAGAATTTCCTAAGGGCACTGAACTTGCATTATAGACTTTGTTTTTAAAAACAGGTGCACACAAAGGTGACAAAGGGGGAACATTTTGGACCAATATAATTTAATTAAAAATAGGATTTGATGAACACAGAATTCCTAACAGGTTTACAGTCTTTTTCACCACCAAGCTTTTCCATAGGGTCATCCTCAGTCATGCAAGTGTCTGCAATCATACAGAAAAGTACATAATACAGACTCACTTTTCTAGCAATTTGTGCTATCATGGCAGTGCTTTGGTGCCACCAGTTTTGCAAACATTGCTGCACAAGTGAATCCACGGATTTCAGGTTCATACTACATGAAATCAATGTACGTAGAAGATAGTTAAAAATTACAGTGTGAACAGAACTCAAGACTCAGCAGCACACATTAATCAGCTTGTAAACATAGGCTTGACTATCCCTCACACCTCCAAAAGGCTAAACGCAATACATTAATTGTAGAGAGCATTTTGCAGTGCACGTTAGCTATAAGGCTGCAACAAGACAATCTCACTAACAATAAAGCCAGCATTTATTTGTGGTACTGTTAACATGATTTGCACATGGTCTGCAGAAATCCTGAGCAATCTATTCTCTGAAGAGCAGCTCCTTTAATATACAGCCATCTGGCTGGGATTTCTGTATGCAATACCATGGTGTATTTGCTATGCAGATCAGGAATTCCTATACATTTGTCACTGGATTCATTTTTCTTTATTAGTTTGGCTTCACCATCTGTACTGCCTCAAGGATTGAATAAGACTCCTTTATACACTGACCCCAAAGCTATTCTAATGAAATTGTTTGACACACAAAGCAATTTTATATCAACTGACACCACTATTGGTCCTATGCACTGTGTCTGAAATCACATTCTGTGTTGAAAGAGTTTGAAAGATGGGTTATTCAAGAATACTTATGTAGGTGTAGAAAAGTGTTTTTAGTGCAACATCTGTTGGCAAAACAATCTCTATCTTGAATTGCTTGAAGATAGACTAGCACAGGTGTTTAGGGTCCATCTACTCTATTACATGCTACAGTAATGGTCAATTGTTTGACGCTCTACTTGGTGCAGGTGTTGATATGCCCAAATCTAAAGATTTATCTGATAGTGCAGCAATCACGGGCTGTTAAAAGAGAAACTTTATTAGCACACAACAGCTCAGTCCATACTAAACCATAATTAGCACAACCCATGGTTTGCAAACCAGTTTTAGCCTGCCAACTGATCACAAACCACCACTTGCCAATTCAGGCACTACCTCAAACCATGTGGCTAAGTCTATATATTGCAGTAGCAATCACGTGGGTTGCCCAGATCCTGTATTTACGTCTTCTGCTACATAGCATCCCCCACACTGCCGATACCAGAACGGAAGTAATGATATAAGCCAAGGAAACAGGTTTTTTCCCCAGCAACAGCGATGCCACATTGGGAAGACATTAACTGGGTTGTTACAGACATTAAACAATGTATATTAGTTGCAGAAATATGGCCCTAGCTTGTTTTTTTTTAAAAAACCCAAAATGCAAGAATATTCCTTCTCAGGAAGGATTCTGAGTACTTGTGAGAATGCAGCTACTGTGGTGCAACAGGATACAAATCCCTTCAATATGCAAACTGTTGCAAATATAATCAAGTACAGTGGAGGTATCCTCAGGGGCTCTGTTCCGGACCCCCCCCCCAAGATACCAAGAATCCATGGATACTGGGGCCCACCTTTCAATGCTGTACAAAGTAAAAAAAAAAAACACCACCAATCCCCTTTTCTACTTTTAAGTGGCCAAACCGTGCTGTTTCCAAGCCTCCACAGGGCTTCTGCAAGCTGAAACGACCGACTTCTGGTTCACACAAAGGCTCAGATCTCCTCCCAACCTTGCCCCCGGAGGCAAGCCTTGGAGGAGAGAAGAGCCTTTGGGGAACCTGGAAGGTTGTTCAGCTTGCAGAAGCCTTGCGGAAGCTTGGAAACAGCACGGTTTGGCCACTTAAAAGTAGAATCGGGGACTGGGGGGCTTTTGGTAAGTCAAATCCACGGATCCCGAATCTGCGGATAGAAAGGGTCCACTGTACTGCTGTAGCAATTCACAATGCTGAACACTTTGTATTGGCCATTTCAAGCACTATTGGGAGCCTTCGGTTTTTCCTTCACAAATTTATATAAGCTATTCCAGCACTTTTGACAGTTTACAAATTCAGTTTCTGGGCTGAGCGACTGATACTCCAGCACTGTACTTCATGTGCTAAGACTCAATTTATATTTACATTCAAAAATGACTGCAGTGGTGTAGATTTACACTGAACTGAGAAATACACACATCGAAAAACCAATCCAAAACCTCTCTTATCCATGGGAAGCTATGAAGGAGAAATGACAGAAGTTTAATGTTCTAGCTTTAAAGAAAGAAGTTGTAGCAAAAGAAGCTATTATGCCTTATTCTAGTGGGACAAAAGATTCTGTGGCATTTCAAGAACGGAGCAGTTGGTGAAATATCAGAAGTTACTAGCCTGGAAAAATGTCATTTAAATTAAGGGAATATGCTCTGTGCATTTTAATTCTAACCTTTAAAAAAAGCTACAGCTCTGGAAAGGTTAAAATACTACATCAAATGATAGAAGGATATAAAAATAAGTATGAAAGGCCATCTCATCAAAAAGTGCTGTGTTAGCAGTTTCCAACAAAAATCATTTCTTTGGAAAAAGCTACAGAACCCCCTTGAAAAAGTAGATACAACTCAATGGGAAGTTCATTACTAACAGCCCATTCCAACCCAAGGGCCAAGCAGCCCAAGTCAGACCTAAAGTCAGCCTAAGTCGTTTAGGGCAACTTTAGGTCTGGAACGCAACCATTTAGGGCAAACTTAGGTCAAAGTTACGACCGACGGACTAAGAACAGCCCATTCCAACCCAAGGGCTAAGCAGCACAAGTCAGACCTAAAGTTGACCTAAAAGTGGGCGGACCATGGGCGGACCGTGGGTGTAACGGGGGCGGCAACCAATTAACATTGGATTCCAGACCCTGGCAAGCACAGACACGCCCCCTCCAACACAAATGCTGACACAAATTTTAGGTCGACCAAAAAGGTGGACCCAAATTCGAGGAGACCCATAGGAGCCATTTTACCTTACCCAAGCCAGCCCTCTCCTGAAAAGTTCTAACACCCTACTCCTGAGTTAGGTCAGAGTTAGGACGGAGTTGGGCCTGCTAGGTCTGGAAACCGACAGAGTTATGCCACAGATAGGGAGCCTATCAGCACCCAGCCCCACCCAGCCTCTTTCCCACAAAAGCCAAGCCCCAGGCCCCCAGTCTCTCTCTCTCTCTCTGAGCACGTGGCGTGGGGTTCTGTCCCCCACAGCCACAAAGTGGGACTTTGTCGGTGGAGGGCAAAATTCACAAACACCCCACTTCTCTCTTCTCCTCTCTGCCCCCCTCTAGGGCAGAGAGGGCTGTTCTGGCTTTGGCCAAACTGTTTACAGCTGTGCCTGGGCAGCTGTCTCCATGCTACCATTTGCTAACCCATGTCTTTCTCCCAGCCTCTCCCCCCCCCACACACAGGCAACACCACCAGCAGGTAAGTGCAGGTAAGAGCAGGGGTTGTGCTGACATGTGTTCTGACATCTGCCTCTTTGCATATAGAAATATAGGTAGGATACATGCCTCTATACCAATGTTTTGTCTCATAGCTGCCTGCATAGCCTGCCATGATATGCCTCTTTACCAATGTCTTGTCTCATAGCTGCCTGCATAGCCTGCCATGATATGCCTCTTTACCAATGTGCCCTCTCATGTCTGCCTGCATAGCCTGCCATGATATGCCTCTTTACCAATGTGCCCTCTCATGTCTGCCTGCAATGCCTTCTCTGAAATGCCTCTTTACCAATGAGTAGTCAGATGCCTGCCTGCAATGCCTGCTATGATATATAGGATACATGCCGCTTTACCACTATTGTGTCAGATTGCCGCCTGTTGTCATGTGAGCATACAACACCACGAGTGTGGTGGTGCTGTTAACCATCTGTAGACACCAGCTGTCCCCCCCCCCTTTTTCTCCACAGGGTCAACTGACAGGTCAGTATTGCTAGGATTGCCATGGTTGTGACCCAATATATGTGTTGTCTTCTCTCTCTTTGACCCTTTTCCCTTACAGGATCATGCTCGCCTTACACCCGGGTAAGCAGCCCAGACCATACTATGTGTGTCACACCTATCAGCTGTGTTTTATTTCTCTCCCTGCAGGCTTTTGCAACTGACACACTGGCTTGTCTTCAATGGCGACTGCTTCCACACACCAGCTGCCATGTAACACCCCCTTGTTTTTTTGTCTCCCCAGGAACGTCCACTACCACCTACCTTCCTGGGAGCACCCCTGGGCCCGCAGTCTGGTTGCCCCACAGTCCTCTGCCTCGCTGCTGCCAGAGGTCAGAGAGCCAGCCCTGCAACCCTCCTCAGCTGCTGCTGCTGCTGCTCCACCTCCCTGGCTGTCCTTCTTGCTGTCCCTCCCCTTTCTATGGAGCAGGCTGTGGTTCCACAGGGGGAGAGCCTGCGTCTCCAGGGCCATGGGGCATGTGTGGTGGTGCTGCTGCTGCTGCTTTCAGATTGGCTGCTGTGACTACCCCTGGCAGCCTCGCCTGGCCATCTCTGCTAACATTCCAGAACAATAAAGATGCCCCTCGGGCAGAGCCTCCTTGAAACATATGTGCCCAGTGTTACACAAGCATTGTCCTCCACACACAGACAGCCCCCAGCACTGAAGCCCCTGCATGAATCCCTTCCAGGGACTGCCACTTCCTTCCCAGGGAGAACACAGCAGGGAGGCTGCCAGACCCCCATGGGACAGAGGGGAGGGGAGTTGGGGGGGCCCTCTCAGGCAGGCAAACAGTGACAGGCTCCACGGAGCCCATAGCGGGGCCGCTTGTGGCCGCTGCATCTGTGTAGTGGCCGCTCAGCAACCGGGGATCTCGCCAGCCAGGGCGTCCGCCCGTAATGCAGCTGCTTCCATCAAAGGTCCGCCCGTAATGCAGCCGCTTCCGTCAAAGGTCCGCCCGTAATGCAGCCGCTTCCGCCCACAGTCCGTCTGCATAAGAGGCGCCTGTTTCTGCATTGCCTTCATCTGAGGAGCAACCCCTGTGTCCCTATTGGTCTCTGCAGACCCCTCTCTCGGAATCTCTCTCCCACCAGCCTTGCTGTCTGTCTGTCTGTCTGTCTCTGACCCACCCGTGCCCCTCCCCAGCACCCACTGTCTGCCTGCCTGTGTGTCTGCCTCCCCTCCCACTCCCTGATGATGGCTGCTGGCCACCCCCCACCCTGCCAGAGCGCCTGCCGAGAGGCACTGTCGTTGCCCCATCTGGGGCCATGATGAGCTGCATGAGCCCTTCCCGCTCGCAGCAGACAAGCCCAAGGCATCTCTCGGTCTTGGCCGGGGCACGGAGCAGAAGGCATGCTGGGATGCCTTCTTTGTGGGCATAGCCACGGCCCTGGTGGTCCAGGGCTTCAGGCAGCACACGGGCAAGTCATGTCAGAGGCAGTTCCAGACATCATGAGCCCCCCCTTGTGTGTGACGTTCCCACCCCCTCCTTCCCTTCCCTCCCCCGCTCCCCCCCATGACTCCCACGTGCAGCCTCAACGTGGCATGGGGGTGGCATCGCCTTCTGCAGGAGGGGGGACAGCCACTCTCCCCTGCAGCAGGTGGCTGATGCACAGGGTGCCTTGTGGCAGCTGGCTCGGGCACCTCGCTCACCTGTCACCTGCCCTGCATCCACCACATGACTGGCGCAACCCCCCTGCCTGCAGTCAGCCCCTTTGCGACCAGGCTGAGACAGACACTGCAGTAGCTGCCATGGATGGACGCTGACACGTGCAGACACACAGGCCTGCACATGCCCGAGCCAGACACAGAGCCTGCCTGCCTGGGAGGTAAGTGTTGCCTGGATCCTGGCGTGGTGCTTGGCCACAGAAACTGCAGCCTGCCTAACTCAGGCATACCTCTGACCTAACTTAGACATAACTTCTGCCTAACTTAGGCTGTACTTAGGCCACACTTATGCCTGACTTGGAGAGGAGTTGGGTTGGAATGGGCTGTAAGTATCACAAACATGTTTTGAAGACTGACTCAAGAATGGATTTTAGCCAGATCTACAGCAATAGTTCATTAATCTTTGCCAAATACATGTACACATTCATTTCAGAGTTAAAAATCCACCTATCTAGCAGGCCGCTAAAACACACATTTACCAACAATTACTTATAACTCTGGAACAATGCCCAGGAGACCACTCCTTGAGGAAAATATGCTCATTGCGGAACCTGTGATCAAAGTATCAGACTAAAGTGAACTTTAACTCGTAACTGAAGAGCAAATGCCAGAAATAAACATTTTTCAGAGAATCTTCAAACTGCCAAAGCAATAGAAATTTGAGCATCTATTTGTCACATTTAAATACTGTCCTCCTTTCACAGAACTCAAGGCACCGTACACTACTCCTCTCCCCTCCTTTATCCTCGCAACAACCCTGTGAGGGTCAGACACAGAAACTAGCCCAATGTGGCCACCATGGACACATGAGTCTACCTCTCTCTCATCTAGAGAGAGAGTCGGCACTCACTCTGCCAGCCTATAACTTGGGTAAGATTGCGTTGCAACTCAGAGAGAATATATGCAGTACATTTGGCAAGTGTAAAAAACAAAGAATTCTTAATGGCATAAATTCAAGATACCTGTCTTTCCAATTCTTGTCCAACAATGCCAGCTTCAACATGAGCAGTTAAATTTTTCTCATCTACCCAGTGAATCCTATTCTGTTGCAAGTAAATAAAGAAAGATTCAGTTAAACTAACAATGAACATGGTCAGTTTTTTTGGGGGGGGGGTTAATAAAAGAAGCCGCTCTTAACCAACTTAGGGCGCAATCCAATCCTACTTATGCCACTGTTGTAACCAGCGGCGCAGCGAGAACGGGAGGCCCCAGAACAGAAAGAGGATTCAAATCCCCTCCAAAAGGGGAATTCAAAGGATTGGATTGCGCCCTAAGCGACTGGAGCAGGGAAGGTATAAATAGAATCCTACCACCACCACCACCACGCTTATTTACATGATTACTATTAAACACAGGAACTAAAATTGTGTTAGTCTCCTCTACATTATCAGGCTGAAGCAGGAGCGACAGTCAGGAATGGTTTTAGATTCAGTATGTAAAAATTAAAAGAACACATCTAAATGCCACTCTACTGAAGAAAGCACAACATGTCAAGGTTGTTAGCGATTAACAAAACAGATTATTCAGTATATTAATGCTCCACAAGCTCAATAGTATCAGGGTAATACACAGACAACAGCATGCACTAAAGACACAGTGAAAGACAATGTAGTATGTATTTTCACACAGTCATTAAGAGTCACACACAGTCATTGTCTATTAAGAGACAAGTTTGCTTTGTTTTTTAAACTAGACATGCCTGTGCCAATTTCAAATACTGTATTCATCTAACCTTTTATTGTATGCCATTTTGTATGCCACCCACTTGTCAAACTAATAATAATAACTGCACTATAACTGAGCTCAGGCAGATCTGGCCAGCAATATTTTTACTTGCACCCAAGTGCAATCCTATGTTGAAATGGGAAAGAATTTGCACAGATGTTTAACACATGCAAGATAAATTCACAGCTTTGCTAAGAGACAGACTGACTTAATACCATCTTTGTGCAGCACAAAGGGGACTGTTTTAAACAACCATTACCACTGCAGCAGCTGTCAAAATCAAGCCAGTGGTCCTTTTATTGTATGACGTGCCAATGAATTGCATTTTGCCTGCTCAACACTGCACTATTAAGCGATCCAAAAGCAACATGCTCTGCTTTAAACTCAAAACAACCCCCTGGGTTATCAATTCTTGTGTAAAAACAAAATGCTACAACCACACAGGACTTTGCGTTTCCTCCCAGTTCAGAAATACTTGCTGGGTGTACATGAGCATGCAAAACTGGTCATGTGTCTATTCCTGCACTGCACAGAACACACATAATGAACCTCTGTCCAATTTCCATGCCCCAATGTGGCCCATAGGCCAGAAAGTGTGTCTGCCCCTGCCTTAACCCTGGTTATCAGGGAAGAACTGCCTAGTGCTAAAATATTTAGTTTACATTTTGAGGCGTTTTACTTAAAAGTGCATTTCTACATACCATTTGTGAAGTATCCAGTGAAACAATCGTTCTCCTCTCATCAGCAGGACACTCAAGAGCATTAGAAACACTTGTTCCTCCTACAAACAGGAAAAATACATTAACTTATTTTTAATTTGTTTGCTTTGATGTTAATTCCTCACATTTAAGAAAGGGAGACTCATAAGAGCAGATTTTTTTTAAAATTGATGTACTACTTCAACTTGAGGGGACCTCCAGTAATAAACTGTGGTATGACAAAGGGAGTCTGCTGTTAAGAAAAGGCAATAATCCCACTGGGCATGCCCAAATCTTCTGGTGTTTCTAAGTAACTCTTTGAATTTTGTCCATTAAAAATGAAGTAGGAACTATTCTGAAGTAGCTTTTTTTTTTTTAAACAGTTGTAAGTTGTTAAGTAGTTACATTACTTACCACCAAACGGTATAATACAAACATTGTGCTTGCAGGCTATTTCCACAATTTTAACTACATCATCATGGCATTCTATAAAAAAATAATAATAATGATCAGAGAACTAAAGATATATTTCAAAATGAAAAGAACTGAAAAGAATTCTTCTCCAATGACCAGTTGCCTAGGGACTGGAGAAGTTAATGGAGGCATCCTCCGGCCTCTGCCATCAACTCGACGACTTCCAGGGACGCCGAGGTCGCACTGCCTGTCTCTCAGGAAGAACAATCTGCCCACCATCATTAGCCAGAAAAACAGGCACTTGCAGGGAGTTTGCCTTGCTCCTCCCCCCCCCCCCACGCCCAGGAAGCATTCTGTTCCAACTACCAGTTGCTTGAGGACTGGAGAAGTGAGTGGGGGCATTTGAAAGAGGAGTAGGAGGCTCCCAGGTTCTCTATTGCGATTGTTAGCCACCTTGGGGAAATTGTGATTGAAAGACAGCAGTATAAATCAAATACAAATAGATAATTCTGTTAAAATACATTAAGTAGCACTAGTAACATAGTTAATCCCCGTTTTTTATATCTTCAGTAAAATACTGAGCAGTGGCTTGCCTTGAAAGCCGGCTCAAACAGACCCAGGTGCCTCTTTGCCTGTGGTGGTGGTGATTCGCTGGCAAGTGAAAAGTTTATCTTGCTGCTCCTAGATGGGAATTGTAAAAACTAGGACTACGGGGTGGGTGGGGGGTGGGGGTGTCTGTGTTCTCTCATATGTTCTCCAGCAAAAGCCTAGATAGAAAAGACAGAGCAACCACCTCTCTTTTGCTTTACAGACAACTTGGGGAGAGGAAGTAGGAGGGGCTTCTCTCCCTTAGCAGGACTGAGCATTTTTGCTTCATGTGTGTGTGTACAGGTGGGTTTATTTCACCTCAGCCCCAGCACAATTTGAGCACCAAAACACATTACTCTTCTGCCTGTGCTGGTACAACATTCTCTCTTTTACTGTTGTGCTGCCTCAGCCAGCATCAGAACAGCTACATCCAGGTGGGAGTAGGTGTAGAGTTCCTCTTCTCCTTTTCACCCTGATACCACCAGGCAATTGTAATTTCTCCCATTCCAAATGTACACACCAAAAGAAAACACTGGATAACACACACACACACAGGGAATAAAATGTCTTCAGAGAAAGTCAAACTTAATGGAATGAACCTCTTGTGTTGCTGTATGAGAATTGGGTTCTATACAGCAAAGTTTCTCACCCCAGGAAAGGGAGAGAAAACCTCAGATTTTGCACCAACTCCCTATGTGATATCTTCCCAAAGCTGATTAAAGAAAGGGGGAGGGAGCTACTCTGAAGAACTGGGCTGCCATAAAAACTTTCTGGACTTCTTTTGAAGAGGGAAAGATTGTGCTCACTGTCCTTTTTAGCCTTGATGATGAGAAATAGATTCTTGCTGGACTGTGCTGTGGGGCACAAATGAAGCTCTCAATCGAGGTGAATGCAAAACATAAAGAGCCTGCCTATGACAAGAGAGTTAAGAGGAGAGGAGGAAGACAGTATTTTAATTCTGAAGAGGTGAATTAACTGGACAAAAATTGGGAAGATGACAACTACATTTTATTGTGCAGGACGCAAGCTCATAAAGGAGGACTGTCATCTGTTCTAAAATCCCTTCTTTTTAACTCTATATTGGAAGGGGCAGACTGCACATGAACTCGTGCCGCCCAAGTTACGCCTCACCTGGCCACAACTACTGTATATTAAAGCACCCAAAAAGAAAGTCTGCAATAACTGTGCAATGTTTTTGGTAGCTCTCTTTCTGGATGAAAACAGATGGAGGAAAACTCCTCTCCACTCCCCTGGGGAAGTTCATTTTTTGGGGGGGGGATAGAATATGTGCAATACTTGCTTGTTGATAAAACCAGGCTCACGCCTAGATTATCAAGTGCATGAAGTGGTTACAAATATGCTCAGTTGCAAATGGGATTGCAAAGAACCATATCCAAAAGATACCTAAATATTTTAACGGTGGGCAAATAAAAGCTGAAAATAGAAACTTTGATAAACAAGAAAAATAGAGAGACAATCTTATCTGAGTTTAGGAGCCATGGCTTGTATCCTGTTTCTAGAAAGGAGGGGATTTTCCCCAACTCCTTCTCCCACTTTAGCACTCTGTGCCACAAACCATCCTGTTTGAGCAGAAGAGTCTCCAGGACCCCCGTGGGTGGGGGCCGCCGCTGACACGCCCCCCACCCCACCACACGCCCCGCCCCTAGGGCATGTGCCGGCACACGCCCCTGGGCACTTTTTGGCTCCTTTTTGGAGCCAAATGGGTGCAAGGGAGGGTGGGAGGGCCGAACTGCAGCCGTTTTCGGCTGCGAAGAGGACAGGGCGGCAGGTAATCTCCCCCGGTCGTGCGACGCCTCTGTGTTTGAGGGTCCTCCAACCCTCAAAATTCAGATGTTTGCACTCTCAGGGGGCTGCAGAAAGAAGGGGCATTGACAAAAACTACCCTTCTCCCTTTGTGCCAGCCTCTCTCTGGCATCTGCCTCACCACGCTTTAGCTGACAGTCAACCTTGACTCCCACCCAAGGTACAACTGCAGCTTCTCTCCCTCACAGAGGCTCTGCAGCTTATCAGTGGCGTGCCGGCAGCTCTCCGACATACTTCTGGCCATCCCGAACTGCCATCCTTGAGATCTTCAGGCATATGAGACGGCCGCTCTACCAACTGAGCCAGACCTCCTGCCCAATATGGTTTAAGAGTTACACTGATTCAACGCTTTCATTTGATCTTCACAAGAAAATGAAGATTTGTGAATACTGAAACAGGCGTCAACCCTTTCCAAAACTAGTTGGTTACTAGAGAGAAGGAGTTGTACTAACTGGTTCTTCTACTCACAAAAACTCCATTTGTGCAAGGTGGGGGAGGAATGATTTTCTCTATTTTTTAGCTCCCCCAAATTTGCTCCCGAGGGTCCCTCATTCCTCAGAAGCCTTGCAGAGCCTCTCTAGGACTTAGTCTCGTTCTACTTGCCTGCAATAAGCAGCCAGAAGCTGCTGCTTCTGTTTGTTTAAGGAAGAAACAAAGCTTACTGGGAAAAAAGTAAAAGCCTGGGGGTGGTGGTGTCCCCACAATCCGTGGATAACTGAAACCCTGTTATAGCGAATCCGTGGATATGGGGGCCCACCTGTACTAGGCAATTTATTTCACTTCAGAAGAATCTTAGGGAAGTGGGGTCAAAGGCTGTGTTTAACAAAGGCCCTGTCACTATGCTGCAGAAGCAACATTCTTGATAGATTCCCAAACTGCACTCCTGGACCAAATGCTGAAAGGGGTTCTCTATATTCAGCAATGCCTGCAAATGTCTTTGGAAAAACAACTTCATTTTCCCCAGAATTTCTAGTTTTATTATATCAAAATTCAGGGGAAAAAACAAACCCACACATATACACACCTTTGAAGGGTGAGAACATTCTGAAGAGCTTACCTGGCCAAACAACTACATCAGGAACTCGTTTAAACATTCCTTCCCTGATCACAAATATTTCATTTAGGCAATGACCTGAAGTACAAGGGAAAAAAAAAGGCCTTACAAAAGTGTCCAAACATTTAAAAAAACTCAAAGTATGCAGGTCTATTTCTCAATTTTAGCTTACCATGAGATCTGAATACCCTAGCTTCTGCATCTTGGGAAAATGAGATTTTAGCTTTCTGGAGGTCCTGGAGAAATTCTTCATTTGCAACGGAGGGAGGTACATCACTAATGTTTAAGGATGCCTTCAATGGAAAGAAAAACACCCCACAATGTTCAGAATAATCAACTCTCCCAGACACAAACACAGTGCAGTGCTTTCAAATACAGCAAGACCCCCCCACCCCCAATAATACTGCTTTCTTTGCGCCAATTCATTATAGCACTCTTTGTCCTGGTATGATTGACAGCAATTCTGGCCAACGAAAACAGTATATTCTGGGCCAGTCAGCTCCTGTTACCTGCCTATTAGATCAACTATGATTTCTATAGCACTGTTACATGCTGCGCTCGACTTTTTGGAACAGATCCCCATTTTATGAGAGATATTGCTGTACACAGTAGCGCACATTAGGGCAAGAAATCAAAGCTTCACATATACACTATGGGTTCTGAGCGGTCTGTGATGGATCAGGAGAGACCTCTTGTGCTGGTGGTGGACAGCTCAATGAAAGTGTGGACCCAGTGTGCGGCAGCTATGAAGAAGGCCAATTCCATGTATAGGATTATTAAAAAAGCGATGGAGAATAAAACAGCCATTATCATCATGCCATGGTACAAATCGATGGTAAGGCCACATCTGGAGTATTGTGTCCAGTTTTGGTTGCCACATCTCAAAAAGGATATAGTGGAACTGGAAAAGGTGCAGAAGAGAGCAACTAAACTGCTTAGGGGGCTGGGGTACCTGAGGAAAGGTTCAGCGGCCTCGCTGGAGTGCGGCGGGCCGCCGGGGTGTGTGTGACGCGTGCACCCGCCCCGGAGGCTCCGAGCCCCGCCCGCGTCACCGTCCAGAGGCTCCGAGCCCCCAGTAGAAGGCCTCAAGCGTCCCGAGACCTTCTCCCGGGCTCGGAGCCTCTGGACAGGTGATGCGGGCGGGTGCTCCGAGGCCTTCTCCCGGCCTTGGAGTCGGAGAAAGCCTCCGAGCGTCCGCCGCGACCGATGGCGTCCAGGGCCTTCTGAAAAGACCCACTGCGTCGCTGCGCTATTTATTCTTTTTTCGCACATGCACAGAACGCAAACGGTCAGCCCTTGCCTCAGAAACGTTCTGCGCATGTGCGAAAAAAGAATAAATAGTACGGCGATGCAGTGGGCCTTCTCAGAAGGCCCCGGACGCCGGAGGAAGAGGCTCGAGGCCCTGAACGCCGGAGGAATAGGGTCGCAGGGCACCGCTCGGGGGTGTGTGTGACGCGCGCCCCCCGCTCCCGGGTGACGCACATCCAGTGACGCTACTGGAAAGGCTACAACATTTGGCTTTTCAGTCAAGAAAAAAGGGGCCTGGGGGGACACACATGATTGAGACATATAAATTATGCATGAAATGGATAGAGAGATGCAGAGGCATCGTTAGGGAAACGGGGGACCCCCAGATGCGGGGGACAACACACGGGGGGGTGCAATTGCCACCGGGTTCGGCTGTAATTCGGCAGTGGCAAAAAGCAAGCCTTCCTCGTGTTTTTCCAGCTGCTTTTAGGCCGTTTGTGTCGCTGCCGCTGAATTGCCACCAAATCTGGCACAGGGGCGGGGCTTATGACATCACCCCAGGGGCAGGGCTTGTGACATCACATGGGGTGTCACAGCAAACAGCCCCCCGGGGGGGGGGTTTAGCTACGCCACTGGAGAGATGTTCTTTTCCCTCTCGCACAATACCAGAACCAGGAGATACCCACTAAAATTGAGTGGTGGGAGAGTTAGAACAGACAAAAGACAAAAGTTAGGACAAAATATTTCTTTACCCAGTGTGTAATTAATCTGTGGAACTCCTTGCCACAAGATGTGGTGATGACACCTTACCTAGATGCCTTTAAAAGGGGATTGGACAAATTAATAGAGGAAAAGTCCATCTCTGGTTATAAGCCATCATGGGTATATACAACCTCCTGGTTTTAGAAGCAGGCTATCTCTGAATGCCAGATGCAAGGGAGTGGGAACAGGATACATGTATCTTGTTGTCTTGCGTGCTCCCTGAGGCATCTGGTGGGCCACTATGAGATACAGGAAGCTGGACTAGATGGGCGTTTGGCCGGATTCAGCAGGGCTCTTCTTATGTTCTTACGCAGTACAAAGAACAAAACCCGGTTCATGCCTCTTGCAGTCCCAATTCATTATTGGGACTGTATATGTACCTCTTGCAGTCCCAATTCATTATTGGGACTGTATATGTACCTCTTGCAGTCCCAATTCATTATTGGGCTCTCTTCCAACTAAGTCAGCATTTTAAAGTCGTAACTACCATATATACTTGTTTATAAGCCAAGAAATGTAGGTCTTAAAATTGATCCTAAAACCCGGGTTGACTTATATACGAGTGTTTTATGGTATAGCTGGTCACAAACTTGCTCTTAGAGCAAATCGAGGGGGGGGGGAAGGCAAGCTCAAGCAACGAAGTAAGGAGACCAGCAGACCTCTGCCTTAAAGGCAGGAGAGGCAGACACAGGCCCCCGAGAGCAGGAGAGAGAGAGAGAGCGTGCAACCCACCTGCGTTTGCAGCAGCACCAGCCTGGGTAGGCGAAAGGGAGGGCAGCCAGCATGGAATGGAAAGTTACATTCCATTGCAACAGCATCAAGCTCATTGCAGCAGCACCAGCCTGGGTAGGCGAAAGGGAGAGAAGCCGGCATGGAATGGAACAGCATCAAGCTTGTTCAGTTTACTTGGAATTCTGATGCTATTCAAACCAGCGTAGCCCCACTGAAATGGCGTCCATGGAGGCAATAAGCTCCCCCAAACTCGACTTATCCATGGGTCATATGAAATGTCTGGATTTTTCAGTCCAAACTTGCCCTTGACATATCCACGAGATTGACATAGGCATGAGTATATATGGTACATGTGATGTGGTACATCGTTACAGGCTTTAGTTTACTGATGTGTAGCAGCCGTGCCAGATCACAATTTGGACTGGGACCACAATGTTCGGGTATGGAGTACTTAAGTTTTTACCTCAATGCTGTTCTCTCCCTCTCTATCCCCATCCTATTAATGACTAGAAAACACCAAGAGAAGTGTAGTGGTGTCACTGGGAATGGTCATAAGAAAGCACCATAATCAAGATCAGATCAAAAATATGCTATTTTCAAAAACAGATTAATAGACATAGAATTTAGGGAAGGCTATAAATTAGCAGGGCTCGAAAAGACATCTACTGGACTCTAGAGGCCTAGGACAAGCACTGCCCGACTAGGCAGTCTTGTGCTAGGTGGACCAATCATCTGACTCAGAAGAACAACAGCTTCATATGTTTACTTCACCAATATACAAAGACAGTTTAGAAATCACAGGTGTTAAAGTTCCAAACATGGCTCTTTCATTTATTCACTTACTCTAGGGGTAACTTTATGCTCCAGACTTCCTCCAAGATTTTTCTCTATCCATTCCCTCAAAAGAGGAAATACCATACCACCTAGCCGATATCTGAAACAAGAGTAGTTTAGTTAGTTCTTTCTGTCCTGTTATTACTTTCTGGACTATGTCCAGATAAACAATTGAAAAAGAGAAATCATATTGTGGATAACAACGTTTTGGAAAATCCGGATACCCAGCACCATCGATGGCTATTTCTCCCTTTCATACAAGGTACAACGGATAAGATAGCCCGGGTGTGCAGTCATTACAACATCAAAACTTTATTTTCACCTACAATTAAAATTGAGCAGATGCTGCGCAACCCAAAGGATGCAAGTCCTCCCCTGTCGAAGCCTGGTGTTTATGAAATACCTTGTGCAGGTTGTGGAAAAAGCTACGTGGGAAATACCAGAAGACCCATCAGTATTAGAATCCAGGAACATGAAAGAGCCTCAAGATTGGCGCAAGGGGAGAAATCAGCGGTTGCGTCGCACGTAATAGAAACTGGACACAAGATTTCCTTTGATCAGACCCGCATTTTAATGAAGCAAAGTTCAAACAACTGCGAAACCTGGAGGCTGTTGCTATCTCCCAGAGAAGTCAACATTTTTTAATTAACAGGCAGCAAGAACTCTCTTTTAACAACAAGATCTGGCATCCGATCTTAAAGAGAGCACTGCATTTTCCAGCTTCTCGGCACACGGCCGGTTAATGCGGTGATTGACACTTCCATTCTTTTCTGTTAAACTTGTGTTAAACGTCTGCTTTGTTCTATGTGGTCAGTGTCATCTAGCAGCCCAGGCGTGCTGCTTTCGTTGTGATAATGTCCCGTGGGAGGGAGGAAACGTCAGCAAGGGTTTAAAAGTTTTTGTGCCTATTGGTTTTGATACCTTTAAATTGTATACTTTTAAAGAATTTTTGAACCATTCGGTGCATTTTAAAGCTTTTATTTCTTCTTCAATAAATTTTACATGGCTTCTGAACCCATATACCCGATCTCTTTGAATTCAATCTTATAAGAGTCTATGGTGCAGCTGCATTAAGAATTGTGTTTATGGTTCTGGTCACCCAATTGCCAAAAAGAATATATTACTGGGAAAGACATAGAAAAGAGCAAAAAACAAAAACCCCAAAAACAGAGAGGTTGGACCACATTTCTTATGAGGAAACACTAAAGCATTGGTGGCTTTTCACCTGGAAAAGCCAATGACAGAGGTTCATAAAATTATGCTCAGTGTGGACAAAAGTTCTTATCCTTCCACTCAATACAAACAACCAAAATCACTCAGTGAAATCAATGGACAATAGATTCGGACAAAAAAAAATAGATGACTTTCCATAGTGTATAGTTAACTTACAAAATTCCTTGCCACAGGATGAAGCTTTAGATAAAGAACTTCAGAAAAAATCATGGATAACAGGTCTGATCCAGCAGGACTCTTCCTATGCTCAAATAAAGCATTGTTTTATTTATTTTTAAATTTCTAACTGTTGTACATCTGAAGACCCAAGGCCGTTTACAACCAAAACTTGATAAAAATCCAGTAAGAACATATGCAGTAACACACAAAACCAAAACCAAAACAAAACAAAACATCAAAGAGAAGGAAAAAACAGCAATCCTATCAATACACAATGGCCAAATAAGCTGGATAGGTGTTTAGCAGTCTCTGAAAAGCTGGAAGATTATAATAATCAGTTTATATAATTCATTACCACAAGCAGTTGTGATGTACACCAACTTTAGGTGACTAACTGCCACCATCACACCCTACTTGTGAGGTTCCAAGATAATATGGATTGCCATTGTTGGAACCACGCTCCTAGATACCAATGAAGTGTGCTCATCACTGTCATTTAAATAAAAGCAATTTCAAGTAACCACTGCCAGATATGGAGTTGTCAGCGGTGGGGGGCCCCTGGGTGTCGGGATTGGGCCCCAGGCAGTAGGTGGGTGGGGGGGTGGTTGTAACGGCGACCAGCAGCAGTGCAGATTGACCCGTTCACTGGGGCGAGGAGAGCTGGCGGTGTGTTTGGTCCTCCCGCCCGCCCTGCGCCTCTGAGTGAGTGATAACGGCTGCTGCCATTACATCACTTTCGGCGTGGGGGGGCAGTCATAGGAACATCACTGCTCAAAAACATTGCTGGGATATATATGTTCTGAGGTTTTCACAACCGGCACATATTTGAGAAGTGGGAATACAGATTTGAATACAGATACCTTGTTTGTTCTTATCTTAATAAACGACCAGAAAACCTGGAAAATGTTTACTTTATTAACAAAAAATTAAAATTGCTGGGATAGGCAACAGAAGCAGGGCTCTGCCAAATCCTAGTCTCGCGTTTTTTCAGACTGGAGAGGGAAGGATTAAAAACCTTTTGCCTCCACGTAGGCTCATACAGGAGAAGTGGTCAATATGCATAAAGAGGTGCGGGTGCATCCCTGGGATCGACATTAAGCTGCAGTTCAGATTAAACCTTTGAATTACCTTTCCAAGTGCGCAGGCGGGGAAATTAAGCCTCAAACAATACAAAGTGCCTTATCCCATTAAAGACTTTCTACACCAGAGGTTCTCAACCTGTGGTACGCGGGCCACTGGCTGGGGGTACGCGAGATGCTTTTTCGTGTACCCCCGCGTACCCCCTAAGGGTGCACGTACCAGGCAAGAAGCTCTTTTTTCGGCCATGCGGCGCGGCGGGAGGACCCGCTCGGCCGTGCCGCAACCTGAAATCGCCATGCAGCGCTTCCGATCGTATACTGTGTAGAATCTACACAGTATACTTATACATAGTACAAGTGCTACTGTCACCCATAGACTATTTCTATTAATTTTTAGTAGTTGGAAGTGCTCAACAGAGTAACCCAGCATTTCTCAAAGTTGTCCCTGCAAGGCGGGGAGAACTCTTGAGTGTTTGCGGGGGTGGGGCAAGCAGTGGCAGTGATCCTGGGGATTGCCGTTGCCGAAACCGCCATGTTCGTCCTTACTGGGGCTTGGGGTGCTTCGGGAAGGCCTGCACAACCCTCTGCAGGCCTCCCGGATCTTCAGATTGCCAAAACAAAAACGTTTTTCGGATGCTTCTGGTTTTCATGTCCTGGTAAGGATCAACATGGTGGTTTCCAGCACTTTTGTGGCAGCAGCAGCGACCCCTGGGATCGCTGCCGCCGCCATGCTGTCCCCGCCCTTTAAGGGACATGGGACAGCTTTTCTTCTCAATCGTGGGTCGCTACCCACACTTTGAGAACCACTGGAGTAACCAAAATAAAAACAAGGATTCTTCAGCACCAGTATCCATTCTTCACATTTACTATCCATTCAGCATTTTTTCCTACTTTGCTAAAAAAGAAAAACAAGCATATTACCTTTTTCCCGTGAATTCTCCTTGCCCCTTCTTATTGAATACAAATTTTGAGTCATTGTATCCCCATCCATTCCACTTCAAAACTTCTTGCCTTAAAAAGGAAAAAGGAGATAAATGTTAGTTAATAAAAGATTGGTTAATAGCTAATAAACTAGCAGTTAATGAGGTGTGCACATATGAGGTGCACATATGAGGTGCAAATTATTAAATTTAACCCCATGTCCATTCTGACTGGTAAATGTAAATTGTAGAAAAATGGACTTGAGGGGTTTAATTCCTTGTCACTGCCAACAAGGAAATTTAAGTTTCGTATGATACCATTGAGATACCACCTTGAAATTTTGACTGACTGGCTACAAGACATATACCTTTAAGTGTGATGTTTTTGAAAATTTTAAAAAATCCAGTTTTTCCAAAAATTCAAAATAAACGTTATTTGAATATTTTTGAATTTCTTGAAAACTTAAGATTTTGTCATGTAGTATATCGAATGAAAGCCCTATTCATTAGCTTTAAAGTGACACCTGTCCCATGTCTGTAGCATTCATACGTTTCTTGTAAATTGCATTTGAAGGTATGGTGGCAAGTGAATTTTGGCATTTTTAGGCAATTTTGAAAGTTCAATATCTCAAAAATGAGTGGACAAAAAAATCTGAATTTCTTTTTTTAAACATCTCATGGTAAGGTACAAATGTACCAAAAATGAACAAAATCCATGACATTAAGGTTTCATGCATTGGTTGATTTCACATGAAATGACCCCCCCACCACCATCTTTTCTTCCTTTTCACGAATGCTGCATGTGCACAGTAGTGGGTCTAGGACTCCGTCTATTTTTAAACAGCTTTAGGGGAGACCCAAAGATTCGCCCCAGGCTTAACCAATCCATCGCAAACTCCAAGAGTAGAGGGCTATGCATCTTGCACATGTTCTCTCACATCTTCGGAGGTGTGGGGCATCAGTTAAGAGTGATCAAACTGAGGGAGAGGCAAGTTCCTCCCAATTCATGTGGGTGACATAATCACATAGCCCACTGAAGCCCTGGATCAGCCTACAGAGAACTGCAACTCAGCCACAGTCTTGTGCCACAGTGGGAACCTTGGCATTTCCCTATTCCTTCTTTTCTCTTGGCCCCAGTGGCGTCACTGTGACGCGCGTCACCCCCCCCCCGACTCACCCCCCCGACTCACCCCCCCCTACATAGACTTACCTTTTCCGGCGCTCCGGGAGCCGGCTGGGAAGCGCTCTAGGGCCTTCTGAAAAGAAGAGGCCCTGGAGCGCTTGCGTTAAAACGCGAAAATTGACGATTTTCGCGCATGCGCAAACCCTTTTCTGAGGGCAAGGGCCTGCCCTCTTGCCCTCAGGAGGGTTTGCGCATGCGTGAAAATCGTCAATTTTCGCATTTTAACGCAAGCGCATTGGGCCTTCTGAAAAGAAGAGGCCCAATGCGCTTGCGTTAAAACACGAACTTTGAAGATTTTCGCGCATGCGCAGTCCCTCCTGAGGGCAAGAGGGCAGGCCCTTGCCCTCAGAAAAGGGTTTGCGCATGCGCGAAAATCGTCAATTTTCGCGTTTTAACGCAAGCGCTCCAGGGCCTCGTCTTTTCAGAAGGCCCTGGAGCGCCGGCCGGGCTGGACGCTCCCTGGCCTCGGAGCGTCCGGCCTCCGGAGGGTGACGCGCGTCACCCCTTGGCGCGCGTCACCCCCCGGCGGCCCGCCCCGCCCGCCCCGCTACAGTGACGCCAGTGCTTGGCCCTTCTCCTTTAGCCCTTCCCTCCCACAAAACTCCTAGTTTTTCAATGCTGATTCTGCCTGGATAACTCTTCAGATTTCACTCCATCCTGCTCCCCCCTTCTTGCACAATTATTTGCCCCCTTTCTCTTGTAAAGATTTCCTCTTACCTAGACACCACTTACATTTAGGGCCTAGTTGTGCAAGCAATTGAATACATATCACACTGCACTTTATTTTTGATTCTTCCTCCTCACTGTTGTGTTATTAGCTTCACAAAAAGTTCTCTATTGTTACATCTTTAACCTTGTCTCCCTCTTTCTTGCATAAGATACTAGTTAGCTGTGCCATTGCTCACTGCATTCGATATTAGATTTGTTCTATGCAGACATTACGCGGGTTTTAAAAGCATGCCTAGTAACAAGTGAGCATGCTCTCTTAGTGAATGCCAGGTATTCCAACCACTGTCACTGCTGGCCAAACACTCATCCTTAGCCCTTCTGTTTCTCAGCATTGGAGCATTGTCACAGGGGTCATTATCCACAGAGTTCCACTGCAATTCCCAACAGGTGAAAGACAGGTAATTCCTCAGGTACTGCACTCTCCTCTCCCAACAGTGCACTACTGCATCTGTATTCAGGTGTTGCCACTCATGAACACCAAATATGCAACTTGATCCAGAATGCCTTGCGTTGCTGCTGTCTATTCCTTGCTGTTCTCTATGCGTTTCTCTTCGCTTTCCACAGGCAAAAGACACAGGACCCTCCACGTGCCCAGCCATGCAGACCACAAGGGGAGTCCACAGCATGCCTGACAGCAGTGACCAGTGTTCCAACTGTTCCTCTGTGGGTTTAGTAATATACTTGTTCCAGTCAGACCCCTGTAGCTTTGCAAACTCCTTAACAGACAGCAATATAACTGGTGCACCACTGGCACCTACTTTTCTGTTGTTATGCAACTTGCAAAGGCACAAGAGCTCTGGGATGAGATGGTTGGCAACCCCACGTGTGTGTTTCTCTTTCAGATGTTACTCAATATAAGCTTGGATTTGATCACGCTTGTCATTATTATATTAGCAGATAGAGATGCCTCCTCCCCACCCTAGCAGTTTCGTCCCTCAGCTGACCTCACGCTGGGACTCTGCAGAAGAGGTTTCTCTCTACTACCAGGTTCAGGGTTTGCATCATCCCCACTCTCTTGCTTCGGGAGGGAGCAGTCTTTTCAGGGCTCACAAGCAGCCTGTTCACTGCTGCCACGCTGAATGAGGCAGGCAATCAGGAAGAACGGATGATAGCTATACTGGAGCTAAATAAGCAGCAGGGGCCAGGAATGATACAAATGGGCACAGTGTGCCTGGGTAGATGGATGGGCTGATGCAAACAGAAATCTGCATCACATGCAAGCCCTGTAGAGGTTCATCTGATTAGTTCATGTACTATAGTCAGGTGTTTCCATTTGTGGTTTCTTCAAACTCATGTTATCAAAAGAGCACATCTAAAGTTTGAACATGTAGATGCCACCGCACAAGACCTGTACTGTGTCAGCATTCCACTGGCAAGTTCCAAATTGTGGGTGGGTGGTGCAGGATGCTAAATGCCCCATTAGGTGTTTCCTTGCATGCCTCCTGCTGTGGCTCAGTGACTACAGTTGCCCTGTAGACTAGCCAGTGTGGAATCAAGAATTGGCTCCACCACCTTTTTGTCTCTGAGAAATGCATTTCTGGACAGCCATGTAAAAGGTAGTTTTGGCCTTGGTTATAACACTCTTGCTGGCTGGGCTTGAATCTGGCTTGTTTAATTCCCAGCTTGAGCCTCTGTGTAGCAAACTACCAGCATTCCCCTTTGTGGCTTGTCCCAGTTCCTCCCCATGCAAAAAAAGCTCTTGCTACCTGATGAATTATCTCACAAGACTTGAACTCTTGCCCTGGGGTGGCTTGTATGTTTTTTTCTACATGCCTGACCTCTTCCTTCCCTTGGTCTACAACAGCTGAAGACTCACATATAGAGACTTGCACTCTGAATACCGGGGATTCCAGACTACTTTCTGCTTTTGCTCCCTGAGCCATAGTAGCTACTACATTAGGAAGCACCACAGCATCCTTGTATCAAGTGGGTAGTGTGTGGTGATATCATGTGGTTGATTCCATGTTGCCCTGCACTGATTAGCTACTTCTATCAGTCTATGCCCTGCCCCTGCTGACAATAGGTGCACTGTCAGCCTGCTACTCCTTGATTGGTGTGTGCATAAGATGTTGCAATAGGTGCTGAGGGAGTGGTTGACAGGAGAGTGGTTGACAGGAGGGAGGAGGGAGTGGTTGACAGAGTTACAACTCTGGAGCGAGGAGGGAGTGGTTGACAGGAGGGAGTGGTTGACAGAGTTACAACTCTGGGATTTCTGAAGTTCTTTGCTCCTTTCCATTAGCAAAGACTAATCCCCACACAGGATACAGATTCAGTGTAGCTAACTAGATTGGTGGTTGGAGTATAGGTAAGCTGCAGCACCCTGACAATTCCAAAGCCATCTGTCCTATCAGCTCCTGTCCTCAATCAGTGTGGCTTAAAGTGAGGCTCTGCTTCTGTCCCTCCGCCTGCCGCACAGAGGAACTTCATTCACCGTAAGGATGAAAGCCAGGCTACTTTTACAACACCCAAGGCAAGCATGCTGGCTATTGCTGAAGGCATGCCGTTCGCTTCGCCCTGAAGACATGCACTCAGTTCTAGCGGATTTCAGGAGTAAATTAAGCGCGCGGCCGGGGAGGCTGCACGCTCCAGACGCTACTAGATGGGCGGGGTGGGCCTCGCAGAGGAAGGCGGAAGTCTCTTTCCCTTCCTCCGAGCGAAAGCGCTACACCCGCCTCCTGAAGCCCCCACAAACCTCGAGCGGAGGAACCTGCTAGTCCTCGCACCCCGCGCTCCCGTCCCGGACCACGCTTTCCTCTCACCGCCTTTTGGGAAGGGTGTTCGGTTGAGAACCCTCCGCCGTCAGTGGTGTGGTCGCCGCTCGCCCTCGACACTGGGTAGCAGACAGATGCGTCGTCTCCGGAGCGCTCCGCAGATGGCCCGAGAGGATTCGCAGCCTCCGATGAGCAGCAGACTGGAAACCGCTGCTTCTGCCGCCTCCCGGCCCCTCTGCCGCCGCCATTGCACTTCCGCGTTGCGCCGTCAAGCAGCGTCAAAAGGTCGCGCAGAAGACCCGACGACGGCGGTTACATACTGGCCCGTCGGGCACCACGCCCAGATATTTGCATAGGCGAAAGGGGGCGGGCTCGCTCCGCTTGCGTGGTTGCCAGGGGAAAACTCACGCCCTCGGGCCTATGGCTCCGCCCACCCAGCCTGGGTGTCCTTCAAGACCATTGTCTACGGCTACGCGTCATGCTGCTAAGCGACTTTGCCCCTCGAATTTGGTTTAATAATGGAAGGTGCGCTCACGTTACTGCTCTGTCTCAAAACTCCAGTAGCAAATTCCGATGAAACCACAGCGATTATGTACTGTCCGTAGGCTATGATGACAATACATAATTAATTTGCCTCCTCCCTGCAATCTCAAACACGTGTTTAATTTTTGGAACCCTGCCAGAGGAAAAATTGGAATGGAGAAGTATTCCAAATCACTCTCCCAAAGTGGCTTTTACTGAAGACAAGAAAAAAGTAATCAGGGTTTGGTTATATTTCTGTGCATGCAATGTATTCAAACCAGATATTTACAGCAGTGCAGTCCTATCCAACTTACACCACCCGTGGAAGCAGCGGTGCACCAACGAGAATGGGAGGCCCCAGAACGGAAAGGGGATTCAAATCCCCTTCAAAGTGGATTTGAGAGCTGGTTACACTGGTGGTGTAAATTGGACAGGATTGCACAGTTAGTGGCTGTAATATACCAGAATGCAATTCTAGACGTTTTGAGTAGGGGACTGAAGCCACTGTTAGGGACAACGATCTACCATGGACAAAAGAATGGAACTGCCCCTTGTATATCCGTATCATTGTATTAGTGTATGCAGCAGACAAAGGATCCCTGCAGTGGCAAAAGCAGGAAAGCAAGGAGGCCTATATACTGTACGTGGATGAGAAAACAGCTACTGCCCTTTAGGATGTGGGACTGACAGCCCAGTCCAGCCCAAGGCCTCTGCGGCACAATTCAGGCACAATTGCAGCCCAAGCGCTTTAGGCCCGAGTTGTGCCTGAATTGTGCTGGAGAGGCCGAATTTATGCTGCAATTGTGACTGAATTGGGTTCCGGCACAATTCAGGCACAACTGCACAATTCAGGCACAATTGCGGCCTAAAAGTGGGCGTGATGGGGGCGGTTACGAATTTTGGTCCGGTTCCAGACGCTGGAGAGCCCCCGACACGCCCCCTCGAGCCCAACTCAGGCACAAAATTTGGGTCAACAAAAAGGGTGGACCCAAATGTGAGGAGACCCATAGGAGCCATTTTACCTTACCCACACCAGCCCTCTCCTGAAAAGTACTAACACCCTGGGCCCGAGTTGTGCCTGAGTTAGGCAGGGATGTATCTAAGTAACTAGGTCACGGGTGCGAGTGCGAGTACGAGTCATTTTTGCAAGAGTGCGAGTCCGAGTGCTAGTCAGTGTCAAAATTTTTGGGCAAGTACAAGTCAAGTGCGAGTCATTTTTGCACGAGTGCGAGTCGAGTACGAGTAAGGCCAGAAACCACAAGTCACAAGTCACGAGTCGAGTCACTTTGGGGAAAATGGCTTTTCCCCTGAAAATGGGGTGGGTGGGTGTCTGTGTGTGAGGTGTGTGTGGGGACCTCTGAGACTTTTAAAGCACCCACTTGGCTCCCCCTATTCCCTTTCCCTCACCTCTCAGTCTTGTCACCACCCATCTGGTTTGGGAAAAACAAGCGTGTCTACATTCAAACCATTTATTATTCCCTCCCTGCACCTTCCCCTTGCTGAGCCAAGCATCCCTTGGGCTCGGAGTTTTGGTCAATGAGGAGGAACTGCTGCGGCAGCTTCGTCTTCCCTCACTCCTCCCTACCCCTCGCGCTCGGAGTTGTGGCCAATGCCAAACAGACAGCAACAAAGGGGGGGAACTCAGAGCCAGGCTTGCTTTCCCACCCCCTTGAAAACCCTTCCTCCCTGCTGCCCTCCTCCTCCGAGGTCTCCACTGCGCCTGCCTGCCTGTGTTGATGCCGGCCATTAAAGGAAAATTACTCAGAAATGGCAAGTCGTTACCCCCACGAGTGCAAGTCAAGTACAAGTCCCGTGGGTCATGAGTGCAAGTACGAGTGCGAGTCAGTGGGTCACGAGTACAAGTACGAGTACGAGTCAGGGAAAAAGTGGCTAAGTCACACTTGCGAGTCGAGTCATTTGACTCGAGTCCCCATCACTGGAGTTAGGACGGAACAGTTGTGGCCTAACTCTGGAACCGGACCAAATAGTTACCCTATCAGCACCCAGCCCCACCCAGCCTCTTTCCCACAAAAGCCCAGCCCCAGCCCTCCACTCACTCTCTCTCTCTCTCTCTCTCTCTGAGCACGTGGCGTGGGGTTCTGTCCCCCAGCAGCCACAAAGTGGGACTTTGAAAACTTTTCTAACACCCCACTTCTCTCTTCTCTTCTCCTCTCTCCTCTCTGCCCCCCTCTAGGGCAGAGAGGGCTGTTCTGCCTGTGGCCAAACTGTTTACTGCTGTGCCTGGGCAGCTGTCTCCATGGAAGTGTTTGCTAACCCATGTCTTTCTCCCAGCCCCTCTTCCCCCCCCCACAGGCAACAACACCAGCAGGTAAGTGCAGGTAAGAGCAGGGTTCGTGCTGACATGTGGTCTGACTACTGCCTCTTTGCATAGAGAAATATAGGTAGGATACATGCCTCTATACCAATGTCTTGTCTCATAGCTGCCTGCAATGCCTGCCATGATATGCCTCTATACCAATGTCTTGTCTCATAGCTGCCTGTATTAATGTGAGCACACAATGCCATGAGTGTGGAACTGTAACCCTTATGTAGACACCAGCTGTTCCCCCCCCCTCTTTTCTCCACAGGGTCTACTGACAGGTCAGTATTGCTAGGATTGCCATGGTTGTGACCCCCAAGTTGTGTTGTTGTCTCTCTCTTTGACCCCTTTCCCTTACAGGATCATGCTCACCTTACACCCAGGGAAGGAGCGCAGACCATGCTACGTGTCTCACACCACTCAGCTGTGTTTGATTTCTCTCCCTGCAGGCCTTTGCAACCTGCACACTGGCATTTCTTCAATGGCGATTGTGATAACAGGTGGTTGGTTGGCAGGAACTTAAATAAATATTCCAACACAGAAACAGGATTCCATCCACTATCAAAACATATATTTGTGCAGAGATATATTACAAACAAAACGCAGAGGTACTTCAATACAGTTGCACCAGTCTCCTTTCCTCCCCCTCATGTGAGGCTTATGCCTGCTTCTTTATACAGCAACCAGAGGGGAGGGCTATTTTACTCCCAGGTATACACCCACACTCAGCTGCAGACATTTTTAGCAATCAGACACATACATGTTAGTGCTGCAGAGAAGAACAAGGAGCAGTGACTCAGCACTTTTATCTAATACACCAAGACTTGGGGATTTCTGGTCCTTCAGACCTCAACAGATTGCTACCACACAGCAGCTGCCATGGAACACCCCCCCGTGATTTATGTCTCCCCAGGAATGTCCACCACCACCTTCTGGGGAGCACCCCTGGGCCCGCAGTCTGGTTGCCCCATGGTAGTCTGCCTCGATGCTGCCAGAGGCCTGGGAGCCTGCCCTGCAACCCTCCTCAGCTGCTGCTGCTGCTCCCCCTCCCTGGCTGCCTACTTGCTGTCCCTCCCCTTTCTATGGAGCAGGCTGTGGTTCCACAGGGGAAGAGCCTGCATCTCCAGCTCCATGGGGCATGCCTGCTGCTGCTGCTACGTTCTGAGTGGCTGCTGTGCCTACCCCTGGCAGCCTCGCCTGGCCATCTCTGCCAATGTTCCAGAACAATGAAGATGCCCCTTGGGCAAAGGCCCCCTGAACAACATGACCCCAATGTTACACAAGCACTGACCCACACACACAGAGACAGCGCCCAGCACACAAGGCCCTGCATGAATCCCAGCCAGGGCCTGCCACAGCCACCCCAGGGAGAACATAGCAGGGGGGCTGCCAGACCCTCAGGGCTCAGAGGGGAGGGGGGAGTTGGGGGCCTCTCAGGCAGGCAACCACTGACAGGTGACATGGCGCACGTCCGCCACGTCCGTGAAGAGCCCTTTCAGCAACCGGGGCTCTCACCCACCCTCGGTCCGCCCGTCGACGGCGTCCGTTTCCGCCCTCGGTCCGTCTGCATGAGAGGCGCCCGTTCCTGCATTGCCTCCATCTGCGAAGTGACCCCTGTGTCCCTATTGGTCTCTGCAGACCCCTCTCCCTGTATCCCTCTCCCACCAGCCTTGTTGTCTGTCTGTTTCTGACCCACCCGTGTCCCTCCACAGCACCCACTGTCTGCCTGTCTGTCTGCCTCCCCTCCCACTCCCTGATGATGGAAGCTGGCCACCCCCCACCCCGCCAGAGCACTGTAGTGGAAATCGCGGGAGATGGGCGAGGAGTTAGTGGTGTTAGCAGTGGTCCCCTGTTTTCACAGGTCCGGGAAGGAAGGGGTTAAAGGATTGCCTGTTTGACAGGACTGGGACACAAAGGGTTACCACCCAGGACTGCGTGGGTGGAAGCACACCTGCAAGTAATTGGGTGTGGCCCACAGGTGTTGCTGTTAATTGAGATGAAGCTGGGACTTTGAATGCAGGAGGAACGTTTGGCGGGTTGGCATACAATAACTGAGGCCATGGAGCAGGTCTGTATGATGGCGATGCAAACAGGCATCTATACACATGGCTTCAAGGACCCCGATGATATGATTTTCACCGGGGGAATGAGGACCAGGCTGGTAAAGGGAGCTCCACCCCATTTAAAGGGGGCGGTAGTAGCTTTGTTGGAACCTGCCCAGGGAAGTGCTGTAGGGCATGTAGTCATGTTGCTAGGGCAACTAGAGGACATGCCTGGAGAAAGCACCCCAAGGGCCAAAGCTAGGAGAGTGCAGGAAGGGAAGGGACTTCCCAAGCCAGAATGGAAGGTACCTGCAGGGAAAAGCCCCACGAAAGGGAATGGGAACGGCAAGCAGGAGCCTCCCAAACCTAAGCAGAGGGTGCCCAGGTGGAAGCTGTGGGCACTCTTAGGTAAAGGGGTTCCAAAGGGCGAAATAGATGGCATTCCCACACCAGAGCTTTACAAGCTCTGGGAAAAGCAATGTGCCAAAGGGAAAAATCGGCCCCAGGTGAGGCAGACAATGCCCACTGACCTCCTGACAGAGTCAGATGGAGAGGATGAGATCCTACAAGCCTCTCAGGAGGAAGATCTCATCACGTTGGGGTGGAACCCACCCCAGCCAAGGGAATAGGGGGGAGGGAAGGCTCCAGTGGTGAGGCTAATAAAGACAGCCATCCTTGGAGACCCACGCCCTCATATACCCCTAACAATTTACTGGGCCAAGGACAAATATGGCAAGTAGACTATATAGGTCCACTGCCTCAATCGGGTAGATGGCAGTATCTGCTCACCATGGTGGATACTTACTCGGGATATTTGTTGCTATACCCAGGAAGAAGAGCCAATCAGCAAACTACCATCAAAGGCTTAGAGTTGCTGATAAGGAGGTATGGAGTCCCCGCACAGGTGCAAAGTGACAATGGCAGTCACTTTGCAGGTGCAGCGGTACAAGACTGGGCAAATGAGTGGGGAATTGAGTGGATATTCCACATTCCTCATCATCCCCAGGCCGCAGGGCTGATAGAGAGGATGAATGGGCTGCTCAAACAGAAGATAAAACAGTTGACACCTGATCACACCCTAAAAAGATGGAGTACCGTGGTAGATCAGGCTGAGTTTGAGTTGGGACTTATGGCAGGATTGCCCCCCGGTCTGGCCTAGCACGGAAAGGGATACAAGTGCTAGGAGGTGTGGTAGACCCAGACTACCAAGGAGAACTAAAGGTGATCCTCTACAATGGGAGTAAGGACAGCTTCACTTGTCAGGCTGGGCAGCGTATCGCCCAACTGATCTGCGAAAAGTGTAGCATGCCATCCATCCAAGGGGTGGATGGCCCAGGGAAGCCCACGATGAGAGGAGACAAAGGCTTTGGCTCTACCGATAGTGAGATGTGTAGCGGCCAGAAGGTCTGGGTCATATACCCCCAGCAGCCAACCAGGGCTGGGGAAATTATTAGCAGGGGCCCTGGGGCTACTTACTGGGTGTCGGTGACAGGAACGGATAGTCCTGTTTGCCTAGATGCAGGGAAGTTAAGAAGGAGAAATTAAGGGAAGAATTGTAGGGAACCGCGCGGTCTGGGGAGCGGCAGACCGGGGACAAAAATTACACGCCAGCGGGTGGTGGCAACCCGCAGAAGCAAATGTCTGCATGCCAGTTACCTTGGGTGAACCTTGTCTTGTACCTGCAACAGAGTTGGTGGGCAAGAAAGACGTAGCCCAGGAAACAACGGGAAAATGGAAAAGATCCAGGACCAGAGTAATGGGTCCAGCTCCTAGGGGTGGTCCCCTAGGAGTGGTATGGCCTGGACATGGGAAATATTGAATGTGGATAATAGGGGTAGACTCCCCTAAAGGGAAAAACTGAAAAAAGGGAAATGTGGAAACTAAAGGATGTATGATGTATGTATATGTGACTTAACAGATTATTTTCTCCTGACAGTTACAGGAGTAAAGATGGGGATAACAACAAAATGGAGATGACGATGGACCCTGCACCCCGGAAGACGTCAACAAAACAGGGAAAACCACTGTAACACCACTGTACCACTGTGGAATGTAGTGGAAATCGCGGAAGATGGGCGAGGAGTTAGTGGTGTTAGCAGTGGTCCCCTGTTTTGACAGGTCCGGGAAGGAAGGGGTTAAAGGATTGCCTGTTTGACAGGACTGGGACACAAAGGGTTACCACCCAGGACTGCGTGGGTGGAAGCACACCTGCAAGTAATTGGGTGTGGCCCACAGGTGTTGCTGTTAATTGAGATGAAGCTGGGACTTCGAATGCAGTGGGTGTGGCTCGCAGCTGCACTCAATTAGCATTGATTGGAACTCTCACAGCTGTGGGCAATAATGAGGGCAGTGATTGGAAACCCACAGCTGTAACCAGTAAAGAGTTGATAGGGACTAACAGTATAAAAGCAGCAGCAGTTGGAGCAGGAAAGAGCCTCGCCAGCTCGCCACGGGGACATGCTGCCAGACTGCCGAGCGACGACGACGACGACTCTGCTCCAGACGGGGATACTCTGCTGGACTGACTGCTCACCTGGATGGACTACCCACCTGGATTGACTGGTATTGGGAGTTACTCTGCCTGACTGGAAAGTTGGAGAGACCAGGATTGATTGGACTTTGTGCTACAAGACTCTTTGCTGGATGGGATAAAGGCAACAAGGAGATTCTACTGCCGTGAAGCAACGAGCTGGACTTCTCTATGGAAACGGACCCTCGTTAGCTAAGTAGAATCTTATCTGCCCGGGAAGGGCTAATGGACATTTATTGCTGGAAAATTAATAAATCTTGTAAATAGTTGCCTTGGAGTTCAGTGTTTTCTTTGACACACAATTGCAATTAGGGAAAAGGAGCTAACTTTGCCTAAGGTGGACATGGGAGTTAATTAAAGGGAATAGTAGTTTGCTCCCCCAGGAGTAAAGTTTGGGGTGCAACATTTGGGACACGACAAGCGCCTGCCGCGACGTGCTGACGTTGCCCCATCTGGGGGCGTGATGAGCTGCGTGAGCCCTTCCCGCTCGCAGCAGACAAGCCCAAGGCATCTCTCGGTCTTGGCCGGGGCACGGAGCAGAAGGCATGCTGGGATGCCTTCTTTGTGGGCATAGCCACGGCCCTGGTGGTCCAGGGCTTCAGGCAGCGCACGGGCATGTCATGGCGGAGGCGGTTCCAGACCTCATGAGCCCCCCTTGTGTTTGCCGTTCCCACCCCTTCCTTCCCTTCTCTCCCCCGCTCACCCTCCCATGACTCCCACGTGCAGCCTCACCGTGGCTTGGGGGTGGCATCGCCTTCTGCAGGTAGGAGGGCAGTGGCACTCCCCCCTGCAGCAGGTGGCTAATGCCCAGGGTGCCCTGGGGCAGCTGGCACTGGCACAACCTCTGCCCTTCAGCTGCCTGTCGCACGCCCAGTGCCTGCAGGCCCACCTGTGGCTGCCCATCTGCTGTGAACGCTGCAGCAGCTGTGGTAGGTGCACACAGACGAGCTCAGGAGGGGGCTCTTCCCTTCCACAAGAGGGACAGCTCCCCAGGGGCCTGCCTGCCTCTGCTGTAAGTTTTGCCTTGATCCTGGCCCACTGCTCTTGCCTCCTGCCTAAGTCAGGCACAGTTGCAGCCTAACTCGGTCCTGTTTTGGGCCACAATTGTGCCACTATTGGGCCTCAATTGTGCCTGAGTTGGGCTGGACTGAGCCCTTAATTTCTCAGTAACACCAATTAAGCAATATTAATTCTTGCCAGTTCTAACATTCAGACATGTTAGCCATAGATTTTTGTGGGACTTGCAGGATCACGAAATGCTATGGGGCAACCCTGTTGGAATAAGCACTCAGCCTGCCAGGGTAAAACCTCAAAATGTAGTGAAAGCAAAACATCATTGCTACAAAGAAAAAACAGCAACATCACAAGCATTTCTACTCAGTTGTGTCCCAACAAACCCATTCCCAAAGTCCATTGGTGACAGGTGGCTTTGGTTCCTTAGCCAGGAAGATAGTTGCTCTGCAACTGTGGAATGGAAGACAAACATGCAAGTTAACACAAGGGGCATGTTCTTCTTGTGTTAGACTGAGATTGCAGGCATGACATTGTTCACAAAGTTTTCTTTTCAGTCCAACTGTCCAGAATGTATAGGCAAACTGAATGCAAACTTTTAGTTGCTCCACAAGAGATTGTCATTTCAAAGAGTGCTGAAAATGTTTCATTGTCCAGAGTCTATGCAGAGTGAGGGTGTTCCAGAGCATGTGAAGATAGCAAAGCAACAAATGTCTTTAACGATAACTAGTGGCACTCTTCAAGCATAAACAAAGATAGCTCATAGAGTGAATAGTTGTCAATAAATGTTCAGGCAAGGAGGGTAAAGCTTCCCACATCAGTAGTTTGTTGGTGAACAGGGAGACAGGTGGAGGCATCTCTGGAAGGTAAGTCTGGGCAGCAGGTACGCAGGAACAAGGTGTACAGGAGCCAGGGCTCGGGTATAACGTCCTTGTATCGTGAAACTGATGCAAGGGAGCCTCGTTAGGCTGTCCGCTGCTGCTGTTGCTCGACACAAGTACCAGTGGTGCTCCAGGTCTGTAGATAGGGCCCAGTGTGTGGAGGCTGTCCTTGACCTTACAGATGGCTGATGTCCTTTGAAGTCCAGCATCATCCTGGGACCAAGTTCTTTTCCCTCCTCGCAGGGCTGTTGTTGTGGTGCTTCTCCTGGCTTGATGTGAGGCACAGGTCTGATGCAGGAATGTAGTGATTTTCCTTCCTGCAGTAAGATAGATTTTCTCCAAAATGCAAAACACAACTGGTTATACACAATTCTTTTTCAAATTACACTTTCTTTTCCTTTTTGATTGGCTGGTGGCAAGGGCCACTAGGATAGTGAACTTCAGCTGTTAAAATTAAATTACGAAATTAAATTACTAATTACCAAATCAAATTAGTATCTTCCCCCCTTTTTGTTCAAAATGGCCTACGAGGTGGCCATGCAGAACAAAAGTTACACTAAAATCAATCTAGGACACAATATATGGTTGTTGGGGTCCTAGGGTAACCTGTGAATATAATGAGATAAAAACAAAGAAATCACAAAGAACATCTCACAGGGTCCTGAGTGCAGTCTGTGAACCTGGTTGTAGATAAATGGATCACAAACTTTATAAGTATTTATATGAGAGAGAGTTGGCCACTCTTTATAAAATGGTGTCAGGTTGTACTGTCCCACCTCTGATCCAGTTCTGAGGGTTAGGTTGCAGTACCTTTTGTTGGCTCCTGCGGCTATAAAGAAAACAAAATATGAAAAGCAGTCAAACAGGCCAGGTTCAACCAGTGGCCAGGAGCCTAAGAAGTGCTCAACAAGAGCAAAATCTCAGAGAGAGAGAGCCAACTTGACATTCAAGAAAATAAAAAGAAAAAATATATACAACACTTAACAACAACAATGGCATTAAAAAAACCTGGGGTTTGGGGGTGTCCTTACGCTAGCTATGCCTCCTCGAAGGTACAATGATCTTGCGCAATTGTGTCCCCCAACCCCTAAACCTCAAGCTGTTCCAAGCTCCGTGGGGGAGCGACTAACGCTAGGACTATCTAACTAAAGTGATAGTGAGGCTATTTTAAAACAGGGGAACCAAAGAAAAAACATGCTTCCGTGTGGGCACAGCAGGAGTCCTCCACCAGATCCAGGAACAGGGTCAATACTGTATATCTTAGCTGGTCCGCCTGGTGGGGTTGGCGTTTTGAAAAGAACTCCATGTATGCTCAGGCTCTTCTGATGCCTTTGTCACTAAATCAAAATAGGCAAGAGGTGAGGTACAAATCAACGGTTGATAGGTACTTATTTCTCAGGCCACCAGGAGAGAAGAGAGGGAAAAAAACCCAAATAACCAACCTTTTTTTTTTTTTACAAAAGACAGAGGTAAAATGGCAGAGAAATATGAATATATGTATGACACAGAGAGCAAGATTTCTAAGTGGGAAATACAAACGGTAAACAAAGAACAGATAAATACCAAGCTGTTGGAGTGATGTGTCAAGCAAATGGGAAATGGTGGTGTCCCACTTCGCAGGGGCAGTGTTTTCAGATTTTACCGCGCACATCAGTTGTTTTCCTTTTCAGTACTGAAACAATGTTGAGACCATAAAGGAAGAAATGAATAAAAACCCAGGCTAGGTATCTTAACACTATAAAGAAGAGGTAACATAGAATGCAAAAAGTTTAGGGAAAAGAGAGAAGGTAAACCTTATAGAAACCTTATCGTGAGCCAAATAAGGGTGTTTCAGTGCAGGGGCTCACACTTGTATTAACATTCGTCACGGTGGTAAAAAGCAGGCTTGAATAACAATAGTGTGGAGTCCAACTGGTTTGCACTCTGCACATGCACAGTGGCAAGTGTAAAAGTTACTTCCAATGATGCCATTTTCTTGGAGGCCACGCAATTCAAAGCAGCAGAGGCACCTGTGGTACTGACACATTTGTTTAACCAAAGAAATGTTGTTATGGTTATGGAGACCTTTTATCAAAAATTACTATGGATTCTCACAGTTAGGCATAAGGCAGACTAAAATCATGATTTAACTGAATAAAAGGTGTTATCAAATACAGGATGAATACATAGCAAGTCCAAGCAGTTAAATATTGTAAAGAAAACAAAATGTCAGGGTTTTAGTATCATGATGAATGAGCACTATTGCAGTCATATGCAAGGGCTGCAGGACTGGAAGCTGAGTCTTCTTCATCCTTCTGCCTGCTAGATAGGAAGCAAAATGGAGAAAAGATTCCCTATTCATGTTGCAGCAGGATAGACTGCTACTGCTCAGGGAGGCTCCACTGAATATCTTATAAAGACCTAAATCCTTTGAAGTTGGTTAGGGACATAACATATAATTTCAGAGCATGAGCAGAGTTCCTAAAACAGAGTTAAAACCTTAGAAAAATAGAATTAGGCAATATCAAAATCAGAATTTTTGTTCAATTTATGCAATCTCTTAAATTACCTTTTTGTTTGTTTGTGAGGGCAGTTGTGCCCATGGGAAGAAAGCAAACATGATTAACATTTACCAATTTACTAACATTTACCAACATTTTCCAGTTAGACTCCAATTTATAAGCATTATTGCAATTTTTAAATATTTATTTCATTTTGTTGATGTCAGGAGTGTACACACTCAAGCACTGAGTTTCAAGGCATAGTCAATTACTGGTGGAGACAAAATATTACCCCTTCATTGTTCCAGGGGTACCCATAAGTAGTTACTATTTATTTATTTTTTGGATTTGTGCACAGATTATTAACATGGTCTGGTAGGAGAAGAGACATTTTTGGAAGTTAAATTTTTAATAATCTCAGGAGAAAAAGGTCAGGTGATCAGGCTGATCCTTTATTCCCTTCTTTGGCCAAAACAAAGTAGGTAAACACAAAAATACTTTTCCTCCTAGGACCTATGCAATTTTATAAGACAGACACATAATAACACAAAACATGAAAATGGCACACAAGCATATAGACAAGGGTACAAATAAATAAATTTAGACACTTATCAGATAGGCACTTGGCCATTCTTTCCTTTGTCTCCCCTTCCCAAGGCAATGCACTGGAATAGGAGCTCCTGTTTCAGAGGCTTGTTTGTTCCCCCTTTCTATGTTCTTTAACAGGAAAATCTTCCTTTTTGTCCAGGATTTTTTTTTTGTAGAAAAGCGCATGAAGGGGCAGCTCTGAGGGCATAATTTGTTAGCCTGATTTAGCAGATTTTACCTTTTTTTTTTTGGCTGGGACTCTGGACAGGTTCTGCCTCCTGTGCCAGTTTAACCTGGGCTTATAAGTTTTTTTCCCCCAGTTTTTGGCACATTCCTTTTAATATAATGTCCAATTTATGCCATTTGGCCTGGGCGTTTTTGTGCAATTAGTTGAAAAGAGCCCTCTTTTGGCCAGGCTGGTGCCATAGTTTGCCTAATTTAAACCAGTTCAGGAGCTCTGTGAAGCAGAGTTTCCCTCCTGACTGTGAGTCCCTTTTGGAAGTTTCCCCATGCCCCTCCTGGGATTGCCATTCCGGTTCCATAGTCGGGTGTCCTGTTTCCGTTTTCCCGTCCCTGCCAGAACCTGGCAAAAAGATTACTCCCTGGTTTAGCTTATTCAGCTGCGAGTGTCAGGGGGTGACTCTCTACAGGTACTTTTTCCTGGCGAGTCTAACTTTGTTGTCCTTTTCCTGCCTTTAATCCTTGCAAGGCGAGCTAAACCTAGGTTGTTATGTCCATTTCCTGCCTTTTACCCTTTCAAGGCGAGTATTGACCTAGGTCCCTCCATGGTCCCTAGGGGTTTCCCTTAATAAGCCGGCCGGGCTTCACTCATACATATACAGTATTTCCCAGTAATTTTCAGGCAAACAGTGAGGGAGAAAAACAAAGAGGAAAGAAAAGAGCCCCTTGCTATTGCCTAGCACAGGGCAGCTGAGGTATAGACTTGCACACAATTTCATGCACTCCCCCCCCCGATAAAATTCCCTTTTCTCACCAGTCTTGCAGGGTCCACTGTTCCTTCCTGAGGGATCTTCCAGCTGGTCCGCCCAGGCATAGCTCTCTGGTCCAAGAAGCACACCTCCACCCCACCTTCAGACAAAAAGTCTTACCTAGGGTTCTCCAGTGAGGGAGAGAGGGAGAGAAGAGACCCCCCCAGCCCAGGAGCCATGCTGGGAGTGTAGCTGTGATATCCCACTTCTGACACCAAACTGTAGCGGAATTTTAAGCAGACTGATAATTAATAGGACCAGGAAGACTGGTGAACAAGGAAAAAGTATGGGTTTATTGTTACGCAGCGCAGTGGACAGCACCCCAAGAGGGGCACTGACCCTTTGCTACATGTGACCACAGTTTTTATACATTTCTAAGCAGAACATCACATGGTTGCTGAGAATGTACATAGTCACAGAGTCATACAGGAAAAACAAGAGACTGGATTTACATTTTACAGAAGACAATAGGAACAATAGTGGGCTGAGCTAGTCAGAGGACTCTTGATGGTCCGATCCTTGAATCCAGAGGGACTTGATTGAGTTAGCTCTGGGAGACTCCCTGCACCCAGAGTCAGCCTAATGTGTATGCTCTCCTTGAAAGGAGGAAAGATTAAGTTGCCAAATGTGAGGTTTTTCCTGTGACCTGGGGAGGCAGATATGAACAGAAACCAGGAAAATATTTTTCTGCATCAATAGAGAGAGGTCTAATTATTAGAAGTGTATTTCTCAATAAGATGTTGTAACACTAAGCATTGGTCAATGGTAGTGCGTCCCTCCCTGAAACCTGCTTGTTCTTCTGCCAGTAGCTTATTTTGCTCCAACCAATCCTTAAACTTCCCATACAGGTGCCTGGCTTATAATTTACTAATAACATTTAATAGGCTAATGGGCCTGTAATTTGCAGGATCATCTCTCTTGCCTTTCTTAAAAATGGGAACAATAATGGCAGACCCCCAATCTTCTGGAATTTGTCCAGTCATGTCAATATAGGAAAAGAGGGATGCCAGAACCGGTGCCCATATTGAGGAAAAGAATTAAGTACTCCATACCTGAACATTGTGGTCCCAGTCCAAATTGTGATCTGGCATGGCTGCTACACAAGAGTAAACTAAAGCCTGTAACGATACCACATCACATGTACCGTATATACTCAGGTATATGTCAATCTCGTGATTACGTCGAGGGCAAGCTTGGAGTGAAAAATTCAGACATTTCATATGACCCGTGGATAAGTCGAATTTGGGGGAGCTTATTGCCTCCATGGAGGCCATTTCAGTGGGGCTATGCTGGTTTGATTAGCATCAGAATTCCAAATAAACTGCAAACAAGCTTGATGCAGTTGCAATGGAATGTAACTTTCCATTCCATGCTGGCTGCCCTCCCTTTCGCCTACCCAGGCTGGTGCTGCTGCAAATGCAGGTGGGTTGCACGCTCACTCTCTCCCGCTCTCTGGGGCCTGTCTCTGCCTCTCCTGCCTTTAAGGCAAAGAGGTCTGCTGGGCTCCTTACTTCGTGGCTTGAGCTTGCCTTCCCTTTCCCTTTAAACTCAGAGTTGCTCTAAGAGCAAGTTTGTGACCAGCTATACCGTAAAACACTCGTGTATAAGTCAACCCGGGTTTTAGGATCAATTTTAAGACCTGCATTTCTTGGCTTATAAATGAGTATTTATGGTAGTTATGACTTTAAAATGCTGACTTAGTTGGAAGAGATAGCCCAATAATGAATTGGGACAGCAAGAGGTACATTGCTGGCATGAACTGGGTTTTGTTCTTTGTACTGCGTAAGAACATAAGATGAGCCCTGCTGAATCCGGCCAAACACCCATCTAGTCCCTGTATCTCATAGCGGCCCACCAGATGCCTCTGGGAGCACACAAGACAACAAGATACATGTATCCTGTTTCCACTCACTTACATCTGGCAATCAGAGATAGCCTATGTCTAAAACCAGGCGGTTGCATATACCCATGATGGCTTGTAACCAGAGATGGACTTTTCCTCTATTAATTTGTCCAATCCCCTTTTAAAGACATCTAGGACAGGTGTCATCACCACATCTTGTAGCAAGAAGTTCCACAGATTAATTACACACTTGGTACCCCAGCCCCCTAATTATTTTGGTCGTTCTGCACCTTTTCCAGTTCCACTATATCCTTTTTGAGATGTGGCAACCAAAACTGGACACAATACTCCAGATGTGGCCTTACCATAGATTTGTACCATGGCATGATAATATTGGTCGTTTTATTCTCAATCCCTTTTTTAATGATCCTATACATGGAATTGGCCTTCTTCACAGCCGCCGCACACTGGGTTGACACTTTCATCGACCTGTCCACCAGCACCCCAAGATCTCTCTCCTGATCCGTCATAGACAGCTCAGAACCCATTAGTGCAGGGGTCCTCAAATGTTTTCAGCAGAAGGCCAGTTCACTGCACCTGAAACAGAAAGGCTTTGCTGAGGGAGAGTCAGCATGGCTTCTGCAAGAGGAAGTCTTGCCTCACAAACCTTTTAGAATTTTTTGAAAAGGTCAACAGGCATGTGGATGCGAGTAAACCCATGGGTATATCTGGATTTTCAGAAGGCGTTTGACATGGTCCCTCATGAAAGGCTCCTGAGCAAACTCCACAGTCAGGGAATAAGAGGGCAGGTCCTCTTGTGGATTAGGAACTGGTTGAAGACCAGGAAACAGCGATTGTGAGTCAATGGGCAATTTTCACAATGGCGAGAGGTGAAAAGGGGTGTGTCCCAACGATTGGTCTTGGGACCAGTGCTTTTCAACTTGTTCATAAATGACCTGGAGTTGGGGATAAGCAACAAGGTGGCCAAGTTTGCGGATGACACTAAACATTTCCGGGTGCTGAAGACCAGCAGGGATTGTGAAGAGCTCCAGAAGGATCTTTCCAAACTGGGAGAATGGGAGAATGGCAAAATGGCAGATGTGCTTCAATGTAAGTAAGTGTAAAGTGATGCACATTGGGACAAAACCCCAAAATTTCACATATATACTAATGGGTTCTGAGCTGTCTGTGACAAATCAGGAGAGAGATCTTGGGTTCTGGTGGACAGGTCGATGAAAGTGTCGACCCAGTGAGTGGCGGCTGTGAAGAAAGCCAATTCTATGCACTGGCATCACTACAGGGGGGCGGAGCTGTAAGTTCTTCCGTGATCGGAGCCTCCGTTACACGGAAGAATGAAGCGCCCTGCCCCCGCTCCTTCCGACCCAGTCAAAGCGGTGAATGCGCGTTGTTTTCACTGCTTTGAATGGGTTGGAAGGCACGGGGGCGGGGCGCTTCGTTCTTCCGTGTAACGGAGGCTCCGATCACGGAAGAACTTACAGCTCCGCCCCCCCCCCTGTAGTGACACCAGTGATTCTATGCTCGGGATCATTAAAAAAGGGATTGAGAATAAAACGGCTAATATAATTATGCCTTTGTACAAATCGATGGTAAGGCCACATCTGGAGTATTGTGTCCAGGTCTGGTCACCACACCTCAAAAAGGATATAATTGAATTGGAAAAGGTGCAGAAAAGAGCGACCAGAATGATTCGTGGGCTGGAACACCTCCCTTATGAGGAAAGGCTACAGCGTTTGGGGCTTTTCAGTCTAGAAAAAAGGCGTCTGAGGGGGGACATGATTGAGACATATAAAATTATGAACTCCCTGCCACAGGATGTGGTGATGGCACCACCTGGCCTAGATGTCTTTAAAAAGGGTTTGGATAGATTCATGGAGGAAAGGACCATCACAGGTTACAAGCCATAAGCAACCTCCTGGTTTTTTAGAAGTAGGTTTTCTCTGTTGCATTGAGGCATCTTGGAAGAAAGACACGCAGGTAGGAGTTTGGTTTACCTGGGAAGCACCCAGATCGCTCTCAGGAGCTTCCCGTGGGAAGGCACCCAGAAGGCACCTGTGGGTGGGAAGGCACCCATGGGAAGGCACCTGTGGGTGGGAAGGCACCCATGGGAAGGCACACTGATTGCTTTTGGAAGCTCCCTTTTATTGTAATACAGCATTCTTTAGAGGCAGGTTGATTTGATACAATAAGGCATACTTGCATTGTGCTGATTCGGCAAGTTTACACAGCCTGTTCACACAGGCTAATGTTACCAGCTTATCATGTACTGCTGCTGTAAACATGCTGTGCTTTTGGGACAATCTACATGTTCCAGATAGCATGAAGAAATGTGCTGACTATTAGGAAGGTCAGCGTGGATGTCAACTTTTAAGGAACCCTAAAGACCCCAGACCCCCTTTGAGCACCCCAGGCATATACAGGGTGCCATGCAGTTGTGGGATTCCCATGATTCCCATGGGTCCCATGTTCTTAACCGCCAGCAACAGTGGGAAGGTGTATGTGGGGGCTATGAAACGTTTTATTAGTACCAGAATAAAAGAGCATGAGCGTGCGTGCAGATTGGGACAGAATGAGAAATCTGCCCTGGCTCAACATAAAGAGGAGTCAGGACATGAGATCAGATTTGACAATACTGTCAAGTTGTGTAATGAAAACAATTATAGGGCTAGGCTAAGTTTGGAAGCCATAGAAATATTCAAGCATGGGTCCCATGTTCTTAACCGCCAGCAGGAGTTGTCCTTTATTAATAAAATTTGGACCCCTGTATTAAGCAAGAATAGGAAGCCATTTGAATAGTTTTTGTACCCTGGCTGCTATCATCTAGGTTACCACCAGGGGCAACATAGATAGGGTTACCTGGGGTCATGCCCCAGTAGATGCAGAGCTTCCGTTCCAAATGACAGTTTGTGCGATGGGGATTCCATTTCCATCTTCCTGTCTACTGAGGCAGGATTGCATTTGATAAAGTTCATGGGAAATGAACGAAACGTCATGCGAAAGCAGCCTTTTTAAAATATTTTATTGTATTTTATTGTAAAATTCTAAAGGTATTTATACACATATGTGTTTTAATTGACTTTTGAATTCACCAGTATTATACAGTCTTTACATTTTATAAAGCCATCTTATAACCTGAATCCCGGAGATGATTCGTTCTGTGTATATCGTAACCAGTTATAACAGTCTTCGATCCTATTTAACAGGAAACAGGTTATCTTGTTGGCTGCGTACTCTCGGAGGCATCTGGTGGGGCCACTGTGAGATACAGGAAGCTGGACTAAATGGACCTTTGACCTGATCCAGCAAGGCTCTTCTTATGTTCTTATACCAGCCCAGGAACAAGAGGGAGGCCATGTGGGTAGGGGATGACATACAAGAGTCGTGGTATGAAGTGGGAAATGGCTTGTTTATACTGGCTGGCAAGAACTATCTGTTAATTCTAGATTATTTTTCTCACTACCTTGAGGCTGCCTTGTTAGATGACACAACTATGTCTCAGGTTATACAGTGCATTAAGACAATTTTTTCTAGGCATGGAATTCCTTAAATGGTGATGTCTGACAATAGCCGTCAGTTTTCAGGGCATGCATTTAATAATAATAGTATACAGTATTTATATACTGCCTTTCTTGGTCATTGGATTTCTCCTCCGACTTTAATCCAAGGCGGTGTACAAGGCGGTTAGAAATGTTGCACATCTCTATAACTTCCAGCATATCACATTGAGCCCAGGATATCGACAGTCTAATGGACTTACTTGTGGAAAATGGAATTAAGATAATAAAAAAATACTTTAAAAAGCCACAACCTCACTCAGCCATTTTGAATTACTGATCAGCCTCTTTGACGCATGGTTTGTCACCTGTTGAGATTTTGCTAAAGAGAAAGTGAGAACTTAGTTATCCAAAGTGGCTGAAAAAGGTCACAGCTGTGATGCTTCTCTTTGCGAGAGTAAGAAGACAAAGTTAAACTATTCTGTTATGATAAAGGGATACACTGCAAGAGATCCCTCCATGATCTGTTGAAGTACTGACTCACACTGGACGTTCTTATTGATGTTAACAGGAGACAGTTGCAACTGGTTCCTGGGTTGGGGGAGGAGGACAGGATGAGAGACCAACAGGAAGGTATGAACAAGCTGTCTCAGGAAAGTGTCTCTGAAGAAAGGATAGAGGAGCAAAAAGAACCTGCTCCTACTATGATTACAGAGGAATCTAAAATAATGCTACATAGATGATAGATCAGATAGAATATGCAGAGTACTGGAAAGACTTATTGAGCAATGTTAATGTTTATCTTCATAGATTTAATATTCATGAGTTTAAAAGCCATGCCAAAGATTTTCCATAGGGTTAAAAAATACACAATAAAATTGCCTTAAACTTCACTCAAAATAAGGTAAAAAAAGTTTTAAAACAGTCATGCACTTTTTTTGAGTGAGTTTTAATTTTTTTTTACCTTATTTTGAGTGAATTTTAAGGCAATTTTATTGTGTATTTTTCAACCCTACGGAAAATCTTTGACATGGCTTTTAAACTCGTGAATATTAAATCTATGAAGATTATAGCTGGCCATGAAAGCTTCCGTTCAATTTTGTTAATGTTTATGTTAAAAGCTTTATATTGTGTGTTGTTGGGATTTATTTTAAGATAAAAGAGGTGAGATGTAGGAATAGTCCACTGTCTCTATGAAGCTTCCTACGTGACCTTGGGCCAGTCATTATCTCTCAGCCTAACCTAATTCATAAAGTTGTTGTGAGGACAAAAGGAGGGAAGGAACCATGTACAGTACGCCACCCTGAGCTCCTTGGAGGAAGGGTTGTATAAAAATGTGAAAAATAAACACTAAAAAACCTCGCCACCCTCCTGCTCCCTCGTTCATCCTTCCCTCATGTTTGGAACTAGAGTGGCCCGGGCAGCCCGGTCCAGCCTAAGGCCTCAGCGGCACAATTCAGGCACAACTGCAGCCTAAGCGCTTTAGGCTCGAGTTGTGCCTGAATTGTGCCGGAGAGGCCGAATTTGTGCTGCAATTGTGCCGGACGTAGGACGAATCTACGACGGACGCCGCGCGCATGCGCAGTACGGGCGCCGGCACAATTCCGGCACAACTTCGGCCTAAGAGTGGGCGTTCCATGGGCGTGACGGGGGCGTGACGGGGGCGGTTACGAATTTGGGTCGGATTCCAGACACTGGAGAGCCCCCGACACGCCCCCTCAAGCACAACTCCGGCACAAAATTTGTGTCGACAAAAAAGGTGGACTTAAATTTGAGGAGACCCATAGGAGCCATTTTACCTTACCCACTACAGCCCTCTCCTGAAAAGTTCTAACACCCTATTCCTGAGTTGTGCCTGAGTTAGGACGGAATAGTTGTGGCATAACTCTGGAACCGGACCGAAATAGTTACCCTATCAGCACCCAGCCCCACCCAGCCTCTTTCCCACAAAAGCCCAGCCCCAGCCCTCCATTCTCTCTCTCTCTCTCTCTCTCTCTCTCTCTCTCTGAGCACGTGGCATGGGGTTCTGTCCCCCAGCAGCCACAAATTGGGACTTTGTCGGTGGAGGGCAAAATTCACAAACACCCCACTTCTCTCTTCTCCTCTCCTCTCTCCTCTCTGCCCCCCTCTAGGGCAGAGAGGGCTGTTCTGGCTGTGGCCAAACTGTTTACAGCTGTGCCTGGGCAGCTGTCTCCATGCAAGTGTTTGCTAACCCATGTCTTTCTCCCAGCCCCTCTCCCCCCCCCACAGGCAACAACACCAGCAGGTAAGTGCAGATAAGAGCAGGGAACGTACTGACATGAGTTCTGACTTCTGCCTCTTTGCATATAGAAATATAGGTAGGATACATGCCTCTCTACCAATGTCTTGTCTCATAGCTGCCTGCATAGCCTGCCATGATATGCCTCTCTACCAATGTCTTGTCTCATAGCTGCCTGTATTAATGTGAGCACACAATGCCATGAGTGTGGAACTGTAACCCTTATGTAGACACCAGCTGTTCCCCCCCCTCTTTTCCCCACAGGGTCAACGAACAGGTCAGTATTGCTAGGTGTGCCATGGTTGTGACCCACAGGTTGTGTTGTTGTCTCTCTCTTTGACCCTTTTCCCTTACAGGATCATGCTCACCTTACACCCAGGGAAGGAGCGCAGACCATGCTATGTGTGTCGCACCTCTCAGCTGTGTTTAATTTCTCTCCCTTCAGGCCTTTGCAACCGGCACACTGGCATTTCTTCAATGGCGATTGCTACCACACACCAGCTGCCATGGACCACCCCCTTGTTTTTTGTCTCCCCAGGAACGTCCACTACCACCTACCTTCTTGCGAGCACCCCTGGGGCTGCAGTCTGGTTGCCCCACTGTCGTCTGCCTCGATGCTGCCAGAGGTCTGGGAGCCAGCCCTGCAACCCTCCTCAGCTGCCGCCACCCCCGCCACCGCTGCTGCTGCTGCTGCTCCACTTCCCTGGCTGTCGTACTTGCTGCCCCTCCCCTTTCTATGGTGCAGGCTGTGGCTCCACAGGGGAAGCGCCTGCATCTCTAGGTCCATGGGGCACGTCGTCTGCTGCTGCTGCTGCTGCTGCTGCTGCTGCTATGTTCTGAGTGGCTGCTGTGCCAACCCCTGGCAGCCTCGCCTGGCCATCTCTGCCAATGTTCCAGAACAATAAAGATGTCCCTTGAAACACATGTCCCCAGTGTTACACAAGCACTGCCCCACACACACAGAGACAGTCCCCAGCACACAAGGCCCTGCATGAATCCCAGCCAGGGCCTGCCACAGCCAGCCCAGGGAGACCACAGCAGGGGGGCTGCCAGACCCTCAGGGCTCAGAGGGGAGGGGGGATTTGGGGGGCCTCTCAGGCAGGCAAACACTGACAGGTGACATGGCGAACGTCCGCCACGTCCGTGAAGAGCCCTTTCGGCAACCGGGGCTCTCACCCGCCCTCGGTCCGCCCGTCAACGACGTCCGTTTCCGCCCTCGGTCCGCCTGTCAACGGCGTCCGTTTCCGCCAGTCAACGGCGTCCGTTCTGCCCAAGGTCCGTCTGCATAAGGGGTGTCCGTTCCTGCATTGCCTCCATCTGTGAAGTGACCCCTGTGTCCCTATTGGTCTCTGCAGACCCCTCTCCCTGTATCCCTCTCCCACCAGCTTTGTTGTCTGTCTGTTTCTGACCCACCCGTGCCCCTCCCCAGCACCCACTGTCTGCCTGTCTGTCTGCCTCCCCTCCCACTCCCTGATGATGGAAGCTGGCCACCCCCCACCCCGCCAGAGCGCCTGCCGCGACGTGCCGACGTTGCCCCATCTGGGGGCGTGATGAGCTGCGTGAGCCCTTCCCGCTCACAGCAGACAGGCCCAAGGCATCTCTCGGTCTTGGCCGGGGCACGGAGCAGAAGGCATGCCGGGATACCTTCTTTGTGGCATTGCCCCGGCCCTGGAGGCCCAGGGCTTCAGGCAGCGCACCTGCGAGTCATGTCAGAGGCAGTTCCAGACAGCATGTGACCCCCCCCTTGTGTGTGATGTTCCCACCCCCCTCCTACCCTTCCCTCCCCCGCTCCCCCCCATGACTCCCACGTGCAGCCTCAACGTGGCATGGGGGTGGCATTGCCTTCTGCAGGAGGGCGGGGACGGCCACTTTCCCCTGCAGCAGGTGGCTGATGCACAGGGTGCCCTGTGGCGGCTGGCTCAGGCACCTCGCTCACCTGTCACCTGCCCTGCGCCCACCACATGACTGGCGCAACCCCCATGCCTGCGGCCGGCCCCTTTGCAACCGGGCTGCGACAGACCCTGCGGCAGCTGCCATGGATGGACACTGACACTGGACACTGACACATGCAGACACAGGCCTGCACATGCCCGAGCCGGACACCAAGCCTGGAGAGCCTGCCTGCCTGGGAGGTAAGTGCTGTGGTGATGGCACCTGGCCTAGATGCCTTTAAAAGGGGTTTGGACAAATTCATGGAGGAAAAGACCATCACAGGTTACAAGCCATAAGCAACCTCCTGGTTTTTAGAAGTGGGTTTTCTCTGTGCCAGGTGCAAGGGAGTGGCGACTGGACACAGGTATCTTGTTGTCTCGTGTGCTCCCTGAGGCATCTGGTGGGGCCACTGTGTGACACAGGAAGCTGGACTAGATGGGCTTTTGGCCTGATCCAGCAGGGCTCTTCTTATGTTCTTATGTTCTTATGTTGCCTGGATCCTGTGGTGGTGCTGGGCCACAGAAACTGCAGCCTGCCTAACTCAGGCATAACTCTGACATAACTCAGACATAACTTATGTCGAACTTAGGCTGAACTTAGGCCACTCTTATGCCAGACTTGCGGTGGAGTTGGGTTGGAATGGGCTGTCAGTTGTAATTTGTTGGCATAAAAATACTCCAAACTTCCTGCAAGCAAACGTTTTAAGCCAATACGTGATCTAGAAAGAAGGACCGCATCATCGGCATACAAAAGAAGTGGAATCTTACGTAGGCCCAGTTTGGGACAATGGCTCACAATACCCTGCAAGAAGGTGTTGAAGTCATTCAAAAATAAATTGAACAATGTTGGAGCCAAAATGCACCCTTGTTTAACACCTCTATTTGTCTTGATTGGTGGAGTTAAATCGCCTTCCCAAGAACATCTGATTTTACAAGAAGTGTTGGAATAGAGAGTTCTGATAAGAAAAAGAAGCCTTTTATCCATGTCCATTTTTGAGAGTTTGTCCCATAAAAGCTCTCTGTCAATAGAATCAAAAGCTCCTTTTAGGTCCAAAAAAGCTGCGTAAAGTTTCTGCCTAGGGAATTTGATTTGCTTATTAATTAAATAAGATAATAATATATAGTTGTCCATAGTAGATTTACCCTGGCGAAAACCGGTTTGCTCTGGGCCCAAGATTTTTTGGACATTAGCCCATGAGGTGAGCTTATTGAGTAGATGTTTGGCATAAAGCTTACCTAAAACCGATAGCAGACTAATGGGCCTATAGTTTGAAGGTAGAGTGCTGTCACCTTTCTTGTAAATTGGAATAACTAGCGCCCTGGCCTCAACCAATCTCTTGGCATTATTGCATTACTGTCAATTGATGTGAACAGAGGTGCAAGTAACAATGCCCACCATCTTGGATTACATTTAAGCAATTCTGGTGGTATGGCATCAGGGCTGGAAGCCTTGCCACTTTTAAGTTGAAAGATTAACTGTTTCACCTCCTCTATAGAAACTGGGGGCCAAGCTGGAAGATCGGTGGATATGGGTTCCAGAAGAGTTTGCTGAGAACTATTTAAATCATAAAAGAGATCAGAAAAATATTTTGCCCATCTAGATGGAGAAATCAAAGCTGGATTGAAGGCATCTTTCCTAAAAGAGCCTGAAACACATGCCCAGAAGAGTTAATTATTTCTCTGGGATATTGCTAATAGCAATTTATTCCATTGTTCTAATGCAGATTTCTACTTCTTATTCAGCATCAATACTTTTAGCTGCTTCTTAAGTACAAAATAATTAGCCAGTGCTCTGAAATTGTTGGTATTCCTAAACTCTAAATAGGACTTTCGAATTAATCTTTTAAGTTCCCGACAATCACAATCAAACCAACTTCTCATGTTGGGAGGGACATCATGGGCCCTTGGAGATTTATCACCCAGCTCCACTTGTAGATATTTTATCAAACTTCCATAGTGCTGGATTTGGACAGAAGAGTCAACCTCTGTTAAAATAGATCTTATCAGCTCCTTGCACTTCCCCCCAGTAATTAACTTACAGAACTTTGGAGTAAGCTCTTTGTTGCACAAGATCTTACTCATGCGGTCACAGGACATCTCAGAAGAGGGGATCGTCAGTGATCTAGGATGGTTTAAATCAAGTACCAATATCAGTGGCAGATGGTCACTGAGAATATAATCTCCAATTACAAATTCCCTCACCCGAGGTTTCATTGCTAGAGATACCAGGGCATAATCCACCACACTCGAGCCGTGAGGGGACACATATGTAAATTCAGATGCTTCTCGATATTCTGCTAGCCCATTTAACCAAAGCATATGAAACTTAACACAAAGCTTAGCTAAGGCAACACCAGCGGCGTTGCAAATGGTGTCCTTGGACATCCTGGTCATGGAATATAACGGATGGAGAAATGACCTATCCTCAACTTCTAAAGCTTTAACAAAAACTTACAATCCTGGTGGCTCACCACCTGGGGCAGTTGAACACAGAAACAAGGGCCCTGGTTCTAGTTTCCAGTGGCTCCTGACAATCCCTGAGCTGCACGGAAGATTAACAGCCCGATCCTGCCTAAGATGCGGCAGCTGGCCTAAAGGGCCAGCTGCTACATCCTAGTTGGGATGCGGCCCATGCCGGCACGGCACGGGCTCACCTCGGGGAAGGGGACGTTCATCCCCTTCCCCCCCGGTGTAAGTGCCGGAGACCTCAATGGGCCTCCTCGGATTTGCACCAGCTCTTTAGCTGGCGCATTTCTGGGGAGGCCATGTAAGGCCGGCCCAGCCTGGGAAGGGGCGTTTTATATTGACGCAACTCAGTGCTGATATCTTCGCCCTCTCCCTCGCCGACCAGCGCGGTCCTTACCTGGGTTGGCCGGCGCAGGTCCAGGTAGTTGGCAGAGTTAGCGTTGCCGGCCTCCACGCCAGCACCACTTATTCCAAAGGAGCCGCAAAAGTTTTGCAACTCCTTAGGCTGACGGAGCGCATGCTCCGCTGGCCTATATATAGGCAGGATTGCGCCATAATTCTCTTAATAAGAATTAATTCTTATAATGTAATCAGTAATTCACTCACTCCCTCTGGGTGGAGACTGGGAGCAACAGATCTGCAACCGGGGAAGAAGCACTCAGTGTAAAAGAGGAGCTGGCCCCAGACCAGGCACAGATACATCCCAGGCAGGTTTGCCAACTCTGATGAGAGCAATTCCTGGAGTTTGTTTTTCCCAGCATGATATAATGTCATTATGCAAAGGAGATACTGTTTAACATCTCCAGAATTACTTTCAGGATTCACCTGGATGCTTTCCAAGAAACCCCAAGCCTATTCTTGATGGTGGCAACCCTTCTCAGGGCTGTAAGTCAATGAATTTGTTCTCAATAAAGTATTTGTGTGTAATTAGTCTCTTCTTTTAAGAAGACGACAGCATGCCACAAGCCTCCAGTGTGGAGATGGGTCAGTTTCACCAACTCCTTCTACATCAGAGGCTTTGAGGCATGTGAAGTGGTCACCTAGCATGGCCAGGGCTGTTTCTGGAACACAGACCCCCGACTAGCATTCCCTGAAGCCACCGACATGGTGAGTGAGGCAATTGTTTCTTTTTGTGCCAGAGGCATGCGCAAAGAGGCCTAGCTTCTCCAGATTCTACAGCGCACTCTGAAATGTGGACAGGGGTGAATGGGAACCACCTGCTGAATATGAAATCTCATCCCTTCTTGGGTGTTACAACACCGGCAGTGGCTTGCATGCCTAAGTGCCAGGTACTGTACTTATGGCTGTTTGAAGGTGAATTAGCACAGATCCTTCCATCTTATAAATGTTCTAAATAAATAATTTTAAGACGAAATACAGTTTACAGAAAGTGATATAACAATACTGTATAAAACGAAGCAAGAAAATCAACAGAAGCAGCCAGAGTAGTGCCTGGGTAAATCGCTTAATGCCAATGTTTTTTGTTTTTTTTAAATCAAAGTTGGTGCCAGGCAAGCTACTCAAGGGAGGATATTCTATTTCTGGGGTACCCTGAAGTCTTCACCAGAATGGAGAAGGCTGCCTCTCTTCGATCACTCCCTAATTTCAGCTGGGGGGGATATCATTGGGTACTATCATTAGACTGATGACAGCACACTTCCCAGCCAGCCTCACTCAGTGGTTTAAAAATATAGTGAAGCCCCGATTTCTACGACAGCTAAACACTCCTGCATTTCTCAGTGGATGTTTACGGTAGATTATACCAGCTCCTCTGCTACTGCAAATGAAGTGGTATGGCTGTGGTGGTGTTATGGTCTGTTGTATCAGTACAACCACTTGTATAGATTTATTACAGACCAGTATGCTATGTGTATTCAGGCTAGGGTTACCATATTTCCCCGTTTTCAAACACACACACACCCGGAATAATTAATTAATTAATTTCCCCCCTTGCACTCAGGAATTCTCAAAGAACTTCCTTAGGAAGGATCTGGTCTACTGACATTAATCACGAATCATGGAGTAGTACTGCCTCATGTGCCCTCACGAGATTTGGGCGCCGCCATCTTGGATCTCGTGAGATTTTGCGAGATCCAAGATGGTGTCACTGAAAAAAAGATCACATTTTGGAAGTGGCGGCAGAGCTGCGGCAGACCCGGAAAAACGGGACTGAGCTCCGGAAACCACGACAGTCCCGGTTTTTCCGGGACGAATGGTAAGCCGCCTAATTCAGGCCCTTCTCTGGGAAGTGCAAGGCCTCTGGCCATGTGACAGCCATTCTGAGAGCTGAGCCTCCTCCAACACAGTACACTCAAGTACTCTCACTTGGTGGTTCTGTTATAGATACCTGTACTACAGGGAGTTAAATGAGGAGGGTAGTATGACACAATCAAATCTCCATTAAAAAAAATTATTGAATGGCCCTACTTATATTTCTGTCTTTCTAATAATTGTTTATTGAGGTCCGTGCTTGTGTTTCAGCTATTTGCCTTAGGATCAATGCAGTACTAATTGACCCATAATTACTTGAGTCCGTCCTGTTGGCAAGAAAATACGAGCTAATTTCTTCCATATTCCATGATTAATGTCAGTAGACCAGATCCTTCCTAAGGAAGTTCTTTGAGAACTCCTGAGTGCAAGATATACTGATTGAAAATGTTTCTTAGTGGGCACTGCTAAGTATCCTCCCTAATTACTGTTGGATCACAAAGTAGTTCATCATCATTATATGGCACTATGAATGCATTATTTTCCTTCTTTCCAAATGAGAACGGAAGTATTTATCAAATACTCTTTCCTCCCCTACATCACAATTTAAAAATTCACATACCTATTCAGTAATGACCCTATATATAATTATTAGGATATCATTTGTTCTGAATACTTTGAAAAATGTCACAGGCCATTTTTATTGTCGAAAGTAGGTGGGTTATTTCAAAATGGATTAGATTTTTTTGAAAGGATAAAGTTATGTTAGTACAGTGTACACCACAGCCTATTTGGCTGAGAAAATAATAAGAGAGCATCACCCGCTGGTAGAAGAAGATAATTACTCCACCAAGTGTGGGTGGAGTAATTATCTTCTTCTACCAGCGGGTGATGCTCCTGATGTCCACAAAGACAGAAGTGAGAAAACCTCTCAAAGGAGTATCCTTTCTAATCCTTTCTAACTATTTCACATACTTTACAGAGGAATAAACAGTTTGCAACTGAAGGCCAAACCAGAGACCTAGGAGTGATTGATTTCATGTGCGTTCCAATTTTGTCAAAAACCAGAGTAGAGAGGGGTTGAATTGCATCGGGACTGTATTACTGGGGCTGGGGGTGCAACCCTTTACTCCTGAGCTGTTTTCCTGATGTAAATCATCTCCCCCTACCAACCCCAGCAGCTATCTTCTCTTACTGGGAAAATGTAGTGTATATTTGATGGGAAGTTACAACCAATCCCAGAGCTTCGATGTTCATACCTTTTTGCTGCTAGTGTTTTCAAAGATCTGCTTAATACATTCAGGCTATTCATTTTTTCGCCATGAGTCCTGTGACACTTTACAGATTAATACATTTAATATTATGGCATAAGTAGAGGCAATCCAAAATGGTGTTTTCAAAAAGCAGATTTCAGTATTTTCCAAAATAAAATAGATGAAAGCGGTGTTATGTGTTTTTATTACATTTGTATAAACTATAATCGCTTTAAAAGTGTACTAAGTAGGTGATATAGGACGGTGGTATAGTGTCAGCAGATGCAGCCATTACCAATACCAATATGTGTTCATGTCATTACCAATACCATTACCAATATGTGTTCTACAGTTTTATTTTTTTTGCAGATTTCTGGGTTTTTTTGTACAGAAAGCAGTGTTATGTGTTTTTATTTTGTTATTACTGAAAAAAGTGCCGCTAGACATAAGCTTTGTGAACTAGAATCCACTTCATCAGATACACACACATGTACAGAGAAAAAAGTATGTAAACAGTTTACATTTTTTTCTCTGCACCATGGGTGTGTGTGTGTGGGGGGGCTATATCTATACATAGTGAGGTTGTAATGTGATTTTGCCTTCGGCAGAAAAATAACACATAGTTTTATAAATAAATAAATGCCTGACAATCATGGACTTGACTACAAAAGCTTAAGCCATGGTACACTTGCTAACCTTTAAGAGGCTCTTGGCTGTTTGTGTTGCAACACACCAATTTGGTTACCCTTCTGGTATCCATTTTTAATTGTACATTTAGAAAATCTTAGGTGGTTACGTTTTAAAAACTGAATGGGCAGTCTCTACATTTTCCCTCAAGGTGGCGCTTTTGTAGCAAAATTATTTCATTTTCTGAGAACTGAATACTGTACATAATGTTTAGTACCTGGAACAATTCAGTATCGCCCCCAGATTGAATTTTCATTGCTTTCTGCACTCACAATAACCGTGTGGTTGGGCAATTGTCACAGGCAACACAACCTCCTCCTCCATCCCAGTGCCATGATTTTGGGAATCTTTTGTTTTACGTTTAATCATTTTCAAATTTGTTTGTTTTTAATGCTTTGGGGAGGCTGTGCATAGAGCACATCTACCAAAATTTCTTCTTTTTTTTAATATGCCGGCAGCAAAATTATCTCCCCCATGTCTTACATGCAGGTAGGACACATTCATTTAGACGTCCCTGTGGAATATCACCCCACAGCTAATATCATCCCATGGCTTGTGACACCTTCTGAGTGATTATGCGGAACTACCCTAAAGGCAGAGAAACAACACAAGTTTTCCATTATTCTGATAGGGAGAAAGTCTTGACCATACGTTGTATGGACAAATCTCACTCCTTAAAACAATGCTAGCTCCTTCTTAAAGCATGTGACAAGATTTGCCTTCACTCAAAAAGCAAACACCCAGTGTAATACTAAAACCCAGGCGATAAACAGCAAAGCTCAAATAGATGAAGCCAGATTTTGGACTGGCTTTCCAAAATTTGAGCCCCAATCTCTAATAGTCCCTTCATTTTGTTGGGAAGGTAATATACTGTTCCATATTGTGTGGTGACGTTACACAGTGTCAAGTGGTGTGGGGGGAGGGCTAAAACAGAAGCCCTTATAAGTTATATTGAGCATCGCTACTATTGTATTTATAGTCAGAGGCGTCGTTAGGGGGGCCCGGGGGTCGGGGGCAACACTAATTGTGTGTGTGTGTGTGTGTGTGTGTGTGTGTGTGTGTGTGTGTGTGTGTGTGTGTGTGTGCATGCGCGCACCAAATTCCCACCAGATTCGGTGGCAATTTGGCGGCGGCGTGGCAAAAAAGTACCCCCAGCGTTTTTTAGGCTGCTTATAGGGGGGTACACTCCATGCAACGAAGAAGTACTCACTCCGCCCGCCCGGAGTGATTACAACGTCTTCCCGCAACTGGGAAGTTCCCTCCTGAGACAATTGAACGCTGTCTCTTTCCTTATCTCTATGGTTTGTGTGTGTGAAAAGAAACAAAGGCGCAAAACCACAGCTTCACTTGTGTATCAGTCTCTTAGTTTTTATTTATTTATTTATTTATTTTCACGTTTTTATACCGCCCTTCCTCCAAGGAGCTCAGAGTGGTGTACATATTTCCTCCCCTCCTTTTGTCCTCACAACAACCCTTTGAGGTAGGTGGGGCTGAGAGTTAGTGACTGGCCCAAGGTCACCCAGGAAGCTTCATGGCTGAGCAGGGATTTGAACCTGGATCTTCCAGATCTACGTCCGACTCCCAAACCACTACACCACCCTGGTTCTCATCTCAGTTTGCTAGCAGAAGAACTATAGACCTGCTTCACCTTCTTAGACCCAAGTAGTATTACCGGTAGCAGCTCAGATCTAGCAAAGTTTATATTCACTTGCAGAAGAGCCAGAAGGACCTTGTAGTACCGTAATCTTTTTTGGTTCTAGCAGCCTAAATATTGCAACACTCATTTTTTTTAACTAGCTTGCAGAAGAGCTTGACCAGCAAGGTGTTTTAGAATTGAGCTATTTTATTGTAACAACGAACAACAAGGTTTGAGGAAGCCTCTGTGAAGGTGAGGTTAATCAGAACAAGGACAAAATCAGGAGATCAGATTTCAAAGCAAAATGCAATCTACCTTTCATTTGAGTGAGTGTCTCCTGTTCTATGTGAGAATACTGATAGGAGAGACAGCTTTGTTTACAAAACACTCCTAATTTGAATTCTAAAAACGACTTTCTTTTGTACTCAGGGAATATTTTCTTCTTCCCATGGGGAAACTTCTGTTTAACTTAAAATAAACAAGCAAACAAACAAAAACAGTGGTGGATCATTTCAATTAAAAATATTACAGACTGTGTTTGTACTACAATTTGCAATGGTGTAACCCAATCTCCCACCGGAATTTTATCTTTACATTTTTGGTAACCATTAGAATTGTAAAATTTCCTGGCTATGTGTGCTTTGGTATACTCTCTCTCTCTCTCTCTCTCTCTCTCTCTCTCTCTCTCTCAGTGAAATCCATATTAAAGTTCCGAGTGCTCCGGCGCCGGAAGCAGTTGCAAACGTGCCATAAGGCATACCGCCACTGGGATGACCATGTGAGCGCTGGAGGCAGGTAAGGCTTCCGCCGGCAGCCGCATGGGCAGTCTGGGCGGCGAGGGTGGTCCAGGCGGCCACATGGGCGGTCATTGGCCAAGCCGGCCCAGGAGGGGGCGGGGATGGCGTCAGCCATATCCCCGTCCCTGCCAGGCCAGCTCGGTCATTACACGGCCTTCTCTGAAATCCAGGGTGGCCGATAGTGCCAGCCCCGGTTTACACCCGGGAAAGGGGACAAACGTCCCCTTCTCCGAGTACATAAGAACATAAGAAGAGCCCCGTTGGATCAGGCCAAAGGCCCATCCAGTCCAGCTTCCTGTATCACACAGTGGCCCCACCAGATGCCTCAGTAGACCTCTGACCCGCTGCATGGCGGTCCCAGACGAGAACGGGATCCGGCGGGCGGCCCTGGGTTGCTGGCCGGATCTTTAGTTAGGATTTCGCTGTCATACAAGTATCTCTTGTTTTACATAGGGGTTATGTTTTTGAAAAGCAGGGCGTATCTCAAAAATATGTAAATTAAAAATGTTTTTACCATAAGAATGCATGAAAATGGTACAGGTTGGGTAAAGTCATAAAACTGTCTACATCACAAAATAAATAGTTCATTTATGACTGCCATTATTCATTTACCTTACTGATTAACAAAGAAAACAACAACAGTAAAATCATCATATTATAAATATTGATTATTTAGAATCTCTTTTTGAATGTAAATGCCAACACCGGCAACTTCTGCTTGCCCAAGATGGCATATTTGGAGGGCTGAGAAGGGATGCTACTGGGAGTGGGGGTCATCAACACCAGCTGATGACATTGGTGAGGGAGATGGCTGCCTCCTGAACATGTGTAGGACGTTTGACTGCGTTTTTCCAAAAATTAGGGTTTGCTATTAATTAAACAAGCATAAAGGACCTTAACCAATGTCCTTCGAGCTGGGCTTCACTTACTCCTAAACCAAGAAGAAGAATCAGGCTCAGCAAACTGTGATATGTCTTTCCCAAGGGCTACTTGAGAGATAGTACAGTATCGCTGCAATCCTGTATAACTCTTGCACCGGTGTAACAATAGATCCCCCGGTGTAAGAGTACTTATGCCAGTGTAACTTGATGTACGCTGACGGACGCAGGATGGACACCGGTGTAACCCCTCTCGGACGCCTCACATGCGCAGTTCAGACGTGGAACGGACACCGGTGCAACTCCACGGGCGCTGGGGGCATTCTGGGGGCATTCAGACGCCCCTGGAATGCCCCCTGCGCTGGCGGAGTTACGCCAGCATCCATCCTGCATCTGAACTGTGCCTGCGCGGCATCCGAGGGGGGTTACGCTGGTGTCTGTCCTGTGTCCGTTGGTGTACGGCAAGTTACATTGGCATTAGTGCTCTTACACCGGGGGATCTACTGTTACACCGGTGCAAGAGTTACACAGGATTGCACCCTATGTAGTTTATAAGGTTATAGTCAGTGGCGTTGCTGTAGGTGGGGCGGAACGCTAAGTTCCACACCGCTCTGAACCCTTGTTACGCACCGGCACGAGGCGGCCCCACCCCCTCGCCTTTGGAGCCATTCAGTGGGACGAAGGCAACGCACCTTCGCCCCACTGAATGGCTCCGAAGGTGAGGGGGTGGGGCCGCCTTGTGCCGGTGCATAACAAGGGTTCAGAGCGATGTGGAACTTACAGCCCATTCCAACCCAACTCCTCTCCAAGTCAGGCATAAGTGTGGCCTAAGTGCAGCCTAAGTTAGGCAGAAGTTATGCCTGAGGTAGGTCAGAGTTATGCCTGAGTTAGGCAGGCTGCAGTTTCTGTGGCCCAGCACCACCCCAGGATCCAGGCAACACTTACCTCCCAGGCAGGCAGGCTCTTCTCCAGGCTCCGTGTCTGGCTCAGGCATGTGCAGGCCTCTGTCTGCATGTGTCAGCGTCTATCCATGGCAGCTGCCGCAGGGTCTGTCGCAGCCCGGTCGCAAAGGGGCTGACCGCAGGCATGGGGGTTGCGCCAGTCATGTGGTGGGTGCAGGGCAGGTGACAGGTGAGCGAGGTGCCTGAGCCCAGCCACCACAGGGCACCCTGTGCATCAGCCACCTGCTGCAGGGGAGAGTGGCCGTCCCCTCCTTCCTGCAGAAGGCGATGCCACCCCCAAGCCACGATGAGGCTGCACTGGGGGGTGAGCAGGGGAGGGAAGGGGAGGGGGGGTGGGAACGTCACACACAAGGGGGGTCTCATGAGGACTGGAACTGCCTCTGACATGACTCGCCCGTGCGCTGCCTGAAGCCCTGGGCCTCCAAGCCCGGGGCAATGCCCACAAAGAAGGCATCCCGGCGTGCGTTCTGCTCTGTGCCCCGGCCAAGACCGAGAGATGCATTGGGCTTGTCTGCTGCGAGTGTGAAGGGCTCACACAGCTCATCACACCCCCAGATGGGGCGACGACGGCGCCTCGCGGCAGGCGCTCTGGCAGGGTGGGGGGTGGCCAGCAGCCATCATCAGGAAGTGAGGGGGAGGCAGACACACAGTGGGTGCTGGGGAGGGGCACGGGTGGGTCAGAGACCGACAGACAGACAACAAGGCTGGTGGGAGACAGATTCCGAGAGAGGGGTCTGCAGAGACCGATAGGGCCACAGGGGGCGCTCCGCAGATGAAGGTGATGCATAAACAGGCACCTCTTATGCAGACAGACTTTCGACGGAGGCGCCTGCATTACGGGCAGACCTTCGACGGAAGCGCCTTCATTACGGGTGGACCTTCGACGGAGGCACCTGCATTACGGGCAGACCTTCGACGGAAGCACCTGCATTACGGGCGGACGCCCTGGCTGTCACTGTTTGCCTGCCTGAGAGGCCCCCCCGACTCCCCCCTCCCCTCTGTGCCATGGGGGTCTGGCAGCGTCCCTGCTGGGTTCTCCCAGGGAAGGCCGTGGCAGTCCCTGGATGGGACTCATGTAGGGGCTTCAGTGCTGGGGGCTGTCTGTGTGTGTGGGGCAATGCTTGTGTAAACACTGGGCACATATGTTTCACTGGGGCTCTGCCCGAGGGGCATCTTTATTGTTCTGGAACGTTAGCAGAGATGGCCAGGTGAGGCTGCCAGGGGTAGTCACAGCAGCCAATCTGAAAGCAGCAGCAGCAGCAGCCCTGCCCCATGGACCTGGAGATGCAGGCTCTTCCCCTGTGGAACCACAGCCTGCTCCATAGAAAGGGGAGGGACAGCAAGAACAACAACCAGGGAGATGGAGCAGCAGCGCCTGCAGCTGAGGAGGGTCGCAGGGCTGGCTCCCTGACCTCTGGCAGCATCGAGGCAGAGGACCGTGGGGCAACCAGACTGCAGGCCCAGGGGTGCTCCCAGGAAGGTAGGTGGTAGTGGATGTTCCTGGGGAGACAAAAAACAAGGGGATGTTACAGGGCAGCTGGTGTGTGGTAGCAGTCACCCTTGACGACAAGCCAGTGTGTAGGTTGCAAAAGCCTGCAGGGAGAGAAATAAAACACAGCTGATAGGTGTGACACACATAGCATGGTCTGAGCTGCTTACCTGGGTGTAAGGCGAGCATGATCCTGTAAGGGAAAAGGGTCAAAGAGAGAGACAACAACACAACTTGGGCGTCACTACCATGGCAAACCTAGCAATACTGACCTGTCAGTAGACCCTGTGGAGAAAAGGGGGGGGGGGGAACAGCTGGTGTCTACATAAGGCTAACAGTTCCACACTTGTGGCATTGTCTGCTCACATGACTACAGGCAGCAATCAGACACAACAGTGGTAAAGAGGCATGTATCCTATATATCATAGCAGGCAGCTATGAGACAACACATTGGTAGAGAGGCATGTCATGGCAGGCTATGCAGGCAGCTATGTGACAAGGAATTGGTAGAGAGGCATATCATGGCAGGCTATGCAGACAGCTATGAGACAACACATTGGTAAAGAGGCATGTCATGGCAGGCTAGGCAGACAGCTATGAGACAACACATTGGTAAAGAGGCATGTATCCTTCCTATATTTCTAAATGCAAAGAGGCAGCAGTCAGACCACATGTCAGCACAAACCCTGCTCTTACCTGCTGGTGTTGTTGCCTGTGGGGGGGGGGGAAGAGGGGCTGGGAGAAAGACATGGGTTAGCAAACACTTGCATGGAGGCAGCTGCCCAGGCACAGCTGTAAACAGGTTGGCCACAGCCAGAACAGCCCTCTCTGCCCTAGAGGGAGGCAGAGAGGAGAAGAGAGAAGTGGGGTGTTTGTGAATTTTGCCCTCCACTGACAATGTCCCACTTTGTGGCTGTGGGGGACAGAACCACGTGCTCAGAGAGAGAGAGAGTGACTGGAGGTCTGGGGCTGGGCTTTTGTGGGAATGAGGCTGGGTGGGGCTGGGTGCTGATAGGCTCCCTATCTTAGGCATAACTCTGTCGGTTTCCAGACCTAGCAGGCCCAACTCCGTCCTAACTCTGACCTAACTCAGGTCAGGGTGTTAGAAATTTTCAGGAGAGGGCTGGCTTGGGTAAGGTAAAATGGCTCCTATGGGTCTCCTCGAATTTGGGTCCACCTTTTTGGTCGACCTAAATTTTGTGTCAGCATTTGTATTGGAGGGGGCGTGTCTGTGCTTGCCAGGGTCTGGAATCCAACGTTAATTGGTTGCCGCTCCCGTTACACCCACGGTCCGCCCATGTTCCGCCCACTTTTAGGTCAACTTTAGGTCTGACTTGTGCTGCTTAGCCCTTGGGTTGGAATGGGCTGTTCTTAGTCAGTCGGTCGTAACTTCGCCCTAACTTCGCCCTAAATGGTTGCGTTCCAGACCTAACTTCTCCCTAAACAACTTAGGCTGACTTTAGGTCTGACTTGGGCTGCTTAGCCCTTGGGTTGGAATGGGCTGTTAGTGTTCTGCCCCAGCTACAGCGACGTCACTGGCTATAGTCCTATGCTAAGGGTAGTCAACCTTCCACCATTAGGACCTCTGTGTTCTTAAGAGCTGTGTAGAAGACAGAATCTTGGCAGCTGCAACTGCTTTTGGTGCTGCTAAAGCAGCTGCACTTGCTGAAATGCCCTCATCTATACAACCATCAGAGGGCCAGGAACATGCATGTTGAAAGGATGACTACCCCTGTCCTATGCAAATTTGCCAAATTTGGAGGCAAGTGGGCAGACAGAGGTGGGTGTCCTTCATTAGTCTCTAGAAACCAACATGGAAACCATGTACTGGAAACCAACACCTGTACCTGGTTAGCAGGTGTTAAATTTATTGACTACAGAAGTGCATCTGTTATAAACTTGGTTTTGCAACACCCTACGCACACCAGAGAAAGGGTTAACCTAACTCTTGCTAGTGTGTTAGTTTACTGCATGCAGGAAAATAGGGGAGAGGGTTAGTGGAAGACAATTCAAAAGTTCACCTGCATTCTGAAGTGATCAGGCTATATTTCTATACAGTAAAACCTTGGATTGAGAGTAACTTAGTTTGAGAGTGTTTTGCATAACAAGCAAAATTTTTTAATAAATTTTAACTTGATTAACAAGCGATGTCTTGCATTACAAGTAGGTTTTGGAGCCCGAGGAGCAGCTGCTCCGGGCGTGGGGCGCTACGCTCAGGCTCCACCACTGAACAGCTGTCTTCTCACGCCGCCCTCACGATCATGCATAGAAGGAAAGGCGCGTGTAGGCAGCCCTGTGAGGAAAGGCGCTGGTGAGGCCCATTACGCCTCTGCGAGTAGTCTCTCTCGCTGCGGGATTGTGGGTAATTGTCTCCCAGTCTCAGTCCAGTGAGCCAACAGATAGTAGTGATCCTGTTAGTGATAGACTTCCTACACAATAACGTCCTACACAATAACGTTCGTGATAGACGTCCTACACTCCTCCTTCTCTCTCTCGTCTCCCTCACACCAGCCATGATTCTTTTCAAAGGTAAAGTGCAGGTTAATTTGTTTTATTTTGACTTTATACTGTACAGTATTTTGTATTACTGTAATCATTTTTATATGATTAAATGGTTGTGGAACGAATCATCTGAGTTTCCCTTATTTCTTATGGGGAAATTCGCTTTGATATATGAGTTCTTTGGATTACAAGCACGCTTCCGGAACGAATTATGCTCGCAATCCAAGGTTTTACTGTAGTTTATCATCTATTTTGTGTAGAACAACTCTGAGATCTTCTTGAGGCCGGTCATTTGCCGGATTCACAGCACAATCCTATCCAACTTACACCACTGATGTAACCAGCGGGGGAGGGCAGGGTTTGGATGGGAGGGGAGATTTAAATTCCCTTTGGAGGCCTCCCGTTCTCGCTGCACCGCTGGTTACACCGGTGGTGTAAGTTGGATAGGATTGCGCTGTCAGTCATGTTATGTATGGGAAATGAATGCATTTATGATTATTTATTTATTTATTTATAGAATTTCTACCCGCCTTTCTCCCACAAGGGCAACCAAGGCGGCTAGTGTATATACGATTATATATAAGGCACTCAATTCATTCGTAATGGACATGATCTGTCATGATGCAAGCCCATCATCACTGAGCATCCGTGGTTAGGAAGAATAGCTCCCTTTATGAAAGTTTTAATACATTTTTCGTATATCTTTTATATCTAAAATCCCTTGAATGAAATAAAAAAACTCACTATCAGCGCAATCCTGTGTATCTATCAGTGCACCGGTGTAACAGTAGATGCACCGGTGTAGGTGCACTTATGCCAGTGTAATTGCACTTACACCGGTGCATCTGCTGTTACACCGGTGCAAGGTTACACAGGATTGCGCTGTACCAGTCCTGTAACCAGCTTTTGGTGCCTGTCATGCTGAGGGAATAATTTTGACAGGCGCCAACGGCTGGTCACAGGGCTGATAGTGAGTTTTTATTTTATTCAGTCAGGGTATTGTTCCGTTTATGCTTTTGCTCCTCCATAACAGATTTCTAGACCCTTTTAATCCAGTTGAACTGAACTTCAGTTTACTCTCTCTCCAGCTCCCCCACCATCCATAAACTCACTTGAACTTGATAGAGTTTACAGTGAAAATGTTTCCAAGGAAACACAGACAACATTCCAGAAAACAGACTTACGGTCAACGACATTTTTTAGAGTAAACCTAACTTTGTTAACTAAAGAGGGGGGAATGAGTCTGGAGTTGATTCCTGCTTCCCTCACAGAAAAAAAAATCAGGTTGCCAGTGCATGCAAAAGTGTTGAATGACTGCATGTTGCATAGTGGCTGTGTGTGAGGTAGTTAAGAAGAGAAAAACACAAGCGGGATCAGACTAGAGTCCACATTCTGTCTTTAACAGTGACCCAGGAAGTTCACAAGCAGTCCATGCTTTTGCAGCATGCTGCTGGTCTTCCCCTGTTATTTGCCTCTCTGGTAATCATCAGTGATGATCTGCTAGCCCTGAGCAAAGGGCTTCTTCCAGATGCCACAACCAACAGCCTTTGATGATGATGATGATGATAATTATTATTATTCCAGTATTTATATACCGCCTTTCTTGACATTGGATTTCTCCTTCGACTTTAATTCAAGGTGGTTTACAATAGGCAGGCAATTCTAAACCAAACGGTTTTTACAATACAATTAATGTCCTAATCTTTCGTAGGACACTTCTTTCCTCCAGGTGTTTCCTTTCACGGTCTGGCCTCTCTCTGGCATTCCCCTCATATGCATTGACTGATAGACCTACTTTTAATGAATACTGTACATCTAATTTGTTTGCTTTCTATTGCATGTAATTTGTTTGCTTTCTAATGTATTCATAATCATTTACAACTTGTTAAATGGAATGAAGCTACACTAAAAACAATGCACAGATTTCCTTCCCAGAATGTCTAATCAGTTAATGTAGTATGGAAACTTTCATGGCTTGGTACAATTTGTAATGAAGCAGGCATTATGGGTTTTCTAGCCATGTTTATTATTTGAGAAATAAAACTAAAATCGTACTGTCTTCTTAAGAGATTTCTCTCACACACACACTCTGGAGATGTGCGTAGAGGCGAAGATGAGTCTTTATTTCTCCTACCAACGTTTCATCCCACACGAGGGACCTTGTCAAGGTAATTCAGCATAACACTAAATCTGGAGGCTATTTCAATCTCCCAAAGGAAACCTGCAAGTCTTCTGAATAGACAGCAAGAGCTGTCATTTGCCAATAAAATCTGGCTACCTATCCTGAAAAGAGCATATTTGCAGCCTAGGAGGAATAGAGCAGAGGTTGATGATTCCGTTGTCAGTTGCCATGGCTTTTACTGGTATATGCTAGCAAGAGCTCCATGTTCTCAGTGTCATCCAGCAGTGTTATGCTGAATTACCTTGACAAGGTCCCTCGTGTGGGATGAAACGTTGGTAGGAGAAATAAAGACTCATCTTCGCCTCTACGCACATCTCCAGAGTGTGTGTGTGAGAGAAATCTCTTAAGAAGACAGTACGATTTTAGTTTTATTTCTCAAATAATAAACATGGCTAGAAAACCCATAATGCCTGCTTCATTACTAATCAGTTAATGACAAAATATAGCTTTCTCATTCCAGGTTCACGTGAACACTTATGGCTTACCAAAACAATCTTCTTTTGGTAAAAGACAAGGGGGGTGGGGGGAGGATTATTAACCTATTTTAATCTGCAGGCACCTTTGCCCAATATAGCAATAGCAATTCTGCTGCTTGCTGCTGCATTCAAACTACATATTTTCCCCCACTCACTCACCTCCTGTGCTGCCATTGATATGGTGATTGCTGTTTGTACTGTGGTTGTGTGCCTGTCATAATAACCACTTCTTTGGTAGTGTTCCTGACACCATTTTTTTTAAAAAAAACCTTTTTTATTTTTTGCTAGATGAGCACTGCCCCACTTCACCATGGGAGTTCTGCATTCCAGCTGTTATTCAGTAACAGGGCATGTGATGCTTTGCATGCAGAAGGCCCTAGATTCCATCTCTGATATCTCCAGGTAGGGTTGGGAAAGACTCCCAACTGAAACCAGTCTGTTTTGACAGTACAGCAGCACTGATATAGATGGATCAATGGCCTGACTAAGTATAAGGCAGCTTCCTATTACCGTATTTACAGCCCATTCCAACCCAACTCCTCCGCAAGTCTGGCATAAGAGTGGCCTAAGTTCAGCATAAGTTAGGCGTAAGTTATGTCTGAGTTATGTCAGAGTTATGCCTGAGTTAGGCAGGCTGCAGTTTCAGTGGCCCAGCACCACCCCAGGATCCAGGCAACACTTACCTCCCAGGCAGGCAGGCTCTCCAGGCTCCATGTCTGCCTCGGGCATGTGCAGGCCTCTGTCTGCATGTGTCAGCGTCCATCCATGGCAGCTGCCATAGGGTCTGTCGCAGCCCGGTCGCAAAGGGGCCAGCCGCAGGCATGGGGGAAGAGACAGTCATGTGGCAGGCGCAGGGCAGGTGACAGGTGAGCGAGGTTCCTGAGCCCAGCCGCCACAGGGCACCCTGTGCATTAGACACCTGCTGCAGGGGAGAGTGGCCGTCCCCTCCCTCCTGCAGAAGGCAATGCCACCCCCAAGCCACGTTGAGGCCGCACGTGGGGGTCATGGGGGGTGAGCGGGGGAGGGAAGGGAAGGAGGGGGTGGGAACGTCACACACAAGGGGGGGGTCTCATGAGGTCTGGAACCACCTCAGACATGACTCACCCGTGCGCTGCCTGAAGCCCTGGGCTTCCAGGGCCGTGGCAATGCCACAAAGATGGCATCCCGGCGTGCTTTCTGCTCTGTGCCCCGGCCATGACCGAGAGATGCCGTGGGCTTGTCTGCTATGAGCGGGAAGGGCTCACGCAGCTCATCACGCCCCCAGATGGGGCAGCGACGGTGCCTCGCGGCAGGCGCTCTGGCAGGGTGGGGGTGGCCAGCTTCCATCACCAGGGAGTGGGAGGGGAGGCAGGCAAACAGTGGGTGCTGGGGAGGGGCACGTGTGGGTCTGAAACAGACAGACAGACAACAAGGCTGGTGGGCGAGAGATGCAGGGAGAGGGGTCTGCAGAGACCGATAGGGACACAGGGGGCGCTCCGCAGATGAAGGCGATGCAGAAACAGGCACCTCTTATGCAGACGGACTTTGGGCGGAAGCCACACAGAAACAGGCAGACCATGGGCGGAAGGGACTTCGTGACGGGCGGACACCCTGGCGGGTGAGATCCCCGGTTGCCGAGAAGCCACTACACAGACGCAGCGGCCACAAGCAACCCCGTTATGGGCTCCGTGGAGCCTGTCACTGTTTGCCTGCCTGAGAGGCCCCCCCACTCCCCCCTGTGCCATGGGGGTCTGGCAGCCCCCCAGCTGTGTTCGCCCTGGGAAGCAAGTGGCAGTCCCTGGAAGGGATGCTTGTGTAACTCTGGGCACATATTTTTCAAGGGGGCTCTGCCCGAGGGGCGTCTTTATTGTTCTGGAACGTTAGCTGAGATGGCCAGGCAAGGCTGCCAGGGGTAGTCACAGCAGCCAATCAGAAAGCAGCAGCAGCAGCACACGTGCCCCATGGACCTGGAGACGCAGGCTCTTCCCCTGTGGAACCACAGCCTGCTACATAGAAAGGAGAGGGACAGCAAGTAGGACAGCCAGGGAGGTGGAGCAGCAGCAGCACTGGCAGCTGAGGAGGGTTGCAGGGCTGGCTCCCTGACCTCTGGCAGCATCGAGGCAGATGACAGTGGGGGAACCAGACTGCGGGCCCAGGGGTGCTCCCAGGAAGGTAGGTGGTAGTGGATGTTCCTGGGGAGAAAAAAACAAGGGGGGTTTCCATGGCAGCTGCTGTGTGGTAGCAATCACCATTGAAGACAAGCCAGTGTGTCGGTTGCAAAAGCCTGCAGGGAGAGAAATAAAACACAGCTGATAGGTGTGACACACATAGCATGGTCTGAGCTGCTTACCTGGGTGTAAGGCGAGCATGATCCTGTAAGGGAAACGGGTCAAAGAGAGGGAAAACAACACATATATTGGGTCACAACCATGGCAATCCTAGCAATACTGACCTGTCAGTTGACCCTGTGGAGAAAAAAAGGGGGGGGGGAACAGCTGATGTCTACAGAAGGTTAACAGCACCACACTCGTGGAGTTGTATGCTCACATGACAACAGGCAGCAATCTGACACAACAGTGGTAAAGCGGCATGTATCCTATATATCATAGCAGGCATTGCAGGCATTGGTAAAGAGGCATTTCAGAGAAGGCATTGCAGGCAGACATGAGAGGGCACATTGGTAAAGAGGCATATCATGACAGGCTATGCAGGCAGGTATGAGACAACACATTGGTAAAGAGGCATATCATGGCAGGCTATGCAGGCAGCTATGAGACAACACATTGGTAAAGCGTCATGTATCCTACCTATATTTCTATATGCAAAGAGGCAGAAGTCAGAACACATGTCAGCACGAACCCTGCACTTACCTGCTGGTGTTGTTGCCTATGGGGTGAGGGGAGAGGCTGGGAGAAAGACATGGGTTAGCAAATGGTAGCATGGAGGCAGCTGCCCAGGCACAGCTGTAAACAGTTTGGCCACAGCCAGAACAGCCCTCTCTGCCCTTGAGGGGGGCAGAGAGGAGAGAGGTGAAGAGAAGAGAGAAGTGGGGTGTTTGTGAATTTTGCCCTCCACCAACAAAGTCCCACTTTGTGGCTGTGGGGGACAGAACCCCACACCACGTGCTCAGAGAGAGAGAGAGAGAGAGAGAGACTGGGGGCCTGGGGCTGGGCTTTTGTGGGAAAGGGGCTGGGTGGGGCTGGGTGCTGATAGGCTCCCTATCTGTGGCCTAACTCTGTCCGTTTCCAGACCTAGCAGGCACAACTTCGTCCTAACTCTGACCTAACTCAGGAGTAGGGTGTTAGAACTTTTCAGGAGAGGGCTGGAGTGGGTAAGGTAAAATGGCTCCTATGGCTCGAATTTGTGTCCACCTTTTTGGTTGACCTAAAATTTGTGTCAGCATTTGTGTTGGAGGGGCGTGTCTGTGCTTGCCAGCTTGCCAGCTCCAACATTAATTGGTTGCCGCCCCCGTTACACCCACGGTCTGCCCATGGTCCGCCCACTTTTAGGTTGACTTTAGGTCTAAGTTGTGTTGCTTAGCCCTTGGGTTGGAATGGGCTGTTCTTAGTCCGTCAGTCGTAACTTCGACCTAACTTTGACCTAACTTTTCCCTAAATGGTCGCGTTCCAGACCTAAAGTCGCCCTAAACGACTTAGGCTGACTTTAGGTCTGACTTGTGCTGCTTAGCCCTTGGGTTGGAATGGGCTGTTATTGGCGTATAAGAAGCACTTTTTTGCCTAAATTTGTGACCCAAAATAGTAGGGTGCGTCTTATACGCCAATACTAAAAAAATCCCTCCCCCCCCCGCCTGTTTTAAAGCATTTTCGGGCTTACCGCATTTTTCCGGAGCCAGAGAGCTCCCTTGTGCTTTCTTCCCTAACTAATCTATCCGATCTACAGCTGTTTGTTGGGTTTAATTTATGCACGTGCATGAGTTGAGCTTCTCAGCAGCCAGCAGAGGGCGCTGTGCTCCTCAGTTCAGTTCAGCTGAGCTGCAGAGGGCGTGGTCTTCCCAGCTCTCCTCGGAATGCAGCTTGGGTAAGCTTCTGAACTGGGCCTAGTTGGGGAGGCTTTGGAAACTGTGATAGGTGGGGTGGGGTAAGAGTTGAGTCTGGGTTTTTTTTTGTACTTTTATGTTTACTTTGGAAACTGTGCATGGGTGGGGGAAAAGAGTTGAGTCTGGGGGTTTTTGTACTTGGAATTTATGTTTACTTTGGAAACTGTGCATGGGTGGGTTGGGGAAAAAAGAGTTGAGTCTGGGGGTTTTGTATTTGGGGTAAATGTTTTTTACTTTGGAAACTGTGCATGGGTGGGTTGGGGGGGAAAAAGAGTTGAGTCTGGGGTTTTTTTTGTACTTGCGATTTATGTTCTGGTGCATTTTGTTCATGTGTCTTATTGCTGTGTGTTTTAAAAGAGATCCTGGTATTTTTGTGCAATTTAGTAAATTAGCTAATTAAGCAGTCAAGCGGTAAGTGGCCAAGTGGCCCCAAAACACTTTAAAACTTTTTTTCTTGAAACCCAGGGCCAAAAGGAAGGTGTGTCTTATACGCTGGTGCGTTTTATACGCTGATAAATACCGTACTTCTTAAAATGTATTTACAGGGCCTCCATCTGGTCTCCCACCAAGACATTGACCAGACCTAGCCCTGCTTAGCTTCATAGCGCAATCCTGTGTAACTTTGCACTGGTGTAACAGTAGATGCACTGGTATAAGTGCACTTATGCCAGTGTAAGTGCACTTACACCGGTGCATCTGCTGTTACACCGGTGCAAAGTTACACAGGATTGCGCTGTCACTAAGGTAACTGTACCACATATATTCATAGTACTGCTTCTCAGCCAGCATTTTTAAGGGAGTTATGCTCTGCCATGTGGATCCATTGGCTTTTGCTGGGGTAGCTGGTGCAGTGGTCTTCTCCTAAGCTTCCTTTATAGCTATGTGACTCCCTACATTTGAAGGAGAGGGGACAGGAGGACTTACTGTATATACGTACTGTATATACGTACTGTATATTGAATAGATTTTTCCCCTAGCTTTAATAAGAACAAAAAAGAGGAGAGAACAACAGCATGGCTAATTAATCACAGCAAGGCTGCTCCACTAGCACCACCTCATCTGGATAAAGTCTCACGTGCATGTCCCACTTGCGTGAATTATTCACGGTGAATATTATGCTATGGGGAAAAATACAACTAGTGTATACACTGCATTTCTGCACCATCATCTGGATAAGACTTGACAGGGTTAAGAAGGAATCCCTAGATTGGGAGCAAGAAGGAGTAACAAGGTGAGAGTTACTGGATCAGATTAACACAGCCTTAAATGCAGTTCCATATCGTATGCAATACACAACCACCAGGGCTTCTCAGTTTGGGATGTATTTCCTTACAGACATCAACGCCACTTGGACATGCGCAATTGCAGCAGGCACAGCTAAGTATTTTAAAGATATGTCTAGCAAACTCAGTAGACTGTGGAATGTACGTCCAGAGGGTCATGCTTCAAGATGATCCACAGTAACACCTTGCATATATACCCAGTGCAACAAAAATTAGGATTCTAGTCAGCTCAGAACTGCAGACCAGGTCATATATTACTTGCAGACACTGGGTTATTAAAACATTCAAGCTATTTTTTTCACCAACCAGTGAATGAAGTAATTCCTTAATACAATTACCTCTGTATAATTGAAAGTTAAATCAAGGATGACTGTATGATTTGAATATTAATTTAAATAATTTCATCTTTATTACACTATTTCGTTAGTACACTGTACTGTCGGATTGGTTATTCATTTTCCAGTTGATTTTGATTTGTATGTGCACAGTTAAACAAAGGAAGACATACGAAGCCCCTTCCAATCTTCTAGAGGGTCAATGACAACCTTTTTAATTACCTGGGCCATAGTTCACAAATGACTTCTTCATACCCATCCAGTCAGTGGCATCAGTCTGTGTAATACGGTAAGTAAAATTTGTAACTTGTGAACTGCAACCTTATGTGGAGCAGATACGGAAAGAACATCTTTACAATACATGCACCAAATTTTGGAACTCTAGACAGCTGGGCTCCATCTCCTAATCAGTGTGACATGGCCTTGTGGCTTCTTTTCCAAATGCATCTCCTGAAATCAGCAAGTGGGGAGAGATAGGACACTGGTGTCAAGCAGAAAGGAGGAAAGCCTGACTTCAGCTCCCCCACTTGCCCAAGTGGAGATTGGTGCTATCATAACAACAAATTTTTGCACATGCAGATACGTGTGCGTGCGTGCGTGCGTGCATGCATGTATGGGTGGGTGTGGGATCACCAAATTTACCCTTTATGATCACTGCCATGAGATTTCGCTTTGAGCCAGTGCCAGCAGCAGGTTGTTGGGGGCCCTGAGGCAAAGCCCTGAACTGAGTGTCCCCATGGCACCCCCACCCGTCCCCAATGGTTCACTGAGCACTACCACTGCTAGCATTACTGAGGGCTCAGGGGTCAGCCTGACACCATCGTACCTTGGAGGCTGAGGTTCAGATTATGGGGAAGGCCAACAGTTCTCAAAATGTTGGAAGGTATTTTCTTAAGCATTGTTTCAACCAAAATTCTACCATTGTAATTGTTCTAGAATCAGGACTGCCTTTTACAGACACACTAGGATTTTGGATTATTGTGGATTATTCAAAATAAAAATAAAAACCAACAACTGCTATCTATAGAGCGAGCGTTCACCTGCTATTAAACATGTGGCCAGTTTAATTGAAAGGAATCCATGCTCCCCAACACCAGAAGGTGAGAGCTGGAACTGGGGCACCCAGGATGCTGGCAAACTCCTTCCCTCCCACAAGAATAATGTTTATGCTTCCAATTAGGAAAAAGTGCTCCATCCAGTTGAAATCAGTAGACTTGTGCACTCCTTTTCAGTTCCAATAGAAATGGATACCAATGAGCCCTTTTGGGGCCCATTTTCATTTGTTCTGAAATGAACACACCACAGAATGAATGGAACAAATAGGGGTTCCATGTTTGGAATCCCTGTTAGTTGTCATTCATTTTCAGGTTTTTTTAATTAAAGAAACAATTTTTATTACTTGTAACAAGTTGCTCCCAGATGGGGATCCACCACGCAGCTGTGTCCTTGCTATGTGTGTCCACATTAATAACCCACATGCCCTGGAACACAATGCTCAAAACAAGAGAATGTGGGTAAAAATATGCCACTATCATAATAACATTGTGCCAACCAAATGAAAAAAAAAACGAAAAAAAACATCATTTCTTGCACACACCTAGAAATCAGTGATCCTTCAAGTTTTATCTTTTCTTCTTGTCTGAAGAATTAAGTGGATACAGAGCAATGGTGTTCCCTCCTGGCATGCAATAGCCTAGCAGCCAAATCCTAACCAACTTTCCAGTGCCGATGCAGCCCTGAGATAAGGTAACAAATATTCCCTTACCTTGAGGGGTCCTCCGTGACTGTCCACCCCCACAGACTGCAGCATGCGCCTTGTTAGCATGGCTGCTTTGGCGCTAGAAAGTTGGACAGGATTGAGCTGTCAAGGTAGATTAAGCAACCAGCTGTCTGCCCCACAAAGACCAAATGGCATTTTTGTTTATGCTGGGACCATATACACTTGCTGCAGTCTTTCCAAGCTTTTCTCTGGTTACAATAACCACCACCCTGATTCCTCTGCAATCCCCTGAGAATGTTTGGAACTGTTTTCATCACAGTATTTCTGTCCAGCAACTGAAGAGTCCCAAGAAGCTGCTTCAAAGTCTTGCTCTGATAGGGCGTGATGAATATGAGACTACCAGGGAGTGACAACCACTGTGAGGGTGACAGACCACTGTTCATGTGGTTTACCATAGGTGGCAGAATTGAGGAGAAACCCCATGGAAAATAAGGCACATTGACAAGTCTTGCTTTCAGGTCATCAGAAGAACAGTAGCCTTAAGCCTGTGCTATATAACATGAGGAAGTATGTCTGTACTGTAAATCCCATGAACCATCATATATTAAAAGGGTACAACACAGGAAGTAAACAGTTAACATTTTCCATTACAAAATCCTAGTAGCCTGGGTTTTTAGCACAGTCCAACGGATTTTCACACTTCCCAATTTCGCGTGGCTCATATCCTATCAGTTTTGCAAGAGTCTCAGTTCCTTTTATTCAAGTTCCTTACTTTCATGTTTACATGTTTTCAATCTGATGCCTTAACTCTGCCCATGTGTTTTTGAGAATCAATTTATCTGTATTTTTAAAGTGTCAGATTCACATGACAATGACATTTTCCCACTTGATATACACTGGCTCCCCCAGTTATGGACATCCCCAAGTTATGGATGGCTGCGTTGGTGCTTTTGCTCAGGCGCAGTCCATCGTTTTGTGGTGCTTTTGCGCAGCCTTGATAATGCTGGGTTGGCAAGCTGAGTGTTTCAAGATATGTACGTCTCAACTTTTATATAGACGTCTGGAACCAAGCTGGTTTGTGTGCAGGGGACTTAGGCCCCAATCCTATCCCCGCCACCAGTGCTGATGCAGCTGCGTCAAAAAGGAGAGCACTGCATCCAATGGTAGGGGGCTACCTGAGGGCAAACGCGAGGTAAATAAAACATATTTTACTTACCTCCGTGTAAGCCCTGGGGCCGCTTATGGGTCTCCTCAGACATACACCACCTTTTTTGGTGGCATATGATATGTCCAAAGAAGGAAAACAGGTGGCGAGGTTTTAAAAAGAGGAAATATGATCTGGTGTGTCCCATTGCCACCAGATCCACCCCCTCTTGCCTCCTCCCTGCCCCCCCCAGTTTCTCCCTTATAACACCCTGATTCTCTCCCTCCACACCCACAATCCGCCCCTGCCACTGACTTCTTGGCACCAGAGGTGCCAGGAAGGCTGCTGCCTCATGGCCAGGACTACTCACCATTTCTGGCAACGGTCTGGCAGTGCGTTGTAGAGTGATGCATTTTGCGATGTCGTACGTCAGGTTGCTCTGCTGGAATGCAAGTTCCAGCAGCACAGCCCAACCATAAGGGTTGGTCTGTTAGTGTATATACCCCATACGAAATGAGAAGCATTATTGTGCCCCGGCATATGCGGTCAGATAAGATACAAATTCCTTTCCAGTCACTTTTTTAATCCACCACTATCCCACAGGCCTCACATTACCTCTACTGCTGTCAACACAAGTGATTTTTCTCTTTCCTTGCTACATCTGTCCATCAGGAATTGCTCTTTATGTACAGTACTGGCCTTTTTAGAAACTCATCTCAGGACACCCACCCCCACATGGCTGTATACATAATTATAATGTATCCTTTCCTGACAGAACATGTAAAATTTCTGTGTTTGCTGCCCCATTTCCCTGTCTCCTTCACACAGTACCACCTCTATTTTCAATAAAATGTTGATCCCTATAAAAATGCACCCAGAAATCAACACAAACAAACTTTATGGCCTCAATACCTTACCTAGCAGCAATTTCCGCTAAATCTAATTCATGCTATTTGTTTGTACCTGTGTGTATTATTGTTCTCAACTGAATCCTGTTTCGGACAGAAGTACATGTTACATGTAGTTTTAGAATTGTCTTTCCCCCAAAAGGCCCCTCTTTTATCATGAAAAGCAGTGCTGCTGCTGGGTGGCTTCAGATAAAGACGACTGGGGAGTTTCATCCTTTCCTTCTCAGCTCTTTGCTCAAAAGTGCCGAGGCTATGCTATGATCCTAAATTCTAATGAATGACCCTAAAACTATGCTGTTAGGATATACTAGAAGCTTAGTATTATTAAAAACGTAACTAGTTAAATTCTAGATTAGAACATCAGCCAGTTAATTGGCATTAATTAGTTACCTGCTGACAGCCACAAGGATCTCAATTGTAGCTTTTTGGAAAAGATCTGACAACCCCCCCCCCCAGGCCAGTTCAAGACCTCCTGGCACCAGGCTGTGGCAGTGTCCCAAATGCTACCTCCCCTTTCCTGGTCATATGCCATTTTCAGAGATGCTCTAGTACAAGGGTTCTCAACCCCATCCCGGCTGAATACCACCTCCGGTGCCACTCTCCTGCTGCGTACCACCAGAAGTGACGTGTTGATGACATCATCGCCAGTTACTTCTGGGTTTTCAGAGGCCAGAAAACCCAGGCAGGAGGCTCTGTGCGGGTGGGAGGACCCTTCTCAGCGTTCCCGAGAGGCTCGGCCAAAGGCAGGAGCCTCTCAGTAGCAAAAACGCACTGCATGCTTATCTTCTTAGCATGCTGATTTTAATCATTAAAGGCAAACTACACATTACACAAATGTGTAAGTAATGAAGCTCCAACAGCCACTTTTGTAAACAAGAACAGCTTGAGGGGGGGATGTTTTGTGTAGAGAATAGTGGGAGCAGGGAATGCTTAATCCGAAGGTGCCAAACATAAGGCCCGCAGGCTGGATATGACTCGTGGAAGCTCTTTAGTGTGCCCATGTGATGATTGGGCTCTCCCATATCTTGAAAACATGATCAAGCTTTGCATATTTTCTCTTTTGTCATTTTGCAGCTAATGAGTTCCTAGGTGAGAACAAAATCTTTATTTCTGATCCATCATTTGCTTAGTGATACCTCCAAAGCCACCAATGAAGGTAAAACGGGCACTTTTCATCTGCGGCAGCGCGGTCCTGGATGCACTGTTGACGTCACCGCGGGTCGCCATGCCCCTTAGGGTGTAGCGACTCTTTTGTTCCTAGCTGGGGCATCGCGACGCCCCAGTTTGGGAATCTCTGGACTAGACATAAGCCTCCGTTGAAAAGATCGCTCTTATTTCCTTGTCTGTACATCTCCCAAGCTCCTTTGCAACCAAACAGCCTTCCTATTGGTGCATGAGGCTGCCATCTTTTCTAGCTTCGAGCTCGCAGCTCAAATTGCTAGCGTGGCGAGCATGCTAGAACATGAAGAAAGAACACAAACTGAGCATGCTGGAAGGAGAAAAAAAACCAGCTCTCCAGTGCTCCTAGCGCTGGGAGGTGAAAAACAAACACAGTCTAAGTTCGACAGCCTTGGCTTAATCCTTTCCTCACCTGCCACTTTTGTACAATTCCTCCCTGCCAACCTGCCTTCTCCTATGTGGGTTCCAGTTGTTTGTTTCCCTTTGCACGTAACACGAGTGCGCTCCTAAACTGGCCTTTTTATGGCGTATGGGACAACCAAGGGACATCACCACCCAAAAGCATGTAGATTCTTGAAAACATTATCATATCATCAGTGAAAGTACTTTAATGTGAATCGTCTATTGGCTCTCAGCTATATATTCATCTATTAAAATTATTTCCATCCTGCCCTTCTGTTATGGTATATCCAAGATGGCTGTGATATGGTGTAGATTTTATGGCACAAAGTTAATGCAGAACTGCCCTAGCCCAAAGTGCCAGCATGACTTTAGACTTCTTCTCCATCTTCCTTAAAAACTGTTGATCCCATTGAAATCCATGGGAATGTTCTAATTTGTAAACACTAAAAACATTGTTTCATCCCAAGTTGTATCTTACTACTGCTCTAATTGCAGCACATGACTGACTATAAAGCTTACCAACTCCAACTGCTTTCATAACATACATTAAACTCCTGCTGATTTGAAGGGGATTTCACTGTTCTAAAAACGGCATGTTTGAGTCATACAGCATGCGAAAAATTCTGCTGTGGTTAAAGCAGAAGTGTTTAAACTCATCAATAATCATACATATTTTCTCCCGTTTTCTCATTACACTATTACATATTTAACTTCTAACATGGACAGTAAATTCTATTGGAATACTTTTTTATAGTTTCTATCTCTAAGCAAAAATTCTTGATCAGAATCTGTGGAAGCTGGGAAATGCTTGAAAAATAATTTATGAGAACATGACGACTTTTTAGAGTATGACATGGAACCAGAAGAGTATTAAATCACAGAGAAATTAATTATGTTCTCCACTCTTCTATATTAATAACTGGCGATGTGAATAAAGGCTTCTGCTTTAACTGGTGACATTCAATAGTTAAGTTCAACATTCCGTTTGAGAGTTTGTTTGCAACTTCGAAAGCTCCCTTGAAAACCGAAATATAGATTTGAAAATATCCGCATCCACATTCAGGGCACAAATCTACATTTCCAGTTCATCTTCTTCAGCCTTTCTCAAGAGGGCAGGCAGCGAGGCTTCTCGAAAAACTGTCCTTGACTAGCTGGGGGGTGGGGTTCATGATGCTACAGGGATGCGTTCATGATGTGAGAGAGTGAGACCGGGACGCTTGCCTGACGAAGAGGAAAGTTTTGGAAAACAGGCCTGGCACTGGAGGTTAACACCATGAGGGGCCAGCCCAGCCCCAACTCCAGTCCTGTGTCGCTCAGGTAGGTTTCCCTGAAGGCTGGAACCGGCCCTGTTGGGGAATTTTCTTGCACGATCTGCCCAGCACATCGAGTTGCCGCCGCCCCCGCTCCAGCTCCCTCCCCGCTGCCCGGCTGCGGATTCCGCGGCTCAGCACAGAGGGGCCGTCCTTCCTTCCTCCTCTACGAAACAGAGGCCAGTGAGCGGCTCGGGAGAAGGCGGAGCGAAGCAGGGGAGGCGGTTGCTCTTCCTCGTTTCCTGGCTGGGTAGCGCGTAGGGGCGAGCAGACGGGAAGCGAACTGCAGCAGCAGCAGCGCCCGGCAAGGGATTCCATCGCGGTGCCTGCGAACACATTGACCAGGGAGCTCAGCGCTGCCCCCCACCCTCAGCCAGCGAGCACCGTCGGCGTCACCACACCAATCACCATGGAGGTCGAGGTGCCACAGGTGAGACCCGGAAACCTCATACTGAGCAAGGAGGAGGAAGGTACTACCCCTCCCCCACTACGGCGGGGTGGGGGTGGGGCGCGACGCAGCCGCTTCCTTGCGACTTTTCTTCTTGTAACTTGGATTGGGGGCGGGGCGAAGACAGCAGGCCCCGCCCACCCACTGCCAGGGCAACTCGCCACTGTCTGTCTCGCTTCGTTCTAGTCCCGCCCTGCGCGGTGTGACGTAACGCACCCTGGCGCTCTGGTCTCAGCGGCGCCGCTGTCGGCCTTGGAGATCGGGACGGGAAGGGCTGAATCGCTGCTGACCCCGAGGGATAGCTGCCTGCCCAAGAGCATAATAATTGAACCTTAAAAAGCCCGTAACCTGTTTTTGAGAGCAATTAGTGGGAGGAACACACGAATTGATAACGGTAGTTAGGGTGGTGTGGTTCTGGTGTTGGGCTTAGCTTAGACCTCCATGTTCAAATTCCTGCTCGCTCAACCATTAAGATTCCTGGGTGGCCTTGGGCCAGTTACTATCTCTCAGCCTAACCTACCTCACAGGGTTATTGTGAGGATAGCTGAAGGGAAAGAACCATGTACACCACCCTGAGCTCCTTGGTAGAAGGGTGATATAAAAATGTGAAAACTAGACTAAAGACAAGTGTGCCTCAGGCCATGTGCAGAGCGCTGCTCCCCTTTAAATAGCCAAAATCTGTCCTACATGTTTGGGAATAGGAGGCAGGGTTTCTTGTATGGCTTCTACAAAGATTTGAGTGCTGGCTTTTATTTAGTTCTATCTTAATCCTCTGAGGATCTTTGGCAAAGAATGGTGGAATCAGAGGTAGGTTGAATACCCTGGCTCTGAACCCCTTGGGTGAAGTTGTAGCTGGTTTGGACTCAAAAATGTCTCCCGAGCGGCGAGCCCAAATCTGACAGGAATGTGCCCTGTGGGTTTCCATAACCAGACAAACTGCAGGCTGTCACTTCATGTTATGAGAGACAACAGCCGCTGTTCCTTTTTAGATTCCACGTGCCCTCTTCTATGTCTTATTTCCACACAGTGGGAACAAATGGTGCCATGGTGAGAAACAGCACTTTACTGTGGTCTTCATGAACACCAGGTGTGGTACTCTTGTGGCCTGGAGACGATTTCTTGGCACACCACAAACACTAGGGTGCAAAATTAAGAGCATAACAACAATCCCATGCCATCTCCTGATGTCTGTTTCATAATCCTACTCTTCATTTTCTGTTCTGATCTCTCAGGGATTGGCCCTACATACAGAAACGGTGATCATAATATAGTGACAGAATCAATTAAAATGGTGGTGTCTAAATAGGACTAACACTCCTTGTCTTCGTATCTGCATGTCTAAAGGTTGCCACTCTCATTTGCAATAAAGGAAGCTGAATAGTGAATGGGAAAAGGGGGCATATATCTTACATTTCTTGTGGTTTTGGAGCACTACTGCATGGGCAAAGACTGATCCCAGTTAATATTTCTGTATACAGTGAAAGTCAGTGCCAATGAAAACGGCACAAGTGAGCAAGCTTTCATCAAAACTCTTCACCAGGCTGTATGCTAAGTGAGGGGTGGTTGGAGGGGAGAGAGAAACAGATGTTGCTGGGCATGATGAAAATACCAGATCTGCAGTTTGTAATAGTTTATGATGGAGTGGAGGAAGGCTGCAACCCTATACACACTTGCATGGGAGTAAGTCATATTGAACTCAATGGGACTTACTTCTGAGTAGACATGCATAGGATTGTGCTCAAAGTGTTGTGCACACCGGAGCAGCCTCGAGAGAAAGGGACGTTCGTCCCCTTCCCCAGGTGCAAACTAGCCAGGGCCCTATGGGCCTCCTTGAATGTATGCCAGCTATGAAGCTGACGTACATCCGGGGTGGGGGAGTAAGGCCTACCAGGCCTGGTAACAGGCCTAGGAGCGTGCCACTGATATCCCTGCCCCCTCCCAGCTTGGGCTGGCCAATGGCCCCCTCCCTTCACTCCCCTTCCCGCCCTCCCCCTGCCTCTGCAGTGACCGGTGCAGGACTTACCTGTATCGGCAGGCACAGGGTCCAGAGGGTGGCAGAGTGAGTTTCTGGCCTCCGCGCTGGTGGCCCTTACTCCAGAGTCGTCGCAAATGTGTTTTACGGCATGTTTGCAATGGCGTAGACCAGGGGTTCTCAACCTGTGATACGAGTACCCCTAGGGGTATGCGGATCAATGGCAGGGGGTACACCAGAGCCTGCCCTTTATTAGCATCAATCAAGAGTAAATGATTAGAATTAAATCAGCATCAATTAGAATTAAATGCACTCCCCCTGTCTGTCTGTTTGTCACACACACCACACACATAGAGTTAAGTAAGGCATTTTTTAACATTTAAAATTGTTTTAGTACTTTTTATTTAATGATTAATTAGCTAATTAATTGATTGATTAATCCAATTAATTAGCAAATAATTAGCAGGGGGTACTTCAGAAAATTGGACCATGATAGGGGGTACCCAGGCCTCCAAAGGTTGAGAACCCCTAGCTTAGACGTTAGAGTGGACTGTGCTGTAAATTAAGTTAGGGTGGACTGTGCTGTAAATTAAGTTAGGCTGTGCTTGGTGCAAAAAATCTCAAGTGGGTTCAAAAAGAAAAGTTTTCTTCTTTGCTTCCAAGGAGGCACACCTAGAAACAATTTGATTATTTCAGCTTTGGAGAGCTTGAGTGTGGGTTTGTGTTCAGAAAAAAATGTTTGCACATTCCCAGTGGTTTGAGAATATTTGTAAAATTGCAGCTGTGAATAATGGCAGGAGTTCATAGCACTCAGCAATGGAGGATATTCATTCCAGTGGAGGACACACATTCTTTTTGGAGGTTGAAAGGTGGCAGTTGTCTGTCAGTGTTTCCCTCAAAGGGCCCTTTTTGTTCTTTAGCGTGCAAACTCTGGTGCTCTGAAAGCCAGAAAGAAGTTGGGAGTTGTGTAATAATTTATTTTTCCCCAGGGCTGCTTTGTTTTTGGAACTGGCCTCAGAGTATTATACAGTAGTTCTGGCAGTCAAGATAATGGTTACTGTGGGTAAGAGATTGTAGGATCTAACCTGTAATTATTTAAAATTAAGTTGTGTGTTAAAAATAAGATTTTCCTGTAAATTTTTGCCTCTCCTAACAGTGTAAGCCTTAGAATTAAATGTAAATGTAAGCCTTAGAATTATCTCCAAATGATGTTCCCCCCTCTACAAACACAGAAATCAAGGCTTTGTCAATATCTTGCGTTATCAGAAGAAAAAAGAACATTGAAAGTGAATGTAATTCCCCCCTTTTTTTGAAGACTGCATATTTTTTTCAAGTTCTTGATAGTTTGTGGTTTTTATTAATTAAAAAAAATCTATTTTCAGTATTAACATTTAGTTTGAAGTATTGTTCTTCAGTTGTGAAGGATTTCTTATTGGGATATATATAGTCATTTAGATCAGGGGTTCTCAACCCCTTCCCGGCTACTAGCGTCACTGGAGGTGGGGTGGAACACTACGTTCCGCACCGCGCTGACCTCCGTTACTCACCACCACGAGGCGGCCCAGCCCCCTCGCCTTCGAAGCCATTCAGTGAGGCGAAGGCAACATGCAGGAGACTCCCTGCGCATTGCCTTAGCCCTACTGAATGGCTCCGAAGGTGAGGGGCCGGGGCCGCCTTGTGCTGGTGAGTAACGGAGGTCAGCGTGGTGCAGAACTTAGCGTTCCCGACCAAGTACCACCTCCGGCACCACTCTCCTGCTGCGTACCACCGAAAGTGACTGACATCATCGTCAGTTACTTCTAGGCTTTCAGGTTTTCGGAGGCCGGAAAATGCAGGTAGGAGGCTCTGTGCGGGTGGGAGGGACCTTCTCAGCGTTCCTGAGAGGCTCGGCCAAAGGCAGGAGCCTCTCGGGAGAGAAAACACACTGCCAAAAGTGCCGTGTCAGAGCGGGGTTTCGGGAGTTCGGCAGTCCAAGTACCATCAGCAGTTGGCCAAAGTACCACTCGTGGTACTAGTACCACTGGTTGAGAACCCCTGATTTAGATCTTGTGGCAAACCTCTTACACTTTATTTGATTAGCATTAAGATTTTACCCTGACACATACAATCGTCCCTAGATGATGATTACAATTAGAACAATCCAAACAGATTTCCTCTATGTTTGTGAACAAAACCAAGAAAATCTTGCAGAGTAGTAGCCATGCTACAGGTTTATTGAGGTATAAGATTTATAAGCAATAGCCTACTACTTCATTCGATGCATTAAATGGACAGTGAACATGCTGGAAGTGATATATGCACATGGGTCTATTATGCACAGTGAGATTAGAAAATCCGTGTTCTAAAAGTATAGTCACTTGAAAATCCATAACCTACTGTGTGTGTGTGTGTGTGTGTGTGTGTGTGTATTTTATATATATATACACACACACACACACATGCGCCAAATATCACTTTTCTGAATGTAGTAACTACTCACACAAGTTTGATTTCTCTCGTTTTGTGACTAGCTTATCTCTCTGTGCATTTTATCATTTAATTTTATTAAATTCTCATTTAAGGGTGCAGTCCTATGCAGGGGTGGGCGTTGCCCCAGAACCCACAGCATCCTGATGCCAGCACTGAATGTACTGTAACAGAGCCCTAGTGGGCATTAAGAAAAAATAAAAATAAAAGCAGCCAGAGTGATTTGGAATGGAACAGCAGAAGTGTTTGGGTTTTTTCTACCCATTGCCCCTCTATTCCAAACTGGACTTCCACTGGCTTCCAAACATGTTTTCAAAAGTAAATCTGTGTATGGAACCCCACAGGGGGGGAAAGGAGCCAGTGTAGGAAAGGGTCACGAACCCCTTTCCCCTGCTGACTCTCTGCTCCAAATCTCCTCCCTTCTGTGCTGCTTTGCCATTAAAAAAACAAACCAGACAACGGGGCATTTGCATGCAATATGTAGGTAGGCCCTCAGTGGTGCACAGGTCTGAGCTGCAGTCAGTTGGCCTGCGTTATTAAACATTGATCTGCTGTATCTGTGAATTTCAGCCAAACTGAAAAGTAGACCACAGTTTAACAGCCTAGTTATTTTGGCCCCAATTACATTACATTTCATTCCAAAACCTTTTTTTTAAAAAAAAGTTTAAAATACTCTGAAAACCTAGAATGATTACATTTTAATACTTTTTTTCATGTTTGTGACAAACTAGCTCTGGAAAATATTTGACTCTGTACAGGAAAGTATCCTGCAAAGTACAAATTTTAGGTAGAAGTATAAACAAACATACAGTAAGATTAACGATCTCTGGAAACAGTTTCTCTGCTGCTAGTGCAACTGACCAATTTTGTAGCGGAGAAAAGTCAAGCAAAAGAAAACTATTGTGAAAACCTGATTTCAAGGTCCTGGTAGCCGAGAAATCGGATTGGCTCAACCTAATAGCTTTATTATATGTTTATTTTAAGAAGATAAGCAGTTTAATTGGCTAATAAGAGAGCTTAATGTAGAGAGAAATATATTGGGCTGTAAAATTGCACTCTGACACAGTTCAGGGTGCAAAGGTATTTGTTGTGTACTTTAGTCCTCTGGTATCCAGAGCCAGATTGCACCATCTCAATTTTAAAAAAAACACCCAAAAACTCTCCAGTACTCTTTCATAGTGCAGAGATGGGTAGTTTGATCCCGTGCAGACTTACCGTAGTTACACTGAAATAAATGGACTTTGTACTTTTCTCTCTCAAGGTTATGTTACTTGCTTCTTCCTTATGCAAGACTTCACTGTTTGTTTTTTTTACATTTGGATCAACACTGTATGTGTACTCTGAAGGAGAGGTATTTTAGAACCCCGGCTGAATAAGCTATCTTATAGCCAGTTGAAGGGGGGGGGGGGGGAGAGACACCTTCTGAAGCCCTAAATGTCTTGGTACTTCAACAATTGTCATCATTCATATGTGCGTACCCATGCTCTCTGGTCAACATCTGAGGCCCCATGCTGGGTGCCTTTGCCTTCTGAGATGTGGCCGACAACCACTAGAAGCAAGGTCTTCTCAGTAGTGGTGTTGACGTTGTGGAACTCCCTTCTCATGGAGGTCCATTTGGCCCCTACTTTGTACTCCTTCATATGTCAACAAAGGTTTGGCATTGGCAAAAAAGTTTGGATTGCTTTGATTTTTTTTTGGGGGGGGGAGGTGTTTATTATGTTTTCTGCTGCTATTTGTTTCATTGTTAATTTTAATGGCTTTCCTTAGTGTTTGCTTTTATTCATTTGTTTGTAAGGTGCTTTGGATTGTATAAATGCAGGCTATCAGTCTTTACAAATAAATGAATAAATAAAAATACTCTTGATGATGCATACATAGTTTTTCCCTTAATTGAAGTTACTTCTTGTCTTTTCTCTGCCCATTTTGATAGATATTTTGGTTACAAATTTGCTTAGACTTTGTAACTTATTGGGCCAACAAAAGCACTGAATGCTTTTTTAAAAAAGGACTGTATCTATTTTTCATAGTATGACTTCATTTTACAGTATTTGTTTATTTCACAGCTGTCAGTAAAGGAAATGTGAAATTAGAAGAAATTTTACATAATCTGCAATATAGAAATACAGAAAGAAAAAGATTTAATCACAAGAATTAAATTTCTGGCTTCTCTTTCTTCCTAAAAAATAAAAAAAATCCAGCTACATTATCTTAATACAGTATATGTGAAAATTCCAATTGCTGCCGTAACCAACCATCTTTTTTGTCTACATGACCTTTGATGCAGATATTCCCAATCTGAAATGGCCCATTACTTGTATAGAGGCAGATGATCTGCACACACTTTCCTTTGTTCTTGTGGATGTGCTTTGTTAATCGAAATGAGGGTTTCTTCAGTGTCAGGCATGCTGATTTTGTATGCTTGACTTCTGCAAGCTACATGAGGGCTATGCCTTACCTTAGTGGTGGCCAGCCTTTCACCATGAATGCTCCTGGCCCTTTAATGGTTGTCTAGGTGAGGGCATTTCAGCAGGTGCAGCTACTTTTGCAGCACCATCAGCACTGGCAGCTGCCAAGAGTCTGTCTTCTACACAACTCAAGAACGCAGAGGCCCTCAAGGTGGAAAGTTGGCCACCCCTGTCCTATGCCATTGACTGCTGCTAGTCCAAATGAGAAGCTGGGTTCTAGCAGCATCAGTGCGCGTATCACTGCCCAAAAGAATGACTGTTCTCAATACTCATGTATATAGACTTACCAGATCTCCAACCGTGACAGAGTGCTAGTCCTTTAGGAGAAGGAATGTGGGCAGGTGTAGCTTGTTAAACCTTGGAGCACAATCTTGGGCATGTCTACTCAGAAGCAAGCCCCATTTTGTTCAGTGGAGCTTGCTTCTGAGTAGACATGCCTAGGATTGTGCTCTAGGACTTAACAAGCTACACCTGCCCACATTCCTTCTCCTAAAGGTCTAGCACTCTGTCCCGGTTGGAGATCTGGTAAGCCTAGACTTACCAGATCCATACTGGGACACAGTGCTAGACCTTTAGGAGAGGGAATGTGGGCAGGTGTAGCTTGTTAAACCCTTAGAGCACAATCCTAGGCATAGGGCTTGCTTCTGAGTAGACATGCCTAGGATTGTGCTCTAAGGTTTAACAAGCTACACCTGCCCATGTTCCTTTTCCTAAAGGTCTAGCAGTCTGTCCTGGTATGGGTAAGCCTGCTCATAAAGAAGACTGCAGGAGGTGAAAGAACTTTCATTTTCAGTTATTCATTTTTATTTATACGGAACATTTTAGCATGCAAAGTGTATTACAGCACGGTTTGCTGTCTACTAGGGTAGGACTTGCTTGGACTGTCTTCCAGTATCCAGGTCAAAGAAGAGCTAAAATTTGATATCTGCAGTTTTGATTGAGCAGCTCTCATTACACCCTGTTCCTGTTCCTTCCCCAACTTCAGAAGAAGGTTTTTTGTTTTTAAAAGAACTTATTATTATTTTGAAGGGCAGTCCTAACTATATTTGGTTTCAGTGGAATGTCTTAAGTAAATTTTCCTGCGTCGTGCACAAGGTTGGACTGGATAGCCTTGAAAGCCCCTTCAACGCTGTAATTCTATGAAATTCACTTAGCATTGAAGTCTTTGGCTTCAGTACTGATAAGGGAGCACACTGACTCAAGGTAGCACTGTTTTTTCACGAAGTCTAGTCATGCACCAAACTGAAGAGATTCCCAAATGCTTTTAAAATTTCTTCAACGTCTCTGGTGCACACCCAAGGAAAACTAAACATTATCAGGCCATGATGCATACTGTTGTCCAAAGAAGTTGAAAACCACTGCTTTGCAATCCTTATCTCATGTGCATCAATCATCGTAATTATTCCCACTTTACAGGTAGTAGAAATGAAGCTGAGAGAGGGTGACTTGCTTAAGAATTGAATTAACCCATTGAATTAATGATCAAAGAGTTTCAGAGTCTGGTTTTAGTGAAGAAAAATGAGAGTTTAAGAAATGTTGACGAAAATAAAAATTGCAGTGAAACTTTTGACTTACGGCATTGATGTGCATGAGTTTTGAAACAGCACTATGATCTGGAACAGCAGATTCAGATCCCAATAAGGTAGCAGCGCTCATTCACTGTTAATAGCACACACCACACAGTACAGTAATTGTACTTTTTTGAGAGAGTACTTGAACAAGTACAAAGGCCGTCTTTCTAAATATTTTCCTGCATGCTGGTGAAGCTCAATTAATACATCTCAGGTGTTGCACTAAAGCTTTGCACGTCAGTGTTTCACTGTGCTAGTCCTAAAATGGGCTTACTACAAGCTTTTATGCAGTTGAGCGTTCTGTGTTGGATGAAGGCTGATCACAAAGTCTTCTCATTACAAGGTAGTATGATTAATTTACTAACATTTATGTTATGCAGAGCTTCCTGAGTGTTCCAATAGAATGTCCTTTGAATAGAATTCATTTCCTTCTAATTCTTGCAACACCTCTGTAGGGTATACCAATATTGTTATCTGTGTGTGGTGGAGGATGAGAGGCTTGCTTAAGGCACCTACTGAGTTCATGGCACAGGTGAGATTCTAACTAGGAACTTCTTGATCGTATAGCTCAGTCTCTATCAGTTCCATGTTAACTAGTACATATTGCAGTAAGTATTTTGTGTGACAGTTGGTTAGGTACTGTAATTCTTTGCATGGTTTGAATTCTCCTTATGCTTACCATTCAAGTTCAGAGTCTATACCAGGGGTGACCAAACTTGCTTCACGTAAGAGCCACATACGATAAACTTCAGATGTTTGAGAGCTGCAATATTTAAGAAGCATTTAAATTCTTTACTCACCATTAACATTAAACTTATGTTTTAATCCAGTGGACTCTCAGTTTATACCTGGTAAATAATTATAAAGCTTGAAACTTTCTTATTTAGCTTTTATATTAATTGTGCTGCAAAAAGGGGTTCGGTCAACATATTTCAGAGAGCCGCACATTATACGTGAAAGAGCCGCATGTGGCTCGGGAGCTGCGGTTTGGCCACCCCTGAGATATACCGTGTTCAAGTTGAAATGGTGGGACAAAATCGCCTGAATGTGTGGGAATTCTGGTTTTATTAACAGGGACTGCGCAGACGAAGGAGCTCCTCCACTTGCATGGTCCTTTTAAATAAATAAAACTGGAAGAGTCCTGCAGCAGTTCTGGATTTGAGAAAACCTCGTGTGGAGCACAATAAGGAAGCGGAGGCAGCGTTGGTGTTGGGCGGTGTCCCAGGTCACTTTGCTCCTGTTGTTGAAGACCTGCTTGGCTGCTCTGCAATAGTCTGTCCTCCATGGGAGCTACTTCTGAGTAAACATGCACAGAATTGCATTATCAGAGGTTTAACTTCCAGAGAGCTGAGCCCTACGCATACTACCATCAGCACCACAGAAAACAAAATTTTGATAAGGCGCATCCTCCAAAGGCAAAAATAGAGACAACAGAGGAACAATGTTTTTTTCAGGTACAAGGAATAGGAGATAAGGGACAGTTGGATTGCCTGTGCTGATATTTAAAAGGAAAATACCTTCATATGAATTTTCTATATCCATTTCTAGAACATAAATGTTTGTTCTTCCTCATACACTGTACTTTAGAATCAGAGTCAGTGTGAAAGAGTTAGAATCAGAGTCAGTGTGAAAGAGTGGATCAGAATCATGGGAGCATTAAGCTCTGGATTTAGGATGGGGGGGGGGGAAACCTGGGGTTTGTATCCACAGGCTGACCCCAGGCAACTGAATGCCTGGACTCATTTGGACATTCACATGAGATTTCTCCTTTCTCTGTTTTTTGTTGTTGTTCAGTTGTTAAGTCGTGTCCGACCCTTCGTGATCCCATGAACCATATCCCGCCAGGCCTTCCTGTCCTCCACTATCTTCCTGAGTTCGCTCATTTTCATGTTCGTTGCATCGGTAATGCTGTCTAACCATCTCATCCTTTGCCTTCCCCTTCTCCTTCTGCCTTCAATCTTTCCCAGCATCAGAGTCTTCTCCAGAGAGTCCTCTCTTCGCATTAGGTGACCAAAATATTTGAGCTTCAGCCTCAGTAAATGTCTAGGAATCATGTAGGCAGAGGCCAGCAGTAGCTCCCCTTCATCTCCCACTCCCCAGGTAGCAGCAGAGACCAGGAGCTCATGCTCCTTCCTATCCAAGTCTTATTTCACTTTAAAAAAATAGATTATTATTTTTTGTTAAGCATTTAAAAATGGATTCAGGTCAATGGAGCACCAGAGTACTACTTGCAATTCGTTATTTGATTTTGCCCACATATATTGCACTTTAAAACTCAAATAAAAATAAAATTGTGAAATTCTGTTTCCTCTTGGGGCAGGGAGGAGAGACAGGGGGAGTGAGAGAGACAGATGTTGGTGGCCCAGTCAAAGCTATGTTAAATTCTGGATTTCTCCATTATATTCTATGGACAGGTTGCACTTCCTCCCTAGGGGAGAAAAAACCCTTCCAATAATTCCGTACAGGAACTGGGAAGTTCCCTCCTGAGTCAATTGAACGCTGTCTCTTTCCTTATCTCTATGGTCTGTGTGTGAAAGGAAACAAAGGCGCAAAACCACAGCTTCACTTATGTGTCAGTCTCTTAGTTTTATTTATTTATTTATTTATTTTCACATTTTTATACCGCCCTTCCTCCAAGGAGCTCAGAGTGGTGTACATATTTCCTCCCCTCCTTTTGTCCTCACAACAACCCTGTGAGGTAGGTGGGGCTGAGAGATAGTGACTGGCCCAAGGTCACCCAGGAAGTTTCGTGGCTGAGCGGGAATTTGAACCTGGATCTTCCAGGTCTAAGTCCGACTCCCAAACCACTACACCATCCTACCTTCTCTTATTGGATATTGGCTAGCAGAATGGCTCCTTGCTCAGATGATGGAACAGAATAATTCCTGCACATTTTGGTTCATATTTTGACTTCCAGAGCACCAAAGAAAAAAAAAATGCTTGCAATCCAGACCAGCTAATGAGCAGAATGGGCATGGAGGTGGTATAACTAAAATCCAGGTAAAATTTGGCACCCTTGGGAATATGGCAACCTTATCCCTGTCCTGAAAGGGCTTACAATCTAAAAAAGATGCTAGAGAAACTCCAGCAAAACGTCGCCCAGGGGTACAGGACGGGACACGCTGTGCTGGAGTGAATAGGGATAGTTACTCTCCCTATGCTAAGTATAGTACAGTAATTATTTAAAAGATCCCTCCTAGCCTAGTTAGCAGGGTCACATTCCCTAGTGGTTCTTAACTTTTTCGGGGGGGTCACCAACCCTTTTGAGAATCTGAAGAAAGCTATGGACCCCCTCCCCAGATAAAGGCCTATAAGCATGTACACACAGTTTTGTTGGCACCTGGTTCACTGATCCCCTGAGCCCCCAGGTTAAGATCCCCTGCCCTCGAGTAATTCAGGACATTAATAGGGATTGGGCAGTAGATGGAAAGTGGTTGTGTGTGTGTATGTTTTGCAGTACCTGTATAAGTAGGCTTTCCATATTTTTGACCCCTTAAACCGGGACACCCCCCCCAGACACAATTAATTAATTAATTAATTAAAAATTAAAAAAAATAATTAATTTTAAAAATATAAATTAAAATCAATTTAATATTAAGAAGTTAAAGGGGGCGCGAAGCGCCGCCGCAAATTTATTTATTTAGCCCAATAAAATAAATAAATAAATGGAGAAATCACTTAAATAAACCAAGGGGGCGCGGAGCGCGTGGGCAAATTTATTTATTTATTTATTTAGCCCAATAAATAAATAATAAAGCACTTAAACCATAATAAATCAAATAAATTAAATTGATTTACCTTCTCCTGTTGCCGCCGTCATTGCCGTTGTGCTGCTGCTGCTGCTTCTCCGGCCGGGCTGCGCTCACCCAGCCCAGAGTGGCGAGAGCAGGTGAGCTGAGGGCGAGCCGCCGCTCTCACCAGCTGTCGTCACTCCGAGCTCGGAACGATGACAGCCGATGAGAGCGGTGGCTCGCCCTCCGAGCCGGATCACCCGCTCTCACCTCTCGATGCCCGGGTAAGGCGTGCCGGTGAGACAGCGAGCGATCTGGAGACCGCCCGGGACCGTGCGATCCGGCAACGGGCAGTCTCTCTCCGGAGATCGCTCGTTGTCTCACCGGCTCTGAGCCAGTGAGACAGCGAGCGATCTGGAGAGTGGCCTACCCAGAGCCGTCTCTCGTTTGCCCGCTGTCTCACCGGCTCCAAGCCAATGAGACAGCGGGCGAACGACCTACTCACCCGCTCGCTCGCATTATGCCCTCACGGGATTTGGGCGCCGACATCTTGGCTCTCGCGAGATTTCGCAAGCCAACATGCCGGCACCCGGGGTAAGTAACTCTACTATTCAACATGGTGGCGGCGGCATCCGGGATCGCGCCCGTACCTCCCGGGATGCCGGGATCCGACCCCGAAATCCGGGAGGATCCCGGGCATTTTGGGACGTATGGCAAGCCTATGTATAAGTGACTCACAGCACAATTCAATTTAACTTCATAGAACGAACGCTTTCATGGCCAGCTACTAGAATACAAGACACAAGTTTTATGGGTGAAGTAGCCATGTAATTAAATATAAAATACAAAGAACTCCAGGCACACACGTGTAAGATCTTCAAAAAGCGCCACTCATAACAAGCAGCAAAACAATGAGTGCGGAGAACTCCGATGTTTACAGGAACCGAGGTTTCGTCTTATTTCCTAAGACATTATCTAGGTCAAGACAGCTTGGCTGTTGGGATGGCACTGAAAACCAACTGACAGAAATGGAACTTAAAGGGAAACAACAGGCAGAGCTTAACAGAGATCTTAAAGGAACATCAGACAGATTCAAAAGGCAAAACACATCTTATACATCTTGCAACGAAAGCTTTCATGGCCAGCTACTAGACTAAAACAATACCAGGTATCAAGGTATCTAAAACATCTGTCAGTACACTCATCTTATACGAATACAGAATTAACACGTATTGTTCCCTGTATATTTGTGCAATATGGGAAACCATATTTTGTCAATAAATGTTAATTCTTGTTGGCGGTTAATAAGATTTTGTGATCTTCTTTTACTAATCTCAATTGCTTCCAGATTCTGGCGCGTTCTATTGTTCGAATCATTAGCTAGACATTTAGGCCTCAGTCCAGCCCAACACAGGCACAATTGAGGCACAGTTGAGGCACAGTTGAGGCCCAAAACAGGGCTGAGTTAGGCTGCAATTGTGCCTGAGTTAGGCAGGAGGCAAGAGCAGTGGGCCAGGATCGAGGCAACACTTACCACAGAGGCAGGCAGGCCCCTGTGGGGAGGTGTCAGTCTTGTGGAAGCAAAGAGCCCCCTCCTGAGCTCGTCTGTGTGTACCTACCACAGCTGCTGCAGCGTTTGCAGCAGATGGGCAGCCACAGGTGGGCCTGCAGGCACTGGGCGTGCGACAGTCAGCTGAAGGGCAGAGGTTGTGCCAGTGCCAGCTGCCCCAGGGCACCCTGTGCATTAGCCACCTGCCGCAGGGGGGAGTGCCACTGCCCTCCTACCTGCAGAAGGTGATGCCACCCCCAAGCCACGGTGAGGCTGCATGTGGGAGTCATGGGGGGGTGAGCGGGGGAGAGAAGGGAAGGAGGGGGTGGGAACGGCACGCACAAGGGGGGGTCTCATGAAGTCTGGAACCGCCTCTGCCATGACATGCCCGTGCGCTGCCTGAAGCCCTGGGCCTCCAGGGCTGTGGCAATGCCCACAAAGAAGGTATCCCGGCATGCCTTCTGCTCCGTGCCCCGGCCAAGACCGAGAGATGCCTTGGGCTTGTCTGCTGCAAGCGGGAAGGGCTCACGCAGCTCATCACACCCCCAGATGGGGCAACGTCAGCACGTCGCGGCAGGCGCTCTGGCGGGGTGGGGGGTGGCCAGCTTCCATCATCAGGGAGTGGGAGGGGAGGCAGACAGACAGGCAGACAGTGGGTGCTGGGGAGGGGCACGGGTGGGTCAGAAACAAACAGACAACAAGGCTGGTGGGAGAGGGATACAGGGAGAGGGGTCTGCAGAGACCAATAGGGACGCAGGGGTCACTTCGCAGATGGAGGCAATGCAGGAACGGGCGCCTCTTATGCAGACGGACCTTGGGCAGAACGGACGCCATTGACGGGCGGAAACGGACGCCGTTGACGGGCGGACCGAGGGCAGAAACGGACGCTGGTGACGGGCGGACCGAGGGCGGGTGAGAGCCCCGGTTGCCGAAAGGGCTCTTCACGGACGTGGCGGACGTGCGCCATGTCGCCTGTCAGTGTTTGCCTGCCTGAGAGGCCCCCCAACTCTCCACTCCCCTCTGAGCCCTGAGGGTCTGGCACCCCCCTGCTGTGGTCTCCCTGGGCTGGCTGTGGCAGGCCCTGGCTGGGATTCATGCAGGGGCTTGTGTGCTGGGGACTGTCTCTGTGTGTGGGGGGCAGTGCTTGTGTAACATTGGGGACATGTGTTTCCAGGGGCATCTTTATTGTTCTGGAACATTGGCAGAGATGGCCAGGCGAGGCTGCCAGGGGTAGTCACAGCGGCCACTCAGACCACATTAGCAGCAGCAGCAGCAGCAGCAGCAGCAGCAGGCATGCCCCATGGACCAGGGGATGCAGGCCCTTCCCCTGTGGAACCACAGCCTGCACCATGGAAAGGGGAGGGACAGCAAGTAGGCAGCCAGGGAGGTGGAGCAGCAGCAGCGCCGGCAGCTGAGGAGGGTTGCAGGGCAGGCTCCCTGACCTCTGGCAGCATCGAGGCAGATGACCATGGGGCAACCAGACTGCAGGCCCAGGGGTGCTCCCAGGAAGGTAGGTGGTAGTGGACGTTCCTGGGGAGGCAAAAAACACGGGGGTGGTCCATGGCAGCTGCTGTTTGGTAGCAATCGCCATTGAAGAAATGCCAGTGTGCCGCTTGCAAAGGCCTGCAGGGAGAGAAATTAAACACAGCTGAGAGGTGTGAGACACATAGCATGGTCTGTGCTCCTTGCCTGGGTGTCAGGAGAACATGATCCTGTAAGGGAAAAGGGTCAAAGAGAGAGACAACAACACAACTTGGGGGGTCACTACCATGGCAAACCTACCAATACTGACCTGTGAGTAGACCCTGTGGAGAAAAGGGGGGGGGGACAGCTGGTGTCTACATAAGGCTAACAGTTCCACACTTGTGGCATTGTGTGCTCACGTTACTACAGGCAGCAATCAGACACAACACTGGTAAAGAGGCATATCATGGCAGGCATTGCAGGCAGCTATGAGACACAACATTGGTAAAGAGGCATATCATGGCAGGCATTGCAGGCAGCTATGAGACAAGACATTGGTAAAGCGTCATGTATCCTACCTATATTTCTATATGCAAAGAGGCAGAAGTCAGACCACATGTCAGCACGAACCCTGCTCTTACCTGCACTTACCTGCTGGTGTTGTTGCCTGTGGGAGGGGGGAGAGGGGCTGGGAGAAAGACATGTGTTAGCAAACACTTGCATGGAGACAGCTGCCCAGGCACAGCCGTAAACAGTTTGGCCACAGGCGGCACAGCCCTCTCTGCCCTAGAGTGGGGCAGAGAGGAGAAGGGAAGAGAGAAGTGGGGTGTTAGAAAAGTTTTCAAAGTCCCACTTTGTGGCTGCTGGGGGACAGGACCTCACGCCACGTGCTCAGAGAGAGAGAGAGTGGAGGGCTGGGGCTGGGCTTTTGTGGGAAAGGGGCTGGGTGGGGCTGGGTGCTGATAGGGTAACTATTTGGGTCCGTGTCCAGAGTTAGGCCACTACTGTTCCGTCCTAACTCAGGCACAACTCGGGACCAGGGTGTTAGAACTATTCAGGAGAGGGCTGGTGTGGGTAAGGTAAAATGGCTCCTATGGGTCTCCTCACATTTGACTCCACCCTTTTTGTTGACCCAAATTTTGTGCCTGAGTTGTGCTCGATGGGGCGTGTCAGGGGGTTGCCAGTGTCTGGAACCGGAACAAATTTCGTAACCGCCCCCGTCACTCCCCCGACACGCCCCAACATGCCCACTTTTAGGCCAAACTTAGGACGGAATAGCTCTTATGCCGAACTTAGGACTGAATTGGTCAACTTTCCTTAACCTGTCCTATGTCAGTCACAATTGCAGCACAAATTCGGCCTCTGCGGCACAATTCAGGCACAACTCGAGCCTAAGGCGCTTAGGCTGCAGTTGTGCCTGAATTGTGCCGCTGAGGCCTTAGGCTGGACTGGGCTGTTAATTTTTCATTTTCATGTTTCAGATTTGAAGGAGCTTCTTCCCCAGTTAGACCTGCCCCATGTCTCTGAGTTGAATAATTGGGTTTTCCTTAGGGGTACAATGTGGAGTCTGATTCTGTTTTGTTTTGTTAATAAGCATGTGAGTGGGAGGGTGTGGAGGACACCAGGCGGGGGTCAGTAGTGGTCCATTTGAAAGAGCCTGTTCTCCCAAATTTTCATTCCATACATTCCCATAGCATTCTCCTAGCAGAGATTTAAAGCATGTTTGGACTACGGAAAGCTTTTGCTATGCACCTAATACAAGAATCTAAATATGGGGTTTGCTGCCTTTCTCCTTTGTTTATCCTAATGCAAATATATTTGCTAAAGAGCAATAAGAGTTAATAGTCAAACTTTACAATGCACGCAGAGTGTTTCGCATAAAATGTATAACTGACTACACAGATGGCAAATGCTGATATGTAAATCTAAAACATGAAATTTTCCATTGGGGTCCAGATGGCGGCTTAATGTGAATTGTTTAACATTTATGTTCATCTTATTAAAACTGCTTTTATAAGTCCAGGCTAAGCTAGCAATGTGGTTTGGAACAGACTCTGGAAGAGCACATCAGTAAATGAGGAAAAACACCAAATGCCAGTCAGCGAATTGTTTCTAAACGGAGAGGTGATGAGGGCCTCCATGTCATTTTCCCTGGAAGCCTTCTTGAACTGTGTGTGCGCAGATAGGTAGTAGGGTCTTCATTGGTGAGGCCAAGGCACTCTCTACATGCCCAGGCAGAATTTTCTTGTTTTTTTTTCAGATTCTAGAACTCAGTCCTGGTGCTGAAAATACATTCCTTAGGATTTATTTAAACCCTTTAGGATTAAAATTAAGCCCTGATGCCAGTGTAAATACTGTACCTGCATTTCTACATATGCCAGAATAGTTAGTTATTATAGCTGTCTTCAACACATTGAGATTCATGCTTTGATTTGTCTATTTTAAACGTATGGGCACACCCCGCTCCTAGTCCTGAACAAATGACTAGTAATATTTTGGCCACCTAATGCGAAGAGAGGACTCTCTAGAGAAGACTCTGATGCTGGGAAAGATTGAAGGCAAAAGGAGAAGGGGAAAGCAAAGGATGAGATGGTTAGACAGCATCACCGATGCAACGAACATGAAAATGAGCGAACTCAGGAAGATAGTGGAGGACAGGAAGGCCTGGCGGGATATGGTTCATGGGATCACGAAGGGTCGGACACGATTTAACGACTGAACAACAACAACAACAAAATCAAATCCCTGCTCAGTCTTCTTGAGGCTCACTGGTTGACCAGGAGCAGTCATTTTCTCTCAGCCTAACATACCTCACAGGGTTGTTCTGAGAATAAAATGAGGGTAGAAAGAAACCACTTGCGCTACCCTGAGTACCTTGGAGAAAGAGTGCGATAAAAAATGTAATCACTAATAGCAATTAATTCATCGTCTTGCTATCGGACGTGATAGTATTTAATAATAAAATGGTTTTTATCTCAGGGATTAATTTTGGCTTTTATCAATGTACAGTTGCTTTTCAATGTATCAATGGCTTTTAAGCAATGTACAGTTTTGCTGTTGGCTTTGATTGGACTAGTTCTGCTGTTGCTGAGCTGCAGAAAAAATGTTAGTTGAAACCTCTTCTTGAGCAAACGATTAACTTTTACAGGTGTGGAAAGCCTTTCGGCTGTTTCCTTGGGTATTCCCCTTTCTTGGATCTGTTTCCTCTGACCTAATGTGGGAACTTGTTGAACGAAAAGGAGAACAAAAGACTTCTTGTGGGCCAAGTCACATGATGGAGCAATACACCATTTCTTTATTAGCAGTAAATGGTTCTTAAGGATGTGGTGAGGAGTGCTCTGCAAAGCAGACATGTGGAATGTGTTATGTACCATTTATTAATTTTGCATTGAATTTTGCATTGAATTATAAACTCATTCATTCAGCCTCCCTTTGATGTTAATAGGGACTTGCAGTTGATATCAACCTTTATGGGACCTTTAAAAATGTCTAACAAACATATCTGTAGAAAATACGGAAATTCATGGAAATTCACGCATGAAAATTCACGTATTAAAACACCTTTTGAAAGAAGAAAAAATACCACAGCTAATTCTGTGGTTAGCATGCCTGCAAGCAGTCATATTATACATATTTCAGTGAATGAAAAAAGTCAGTGGTTTGTAACATTAAAATACTTAGAACATCAAAATGGCAGCCGCTGCATCCTGTGCGGGGGGCGGGACCGGGAGGCTTCTGCAGGGAAAGGGGTTTTTAATTCCCTTACCTCTGCATAAGCCTCACAGCCTGTAATGGGTCTCCTCGGATCTACCCTAGTAATTTTGCTAGTGTAAGTCCTAGGAGAGAAAAGGGGTGGGGATGCTGCAGGGAAGGGGGATAGGATCTGGCGCAGGCCTTCCGCAATGGATCCTCCCCCTGCCACAGCCTCCCTGCCCCTCGTTACGCCCCCTCCCCACCCAGTTTCACCCCCTTCCCACCCCCGTTCTGCCCTCCCTCCACCTTCCCTCTGCCTTACCTTTTCCAGCGCACGTCTGGAGTTCCTCCAATGTGGCTGGGAAGACGCAGGCCTTCCCACCGGCATCCCCAGAAGTGCGCTGACCAGCGTGCTGTTGGGGAGGCTTTTGCAACTGGTGCAGACTGCTTTACAGCAGTCAGCGTCGGCGTGGGAGGCGTGCCGCCATTGAGTGGCACGTTTAGGATTTGGCTGTAAGTGTTTTAGGGGGAGTTGCTCCCATCTCATTTTGAATATAGACTTTGCTTATTTTTTCACTACTCTGGACTGGTTGTAGAACAACTTTCATGCCAACAAGTACCCTACATTTGAAAACAGCAATCCCTGTACTTTCTGCCATAGTGTGCTTCTATTTTAAACCAGGTTGCTTCTTGTCTGACCTTTTAGACTTGATTTCATTTTCTATTTATTTCTGTTGCAGTTCAAAACTACAAGTTAGAGAAGACCTGTTGTCTACATGTTGCAAACTATAGAGATGCACTTAATTAGGTAATCGTATTTTTGTAGAAGTAGCAGGAAAACCCTTAGTAATGACACCCTGAAAATGAATAATTTAGAAATGGAATCTAAAATCCAGATCCTGCAGTTTTATCCAGAACATATTGCAAATGCTCAGAGATGAAGAAGCCATTTCAAATCTTCTCTGAGAGAAGGGAGTGAGCAGCTGGTAAACTACTGGCCCTTAATGAAGAAGCCCTGCCATATTGCAGTAACTTCGATTACTGCCAGCCTTAATTAGTTCATTTTACCTTGCCAATCTGGAGGGACCAAACTCTTATCATGGGCAGCCATAGTAATTGTTTAAATTCTTTATTGTTGCCCATTATAGTGAAATTTGGAATCCCAATTCAAGAGATTTTAAACATACTTTAATTAGAAATATTTATGCTAATGCCTGAAATTTGGTGAATACAGACACGCACATGAAAAAAAAACCCATAAGAATTAGCTTGGCTGGATCAGGCTAGAGATTCACCTGGGCCAGCATTTCTGTTTCCAGGAGTGACCACTCATATGCCTCTGGGGAAGCATAACGGGGCAGGAAGACAGCAACACTTCCCTGTTGTTTGGCACCACTACCTGGCATGCTGCTTCTGAGCAGCACTCAGGATGACTAATAGCTGTTGACAGACGGATCTTCCAGGAATTTTTCTGACAGTCCAATCCTGTCTCAATCCTGGAGCACTGGTGCAGGGCAGGCTGTTCTAAACCCCAAAGGGTGTTTACAATATAATAACGTTCTAATCTTTCATAGAACCCTTCATTCGAGATGTTACTTTCACAGTCCAGCTCTCTCTCTCTCTGGCGTTCGCCTCAGCACGCTTCAGCTTCAGCTGCTCCACTCTCCCACATGGCTCTGCAGCTTATCAGCTCGGCGGGCCAGCAGCTCTCCGACAGACTTCCGGCCGTCTTGAACTGCTGTCCTGCAGATCTTCAGGCATTTGTGAGACGAACACTCTAACCAACTGAGCCAGATGTCCCACCCATGATAGCATAGGAATGAGCTTATCCTCAGAACTGCATGTAGCAGCAACTCCCCCCCCCCCCCCAATCCTTAAAAAGGAAAGGATTTTGTCCAACAAGTTGTCACTCTAATGCAGGGGTGGCCAACCTTTCACCATGAATGCTCCTGGCCCTGGAATGGTTGTCTAGGTGAGGGAATTTCAGCAGGTGCAGGTGCAGCTGCTTTAGCAGCACTATCAGCAATTGCAGCTGCCAAGATTCTGTCTTCTACACAACTCTTAAGAATGCAGAGGCCCTCAAGGTGGAAGGTTGGCCACCCCTGCTCTAATGCAACACCTCCGTTGCAACATCAGTTTCCACACCACTGACCTCCTACCCTGGCAAGGCTCTCCTCTTCAAGACAGGTAGCTCTACCGCCCTGAAATTCTCTCCCCCCACCCTTTCCCTCTCCCTGTTCTCTAGTTGCTAGAAGCTGGGTTGAAACTGAAAGAGCAGGGAATCCTGAATTCTTTCCTTGAATTCTCTCCCCCCCCCTTCTTCAGATGCACCTAAACTAAATACATGCTGCACTACATGAAACTACCATGAGAGCCAGGAACATATCACACTAATTTTAGGGCAAATAATGTATTTTTCTATTATTTCTCTGTATGCAATATTTCTACCTTTTGTCCTTTCTTAATAAGGCTACAATCTTTTATTGGAAGCACTGGCGTCGCTGGAGGTGGGGCGGAAAGCTATGTTCTGCAGCTTTCCGCCCCACCGCTACTCTCCGGTACAAGGCGCCCCGCCCCCTCATCATACGAGCCCGTCAGCGGAGAGAAAGCAACATGCAGGCGAGTTAATTTGGAAGTCTCTTTGCTGAGTTAAAGGGGATCCTCTGCATTACACTGATCTGTTATCCAGTCTAAGATCCCATGTTCCAAATAGGGCTGTGTGAATTCTCCTAAGAGATATTTAATACTGTGGGAAAAGTAATGCGTACTGTATATAGGAGGAACAATACTGTAGAAGTGAGGTTCTGTTTTTAATAAGATCATTAGAAAGTAGCAAAGTTAAGAACATTTTATGATCTTAGGTTTTGGTCATATTTCAGCCCTGGAATCCATTGAATAGGATAATATTTTTTAACAAAAAATAATTATGAAATAAAAGTAATTATCAGCAAATCAAGAGGCAATTTGTGAATGATTAGCAGTGATAAACCTAGTTTTTACAAATTAGCTCAGCTCAGCTAAGAATATCTGATCTCAAAGACAATTTGTTCTTTGTGAAGGAATTATCACTGAACAGCTATAACTTAAAATGAGTTAGAAATATGAGAATATATTAACCTGTTTATTTACACGGGGGGGGGGGTATCTGCGGGAGATATGTTCCAGCCCCCACCGTGGATACTTGAAACCACAGAAAGGGGTGTGGGAAAGAAATTTCGATCAGACTAACATGGAGTCACTCTTGTCAATATATCTTCAATATGTGAAAACACTTAGATTCATAACTGTCTGACCCTCGCAGCACATCTATATTTAAACATTGCAAAATAGCTTTTGGCTGATAACTGCAAGAACAAGCACTTTGGCTAAGAGCCATAAGCCTTCACAATAAGTCATTTACTTTCTTATAGAGAGTCATGAACTCAAGCACATATTCCTTGTACACAGAACATACAGGTCAGCTTGACCTAATATTTGATGAATAATATATCTGGGAAAAGAACAAGAATTAAGGTCAGAGGTTTGGGAAAGTTAGGGAAAAACATTATGTAACCCAAGGATCTTCTATAAAAACCTGTGGCTACCAGAGTTCAGGGGGCAAGAACTGACAACGCACCCCCTTGTACACAACCCTGACGTGTCCTTGTGTAGAAAGAAAATAAATAAATAAAAGACTCCTCGCTTTGAGTCCTGTGAGATCTCCTGTTATTTGGGTTTTGCCTCTTGAACTACCCAACCTGAACAAGAACTTGATTAGGAGTTTTAACATCTAAGTTTTATCTCTGACAGGGGTGAACGCCCTCTCCGTGGTTTTCTGAAGCCCTCCCGCACCCCCCTGTGGGCGGGCATGACCCCCCGTGTGTGTGTGCCCCCCCCCGTGCCCTCCACACACCCCCAGGCACTTTTACCAAAGAAACCTCTGTTTTTTCTTCGGTTTATGAATCTGAACCCAATATTTCTTTGCATGAAAGGTTCCTTCCTGCTTTTTACATTTCCAACAACTATTCAACATCTTTTTAATTATTTATTTCTGTATTTATATACCGCTTTTCTTATCCTCAGATTGCTCTTCAGATGTTATTCAAGGCGGTTTACTGTACATAGGCAGGCTTATCTAGATCCGATAAGGATCTTTACAATATTGTTCTGTATAGAACCCTACAATTCCAGCTGGTTTCCTCCACGGTGTTGTCATCTTCGCTAGCTGCTGAACACAAGCCTCGAACTCTCCGCAGGACGCCACAGATCATGCTGAACAGAGAAACTTTTTTCCAGTTGTCATCGCTCTGTCACTGACATTCTCAGCATTCCATTCCACGGCACACAACAGTGACTCCTCTCTGCCACCTAGGGTCATGACAACTTATCAGTCAGTGACTTCCTGGTCTCCCTTCCAGCACAAAAACAGGCTGTTCCTGCTTAGCTTCTGGCAGTCTTCAGGCAGTATTTTTGCCAATTTGCTTGGGGTTATATACCATCTATATATAATTTTATACATTTTTTTAATATTAACATTTAATGTAAATTTCAGCTGTTTTAACCACAATTGCTCCCATTGTTCCATTAAGATTTCATGACCTACATTTTTTGCCCACTGAATCATACGTTCTTTAACCTGTTCTTCTGTCTCGAACTTCAAAAACAATTTATACATTTTTGAAATTACCTGGTCCTCAGATTTTAATTGTATCCCCAGTATTGATACTTCTTGTACAAATCCATACATCTTCTTGTCCAATTTAAATCTCTCCAAGATTTAAACATATACAAACCATTGGCAATTAAATTCTTCTATTAACAGCACAATCCTCCGAAGTAATCCGGCGATGGAGCGAGTGTTCCACTGCCGGAAGCCGTCACGAACGTGCTGTAAAGCACATTCCTGACGACTTGGGAGTAAGGGCCGCCGGCACTAGGCCGGCAGCCCTTACTCCGGTGCCGGATCTTCCATGCAACTGCCGGAAGAAGGTAAGGGATCCCCCGGCGGCCGCATGGGTGGTCCAGGTGGCAAGGGAGGGGGGCCATTGGCCGTGCCAGCCTGGGAGGGGGTGGGGATGGGGTCTGCCATATCCACGTCCCCGTTCCAGCTGGCGTGGCTGTTACATGGCCTCCTCCTACTTCCGCCAGGAGCAGCCAGGGGGTGGCCATTGGCCGGCCCGGGCTGGGAGAGGGCGGGGATATTGGTGGTATGCTCCACCGATACCTTAGCTGGCCTTACTCCGCCACTTTGGATGTACGCCAAGCCTGGATTTGGCGTACTTCCAAGGAGGCCCATAGGCCCCAGGGTACTTCCAAGGAGGCCCATAGACACCCAGGAAAGGGGACAAACGTCCCTTCTCCCAAGGTGCGGCCTAGCAACCCCAGGGCAGCTTGCAATGGGCTTAGGATATAGCGGCCGGCCCATAGGCCAACCGTGTATCCTTACACAGGATCGGGTTGCCCATCTTGTTCATGCTCACTCCTAAGTAAACCCCACTAAATATAATGCTCAGGATTACAGTCGGACCTTTTTATCCGCTGGGGTTCTGTTCCTGGAACCACAGTGGATAAAAAAATCAGTGTTATATGAAATCCGGGGGGGGGGGGGGAGGAGGTTGGGAACGGTGCCACACTACCTTTTTTCCAGCATCTTTGCCGCTTCCCTCCTCCTGAGTTTGTTTAAACTGACTGAAAAAAACAAAAACCACTACTGGACGCAACCTGTAAATGGCGCCAGAAACTCCCGGCTGCATTTTTCAGCTGTTTGGACACACGCAGGAGGCTGGAAGTGGCTGGCAGGCCCCCGACAATGCTGAAAAAAGAGGCAGTGTAGTGCAGTTGGACTCCCTCTTCCACAGTTTTGCCATCCAGGTGAGTCAAATCCGTGGATAAAAGAAACGTGGATAAAAAGGTCTGACTGTACAATCAATCAACCCAATTTAAGCTATATTACAGCTATTGAAGGCAAAAGGAGAAGGGGAAGGCAAAGGATGAGATGGTTAGACAGCATCACCGATGCAACGAACATGAAAATGAGCGAACTCAGGAAGATAGTGGAGGACAGGAAGGCCTGGCGGGATATGGTTCATGGGATCACGAAGGGTCGGACACGACTTAACAACTGAACATCAACACAGCCCAATCCTACTTAAAGATCAGGTGGCCATCTGAGGCCGTCCGCCCAATCCAGTGCTCCGCCGCAGGCTGCCCGCAGCGGAAAGTCTACTCAAGGAAGGGGACAATCGTCCCCTTCCCCAAGTGTAATGGCGGCTGGGGCCGGTAGGTTTCCTCAGATTTCTGCCAGCTATTTTGCTGGCGGAAGTTGGAGGAGGCCGTGTAACGGCCCAGCCGCCCTACGGAGCCCGGGATATGGCGGATGCCGTGTCCCCGCCCGGGACGGTTGGGCCTATTTATTTATTTATTTAAAAAATTATATCCCGCCTTATCCTATGCCGAGGCAAATGCCCAAGGCGGCTTACAACAAAAATTAAAAAACATAGTTTAAAATACAGAAAAGTTTAAAACAATACATTAATTTAAAAACAATAAAATCCACGGGAGGGTGGACAATATGGAGCACAAAAGCAGCATGGCAGAGCATCTTGAGACACAGGAGGCAGACTACAACCCATCACCCAAACGCTAGACGAAACAAAAACGTTTTGAGCCCTTGCCGAAAAGTCATGAGGGAGGGGGTAGTTCTCAGATCCCCTGGCAGGGAGTTCCACAGTTGTGGCGCCACAGCAGAGACGGCTCGCCCACGTGTTGCCACTCCCCTAACTTGCGATAGAGATGGTACACGCAGGAGAGCCCCCTCAGATGACCTAAGAGAGCGGGCCGGAATGTATGGGAGAAGGCGGTCCCTCAGATATCCTGGACCCAAACCGTGAAGGGCTTTAAAGGTCATTACCAGCACCTTGAATTGGGCTCGGAAACGAATGGGCAGCCAGTGCAGCCGCTGAAGCAGCGGCTCAACAGAGTCAAACTGCCTAGCTCCAGCAACCACCCGGGCCGCCACATTCTGCACTAATTCTGCACTATGGCCGCCCTCCCGGCTCCGCCATCCCTCCCCCCGTCCGCTGAGCGACCCACCTACCCGCCGGATCCACACTTACCTCAGTCCGGCGACGAGCGGAGTCCTCGGACATTTGCAACTGCTTTGAGCTATTCTGGGTGGCAGATCGCTAGGTCCGCCACCCAGAAGGTAAATTGGATTGCGCCGTACGTCTGATGCAGAAAAAACAACAGTTTTGTGGCACCTTGAAGATTAACAAATTGATTGGAACATAGCTTTTGTGGACTACAGTCCATTTCGTCATATTATGAAGTCTTGGCCTAGTTGGTAGGTGATTATTTATATTTACAGACACAGAGGAAAAAGTACACAGTGGGGTTAATGACCATGACTTTGTTTTGTTTCATGGCTGTCGGACCCGAGTGTTTTACATTGTTGTTCTTTTTCTCTATTTAATACATCCCAGATTTATTTTCTCATGAGTGTGTACCTGCCTGCAAGGCGAGGATAACCTGTAGTCCACAAAAGTTTATGCTTCAATACCTTTTTTAATTCTTAGGGTACCATGAGATTCCCTGTTGCTTTTTAGTTTAATGGTGCGTTAGCTATGGAGGCTGGCTGCAATGCTAGTCACTAGAGAGTAAGTCCCTTTGAATTCAATGCAATGGCTTTTCTGGATAAATGTGCTTAGGATTGTGATGCAAGTTTTCAAGCTTGCAGCCTTGATGAGGTTTCCTTAGTTACTAGCTGCCCAATGTCACATTTTAAGCATATTTTTCATTAAATTTTTAACTGTATAATAGTATGCTTTGGAGAACCACCAGACTTCCATTTCAGTAATAGCATTTGGTCCAACAATATCTCAGGATGCCACTGTTCATGGATCTTATACTTTGATTTCATTTTAATTAGTTTAAACAAGATGGCAGCAGCTCTTTAAAAAAATGAAATGTTTGAACATCTTTTTTTCTCTTCTACACACAGGATATGAGTCTGATTGACATTCTCTGGAGGCAAGATATAGATCTTGGAGCAAGGCGTGAAGTTTTCGATTTCAGCCAAAGACAAAAGGAATATGAGCTTGAGAAGCAAAAGAAACTTGAAAGAGAGAGACAAGAACAGCTTCAGAAAGAGGAAGAAAAAGCTTTCCTAGCTCAGCTGCAACTTGATGAAGAAACTGGGGAATTTGTTCCTATTCAACCTGCTCAAGCCATTGAACCAGGCAGTGCAGGCATATCCAGTAAATATTCACAGGTGACACTCCCCAATCTACTTTTCTTCATGTGGTCTATTTTTCTTGTGTTTTAAAAATGATGGTAAGGTTCTGGATATATATGAATTAATTTACTGAAGCAAAGTACAGGGGGGGGGGGTATCCGCAGATCTGCGATTCACTTATCCGTGGATAGCAGGGCCACCCCTATTACCTTAATTACAGGTCCAGCGCTGGCATGAAGCCAGCATGTCTCTTTCTTTAAACAAACACCGAGCAGGCTCCTTACACAGAGTAGGTATGCATCCTGCATACTAGAGAGGTTCCCAACGTTAAACAGGAAGCAGCCTGCTTCTGTTTAACGTTGGAAGCCTCTCAAGTATGCAAGCTGCTTGCCTGCTCTGTGTAAGGAGCTTGCTCAGCATTTGTTTAAAGAAAGAAACATGCTGGCTTCATGCCAGCGCTGGACCCTTAAGGCATTTTTACCCAAGGGTGTATATACGCAACAGGAGTCAAATGCGTACACCCATGGGCCGGGTGTAATGGGCGGGGGCGGGGGATAGCGTTCCCCCCATCCGCAGATTCCAGTATCTGTAGAGGGGGCAGGAACCTATCCCCTGTGGATACAGGGGGCACCCTGTATACTTTTTTTTAACTAATCACAATGTGTGTTTTAATGTTTCATATATAGGATGTACAAGTTTCCAAACAAGATGCAGATGACTTGTCCTTTGATGACTGTATGCAGCTTTTGGCAGAAACGTTCTTGTTTGTAGATGACAATGAGGTAAACCATCAAATTGAGTTTTGATCTAACTATAGCCCATCCTCAGCTGCACAATGTCCACGCTCTAAGCAACTGACCATTTGAATGCTGTGAATATTCTTTGAAAGACCTATGGTAGGGATATAGTGAAGAACCACTAGGCTTCAAGCATAACTGATAAAGATCTATTTCATTACATTCCAGTCTTCTTCACCTGAATTTCAGCAAGTGGCACCTTCTGAGATTGATAGCAACCAAGCCTTTATTGATGCTAATCAGATGCCGCCACTTGATCCATCTGTCCTTCAGTCCGCCATTCCAGAGGCAATAGTCGCTGATGTTGAGAGTACACAAGACATAGAACAAGTGTGGGAAGAACTCTTGTCTATTCCAGAGCTACAGGTAACAGCTGCAGTTGTTCAAGTACATATTATGTTCCAAATATTTTGGACACACATTTACTGAAAAAATGAAAATTCAAAGTTTGACATTTTTGGCCTTAGATTTGAGAAGTCCTCTTCAACTAGTGTCCATACAGCAATTCGATAAAATAGATAGTTTTGTTTACAAGATAGAATTTGAAAATGTTCAGGCAACTATGAGGATTATAAATTATTAATAAAACATGGATAAATGCATTTTCCCCAATAGCTTATTTAGGATTGTAGCTTAAGTATACTTAATGGGATTTCTGTGTAAATGTGCTTAAAAGTGTGCTGTAAATTGTTTTATTTTGATAATGTTCGCAGCCTGGGAGTCCTCCTGGATCCTCAGCTGTCCCTGGAGGCTCAGGTAGCATCTGCCCAGCTTCGGCTGGTGTGCCGGCTGTGGCCATACCTGGATTGGTTGGATCTGGCGACGGAGGTCCATGCCCTTGTGACATCTCTCGCTTATACTACTGTAATGCACTCTACGTGGGGCTACCCTTGAAAATGGTTCGGAAGCTGCAGCTGGTGCAGAATGCGTTGGCCAGTTTGGTCACCAGGGCTCGACGTGCAGAATAGGCTGTGCCGTTGCTCCGGCGGCTACACTGGCTGCCCATTCCTTTCCGAGCCTGATTCAAGGTGTTGGTGATGACGTTTAAAGCCCTATACGGCATAGGACCAGGATACCTCAAGGACCACCTTCTCCCATACAATCCTGTTCGTCCCCTAAGATCATCAAGGAGGGCCCTTCTTAGGATACCACCGCCATCCGAGGCCAGAGGGATGGTGGCAAGATGTAGGGCCTTCTCGGTTGAGGCATCACACCTCTGGAATCGGTTGCCAGAGGAATTGAGGACAGTCCCCTCAATTCATGGCTTTCGGCAGGGGTTAAAGACCTATTTGTTTCATCTGGCATTTGAGGAGGTAGGAACCACCTAGGAGCTACCTGGGACCCTTTTATTTTCCCTGTTGCTGCTATATGTCTGTTTTTAGTGTTAATGCTGCTCTGTATTTTTTTTAATTGTATTTTAATATTTAATTTTAATTATGGTTTTTTTTAAAAAATGGGTTTTAATTGTATTAGTGTTTTGTATGTTGTACACCGCTTAGAAAAGTAGTATATAAATCTTTTAAATAAATAATATAATAATTACTTGGGGCCTATTAGAGTGTGCACTGTTAAAGAGTGTGTGTGAACTTTAATCTACACTTAAAGCATTTTCTAGATGTTGAACAGAAACCCAGATTTGATATGTAGCACTAATTCTTGCAATAGCCCCATATAGTATCCATGTACTCTGTCCAGGCCCTGCATAAAATTAGTGGAGTGGATAGCCTTTCAATTTAATCCAGGTGATGCATTAGGTAGCAAAAAAAGCAGAACACTTAACACACTAGTATTGACCAAGTACTCCAGAGATGCAGTGGCTTTCACATTCACTGAGGACATTAGTAGTTCGTAAAAGCCTGAAAAGTGGTGATTGTTAGGCATGAAAGTGGAAAATTGTAACTTATTAGCAGGCAGTGGCCATGACAGTCATATTCTGCAGGTTTGCAGTAGGAATGAGCAGTTGCTAGAGAAATAGTATTTTCCTAAAGGTGTATTTTCTTACGTACAGGGAACGTGCAAATCATTAACACAGACATGCTCTCTTTCAGGAAGCTATATGTATTGTATGTGCATTCAATCCCACAAAAGCCCTAGGCAGCTATTTCTGTTATACTAAAATTGACATGGTCTGCATTCAGTTTGCCAGAGCCCAAATGGGTGAGTTCATTGCATAGTGAAATTTATTGCCCTGGGCAAGTTGTTTACTAAAGTGCAGGCAAGTAAAAAATACAGAATACTGCAAGTTAACAGCTTGCAAAGCTTTAGCTCTCTCTCTTCCCCCCCCCCCCCCACACTCTTCATAGGTTTCAGGGGTTAAAGGGGGCATTGAAATTTCCAAAATCCCTCCTCTGCTTCCTGCTTAGTCTGGTCAGGTCCTTTGGCCTCGGTAAGCTGTAAGGGAGAAGCCTCCAACAGCATGCCCAGTGCCAGATATCTAGCATTAGAAGTGCATGGATAGAAAGAATAAAGATTGTACATTGTAGCAATGTAAACTTGTATGGTATTGACCTTCTTTATTGAACTTTGATAGTGTCTTAACATTCAAAATGACAACCTGGCTGAAGTAACTTCAAACACATGCTCAGAAAACACACCATCAGAAGCGGATATTAACTTTACATTCTATGATTCGTTACCTGCTATAGAAAAAGTTGCTAACTGCAATCCGGAGTTCCTCAGCCCCTTGGAAGTTTCCTATTCCAGCATTTTGCTTCCCAATCATAGTCAAAGCAACAACACTTCACCTACAAGCACAGATTTTTGTGAGGATTTCTACTCCTTTATGGATGTAAATGCGAACAGCAACATGGTTCCAGCATCAGGTTTTATGGAGCAGGTATTTACTGGCTTTTTAAACGAACCAATTGACCTCTCCAGTTTTGCTCAGTGCAAAGCATTTAAGCATGATCTTGCAGGAAATGCCCCAGAATGCAATGATTCTGACTCTGGCATTTCACTCAACACAAGTCCCAGGATAACATCTCCGGCTCATTCTGTTGCATCCTCCTCCATCTATAGAGATACAGGCTTTGGATACAGCGATTCTGAAATGGAAGACACAGATAGTGCCCCTGGAAGTGTGCAACAGAGCAGTGCAAAAACATATTCGTTTCAGTTACTTGCTTCAGCCTCTCCAGCTCGTGGCCAAAATTCTCAGAAGAGTGATTCACAACTCAACCGTGCACCCAAAAAAGAGTTGCCTGAAAGCCCTGGTCATGTCAAAGCTCCATTTATGAAAGACAAATCCTACAGCAATCTTGATGCTCATTTCACCAGAGATGAGCTTAAAGCAAAAGCTCTGCACATCCCTTTCTCTGTCGAAAAAATCATCAACCTCCCTGTGGAGGAGTTCAATGAAATGATGTCTAAGGAGCATTTCAGTGAGGCCCAGCTTACTCTTATCCGCGATATACGCAGACGAGGCAAGAACAAAGTGGCTGCGCAAAACTGCCGTAAAAGGAAACTGGAAAACATAGCAGAGTTGGAGTACGACTTGGACCATCTTAAGGACGAGAGAGAGAAGCTCCTTCGAGAGAAAGGAGAGAATGACAAAAGCCTGCGTCTGCTGAAAAAACAATTGAGCACCCTCTATCTTGAGGTCTTCAGCATGCTCCGGGATGAAAATGGCAAGCCTTATTCACCCAATGATTACTCACTGCAGCAAACAAGAGATGGCAGCATCTTTCTCATTCCCAAGAGCAAGAAGTCAGAGACTAAGTTTTGAAGCTCAGGGAGATTGTTCTCAAGAGCTAATATTTTTCTAGTAGGCCTTTCAGGGATGCAAAATACAGAATTTGTCCAATTTTCAAGTGACTATATCCAACCATCTCTTTAGAGTTAAGTATATGTATACACTTAATCATTAGTGCAAGACAAATGTATGCACAATGGGTAACACTTTTTATAAGACACTAATTCCTCATTTATATAGATGCAACCGAACTACTTTCTGCTCTAGTGTAAATATTTCAAAATCTTATTTATACAGTTATATAGTCAGATGTGTATCAATGATTTAAGACTGGTAATCCTACTTACTTACAAGACCAATGTTTTCAGTTATACCATTTTATAAATATAAATGAAAAGTTTGCTGTTTCTTACAAATTTCTACTTCCTTTGCTTTATTATAAAAGCTTGAATGTAGTGTAAACACACATAGTAAAGAATGATTATGGCACAATCCAGCCAAATTTAAGCTCTTTGAAGGCCCAGTATTTTCAAGGGGAAAATTAAACACTCCTTTTGAAAACAGGGGAGGTTTAAGGTGCTAAACTTTGGAAAGACAGTGCCACTTAGTTTTGCATACAAATGTATGCTGTAAGTAATACTAATCTTTAGATTGCAGACTTAAAATAAAAGTGCATATACTTTCAGTGCAATTGGTTTCATTAGAATACAGTATCTCATTGGTTTGCCCCTTAAAGGCTAAAGTGCAAAGTGTGTGATATCAAAATAAGTTGTCCAAGGTCTTTGGCTACGTTGCATGCTTAGACAAGTACTCTAGACCAGTGTTTCTCAACCTTTTTCCGACCCCGTTTCCTTTCTGTGGCCCCCATCCACATAGAAAGGTAGGTAGGAAACAGCACCCCATGCACTAACACTGCTGCAGCCATGCACCTTGCTCGTGACAAACGAGATGCGGATAGCGTGGTACGTGCAGCGGTGGAGTGTGGAAGTGGGAGGGAGAAGGGGAAGCGACGTTTCCACTGCAGAGTGTGCTTGGTTTAAAGCCATCCAACCTAAATGGCCATTAGTATTTGCAGTGACAACTTGCACGGACTAGTTCCGCACTGTCTTTTTGTCTGTCCTAAATCTTTTGTCAGTTTCCAATTCCCAATTGAATGACCCCCTGGTTCTAGTAGTGTCAGAGAGGGAGAAAAATTCTTAACTACTCCCTCCTCACCAGGCATCATTTTATGAGTCTCACAGCGCAATCCTAATCAACGTTCCAGCACCGGTGCAGCCGCAGTGAGGCCTGAGGTAAGGCAACAAATGTTCCCTCACCTTGAAGAGGCCTGACACCCCCCCCTCCATACTGCAAAATGCAGTGTGCACCCTGTTGGCACAGCTACACCGGCGCTGGAAAGTTGATTAGGATTGCTTTGTCAATCATGTGCCTTTTTCCCAAGCTAAAAAATCTAAGCTTTTTCTTATAAGGAAGATGGCTCCAGTCCTGATTATTTTGGTTGCCTTCTTTTGCACCTTTTCCAACTCACAATATCCTTCTTGAGGTGTGGCAACTAGAACTGTACACAGTATTCCAAATGTGGCTACACTATAGATTTGCATAGAGGCTATATTAAGTCTTATCTTGGAAAAACTAATACCCACAATTAGAAAGATTCATAACTCATGTCAAATTGACACTTTTATTGTGTTTGAAGACAGGTTTGTGATTACACACTTAATAATTTCATCCGTGACAATAAAGTACAGTATTCAACCACTTTCATGGAGAAGAGATGGTCATGTCTGCTTATTCAGGATTAATCGTCCTAGAGTATAAGAGAAACAGTTAAACATTAGCGTATTAGTATTATCAAGGAATAACTGAAACGCTAAGTTAGAGATGGCACTCATTCCCTGCTCTGAACCCAAACACGCACTCGGCTGAGCCCTATCTGACAACAGGACAGTACTTAGCTGAGTGCACAAATGACTCATGTCCTCTTTCCCTTTCCTTGCCAGAAAGGGCCAACAACAGTTTTGATGCTTGGAGAGGGGAAAAACTAGATGCACATGCACTCACCCCACTTCTGTTGGAAAGAACCAAGATGAGCACATATGTAGCTTGACTTTGTCCTTGTTTCAGGAGGGACAGCAAGCACAGGTGCAGTTTGCCTTATAGATGCCTAGGGATAACAGCAGACCACACTCCATAAATATGCTCAAGCAGTTTTTAAAATATTAAGGATATTTGCAACTATTGTATTTCCCCTATGCAAATTCACAGGTGAGCAGAAGTGGGAATATGATGCTGACATGGACAGAAGATCTGGAATCATGATCCTACCTTTACAAGCATAAGAGCTAGCACATATATAGAAGGTGGACATGTTTTTTTTTGGGGGGGGGGAATCACTTATCACCAGGGATCACCAGGATGGTGTAGTGGTTTGGGAGTTGGACTTAGACCTGGAAGATCCAGGTTCAAAACCCCGCTCAGCCACGAAGCTTCCTGGGTGACCTTGGGCCAGTCACTATCTCTCAGCCCCACCTACCTCACAGGTTTGTTGTGAGGACAAAAAGGAGGGGAGGAAATATGTACACCACACTCTGAGCTTCTTGGAGGAAGGGCGGTATAAAAATGTGAAAAATAAACAAACATTCAATTAAGGAAACAACTTTTAAAGAACCTTTACAGCTGCAAAAAGCAGGGAGTCATTCTCAAAGAAACATTTATTACCTCAAAGAGAGCCAATTATTTGGATCAGGATCACATACTCAAGTTCCTGATGAGTAAATCTGGAGTTTCCTTTCCTGAAATTCAGTAAAGTAAGTTAGTTTTGCTCTGCAGATAATCTAACTAAGTTCTTACATTCCATCCAATCCATCACTTACTACTTGGAAACAAGTTCCAGTTATTTCAATGTAACTTACTTCCATATGTGCTTAGGAGCATGACTTAAGGGCCTAGTCACACTAACCACTATTAGTACTAATTTAGGAAAAGCCAATACATGACATGATACTCCTTTTTACTTTTTGAAAGCCTAGTCTTCATGGCTACAAGCAACTGAAAAATCTCATTTTGACTCTTGCCTAAGCAAAGAACTCACTTAGCCAAGTTTTTCCACATCCATCCTCACTACAGGAGGGTTCCCACCATTCTGCCTTCCAGGGTGGTTGTAAGGATGACCGGAAGTCTGAAGCACTCTAATTGTTAAATATCACCAGTTACAGGTAATTTCTCCACAAACCAAGAGATGAAAATTTCAATCTTAAAACTAGGTCACTCCTCTTGGAAGCAGCATGATATAAGTTAAATATCAGCACCAGTTTTATATTTGCAGTTTGTTCTTGGCATAGACACTAGATTTTTCTTAGACCAGAATACAGAGAACTCAGTAGGTCAATGTTTTCTACTGTACAAATCTTACCAAGCCAGGTTTTATAGCATGTAAGAAATCCACATTTCGTCAAGCAGATGTTTCTTCAACAATCTGGAAGTCAAAGAGATTTTTCTTATCTTGTTCAGATAATTGCAGCTCTTTAATTCATGAAAAGTGTTAGAGACAAACCTTACCTATTCTTATTCCCCTTCCTTTCAGGTCTAAATGCTAGACCTATGACTTGGGGTCAACTGAAGTAGCTATGACTCAGGGAGGTTCCAATGGGTGAAGAACTCTTGCTAGACTTTCTTCGATATTTCAGCAGTGATAGGCAGATTTAACTAGCTTTTGGAACGCTGCTCACTATCAGCATAGTATCTTATGCTTTCACTTTTCTGGAAGTTGAAGCTGGTGCTGTTGCTGCCTTGTCATTCTTTAATTATGCTGACTCGTCCACATACACAATAGGCTGCTGAAGTCCTGTCTGAGTCTCCTTTGATCCACACTTTGGCTAAGAAATACATCTAGAGTCTTTAAAGCTGGTTAATCACAGTCCTCTGCTTACACTTCTCCACATTCACAGAGAACTAGATCTTAGGGCCCAATCTTATCCAACTTTCCAGCGCTGATGCAGATGCAATGCAGCCCTGAGGTAAGAGAACAGTTCCCTTATCTGAGGAGGCCTCTGTGACTGCCCCCCCCCCCCCACTGCAGGATGCAGCGCACGCCCCGTTGGCAAGGCTGCATCAGCGTTGGAAAATTGGATAGAATTGGGCCCTAAGTCACTGGCACTAACAACTGGCAACTTATGGGTTTCATACGAAGGATTGCATACGAAGGATTGCAAAGTAAATGACACTATAAAATTCAGTTTTCCTACATGACTTAATTTTTTGATGGAATACGCTGTCAAGACTCCTCCTCCCCTCCCATTAAGGAAATTCCATCATCTAGTTTGGTCCCTGCAATCAACAGTAGGTCTGAAGGAATGGTTTAGGTCTACTTTATCCTTGAAAAGAAATTTGCACATGCAGCTTAGCAACTGTGAAGATGTCCTACCACAATACAAAACTGATGCCCCCTCAACAGTTCTGCCTACTGGAGTATACATACTCCTAAAAATAGAAAGGATATGCTGAAAGGCCAGTCACCTAATTTCCACCTTAATACATCCCATTATGGAACTTCAACGGTATACCATGCCATGACCAAAATTGAGATTTAAACATAATTCTATACCCGACAACCTTGAGTGGGCTTTGTTTAACAGACCAGAATCTAAATGTTCCAATGTCATACTCATCTTCTACAACCGAACTTGTAGATCAATTGGCCAACGTTACAACAGATCAAAAGCAACATTTTATAATGTCTGACAATCCATTCCTATACTGGAATTGTTACCTTATACTGTTCATTGGCCTAGAGAAGTAGTACAGGTGAGAAATTCCAGCACCATACTGGCAAGTGTCTGAGTTTCTTCTACTCACTGTGCCCTACTCTTCTGGATGTGTATTGACAGAAAGCACTGCTCTGGCAATGGTTAAAAGAGAAGTCTGATCAGATTGAGAAGGATAGCAATTATCAGGGAACATGGTTGTATGCAAATTTGGGTAAGCGAAGGAGTAAACACACCCACTCCTGTGAATCTTATCACATTTGATCACATCAGTCTGATGCATAAAAAGCTTAACTGTATCTGGAGGTCACAAGACTATTAGTGACAAATACATCGTATGTTCAGCCCTGATATTTCCTATAAGTAGACCACAAACCAGTTTGTTTTCACTTTACCTTCAAGGTCTAAGCTGAGGGCATTAGAAGGCATGTGAAATGTGTTGGTTTGTTCATGGACAGAAAGTTTACACTCATGAAAGGACTCAGAGGGACTGTGCCTGTGCTGCAACCTCCTCCAGGTAGAGGGCATCTTGAAGTACACACAATAAATATTAACCATTACATTCAATGGTTATGTATAACTTCAACAACAAACCCATGTTTTTTATGGTAGACAAGATACAAATGAAGTGATGTAAGCAACAAACCCAGGCTATTTGATCTAAAGTTTTAATTCAATGAGGGGGTATGTGTGTGTGTGTGCACTTAATCTTTTGCTATTTGAGAGATTGAACACCACAATCCATGTTTATGCAGAAATCCCACATGTTCAATGTGGCTTACTCCCAGGTAAGTGTATATAAGATTGCAGCCCAAGGCTGCAATCCTATCCACACTTTCCTGGAAGTAAGTCTCATTGAACACAATGGTACTTCTGAGTAGACATGTATAGGATTGGGCTGTATGTCTCAACAGCAAAAGAAGGCAGAAGACTCTTCTGCCAGTGCATAAAGGTTTGATGCATCTCCTGCATACATCAGCGAAATGGGAAGCAAACTGAATAAAGCTTAAAAAAAGAAATCTTTCAATGCTTATTTACTTAGCAGGCTTAAACTAAGGAACAAATGCTACAAATTAAGATATGCACAAGCCAGAAATTTCTAGAATTTTCATTTGAAAGTAAAGCTTATCATTCACAAGCACTAGTTGAAATGACTCAGTCCTAGTTATACAGCTAAACAAGCTTTAATGCAAACATCTCTTCTCTCCCTAAGCATGTGCAACTGATTTCATTTGGTTACAGGATGCAGAAAAACTAAGGTCCTTAAATGATTCAGCAGTTCTATAGTTTAAATTAATACAGATTATAATGCACTTTTTTTCCCTAACCAGAATATACCCTAAAACTACATTTCTTTATTTAAAGTTTCATTAAGAAAAAACTGAACTACACAAGTATTGAAAAATTGAAAGTTCCTTAATTATTTTAATTCCTGGTACCACTACCACAAATTTACAGGGCAATATACCTGATTTTATGAAGAAAAGACAAAACTACAACAACAAATAAAAAAGTCAGGAATGTACATCTAAACACTACATTGCATTAAATCAATAGCTGCACTCTTTCCAATCTGTGGCTATGACAGTCTTTAAGAAGGATTTCCTGTTTAAGCTGCAGTAACTTTTCTGACTATGGTTCATCGTTCCTTCTGTGGCAGATTTTACAGTTCCTCTAATGCATTTGGGACGACTGTCTCAAAGTAACCTGCAGCTTTCCTGACAACTCCTCGCTCTCTCCTGCTAAGAACTGTAGCCTGTTGAATACAGGATAAGAAAAGGATTACTCTCAATGAAAAGTTGTATAGTCTTCATGTACAACATTTATTTGTAGCATACCTACCTTATGTTGCTACACTTTTTAGAATCTTCTTCCACCATAGCCACCACCACCACCTCCTCCTGATCCATAGCCACCTGTGGAACAGAACAGGGCTTTTCAACCTTGGCAAGTATCACCTTTTACAAGTACCAACACTGCCACCAATTGTGCACAGAAATGGGTGGTTTGCCCCCCAGTTGGGGCTTTCTTCTACATCCTCCTTCCCCAAATCACCCACATCTTGCTCACTGCGCCCCAGGCATCTCCACTTCCAGTAGGGTCACAGGCCAGGCAGGAAGTACCATGTGGTTACCATGGCAGTGGGCCCCCCCAAGTACCACCTACCATACAGGGAAGTGCCACTAGCTGTATGTGTAACACTAGCTGAAAAAGCACTAAAGTAGAATATTTACTTTCATTTACCAAGTAAATATTCTTGATCAGGTACAATTTTAATAAACTCCACTTACCACCATAGGGACTGCTGGAGCTTCGGCCACCAAAACTGCTACCTCCTTTCATGGGTCCATAGCTTGATGCCTGCTGTCCACTGTAATTGCCAAAGTCACTGTAGCTTCCATTGCCACCATAGCTTCCTGAGAAACACACGAGGAACATGCCATAGTTGATTCAACATTTCAGAACTAGACTTCAAATGCACTACAACTCAAGATTATTCCTTTGACTGTCTTTTCAATTATCAAATTCTGATATCTTTCAAACACTTTAAATGGAGGAACACTATGAATTCTAATCTAATTCAAACTCCTAGAGAAAAGTGTGAACAAACCACCACCAATTAATCAGATAGTTCTCTAGCCCCTGAAAATTAGACTTTCAGACCAATCCATTGCAAGAAATGCACTGACACAAGTCCTCCAGATTTCTCAGATCCGTGCACTTCACACAAACCACTGGAGATAGCTGGACTCTTCTCCCTGCCACCCCACTGCAGCCACAAGGAGAAAATAGCAAGGTGTTAATCCATAAGATCCTCTAGTCAGACTTAAGATCCTGCAACAGACTTATGACTATCAGTAAAACAACTGAGTCTTAAGTTCGTTGCAGCAAAAATAAAGAATCTTGTGGTATCTTAAAGGCTACTGTACTTTTCTTAGTATTTGACACGTTAGGACTTCTCAAGTGAATGACTTTACTGATTAGAAAGCGATAGCATTAGATTTTAAAGGTGCAGCACATGCTTGTGAAGAGATTTTTCAGCACAATTCTATGGGTTAAACCAGGGGTGGGGAACCTCCAGCCCGCGGGCCTCCAGCTCGGAGGCTCCGCCGCCGCTTTCCTGCGCCTCCTTGGTTTAAAAACAGCCTTTGCACAGCATTGCTGAAGCCGAGATTGCCCTCTCGGCAATTTTGGCTTCAGCGTCGCTGTGCGCAGGTCCAGGAAGGCCGCTTCCTGGAAAGCGCCCTTTCTGGACCTGCGCACAGCGTCGCTGAAGCCAAAATTGCCGAGAGGGCAATCTCAGCTTCAGCAACGCTGTGCAAAGGCTGTTTTTAAACCAAGGAGGCGTGGGAAAGCAGCGGCGGCCTTGGCCCGGAGCCGAGGTAAGGAGAGCAGTGAGTGGGTGGGAGGGCGAGCGGTGGGTGGAAGGGAGGGCGAGCGGTGGGAGGAGGGAGGGCGAGCGAGCGGTGGGTGGGAGGACGAGCGAGCGGTGGGTGGGTGATAAATTCGTGTGTGGGGGGTCAAATTTGCGGGGGGGGGGGAAATCGGCCGGCCTGACGGATGGCCCGCAGCAAATTTTCCCTATGGGAAAATGGCCCCCCACTGCAAATAGGTTCCCCACCCCTGGGTTAGACAAAACAATCCATAAACCTGGTCTTAATTTTGTCCCCCATTTTTCAAGTCCCTGTGATTCCATGGGGATTGGAATTGTGTGGTTTAAACTAGTTTGTTGTTGGCCTGAGCTTACATTGCATAACATAACATTCTCAAAAGGTCTTTAGTTAAAGTGACAGGTTGAAGACCTGAGATTTTATCTGCCTTCCTCATATTAAAGTTATAGGATGTATTCAAGATTATTACCTCCAAAGTTTCCTCCTTCATTATAACCATCATAGCCACCTCCTCCTCCACCATATCCACCACCTGAGCTTCCGTAGGTTGGACTACCGCCATAACCACCTCTGCCACCATATCCAGGACTACTTCCATAGCTTCCACCTTATGACAGATTGTATGAGGTTAACACCACAAAAAAAAACTAACTACAGTATTTGTAACATTTAATCCCCCCCCAAGTAACTATCAATAGTGTATCTGAAAAGATGTTACCACCACTGCAAAGAGACTTTGACTACTATAAGAAGTGTATTACAATATAATGGCTCCCAATCATCAGCATTATGGAGAAATTGCAATAAAGCCAGTGAGCTATCTAGACCTGTGACAGTTTCTCATATCATAATATACTGACAAAAATCAAAACAAGACAGCAGTTATTGAAGCTTTCATGGCCACTGAGATCATGACAATATAGATTTTCGGGTTTTAAAGCTATGTGAATTTAATAAAGGTTCTCTGAAAGAGTACTTTAAAAAAATAAAAAGTTCTATAAAGCAACCAAACGAAAGTGTCTACAAACTTCCAAAGTTCTATAAAACACAACTCCCAACATTTTGTCCAGTACGTTTGACTGGCTTCTTCAGGGGACAGAAGTTCTATACGACGCTTTGAACTTGTATCCCCTGAAGAAGCCAGTCAAATGTACTGGACAAAACGTTGGGAGTTGGCAAGAACTTTGTTTTATAGAACTTTGGGAGTTTATAGAAACTTTTGTTTGGTTGTTTTATAGAACTGTTGTGTTTTTTAAAGTGCTCTCTTCAGAAAACCTTTATTAAATTCACATGGCTTTAAAACCCAAAAATCTATATTGTCAAAAGAAGGCATAATTGTGTATAATTAAGGGCTGCTTATCACTAAGCTGTACATCACTATTGGAGCATGAACTGACTAGGCTGGAAAATGCTGCACTTGAGGTGACCAAAATTTTGTGACAGTTCACTCACACATTTCATTTACTATGTAATGTAACTGAAAGAACATTCAGAAAAATCCATGTGCTCCAAGGCCTTAAACATATTGAATATTCCAGAAAAGGCAGCCTGAGAAACACCCGTGTTTGGGTTACTTAACCTGATTCACCAAAGTTTTGTGTTTATCCAACAGTATTTTGGCTGCAGTTAATCATATACTCAGAACAGCTCTCACTTTATACACTTTCAATAAAACTATTATTTATCTTAATTACCTAGATTGTCTACAAATTGTCAGTCGCCCTTTCATGTTACAGGATACATTTATCAGACTCATGCCCCAAAGAGCTTTCTGCCACTGCAACTTCAATTAATGTACAAGTGATAGTGTGCTTACCGTCACCAAAGCCATTGTAGCCATCCCCACTGCTAAAACTTCCTCTGCTGCCGCTACCACCACCACTTCCACCTCCATAGCCTCCTAAATCAGAACAAACAAAAATATGCAGAAATTCGATGCAGTAATGAGGGAAGGTGATGAACGGACAGACATTTACCTCTGCTACTGAAGCTGCTACCTCTGCCAAAACTTCCACCACTGCCTCCAAAGCTCCCACGACCTATGAAGCTGCTCGAGCTACTTCCGCGACCTGAAAGAACACAAAACTGCCTTGTAATGCTTGAGACACCACCACCACCACCACCAGTGCTGTTACTATGTAGCAGACTCACTTCTCTGAGCAGTTGCCGTTTGCATTTCTTGCTTGGAGAGAGCTTTTTTCACTTCACAATTATGTCCATTTATAGTGTGGTATTTCTGAACTACAAAAGCGTTGAAATAGCAATTATTCAAACAGGATTCAAATGTTAATAACTATGCAAAATTGCCTTAAAGAATGAGATTCGAACTAGTCATTTTTCTATAGAAAAGAATCAATATTCCAGAAGACTCACAAAATATAAATACGTAACAAAAAACTGAATACATTGCATAAAAGAACCTTGCAACAGCCAAATGGTGGGAAAACCTGAAAAAAAAAGGTTTTCTTTTGTTTGCAGCAAGAAACTAAGGATGTTTCCTGGTGGATTTCTCTAGGCAGTATGCCATGAAATTGGTATCACAATGGATAGAGCCCTGTTCCATCTCTGTTAATTTCACCTCTATGAAGAAAGTGACATTGAGCAAGGTAATATCTCCAGGTTCCTAGAGGCTGAAGAAAACTAAGGAAGATGGACCTCCCTCAGGTATGCATAGACCAGGCCAGTTAGGATTTTAAAGGTAACTGTCAGCATCTTAAAGAATCCTTTCTCCTATAGTAAATTCCTTGTTACTAGGAACAGGTTCCATGCATCAGGAACATTAAGCGATGTAGAAGTCTGCCCAATGCAAGACAGAAAGTAATACATACCAACAATTTTGTCAACTGTATCATGATCATCAAATGTTACAAAAGCAAATCCTCTTTTCCTCCTACACTGCCTGTCTTCCATTACTTCTATGGTTTCAATCTTGCCATATTTTTCAAAATATTCTCTTAAGTTATATTCTTCTGTGTCTTCTTTAATTCCCCCAACAAATATTTTCTTCACTGTTAAATGGGCACCAGGTTTCACAGAATCCTATAAAATTGCATGTTATATTTAGTATTTCAGCCTTAATTTTTAAGACACATTTAAAATTTTCAAATGAATAGTGTTTGCAACATCAATTCAGTATATTTTATATTTAATATATAAATATTTACTGACTTCTCTAGAAACTGCTCTCTTTGGTTCCACTACACGCCCATCAACCTTATGTGGCCGAGCTGCCATTGCATCATCCACCTCTTCCACACAAGAGTAGGTCACAAAGCCAAAGCCTCGAGAACGTTTTGTTTGTGGATCTCTCATCACCTACAAGACAGTTGGTGTACAACACTAATTTAGGCTGGGTGTGCGTGTGTGTGAAAAATGTAAGTTTTAGAGTGAACGGCTTTACAGGTTATGACTACTTACCACACAGTCTGTAAGAGTTCCCCATTTTTCAAAGTGTTCTCTTAAACTATCATCTGTTGTTTCAAAGCTCAGACCACCAATAAATAGCTTTCTCAGTTGTTCTGGTTCCTTAGGATCATGGCCCTGCAAGAAGAAAAATCTCAATATGCTATACTACAACATTGTTGCTGTAAAGTCACTTTACCTGATTCTTACACTATTTACCGTTAGAAACAGTAAATTTGCTATCATACATCTTACACAGAAGTTCCCAACCTTTTCCTCGGCGTACCACCTTCGCGGGCTGGAAGTAAGTGCTGATGACGTCATCGGCACTTCTGGGTTCGCAGTCAACTCAGAGCACAGAAATGCACAGTAATGCACAAGGGAGGGTGGGAGGGGCATTCCAAGCGCTAGAAACCTGCACGCTCGAGCTCTGCCGGCTTAGCAAAGCTCGAGCCATTGCTTTTTGGGCTCTGGCATGGTGCCGTGTGCCAGCAGCCCATGTACTACAGCTTGGGAACCACCTCCGATCTAACACATTTGTTAAATTAGATGGGCTTTATCAACCCATAACTAATTAGAAACACACTGAATTCAACAGGACTACCACTGCTATCCGAGGCACATTTACTGCCAAGTAAACACAGTTAGGGTACCAAGCAAATTTACACCCCAGTCCTATATCTATTTATTCAACAACAACACATTTACCGTATTGTCCCGAGTATAAAACGCACTCCCCCCAATTTAACTTTTTAAACTAGGGGTGCGTTGTATACTCGCACTGTTGCAAAAATAAAACATAAAATAAAACGGTAACAGTGTGAGACATTGCTGGAAGAAATGAGACATTGCTGAAAGAAGCAGAGGCTAAGAGGAGACACCTTGTCTTCAAAGAAGCTAATTGAAGTGATTCTGGGGTGATTATCCCTGCTTGCTGAGACGGTCTGCAGTGGGCTCCTTCTCTGCGTTTTTAGTGGCATCTCTCCCCTTGTACAGGCTGTAACCCTTTCCAGTCTGCAATAAGTTAATTTTCATTCTCTGATCTGCTGGGTTTTGTATCCTTTTGTAAAGCAAGATCATATACACTTTCATCCCCCCCCCCTCCCCAGGAAATGAATGGTTTAGGCTGCAATCCTGTGTACACTTTCCTGAGAGTAAGCATTGAGAACAGTGGGACTTGCTTCTGAGTAGACATGCACAGGATTGCACTGTTTGTTTAAATCACTGGCATATATTTAATGCCAGTGATTTAATTAAAGTTTTTTTAATAGCACCAAACTTTAAGGGTGCGACTTATAATCAGGTGCGTCTTATACTTGGAACAATACGGTAGTATTAAAGTGTAAAAGCAAGATTTCTGCTTAATAGAACTGAACAAAAATACTGCTACATTTTTATACAAGATGTATCAATTGCACTTGCATCTCAGAAAAATCACTTACTACTACTACAAGCTAAGGGTCTTGGATTGATAGCATGCCCCATCCCCCATATATCAAGAGAAGCTGCATGTACAATAAATTACTACACCAATGTAGTATACATAATACCATACTGCCAGTATATTACAGATGCTATACAAAACAGACTGGATGTGGGTCTTATTTTCAAGTCTAAAACTTGAGGCTCTGTAGTTCCTGGGAATGGAAGAATATAAACACTTCGTTTTCTCATTTTAGTCTCACTTCAGTGTGTTTAAAGTATCTCCCTCCATAGTGGTTGCGTACTACAGGGACTTCACAAGAATATCACTTTCAAGAATCATTTTTGATCTTCACTCCTTGATAAAAGTATTTTTCTGTATGAATTTACTTACACAGAGATACTTAAAGTGGAGTCTCTTCAGAAGCAACACCGATTGCCCCAAATATCACAATCTTTACTGCTTTAAACAAGATTATTCAGAATGACCAAAGTTTTAAGGGTCCAGAACACTATACACTACTAAGTTCCAAAGCCACAAAGGAGGCAGTTGTTCAACTGACGGAGCCATATGTCAAAGAAACAATGACCTTGCAGCAGTCACTTTTTACATATTTATTTATAGAATGTATACCCCGCCTTTCTCCCACAAGGTCAACCAAGGCGGCTTACAATAAAACATTAAAATACATATATACATTTAAAATCAAGAATTAAAACAATTAAAATTAAAACAAACAGCCCCAATATTGGAGAAATAAGCCTAACTTACACATTTGAACAAGAAAAGCCCACCTTAAATCTTATTCTTTTCTACCATAGTAACCATTAAATGGTAACCATGATAGAATATTAGGGACTTCTAGGCAAAGAAGGAACTAAATACCAAATGGTGCAATACTCAAGTGATCCATGTTGGAAGGCTTCTATAATATACAGTAGTAGCTATGTTATGACAAACCCACTGCAAAATGCCAATTACCTCACCCTTCTTTCTGCCTTTCACAAACAGTACAGGCACCCTCAGTACAGTACAGGCCTTCGGTAAGGGTTTGGTTCCAGGCACCTTTACACAAGTCAATTTTTACATAAGTTGGAACTGGGAAGGGCAGGACAAGCCTCCCAAGCTCACTGCTCTATAAACAAAGCTGGGATGTTCCTCTTCATTTAAAGAGCCAGCGAGAAGGGGCAAGACTGCCAAGCAACTGAATCTTTTCCCTTCCTCTGAGCAAGCTCCACAAAGAATTTACAAGCAGCAAGCACACGTGGCCCCTTTTGCAGTCTCTGCAAACAAGCCCCAAAACATCTGCTCTGCTGCCTGTCATTTACAGCCTGAGCTTGCACCCTTTGTAAGAAGCAACCGGTACTGCTAGAGAAGCAGCAGAAGTGCTGCCCAAAGTTGTGAGTGCCCCTCTCCTGCAAACTGCACCTTCAGCACATCCGCCCTAGTCCAGCTGGTGAGAAGGCAAGGTCTGACTCAAAAGCAATCTCCTTCTCACAGGCTGAGAATTCCAACTTCGCAGAAAGTCAAAATTACATAAGACAAGGACCTGCTGTATTCTGTTAAGGCCCTATACCATCCATTGATCTGTGAAGGACTGATATATGGTCCTACCTTGCAATAAGATGTTGTGGTCCATTGTGGTTCCCAAACTGGGGCGTCGCAATGCCCCAGCCGGGAACAAAGGGTTGCTACACTCTTAAGGGTGTACTTGAAACTGGAAGTGGGTTGTGATCGCGTCAGAGCGCTGCTCCGACTCTTGGGGAGGCCTGCGGAGGGGTCCACAGGCTCCCCACAAACCCCCGCCGGACATCCACTGCCCACCAATGCAGGTAAAACGAACCTTTTCGTCCGCAGCGGTGGCGGCGCGATCCTGGATGTGCCGTCGTGACCCCTGGGAAGGCCCCACTGCCACTTAGGGCAGCAAAGGGCCTTTCCAGGAGTTAGAGAACCACTGCTCTATAGTGTAAAACCTCAAATCATAATATAGTATTTGCAACAGGAAAAAGCCACCATTCAAGCAAATTCAGTAAAGTGTATTACAGCACTTAATAGTGAGCCATGAAGCAGGGGGGAAAGGAAGCATAGCCCTTTCCCTTCGCTTCATGACTGTGAACTATACATGAACATTTGCTAAGTTCTACTTAGTGGAACTTATATGTTGAGGTTCTAGATAGCGGTCATTTACGTTAGCTTACTGTTGACCATTTTGATTATATCTACATTGTTTATGCAATGGTCACATGCTTTAACATTTGATACAGTTCCATATAAGTTTGTCTCTTTCCTTAACAGCTGCAATTGTTGCATCATAGCTAATGTCACCCGGTGAGTAGGCTGCTCTGGTACAGAGGCCGGCACCAGCCTACCTGCCCCAGATCTCAACATCGTGTCAACGTGACCAGGTAGGGCTCTGCCGGTCGGGGGAGGGTCAGAGGGGGCGTTCTGGGAGGGGGAATTGGTGGAACAGGCCTGGGAAGGGGGAGGGTTTGGCGGAGGAGGCCTTAGCTGAATCCTATCCCTGTTCCACATTACACAGGCCTCCCAAATGTCTGCTGTCAATATACCCTGCAGACATTTGTGGAGACTTGTTGCGTCCCTTGCTCCTGAGACGCACTCCAGCTGTGCCAGTCCCTTTCTGCCTTGGATGCAGGGAGGGTGCACCGCTTGCTCCATATTCAAGGTAGACAGAATTGCCCTGTAAGTGAAACTGATCATCCCATTCACAACAGCATAGTCTCAATGGGATGGTAAACTTGTGCAGTGGTTGTATCACCAGGTGGGGCTTCATGACTGAACACTTCTTACAGAGAACTACAAAATGCTACTTTTCTATATGAAGGATCATTCATCATAAGGTCTCTACTTCTATTGTGGTATTGCTCAAACTCACTTTTAACATTTCAGTGAGAACTAAAACCAGTGGCGTCATATGACGCGCGTCACCCCGAAGCAGGAGGTGCGCGCGTCACCCCCCCAAATGGTGCCGCCGCCGCCGAGGACTCACCCCCACTACCGCCAGCTCCGCGCATGATGCATCAACCTCCTCCGAGGCCGGGAGAAGGCTTTGGAGCGTCCTCCCGGTCTGGCCCCTTGTGACCAGGCCCTATGTGTCATTTTTTTTCGCTTTTTCGCACATGCGCACAACACTTCGGGCAAGAGCTGCCCTCTTGCCCTCAGAAGCTTGTACGCATGCGTGAAAATGCGTAAAAATGATGCATAAGGCCTCGGCACAAGGGGCCGGACTGCCGGCCCGGAAGGACGCGCCGAGGCCTTCTCATGGCCTTGGAGGGTGACGTACGGAGCCGGCGGGTGACGCGCATCACCCCCTGGTGCTCGTTGCCCCCCGGAGGCCTGCCGCCCTTGCCACACTCTGACGACGCCACTGACTAATACTCTAGTCAACGTTATTTGAACTGCTTAATCAAAAATCCAGGTCCCGAGTCGTTTGCCTTCCACCTCATTTTAATACTGTATGTTTGACTTAGCTTTAATTATCTTTACAGTAAAATGCCCATTTATCGAGTTTGAGAACATCTAATCACAGACATTTTACTACTAATTTTCAAATTATAGCATTTGAGAATAAAATTATACACATAAGAGTAAGTTAGAAGCTTACTATACATATTCCGTTAGTGCAGGGTAATGGAAAGCAGAATACACTGAAGAACCAAGCAGAAGAGCACAATGGAGTTTCAAGCCCTACAAGTGACCAGAGCTGTAGACAAGAGCGTGCAGAGGCAAGAAATTTTAAGAAAACTAGAAAATAAAATACTCCACCTGTGAAGATCTTCTTCCTCTCCTCTTGTAATCTTCAGCCTCTCTCTCTTCTATACACGCCATTTTCAGAAGATGTTTTGACTCAGTTGCTCCTCTTAACCTAGGCAACAACAGTGTAAGTAATTGACCCCTCTCTAAAAAGGCATTTTTCTTAACTCACATACAACATAAAGTACTCTTTAACTTTACTACAGCAAACATATGGGAGCTACTTTAGTTTAAGCCTCAGGCTTTAAGAGATGGCACTGTGTGAGAAAATGAAGCAAGGAAAAAAGGCTTTGTTCTTACCACTTTTTCTAATTGAAGATTTTATGCACCAACTTGCAAGCAGTAGCTAGCAAGAAAGGCAACACCTGAACAGGTCAGTCAGGCACAGTCCAATAGCATTTTTTTAAAGAACATTTCATGATTTCTGGAACACAGGTCTGTAAACAAGTATACCCACTACAAAAAGGATACTAAACTGAACTGCTAGTCAGTTGGGTACTATTCTAATACGTTTAGACCATCTATGATGTAAGTGTGGCAGCTTTAGACTAGAACAGTCATCTTATATTAGTCCATTTATTCACTGATCACGTAAGCTGCAAGAGCAAAGCCTAGCTTGAATAAGCAAAGATATAGAGATGCAAGCCTTGAAACACTTCACAAGAACAAGCCCAGATACCACATGGCAGGGCCCAGCAATGGCAGGCTCTAGCACGTATCTCAACTACAACTTCAGGGTCACTAACACCAAATGTTTCCGTTTAGAGCAGGGGCCGGCAACCTTCTTTGGCATAGGGGCCAGAGGTCATGTCTGTGAATGGATGGTGGGCCACTGCATTGTGACACTACAAGCCAGGATGGTGTAGTGGTTTGGGAGTTGGACTCAGACCTGGAAGATCCAGGTTCAAATCCCTGCTCAGCCATGAAGCTTCCTGGGTGACCTTAGGCCAGTCACTATCTCTCAGCCTCACCTACCTCACAGGGTTGTTGTGAGGACAAAAGGAGGGGAGGAACTATGTTGTACACCACCCTGAGCTCCTTGGAGGAAGGGTGGTATAAAAATGTGAAAAATAAAAATAAAAAACTTCTGGACATTTGGCGATGACGTCATTACTTCATCGCAGAACGTCCAGGTAGCAGAGCTCTGC